>CM046843.1:29954344-30649344 GCA_025618425.1 Heliocidaris tuberculata
CCTCTTTCTCCTCCTCTTCCTCCTCTTCCTCCTCCTCTTCCTCCTTTTCCTCCTCTTCCTCCTCTTCCTCCTCCTCTTCCTCCTCTTCCTCTTTCTCCTCTTCCTCCTCTTTCTCCTCCTCCTCCTCCTCCTCCTCCTCCTCTTCCTCCTCTTCCTCCTCTTTCTCCTCCTCTTCTCCTCTTCCTCCTCCTCTTCCTCCTTTTCCTCCTCTTCCTCCTCCTCTTCCTCCTTTTCCTCCTCTTCCTCCTCTTTCCTCCTCCTCCTCCTCCTCTTCCTCTTTCTCCTCTTCCTCCTCCTCTTCCTCCTCTTCCTCCTCTTCCTCCTCCTCTTCCTCCTCTTCCTCCTCCTCTTCCTCCTCTTCCTCTCTTCTCCTCTTCTCCTCTTCTCCTCTTCTCCTCTTCCTCCTCTTTCTCCTTATCTTCCTCATCCTCCTCATCTTCCTCTTCCTCTTCTTCCTCCTCTTTTCTCGTTCTCTTGTTCTCCTCTTCCTCCTCATCTTCCTCTTCCTCTCCTCTCATTCTCATCTTCCTTTTCTCCCATTCTCATCTTCCCCATCCTCCTCCTCTCTTCCTTTCCTCATCTTCCTCATCCTCATCTTCCTCTTCCTCTTCTTTTCTTGTTCTCTTGTTCTCCTCTTCCTCATCTTCTTCTTCCTCTTCTCTCATTCTCATCTTCCTCTTCCTCTTCTCTCATTCTCATCTTCCTCTTCCTCTTCTCTCATTCTCATCTTCCTCTTCCTCTTCTCTCATTCTCATCTTCCTCTTCCTCTTCTCTCATTCTCATCTTCCTCTTCCTAGTCTTCCTCCTCCTCTTCTCTCCTTCTCATCCTCATCCTTCTCTCCTCCCCTTCTCCCTCTCCCAGCCCTAGCCCTTCCTCCTCCCCCTCCCTCCCTCCCTCTCTTACTTTTATATTGTCCCTATCTCTCTTATGGATTTATGTACTGTTTTCATTGAAAGGCCATAATGAAGACAATACTAAAAGTATTGTTAGTAAAGATAAAGTTGAGTTCTGATCATGAGATTGAATTAATGAAAGAAACTGTCTCAAAGCAATTGGGAAAGGATGATTATATAGCGCATAAGGGGCCCTTTGCATAAAACTTACTATAATAGTAACTTTGCTATTATAGTAACTCTTCATGGAATAGTGGATTTTGATTGGCTGTTGAGCAACATGCCATACTCAACAGCCAATCAAAATCCCATATTCCATGAAGAGTTACTATAATAGCAAAGTTACTATTATAGTAAGTTTTATGTAATGGGCCCAAGATTGTGTATACTGTAAGGTTTTGGAATCACCAAAATGATAAGAAATAGACTCAATCCTGCCGAGAGTCACATGCACTGCACAAAGAAATGTTTATATGGGACTACACACAAATGTTCGGCCCGAACATTTCAGCTGTTTTTTGTCATATTTTAAACGTGAGGGCATTTGAAGAGCAATCCCTTTCAGGGGACATTTCTACTATGATAAACTTCCAAACTGACATAAAAAGAATGAGAAAGCTCACAAATTATTTGTTACCTTTCTCAGAACTCAACCTTCTCTTTAATTACGTGTGTTCAACATGAATGACAACAATTGGGATAATAGAATAAATTTGATCATGACTATGATTATATCGTTGATAAAAGTGACGATTGTTTAAAGGGGGTACCCAGTGCTGAAACAATGTTAGTTCATTTAAAAGATCATGATTTCATTAGAAGAAAATCATCTGCCTTAAATTTTTTTTTAAATTCGTGTTGCCAGAAAATCCCCGAAATATGGTAAGATTTCAGGATATTTTGGCCCCTCAGCTGTGTCCCAATTTCAGCGAGGTAACCACAATGACGTCAAAGTGGTTACCTTGTCGCGCAATTATAGCAAAATGCGCGCAAGGTGTAATGCATTTTGTACAGTCTAGCGCGCAACACATCTGCAATACGCGAACCTGGATAACCACTTTGACGTCATTGTGGTTACCTAGCTGAAATTGGGACACAGCTGAGGGGCCAAAATATCCTGAAGTCTTACCATATTTCGGGGATTTTTCTGGCAACACAAATTTATGAAAAAATTAAGGCAGATGATTTTCTGCTAATAAAATCATGATCTTTTAAATGAACTAACATTGTTTCAGCATTGGGTACCCCCTTTAATACATTTCAAATACTAGATGTCACAACTGCCCGTGGATATGAATTATCATTGCAACTTTGATAGAAATGGCTGGTTTTACTTTTGATTCTTGCCTTTCTCATTTCTTCTCAGAATTACAATGCTCATAGGTCATTCAACTGGAGGCCAGGTCATAGGTCACTTAGCTGCTGATCGGGATTTAGAGAATATTGTTCAATCTGTATGTTTTTTATGCAGCACTGGAGTACAGCCATACAGGTATTTAATTTTTTTTTTCTTTCTCTCCTTATTTTTAGATTGGATTCTATAAATTGGCAGATTTTATGTTTCATGCCTTGTAACTACTTAACATTATGAACCATCACTGTGGCTAGTAACAGTCGAATAACAAAAATTCTTCATGGTATTAAAATGATGTACATGTATTATTAAAAAATTTCTTTTTTGTAACAAAATTATACAAAGGGATCATGCAGAACATTCCATTGTAAAAAAAATTGCAGTTGCAAGAAAATTGTAACCATTGGGCTTTTATAAGTTGTAGTTGTAATTAACTTTTTTTTTAAAGGCAAAACTTATGAAACGATCACATATTTGAGTTATTTTGATCAGATCAAGACCAGATTTAACATCAAGTTTGCAGCACATTATCTGTGCACATAGTCATCTCTTTATTAGATGCACATACACACTCTTTTTATGCAAAGCCTGTAAAGAAGAAAAGAAGCATTGCATTGAGGCATTAAAGTATCTTGTGCATTTGATAGAGGGACCTTTTGGTGATTATGCCATGTTTTGTATTATGTATACCTTTCTTATTTTTCTTTCAAATTCCTCAGCTCTCAAAGGTACACCATGATACCCTACTTGCCCTACCTCCTCTATAGAGCCATATACTTGCCAGTTCTGGGTCCCTTTTTGAAGTTCTTGGCCTCAAGGATAGTCCAGAGTTTTGGGTTTCGGGCCAAAAGCCCAGAGGCTGGGGTTCTTAGCATCTACGAGGGCCACCAGATTAAATTTGATGTGGTGAGAACTGAGAACTTAAAGGGAATCTTGAGTTCTGGGAAAGATGAAAAATAATTTGTGAGCTTTCTCATTCCTTTTATGTCAGTTTGGAAGAACATCATAGTTGAAACATCCCCTGAAAATGATTGCTCTTCAAATGCTCTTATATTAGAAATATGACTAGAAATAGCTGAAATGTTCGGGCCAAACATTCATGCCATTTGCGTGTGTAGTCCCATATACCCATTTCTGTGTGCAGTACATGTGCTTTTCATTGAGATTGGGTCAATTTCTTATCTATTTTTATGATTCCAAAACATGTAATTGCATGACCAGAACTCTACTTTATCTTTAAAGATAATGTTGAGTTCTGGTCATATGAATGCATTGTGAAAGAAACTGCCTGGGGCAGTTGAGAAAGGTTGATTATGTAGTGCATAAGAATTGCTGTATACTGTGAGGTTTTAGAATTATCAAAATGATAAGAAATGCTCTCACAGTCTTGCTGACAGTCACATGCTCTGCACACAGAAATGTGTATATGGGACTACACACACACATCTGGCATGAAAGTTTAGTCCTAACATTTCAGCTATTTTTTGTCATATTTCGAATATGACGGCATTTGAAGAACAAACCTTTTCAGGGGACATAAGAAATAATGATAATAATAATAATAATACTGGATATTTATATAGCACTCATATCCACCATGAATGGTGCTCAATGCGCTCAAATCAGAAAGCTCACAATTTTTTTTTCTTCTCTCAATCTTCTCTTTAAAAGAAAACTTTACAGCTAAGCTTGACATGCTGTCAAGACTATGAGCTTGATTTTTTTGTTGTTTGTGTGCTTATAATACTCAGCTAGTATACCTTTTCTACTAAATTCATTTGACAGATATCATTCAGTTTATAGTCGTGTTTATAGTATTAGTTTGGTTGGACGTTTGGAAATTTTTTTTGTTTGTTGTCATTACAAGAACACAAGATTATCTGTCGTGTACTATAGAAAAGCAATCAAATCTTGATGGCATGCTAATTTTAGTAAAAGCAAAACTATACTGAAGTAGGAAATGAATGCAACAGGTTTTATTATAGAATAGTAGTTTAAATGACAACATGCTTTGCTCACTTATTCATTTATTCAAAATGAAAGACTTAAAAAGAGCTGATGAGATTTGCTATTCTGCTATTTGGTCCCTAACATTTGATCAGTGTGCTCTGTTTTCAGTAGAGCAACTACAAACTTCCTAGGACTGTTATTTCTTTTAAAGAGTATACATGTACATGTAAATAGACATTCAAAACCTTAATCTATAAATAGAATTTTGGTACCTATTTTCTCTTTTTATAAATCTTGTATTTCATATTTTGCAAAAATCCAAGCAAGGCTAGGAGAGATATAACCACGTACCAGTACAACTACTCTGCAAAATCCTCATTATAGTCTTATCAGTACACTGCAAATGTTGAAATCATCTGTGGTCTATTTCAATTCTATTATTTCAATAATGTAAAGTGCTGTGAAACAACAGTCCAGTTTGTAAGAGCACTATAAAGATGAAATTATGGTATTGTATTGTATTGCATTATATCGTATGGTATTGTATTGTATTGTGTGGTATTGTATATTTTTTGTTTTATCCTGCATTGTGCAGTTTGCCAAAGACTTGGCAAGGTTAGGAGAAAGGCATCTACCTGTACTACTACTCTATGGATTGAGGGACAGGATAGTTGAACCCGAATCCATTCCGGAGATCATCACCTTACTAGACATCCCTCAGAGCTGTGTGAAGGAGTATGACGGGGAGGATAGACCAGATATGACATTCCATGGTAAAGAAAATCTGGGGCCGACTTTAAAGAGTTGTGATGGATTCAAATCAATCGCAACTGTGTAATTAAGAGTTTGGAGATGGTAAATTTGCATTTGATTGGAGGACTTATGATCGATTCTGATCAGTCGCAACTCTTTATTATATGGGGCCCTGGGGCCAACCTTATGAAGAGTTGTGATCAATTTGATTTAATAGCAACTTAACTTGAAGTTGATATCAGTCCCAACTCTGTACACAGGAGGAGAGATAAGATTGATTGTGACTTTGCAATTAATTTGAAGACTGGTCATCAATTCGGATCAGTCACAACTCTCAATGAGATAGGGCCAGGTCCCTGTTTCATAAAACTTGTTATTAATAGCAAGTCACAATGACTGTTATAAGCTACTGAAATCATAACATTTGATTGGCTGAGAGCAAATTTGTCATAGATCTGTTGCAATTATAATGGATTAAATGTTTTATGAAACAGGGACCTTGATGTTTCCATCATTTTTTGTGTGGTGGTTTAGGATGCTGCAAATTGCATGCAGTACATGACCAATAAGAGCAAAAATCATTGTACTATTTTAGTTTATTTATATTGCATTACAGAAGGTGTTTCATAATACACACAAATGGGAAGATACGCTTTTAATCTTTCATTTACATGTACCTACAGTACCAGTTTACACTCTCTCTCATTTGCCAATCTGCACAAAACAATAGGCACAAGTTAGTGGATGGATCGCTTGTGTAACACTAATGTTTTGCAAAATTGCCCATGTCTGGGCTTGATTAGCTCCATGTACATGACAACCCTTTAAACACCTTCATAGATTAATTTAGTTTGAACCTCGAAGCCTTTTGGGCAATTCCACATGTATTTTTTTTGTTGAAAGTAACATGAGTACCCGCACATTTGCAGGGTTCTTCTGAAGTTTTCATACTGTGTTTGGGTACTCTAATATGTGTGCATTGATGTAACTCAAACTAATTTACCTAACACCTCTAGTAAGAGAACTGGGCCCGTATTCAATTCAATACTTAAGAGTGAAATATGAGTAGTTTACTTAGTTTTCGGCTGAGATAAAATACTTAAGCAATTTTGGTATTCATTTGAATCTTTTGGCTAAGTATTTTACCCTAAGTCTAAGACAGCTCCCTAGCAGACTTAAGCCAATTACTTGATTGGCAGGTATGTGGCTTTCATACATACGCGGAGCAGTATAAACTGCGCACAAGCAAACCATATAAGCGTGCATCTACTGTGACGCATTTATTGCGCATGATTTTGGACAGGACATGTGACGTCACAATGGATATCAGCAAATATTTTGCCTTAAAGTCGGCTTGCTAAATAAAGTGCTTAAGTTTGATCTGAATACAAGTTCAGCCAATCCAAATGCTAAGTAAAATGCTAACTTAATTTTTGATTTGAATACCGCCCCAGGAGCTCAAGATGGAACTCAAAACATCTCCAAATGTAACATGTGTGACTGTGGAATTGCCCTTTAGTAAAACTATCCTCTGACAAAGATGATATGGTACACAAAGAGTAAAGCACAATACAAATGTACATGTAATAACTATCATTAAAATTATTTATCTACAGATGATTCTTTAAGACGAGTGGCTCGCTTCATGACTGGAACGCATCGGCTCCATTTCAAGAAACCTGACCTTGTCATGGAAGAGATTGCATCCTTTCTAGAAGCTCTGAGAAGAAAATCCAGATGAAATTTTGTGAATCAACTTGGAGAGCATCTTTCCATCATGAAATAGTGGTTTTTAACTTCTTGTTTGTCCTCTATATTTTTATGCGCATGTTATCATATGATTGGACAGATTTAAATCTGGCTCAGCCAAATCCACTGATTAAATAGTGCACCAAGTAAAATTTGAGGACTTCAAACATTTTGGTTGCGATATAGGTTCCTAGATATGAGTAAACAAGAGTTAATCAAAATGGTATAGCCACTGCTTGTTTAAATTTCATTTGAAAATTGGGGGTTTGGCTGTGTAGGTACATGTATGTCTGAAATACTTTAAGCACAGAAAAATTAGCAATGTGGACTGTTTGTCTTATTCTGTTGATATATCTTCATTTATTGGCGATAAATGTATATAATTTTGTTTTTTATTAATATCTTTGTGATATTTTCGTTATAATAGAATGAATTTCTTGATGGATTTCCTCAGAAATAATGTCCTTTTGTCATTATGTACAGGTGTGTTATAAAGTCTTCAATTTTTAATATTTTGTATTCTGCTTTATTAGCAAGGTAGTATGGCATTAAAGGTAATAAACAGTAGTGGTTGCAAAATGAAAGTTGACATGAAACTGCTCAAAAACAGTCTCATATTGTTCGGCTTGCATAAAAAGATACAAGAGTGAGATAATCCGGTATTCTATTCATGATTTCCGGTGATTTTCAGTAAAATAATTCAAATGATCGGATATCAACCTTATACCCTCGCTAAGGACCACCTACCCCGACGCTCCCGGCTCAACGGCGCACAGCGGTTCGCACACACTGTTTACACGTGTGTGAACTGTCAACGCGGTACCGCGCTTGTAATTCGATGTTTATTTTTGGGGATATTTTAGCCATTTCTAAACCATTTTTCTTCAAACAAACGTCACCTACGTTCGAAATTAATCATTTCACAACAGTATATGTAGTAATTTCCATTCCAGCTGACAAAGTAGTTAAATATCCAAAGCGCCACCTTTCCCACTACTGTATGATACCTTTAAGTCAGTAACTCACAATATTTTTTATGTTTTATCATTAACAAGGTAGTATGGTTTGAAGTATTTAATTCACAATGATAATTTGTATATTATTTTGTTAAACATGGTAGTTTGGTATTTAGCAATAATTCAGTGATGATATTTTGTAACTATTTTATTATTCATAACAAGGTACATGTAGTATGATTTAAACTAAAGTCTCTAATTCACAGTGATATTTTGTATTTTATCTTTTTTAACAGGGTATTTTGGTATAGAGTCCATAATTAAGCTTTTCATTACTGAACAGAAACTGAACCGAAACTGAACAGAAACTGAACTTCAAAATGATGTAACAGCAAATGTAGGGGATCTTTGGCGATGAAATTTCATGTGTGCTATCTTTAGACATAAGCTATTTAGAATCCACAAAGAAAATTGTCCCATGTAGAATCAACACTGGAGGAGGAAAGCCTTGAAATTTTTTCATGTTGTCCCTCACGACATGGTAGTTGATAATTCACTTTCTCTTTATAAATACTTGTAGAAGTAAAGTCTTTTTTGTCTCTGTAAGTGGATGGAGGTATTATATTGGCATTAACCTACCACTGTTGCTTGCAAAAATGTGCATTATTGAAACATTGTTATTTGCTTTTTTCAAAATGAAAGTTATTGATTTGTATCAGTACTACATGTATGTATCTCTATTTTCTATTCAACATGGTGCTTTCAACACAATATCAAAAATCGAAATGAAAATAAATGCACATATTTTACATAAATATGTATGTATTGAAATCATGAATCGGTAAATTGTCAGTTTTATTTGTAAATTATATTTCAGACATAAACTGTACATATATTTCCATTTTTGTCATTATTTTCCTTTACCTACAAGCAGTGGCGTACCCAGGATTTTTTTTTTACAGGGGAAGCAAATTTTGTCAACTATCAAATTCTGCTTGGCGGGAGACCCATATTTTTTCCTTCTTGCCAGCCCTCCAAAACTCGCTCAGTGGGGGGGGGGGGGGGGGGGGGGTTATCAGATGTTTTGCTCCATGATTCTCTGACAAGCCACACACACAAAAAGGAATAAGTTTGAAAAGGTAGGTCCATATTATTTTCGTCTCGCCAGTCCTCGAAAAGTCGTTCATGGGGGGGGGGGGGGGGGGGGGGGGGGGGGGGAGAGGAGACTGCAAAAAAAAAAAAAATCCCCTAGCGCTCCAAAAGTCGATCCTTGGGGAGGGGGTATCAGATATTATGGGGTCCAGAATTCTCTGACAAGCAAAAAAAAAGAATTTACAAAAAAAAGGGGGGTCTAAATGGGGGAAAACAAATTTCTGTCAAAAGTCAGCGGGCACTCTGCCCCCCCTTGGGTACGTTAGTACCTACAAGTCTCATTCAGAATTTCCCCCATTCTTTTTAGGGCTGGTAAGACCTCACTGAATAATCATGATAACAATAACAAGATTTTTAAATACAAGGTACACCCTGCAATCTTCCAAGTACATACGAGTATGATAGTGTATATTAAACTTTTTGAGACAATTGACCACATTTTGTGGTTCTGCTCCATAACTTTTGATTCAGAGCTCTAAAAAATATTCCAGATGCATGAGTAGATAGAGCAAACATATTTGCCCACACTATATCCATTTTTGTTGCACGACCATATAGCGGTTGATGCCAGGAATTTTCAAAACAAGAATAAGCTTTAAAATCCTTAAATTGGCAACACATCGAGAGCATCAAATCATTTTTTTTAATCAAATTGGCAATTTTTTCAACTTTTTGACAAAATTGCCAACTATGTAGACTGTTCTCAAAGACATTACACCTTATTAGAACCATGTAGCACTAAAAGAAAAAATATTGTTGCCAATTTGAAGAACGAAATGTGATCAACTTAGCCCTTAAATAATTCCCGTCATGAAAGGGTTGATAATAGGGCAGCTGCAGGGTGTAGCTTTATCAGCAAGGTCTGACCATCTCTTTCCTTTCTCTCAAATTCCCTCTTTATCTTTTCCATTCCACTCTTGGTTTCTCTCTCATTCCCTTCGTACTTTCTCTCTTACGACTCTCTCCTCTCTTTCTCTCTGTCTCCTTCCTCCATCTTTCTTTCTAGCCTCTAGCCCTAATGATGGTTCTCTTCATAAAAATAACAGCCTTGTTCACAAGATTTACTGATTATATACCAGTGCATAATATTGTATTTGAATTAACTATTTCAAAATACCCAAAGCACACAATTCATTGTTAGCTTGATTTCCAGTTAAATACAAAGAAACAATAAAAATATAGCCATTACATACTGAAAAACTGGATTAGTTTTAGTTAGTGTCATTTCAAAATGTATAAAAAAAAATATACGATTCCCCTACAAATCATTTTGTATAATTAAAAAAACTACAGAATTACAGCCCCTGAAAACATAGAAAAATACAGTGTATGTCCGAACAAAATGATGGATTGAGACGGAAGGCAGTGAAATGTGCAAAATCCACACAAATTACCAAGTACAAAGATGTCCATCTCTACACAATTTTTGTATAAGCAGATAGGCATAGGAATCAAAAAGCTCATAAAATTACAAATTACGAGAGAGAGAGAGGGAGAGATTAAAATAATACCACAGACAAAAATTATTCTGTAAAATAAAAATACTGTATGATGGACAGTAGCAAAAGTAGAAAGAAAGAGAAGAAAAAAAAATACGCAATTGCACATCCCCTCCCCTCCCCTGAATATGAGAGCATGGGCGGCGTTTCGGGGGGGGGGGGGGGATTTTGAAGATTGTACGGCAACCAGTGGTAAAGGCTAGTCCCCCGCCCCCGTGACAAGAAACTGCTGCACATTAGAGAGAGACATGCACAGAAAGGAATTAAAAGCTCCTTACAGATTAAATTTTTAAAAAGTACATACATATCAATACCAAGTGAAAAGACAGAAATTGTGGACAATTACAATCAAGTAATTATAGGCCCCTTCAAAACTGACAAAGCAATTAGCAGAAGTGGGGAAATGAAAAGAGGGAGAGAGAGAGAGCAAGAGAGAGAGAGAGAGAGAGAAAGAGTGATATGTGTAGATAGATAGATACATACTTGTATATCTACTGTTCATGTAACTCTCTCCACACACATCAAAGATATTATGACCAAGAAAAGCTAAAATCTGAAATTACATGTAAATGCATATACATGTACAAACATAATTGTGCATCATGACTTGTATAAAATGAGAGCAAAAAGTAATACCAAAGTTTTGAATTCTTTCTATCCATGAAGAACCATTGGTATGTACATATTTCTATCTATATATTAAAAACCTTTTCCTAACTTTTATAAGTATTTGACAAAGTACATTGTATATATCACAGATTTCAGTGTTAATATGTCATAAGATATGCTTTTTAAAAATCTAATTAAACTTTTCACTGATTTCATACAGAAATGCTTCATTCAAAACAAGATAAAATGTTACATGATGAATTAAAAAACATGCATTAAAATGGTAAACTGACAGTATTCCTATTCCATGATTTTTTAAATATAAGGTTATCCTTCAAATACACAGCAAACTATATAGTATGTAAATTACATGTACATATCATATCATACATATTCATATTCTAAGAAATCATTTGATAACCCCTGATCACCAAATTCACATTTGTTCAAAATAATGTCCTTGAATATAAAAGTAATAAAAGTAACATGTCTGTTTATATGTACAGAGTACTGCCTGTCATCCCATTCACATGTACTACATGTATGCATTTATTTATTTTTATCTACGATGAAAATAAGCGTTTGTGATATTCACATAACTAGTGATAACTAACAGAGGATGAAATATTCTTCAAAACAATCATAACTTGTAGGAAATTTAGCATTCGTCCCCCAAGTGCATTTACGAAACGCACCCATAAAACATAGAAAAACAAAACAAATTTCTTTCATGTCACTCTTAAAACATAAAACTTTCCAATATATACTTTTCAGGCAGTATAAGAGAGATGTAAATGCACTATTCCACGACTTTAAGACAAAGGATTATCAAAGTGATACTTGTCTATATCCTTCTTCCTCTTCCCCCTCTTTTGTCATCATCTGTAAAAAGACCCGAGTCGTGACAAAGATATTTGCAGCATAATAATAATGAACAGAATGTGATGTGATGTGAAAACATATTGAATATCTCAAAATCTGATTACCAAAAACACATAAGAAGGCCATATAACAGGATTCAGTGAAAGTCAATGTAGAACCTGATAAAAAATTTATATAAAACAGGTCACTACTGAGATAAGTGGAGCCAGGCTTGGATGGAAAATATGATGTACAGTGTTGACTAGTGAACAAGATATATTAAACTAGAGAAATGATATGGCAGAACTGCTATAGATTAACACACACAAAGGCATTCATGAATGGAAAAAGAGCACTTGATTTTTGCGGAAATCAAGCCATAACAGATTCATATATTCATCCTCGTAATATTGAAATATTGCATCGTCCTCATTTAAAAAAAAACAATTGCTTTACCACATCACAAGCCATACCTGATGGATAGCCACGTTGTATCACCTATCACAAAAATGGACTTGGATCAAGAATAGGCTTTACGTGAAATTGTGGCTTCAGCATCGTGGCTAGGATCAGCTCCAGGTCTGCCTCCCGAAAGCAATGTGTATGCCTCTGGAGTTAAGGGCATTAATAATCATCACAGGGGTAGGATTACAGTCCTCCTTAGCAAATGAAGTATTTCATTTTCAATTGTTTCTCTTACATTGTGATCAGATCTAGCAGATATCATATTTCACATGGGTTAACAACGGATAATTGCACCCAGTTTGAATATGAATCACGGTTCCATGACATTTGCTCCTGCGAAAATTGCTCCGGTCTAACTTTTCCATGTTAATCCTAAACCTAAACCTAGCCCTAACCCTAATCCTAATCTTCACACTGTCCTTAACAAAAAAAAAAAATCATGACCTTGACCTTAACCTTTGACCTTCCGAGATATAGAAGGAGGAGCAAATGTCGCAGGAGCAAATGTTGTGTAACCATGAATCACACATGACCGGCCCCGGTGAGCCTTGGGTTGACCCCAAATCGGCCAGTAATACATTGCATTCAATGCAGCATTGGAAAAGACACTAGGCAGTCTTGGTACATGTATGCTCAAGCACGAAAAATAATTTCATCTTTAATATACTTTAACATTTCTTTAAAAATCTTTCTGTTTTGGCATCAAGTTCGGGAGCGTACAGTGACTTGGCAAAAACAAGATTGAGTTTATTTATTTCCGCTTGATGGCTTCAACCCCTAAGCTTGTAGCTAAGTCATCCTGTAGGGCGAGAGAGAAAGATGAGATAGAAAGAGACAGATGAGGGATGAGAAGGAGAAGAGAAAGAGGGGATGAGGGAAAGGGAAAAGAAAGTGGGTGAAAGAGAGAGAGAAGCAAAGGAAATGAGAAATGGAAAGAGACAGATGAAGGAAGAGGGAGAGGGAGAAAGAGAGGGGTGGGAGGGGAAGATAGAGGAAAAGAGGCATAGGGAGAAGATAGTGGGTGAGAGAGGGAGAGAGGAGCAAAGGAAATGAGAAATGGAAAGAGACAGACGAAGGAAGGGAGGAAGAGGGAGAAAGAGATGGATGGGAGGGGAAGATAGAGGAAAAGAGGCATAGGGAGAAGATAGTGGGTGAGAGAGAGGGAGGGAGGAGCAAAGGAAATGGAAAAGGGGAGAATAGATGTGAGAGAGAAATAGAGAGATAGATAGGGGGAGAGAGAGGGAAGGAAAATAATGAAATGAACAAAAGTGAGATGAAGAGAGATGGGAGGGAAAGAAAGGCAGGAAAAAATATGGAATTACACACACAATATAATCACCAATATCATCATCAAGATATATTTACTTGTACAGTACCTTCACATATCCATCCATCTATCTCTCTCTTTATCTATCTATATTTACCTCTATTTTCTATCTATATATCTATCCACCCACCAAGACGATTTACAATTCTGTGAGGCAGACTTGAAGTAATAAACAAATGGACACAAGCTACAATGAAATTCTGTTGAGACAAAAGTGAGGAACAGTTTATCTATCTAATCTACATGTATGTATCAATCAATCTTTCTTTCTATCTATCTGTCAGTCCTTCTATCAATATTTTTCTTTTAATCAATCACTTCAACTCACCATATTTTTGAGTAGATTGTTGTGGTATCTCAGCCCTCCATCTTTCTCAACCTTTGCTATATTCTTCCTCTCTGGATCCCCAGCAACGAGCACCTCTGTTTCTCCCTCAGCCTTCAATCAGAGAAGAGAAGAGAAAAGAGAGAAAGAGAGAGAGAATAAAAAGGGAGTGAGAGAGAGAGAGAGAGAGAGAGAGAGTGGGAAAACACACACACACACACAGATAAACAGACACAGTGAGACAGAGAGACAGGGAGAGACAAAGAGAGACAGAGAGAAAAACAAAGATTAAACTGTTGGAATACTAAGCTTGAGATATCTTGAAGGAAACTCAATTTAAACGGTGTGTTGAAAGTACAAGGTGTCACATTGTCTAGTTGATAACTCAGCAGACTATGGATCACATGGTACATGGTTCGAATCCCTGCCATGGCATTTGCATCCCTGGGTAATACATCAATGCACATTTGCCACTCTCAACCCAGGTGACATAAATGGGTACCTGGTAGAAAGAAATTTCTTGAATGCTTGGCTAAAGCCATGATAGTAACTTTATATTTTGTATATACAGTAGACTATCATTCTCATTGCAACATCTCTATAAGTAACCTTTGAAACTGATAATTTGAATGTTGGATATTGATGTCAATTGGGGGGGGGGGAGGGTGAGAGTCAAGAGGGAGGGTCCAATAAAAGAATATCAATTATTATTTGTATGAAGGGTTTTCAGGCGACCAGAAAAATTGGCGTATCTCATGGTTTGCGCATGAGTACCCGGATGACCGCGCAATTTTAAAACAATATCTCATGGTTTGTGTAAAAGTAACCGGATGACCGTGCAATATATCTCCATATCTCATGGTTTGGGGTGCGCGTGAAGCGTAAAAAAGTGAATACGCGCTTAAATACGCAAAGGTTAAGACAATGGATGTATGCGCGCAGCTCTTGCAAGATGCTTGGGTAAGGACAAAAATGATTTTCTACCTGTGTTTTATGTCGAAGTCCATACAAAAACATAAGGACATGTAATGGTGAAAATTGAGGAACTAGGCATTATACAATTAATAATAATAATATTGAATGGCTTTTCTTTCGTGGGACACAAGGATATATCGTACTCGCTTTGAAAATATTTCACTCGTCGTGCCGACTCGTGAAATATGCTCATAGCTCGTGCGATATATCCTTGTATCCCACTCAAGGCGATTCAATATTATATAAATATTAACAAGAGAGAGAGATATTTTCACTCGCTTTGAAATAAATAAGAAAATAAACTTACTGGTTCAGCGTTTCGACACATTCCCATAAGAGAGCTCATTCTGTCTGTGAAACCTGGTGCAAAGGCCTCTGGGTTGATCGCTACAAATATCTGGCCCTGAAAAGAAAAATGTTTCAAAAGAAGTCAGTTTAATCAGAGCTAATTTAGAGACATGGTTGTGACTCTCCTAAACATGCACTGATCAAAGGTCAATCCATGAACCTGCAGTGATATTGAAGGGATTTTGACGTCAACAGGCATCAGGAACTTACGGGTGCTCAAAATCTAAATCCAGGCCCCCCCCCCTCCACCATTTTTCAAAATTTCAACAATATAGACCCTAATAATCTCAATCTGGAGCCCCTAAGAAAAAAAAAAGTTAGTGTGGAGCCATGATATTTGTTCTTGGCTGCCTGCAGACAGGGTGACACAGAAAAGCTGGTTTGCACACACAAACACATATCAGTTGTAATGTGTATTAAACAGAGGGTCTAAAATGCAGTAGATATTACGGCAGCTGCCCCTGACACAGCCTGAGCTAGAGACTAACAATGTTAAACCAGGCTCCAGGATTTATGGAATTGTGTTGAAGTGTCAAAATAGAGTTTGCTTGAAGAGCACAGGAAAAGCCCGCAGGACCACCGTACACATAGGTCCCTATGTAAGATAGATCCGATACGTACCAGGTCTGCTACTGTGTTACTGGTCTTCCATTTCCGGATGTTGGGTCCAAAAGCCCCACCGCCCAAGACTCCGCTGAGAACCTCTACCATCATGGCAAGACCATAGCCCTAAAAAGAAGCAAACAGACACTTCCTTAAGCCTTGTCCACATACACATATGCCGGTGGAAATCGCAGCGGTCACCCAACGGGGGAAAAGCAAGTGTAATGCAGTTTACATTTTCTCCATCCAATAACATGTACATGTACATACATGCATGGGGGGGACAGGGGGACATGTCCCCCCCCCCCCCCCTTTTTGAATAAGCTTTTTTTTTTGCTTGTCAGAGAATTTTGGAGGCGAATGTCCGCCCCCCCCCCCCCCCCCTCCACTATTTTGAATAACCTTTTTTTTTTTTGCCTGTCAGAGAATTTTGGAAGCAAATGTCCCCCCCAAATTTCAAAATGGATTTGCGCCACTGCATACATGCAGGAAATGCCAACATACTCTGGTGGCAACTGCTCTGCAGTAAATTTCTTACGCTATCTAAATTCTTACCTTCATCCACAGACCCAAAACTATACCTAACCCTAATAATAACCATCAACCCAACTGAAAATTCCATAGCAGCAGCCCCAACTCTAATTTTTGATAAACTAAAGTCTAAAGCAAATGTTGCCAAATACAAAAACAAAGAGAAAAAAAGACGGGAAAAGATCAGTATCATTATTCAGCAATCTAATCATGGGCTCTTTTTACATATGTCTCACCTTATATCCTCCTGCTATCTCTGACCCTCCAAGAGGCAATAACCCTCCTCCAGCTAGCACGGCTTTAGGGTCATTAGATTCCTAAAAATGAACATTTAAGGGATAAGTTACACAAAAAATCCACACAACATATCCACAAAGAGATGCTTTCCAGCATTGTGAAAAGGCCGACCGTTTTGTGAGAACATAATTTCTCAGTCAATCATTCAACACACAGGCCTGCATATGATACATATGATACAAACAATCCCATATGGAGGATGGGTACCTTTGCTTGTTTCATTTCAATAATTTGGGACATTTTCATTGCAAATTTTGTAAAAATTAGATAAAGCAAAGTAGTATATGTATATATTTTGAATGGGATTCCATAAACTATTACTGAAAGGTCTCTGATATAAAGCATCAGGGGGCCCGTTTCATAAAACTTGATATCTATGATAAATTACAATAACAGTTAAAAGCCTCTGAAATACTTGCATCTGATTGGCTGAGAGCAAATTTGTCATAGATATGTAGCAGTTGTTATTGATAAGTTTTATGAAATAGGGCCCAGATCAACAAGCTACATAGCAGTCCAAATGAAAACTAAGATGACCATCATATATATTATCATCATCAAATTCCTGGCTTGAACTTGAAATGACCTCCACTTGACCTCACAGTGACCCCAAGCGACACTTACCGTTCCTGAAGCATCACATCCCCAGCCATTGGGGATCGGTATCTCCTTCACAGCATTCAATTCTATCTGTAGTCGGACAATGAAAATGATTTACATTTTATGTATCATATATGTTCCTGACTTTTTTGCATATGAAATTCAGGATCCTCTTCAATTTTAGGGACAGTACCGTAGATATCTGGAGAAAATGAGGGGGGTGGGGGGGGGGGGCACAGGTCTTTTGTGCCCCTCCCACCCACGAAAGGTATTAAGATAACAGCAATTTATGAGACTGTACAACAGTAAATATATTCAGTAATATTAGTAGGTCTGACATACAATTTTTTTTCAAATTATGATCATCAACAATAAAAGAAAAAGATATCATCAGCAGTGAATTGAGATTCGATTCCCCTGAAGCAGTGCATAAAGACACTTTTTAAGCATTATACTCTTTCTAGATTGGGAATCTACTCTTTTAACCCTTTCATGACAGGAATTATTTAAGGGCTAAATTGATCACATTTTGTTCTTCAAATTGGCAACACTAATATTTTTCTTTTAGTGCTACATGGTTCTAACAAAATGTAATGTCTTTGAAAACAATATACATCATTAGAAACTTAGTCGAAAGTTGAAATAATTGCCAATTTTGATAAAAAACAGTGATTTTGAACCTCTCAATGTGTTGCCAATTTAAGGATTTTGAAGCTTATTCTCTTTTTTACAATTCCTGGCATCAAACGCAGTATGGTCATGCAATAGAAAATGGAAATAATGTGTGTAGAAATTTTTGCTCTTTCTACTAATGCATTTGGTATATTTTTTAGAGCTCTGAATCAAAAGTTATTGAGCCAAACCACAAAATGTGGTCAATTGTTGTGAAAGGGTTAAGCATTATACTCTTTCTAGATTGGGAATCTAATCTTTTAATCCTTTATTCTTTTCCCATCACTGATCATAGATCTTTTTGCCCTGTACATTCTCTGTTTCTGCTTACATTTCTAGTCCTATAATCGAACAACACACCTACCTTTCCTAAGGCGACAGTGGAAGTGGCCATATCTAGTACATAACTATCACCATTCTGGGCTGGTGCACCGCAAGATATAGGGTTGGTTCCAAACATTGGCTGTGAGGGGTTAAATGGTTACAAAATTAAAGATGCTATTAATAGGCAAAAGACAATGAGGTTTTTGAACGCATATATGGGACTACATCAGGGATTCAGGATGCATATCTCTACCCAGCATTCCTTCTTATAAAATGCTGCCATTTATCCACATTGATGCAAGGTTTGCTAATCAATCATAAATACAATCTCCTAAATCTTGAGGTTTGTGATTGATATTAAAAGAGAAGGTTGAGTTGTGGGAAAGGTAAAAAATAATTTGTGAGCTTTCTCATTCTTTTTATGTTAGTTTGGAAGATTATCATAGTAGAAATGTCCCCTGCAAAGGATTGCTCTTCAAATGCCCTCACATTCAAAATATGACAAAAAACAGCTGAAATGTTCAGGCCAAACATTTGTGTGTAGTCCCATATACATATTCTGTGTGCAGTGCATGTAAATCTCAGAAGGATTGAGTCAATTTCTTATCATTTTGGTGATTCCAAAACCTTACAGCATACCTTATGTGCTATATAATCAACTTTTCCCCAACTGCTTTGAAACAGTTTCTTTCACAATTCAATCTCATAACCAGAACTCAACTTTATCTTTAATCTCAAGTTACAAATGTATATATTGTAATCAGTTTAAGTAAATTGCAAATCTTTAATAAGACAGGTCCAAGGTCTTAAGTCCAAGACACACACAAAATAAACAATTAGGTATTTCATAAATGTACATTAGTATCATATGCCAGTATTACAATTCTCTCAAAGTGTACAAAATGCATAATTCTACAATATGTTGTCATAAATAGATCTATTCTGCACCAAGAATGTATGCTCCAATTCTAGTCTAATAAATAGGGTTATAGGCAGAATATTTTTAGTGCCTGGTGGTATTTGATGTAAATTTACATTAATTGTTATCTTCTCTCAAACACTATCAATTTTTGGATAACTTTGACATAAGACATGGACTTTGGATTCTTGAGTCGTGGGTTCTGCTGCCTACCACAGCCCATCAGAGCTAAAAACAGGTGAAATTTTCATGAAACTTTTACGCTCTTGTATAAACTATCTGGTGAGGGTCTGGAATTACCCTTGGCATGCACAACACTGAAGGTACTACATCAGTGTATCCTACACTAACCTTTCGTGCTCTGGTAGGCACCACAAGCGGTGAGGTGTTAGTGGTACTCAAGCCAATCATCCCTGCCTCTATGACTCTCAGGGTGTACCATCCCGCTATACTGTAATGGTTGGATCCTGGAGGAACATACAAAAATGAAAATAATAATATCCTCGGGTACTTGTCCAGGTAAACCTGCACAGAGAGAGACTGCAAAGGGGAGACACACAAAGCGGTCTTTATACACAAGTGCTGAGGTGTATAATGGTACTCAAACCAATCATCCTTGCTTCTATGGCTCTCAGGGTGTACCATCCCGCTATAGTGTAACGGTTGGATCCTGTAGGAACATACAAAAGTGAAAATAATAATATCCTCAGGTACTTGTCCAGGTAAACCTGTACAGAGAGAGACTGCAGAGGGAGACACACAAAGCGGTCTATATACACAAGTGGCCTATCAAGTGCTGAGAGGTGTATAGTGGTACTCAAGCCGATCATCCTCGCCTCCATGGCCTTCAGGGTACCATCCTGGTATACTGTAATGGTTAGATCCCGCACAAACTTACCAGCATAAAAAAAACACATAATCATTATCATATAATAATATTCTATATTTGTATAGTGCCTTATATATCTATGATGTCTCCAAGTGCTTTACTGATACAGTTTAGTATTACCCATGTCACAGGATCAGGGCTTACCTTCACACGATGATAGCACTGTATCTTTAACAAGATAAAGCCCATAACAAAAAGGTTGAATCATCCAATAAATATATAATTATCCTTAAGTACATGTTTACAATATCTCTGAAATACATGAATATCATATGTACATTTTCTTTTTCATTTTCATTTTCTTAAAAAGAATTCACCTCAGAAGTGATCTGGAGACCTTACCTTTCGCTACCACCCATCCAATTCCTGCTTCTTTGGCCTTCTTGATGGCAAGATCAGTGCAGAACTTTCCTACGACTGGACCTAGTAGGTTCTTCCCATCGACCCAGGCTGTCCCAGCTAACTCCTACATTACCAAATAAGGAAGACATTAACAATATAGAACAATACAGCATGCCTGTAAGATATGAATGTTCTCAAAAGCAGACTTTGAGTTTTGAAGTACCATGTACAATAGTTCACTCACATCAGACTTGGTGGAATTACCAAGGGTGGTTCAAATCTCACAGGCAGCAAAAACACTCCTGGGACATTAACCCATTCTGAATTACTTGGTGCATGGTCTAGGTGAGATCTGAGATCGTTTAGTTTGGTTTAGATGAAGAATTCATGATGATAAATTTTCATTTTAAAAGGATGCATTCACTACACACGGCCTGTCAGCTGTAAAAGCAAAGTCCCCTCTCAGGTAAGGTATAACATCTGTCATTGGACAAATACCCAAAGGGTGTACCCATCTCAAAGATATATTTCTGGACACCCTTATATGAAATAGATCAATTCTTTATAAACAACCCAGAGGGGAGTATTTTTTCAAATTAACTATACAAAACAAAATGAAGACCTGGCTCACAAGTAAAATCATACAGCTGACAATTTTAGTTTTATGTTTATAACTTCAAAAATTCTTAACTTTCTACCCTTTTATTGTCGGCTTTTCCTCAAACTTTCACTCAACTGTTTTATGTGATATTTTGCTTAAATCATGAAAACTGAATCACTTATAATGGTGGACTTCCCCAACAGTGCACAGTATAATATCAAACATCTTTTGTGATCTTTTATATCAATGTGTAAAGTTGGATTTTACCATTATTGTTACTAAATGAATAATCAATCAATTGATCAGTCCCTGAAAAAAATTGAAGAGGAAAGAAGATGGATGAAAGGCAGCATTGAAAATAGAAAACAACAAATGGAAAAAGAAACAGAAAATTAAATTAAATTTAATTAATAAAGGAAATAAAGGGGAAAAAAACGTTAAAATATAAAAGAAGAATAAAAAGACGCTGCAGAAGGAAAAAAGAAAGAAGAATAAGAAAGAGCAGAAAGAGAAGTGCAGTATTTCTCTGTACCGAGTGATGTATACCTTTAAAATGACAGGTTCCCCCTCCTTCTCTGTAATGCCACTCTTAATGTCCTTCACATACATTTCTGAATTAAAAGAGGAATAAAATCATCTCATTATTGAACAAAAGTAAGTGGATGCAATGGGCTGTATAAAAGTAGCTCAAGCTCAAGCAAATGCTTGCATGAGAATAATAGTTCTATTCATCATGTGTGATGATCGAAGCACTCTTGTGTGGGAAACGTGAATTGAATAATGGTGTGTACTCTGAGGCATCCTCACAATTGAAAAGGTTTTTCACCCCATACACTTTCCATGATAGAGTGATTTTATAATGCCGCTGGTAAATATGACAAAATAGTTCATGAATTATGATTGATTTATGTGATTCGTTTTTTTTTTAATCATGTAAGTGCAGTGAAGTATCATCCATCAAATAGACTCGAGGAGGAAATGAAAGATTTAAAGATGAAAGAATAAAAGTTGATCTTCCCTGATGAATAAAAGTCAAGTAAAAGGCCCAGCTACAGTACTATGAGAGGAGCTTAAAAATATCAAGCAAATGCTTGATGGGCGATTCCCTGCAATGTGTCCCGTACGAAATATGTCTTTTATCCGGATAGTTCTTCCAGAAATGAAGAATCTCTTGATATGAGCACTGAATAATGGTTCTTTCTGGTATCACTACCAGTCAAGGTCTTATCATAAAATTTTCAACTTATGGATGAAATATATGGATAAATGTCATATATCATACAGGACACTGGACATTGGATACATTCACACCGCCCTGATGACGAAACCTATGTCTCATTATTTGAGCAAGTATTTGCTAGTCATAGAGAAGCATTTTCTTGCATGCAGAACATTGTTCCTTTTGTTTACCAGCATTTGCTTTTAAGCATTTGCTAGGCTTCTGCTAGTTTTATATATATACATTATTCAGTGCGTCCCAGAAAAAACGAAACCAACTTATATTTATCGACGTCTAATCATATCTTAATCACAATTATGATTGATAAATGACACATATTTGTAAAGCTTGGATCCTCTTCTTTCATTTGATGCAACTCATGTGATACATACATGTACTTCACGCATGAGTGAATAAAGACAATATGAAGCAGGGCTACCAAAAGGCCGTTTGGCCAACAATATCTGAATTTTAAAGAGATAATCACATTTCCAGAAAGTTCATTTTCTGCCCTTTCATATGACACCTCAATAGGGAAAATGTGCCAGGGATGACAAAGCTCTGTTGGTGTAAATTGATACTTGCATTTCCATGATTTATTAAAGGCTCCGAGATCATCCCCATTCTGTTACCAGAAATACTAGTTGCTCTGTTGTTAACTGCATGGTCAAGTAGGTTAATGAAAATGTACCTCACTCACTCAGTCATGCATGAAGTCTTTTGTCTTGTTTGTTTATTGCTAGGACAGGCAGTCAGTGCAAACGGATTTGTTTAATAAATCATGGGAATGCAAGCATCATTTTACACCAACAGAACTTTGTCATCCCTGGCTCATTTTTCCCGATTGAGGTGTCATATAAAAGAGCAGAAAATGAACTTTCTAGAAAGGTGATTCTCTCTTTATTCAGATATCGTTGGCTAAACGACTATTTGGTAGCCCTGCTTCATATTGTCTTTATTCAATCATGCGTGAAGTATGTATCATATGAGTGGCATCAAATAAAAAAAGATGTTCCAAGCTTAACAAAGATGTGTCATTTATTAATCATAATTGTGAATAAGATATGAGTAAACATTGATAAATCTCAATTTCGTTTTTTTCTGGGATGCACTGTATATAGTGAAACCTACATTATACAGAACGTTCAAGGGCGACAAAAAAAGGCTGTCTTCATGGGCAGTTAATCATTAGATGTAATTCTAGCACAGAGTTTAAATTAAAAACACAATTTAATTGGGGGAAAATAGATCACACATTACATGTATTGATACATCAGTTCAATACCAAGAATTCATGTAGTATTAAAGAGCACAAACACATTGATGGTAATATGTAATATTCCAAAGTACAGTCCGACCTCACTTATCCGAACTTCATTTATCTGGCCATCTCTATTAACCGGCCCTGTCTTCCGGCCAGTTCGTCATGCAATTCACCCAAAAGCCTTGGAAACAGGAACACCATGGGCAATTTTCTGTTTAATTTTATTTCATTTCATCTCTTACAAATAAAAAGATCATTTGCAATCATCAACTACACCAAGAAAACATAAATTTTACAGCCAATAGACTGCCCTACCCTATTCATTTGCATAGAAAATGTACATTTCTCTCATATCTGGCCATTTCACTTATCCGGATGGGTGCCAGTCCCAATGCGGCCGGATAAACGAGGTCGGACTGTACATGTACATGTATGCATGATTCTTTCATTACATAAATATACATCAAAGGTATGAACGTGTTAAGCATCCAAAATCTTATTGAAAGATAAATTACTTTTTTGAATAACCCCAAAATAGATTTTTTGGTAACTAACCTAGGCGGTTCATTCCATGACTATAATGCCCTCTATGGTCTGCGCAGGCCAGGACTTCCGCTAGGACCGAGGCATGGGCAGTGCTGACCCCTGTGGCGACCATACACCTCTCCATAAAGGCCTGGGCCTCGGCCACCTCCACTGTTCCATAATCACTGTCAGGAAATATGAAGAAAAAAAATAATAACTGGAAGAAATGCAAAATATCCCACCAACTAATTAACCTGAACACAGTTAACCTTAACCCCGACCCCATTCCTGACCATAACACTAACTGTAACACTAGCCCTATCAAACCCTTAACCATGACCCTAAACCTAACCCTAATCCTGATCCTACCCATAATCCTAAACATGGGCGCAAATCCAGGGGGGACAGGGGGACATGTCCCCCCCCCCCCCCCACCTTTTTGAATAACCTTTTTTTTTTTTTTTTTTTTGCTTGTCAGAGAATTTTGGAGGCAAATGTCCCCCCCCCCTCCCTAACCTTATTGAATAACCTTTTTTTTTTGCTTGTCAGAGAATTTTGGAGGCGAATGCCCCCCCCCCCCCCCAAATCTCAAAATGGATTTGCGCCACTGATCCTAACCCTACCTACTTTGTACTGATGAGTCAAGGGGTATTATACTGTTGAGGTAAATTTCTACACTTTCGGATACTGCTGTTACGTTTCATGTCATGAATTGAAGACACATAGATAAGAAAAAAAAATGTGTATATTTAACCCTTTTGAGACAACTGACCACATTTTGTGGTTTGGCTTAATAACTTTTGATTCAGAGCTCTAAAAAGTATACCAGATGCATGAGTAGAAAGAGACAAATTTTCTGCACACATTGTGTCCATTTTTTGTCAAATAACCGTATTGCATTTGACGTCAGGAATTTCAAAAGGGAAAATAAGCTTTAAAATCCTTAAATTGGCAACATATTGAGACGTTCAAAATCATTGCTTTTTGATCGAAATTGGCAATTTTTTCAACTTTCGACAAAGTTCCTAACCATGTACATTGTTTTCAAAGATATTTCATCTTATTAGAACCATGTAGCAACAAAAGAAAAATATTATTGTTGCCAATTTGAAGAACAAAATGTGATCAATTTAACCCTGAAACAATTCCTGTCTTGAAAGGGTTAAAAGGGTCACCAACGGTGCATACATGTGGTGATCCCCCACCCCACAACAGATTTACCAACGAATAAAAGAAAATGTGCGTTTGTTCAATTTTGCAAACAGGAATTTAAATCCAGCAGGGGCTGTCATACCTACCCCCGCGGTGACACGACATTTGCTCCTGCGACATTTGCTCCTCCGTCTATATCTTGAAAGGTCAAAGGTTAAGGTCAAGGTCATGATTTGGTTTTTTGTTAAGGACAATGTGAAGATTAGGATTAGGGTAAGGGTTAGGGTTAGGTTTAGGTTTAGGATTAACATGGCAAAGTTAGACCGGAGCAATTATCGCAGGAGCAAATGTCATGGAACCACCCCCGCCAATACCCCATTCAAACAAACACTTTCTGTGGAGGCCCTCATAAACTAACTGCTTCATCACAATGGCAGACCTGCCAACCCTGAAACCCAAGAAATAGGGACAAATGACAAGACAGAGGCTGAAAATAAGGACATTTCTGAGTTTCCTATGCATTACTACAGACAGATTTTTGCAAAAATAGGGACACAGTGGTAGAAGTGGCTCTTTCTTTTACCAAAAATTGGGATTGTCCCTGTTAAATAGGGACAGTTGGCAGGTATATGAAATCATAACAAGTGCTGAGGCTTTAAAGTGTACCAACCACCAGAAAAAAGAATTTGTATACCGCTAGGAAGTATAAAATTAACCTCAAAGAACCTCTGAAATTCTATAGGTCAACAGTTTAGGAGTATGAAGGAAATAAAGGATAACATGAAGGTGCTCGCGCGGAACCGAACCTCCGAGTTGGGTACCGTGCGAGCCCTTATCTTGGCGAGCGCGTACAGGTGCACTGAGTAGTCTACTCACGAGTCGCTTTTATGCTTATAGAGAATATAATTAAACTTGTAATATCTCTCTATAGAAGTGATATTCGAAGCCCATATTTGGAATATAGTAGAATGACATGGAACCTCTAACATACATGTAAAGAGTAAAATATTTTTTGGTGATTGGTACACTTCAATCAGGGAAATGTGAGATAACCTGAAAAAAAGCAAAGTTTGGAAGAACAGTTATGTAATAAATGTACACAATGTGCGATGCAATTAGATTTAATTATTTATAAATATACCATAGGTATAGTATCATAGTTGCTTGGTGCAATTTTCCAATCTCACACACATGTACAGGGGTCTAACATAAACTACATGTACACTACACATATACATGTACGCCTAGAACATAAATAGATGCATCAAAGTGTCATAAAGGTGAATCAATTTAAATTTTAAACCCTTCTTAAAAGTACATTTACTCTTTAGGTAAACTTTTCAGGAATGAGGTTCAATCTTAATTTAGTTAAAAACAGAGTGGGAAAAAGGATAATTACTCACGAGATTGAATCCATGAATGTGTTAAAGCTGTGCTACTTGTAGTAAGCACCTCACATACATGTGTACATGTACATGTCTACGGTCTAGTGCTTTCGAAGCAATAATACATATGCTTTGTGCATGGCATACCAATCAACAGAATATAACGGTTCTAGTCGGGTATTGGAAGTTCATGAAAAGGGTAAACATTGATGTTTGTTGAAAATAATCCAGGGGTGAGATTGACATTTCACCCCTTCATGCGTGCATAACCGGACGGGTACAACCAGACAGTATAATTCAAATGTCCCAGTTAACACTCAGGAGCATTGCTAGAGGGACAGATGGAGGGGGGCATGGGTATATAACACCCCCCCCCCCCCCCCACTATAAAAAAAAAATTCAAAAGCTGAAGACCTAAATCTGAACATCTGTCCGCAAATTTGAAAATCAAACAACCATTATTTTCCTTGTCTGCGAATTTGGAAAATTTGAAGCTATAAAATTCGTCCCATTAGCAAAAATGGATTCAATCATTTCAAAACACAAACACAATATGTGTACAAATATGTACTATGACCAAAGTATACAATTACATGTACATGTAGTTGTGTCAAAACAAGACATTTGCAACTTTTAATCAATAAAAATTCTGAAGGTACAACTCATATAAAATTATATTTGAGAAC
The DNA here is from genome assembly GCA_025618425.1 of Heliocidaris tuberculata. Lineage (NCBI taxonomy): Eukaryota > Metazoa > Echinodermata > Echinoidea > Camarodonta > Echinometridae > Heliocidaris > Heliocidaris tuberculata. The sequence continues at coordinate 29,981,571 of CM046843.1, forward strand.
TTGACACAGTTCCATAGTTGAAGGGCATAAGGGTCTCAGAGTAAACTTTTATGATACGTTAGTTTCTTTCTTTTTTTTTATAAACATGAGATAATCCCAAATTACAATTTTACATTTATATTGTCTATATATTAATGCCAGAGGGAGCTCATGGCACCGATAAAACAATGCAGTATACTACTACGGGTGGATTTAGTCAATCTGCCCTTGACAGCTTTCAAAGAATCATTCCTACCTGGTATTCATATATAGTCCTGTGTTCCAAGTGGCAAATATAGATTAATGCCTTGCCAATGTATAAGAGCTGTGATGACTTGAACACTGTTCCAGTGATTAACATGTTATTATCTAGTAGACCACGGCACCTCTGCAAAGTCAGGATATTTTCTACTATTCTACTAATACAGTCCAACCTCGATAAAAACTCCTTGGGACCAAGGAAATTAACTCTTTATATACTGAAACCTTGTTACATGTATATAAGGGCTATAATAACAATAATAATAATAATAATAATAACTAGCATTTGGTATGCTCTCCAAAGTACAACTATATCACAGCGTTTACAAGTCGATAATACTTAATATAACATTTATAATAGAATTAATAACACATATAACATTAAAACGAAATTAATAATACATAACAATGAATAAAAATTAACTTAAACATTAACATAAAACAAAAGAAAACAGAGAAGTGGGACTGGTAAAATTACCATGTTATAATGAGTGTTTGTTATAATAGTGTTCTTTATAATGAGGTTCCACCAGTACTCTGCTTATAATGAACTACTAGTACTAAAAACAGCTATTAACTCTTTACTGGTTTTGGGCGACCAATAGCACATACGGGCCTGCCACAGTCGACTTTGGCACATGTACAATGTACATGTACACTCGAAGGTTTCTATCCATAGCAAATAAAGAGTTATATTAATTACTCAGATAGTGGAATGTGGATTAGTATGACATGTATGCATTTTATGAACATTCATGATTGAACAGTTAATATTGAACAATGAATACTGACGATGGATGGTGAATACGATACAACTGATGAATATTCATGATCGTTATGGTCAATACTGTCAACCAACGTGAATGATTTGATTAATATACCTGATGAATATTCATGACTGAATGTGTGGTTAATATCTTCTTGTACCCAATGAATATTCATGATAGAATGAATGGATGGTTAGTATCTTGTGTTCAATGAATATTCATGAACTGATCACAGTGAATCTTTTTAAAGGAAAAAAAGAAAACTTAACTGTACAGCAACACCACTACACCACAAATGATAAACTTCCTTGGAATGCTTTCACCAAATTAAAGCAGTGGGACCATTCCTTTCACAATACACCAAATGAAAGCAGAGGAACCATTCCTTTCACAATACACCAAATGAAAGCAGAGGGACCATTCCGTTGACAATTAATACACCAAATCAAAGCAATGGGTCCACAGGCCTACTGATAAAGTTCAGGCAGTAAACAAATTTTCAATTTCTACACCATACTGGCACTTGTATCCAAAAAGCAATTAGTCACAACCTTTCACCCCCTTCTACTTTTCTACATTGTGATCTTCACAAAGATATAGGTCAAAATGAATCAAAATTTAAAAAAAAATTATTTTATTCAAGCTAATTCTCGCCATTACAACTATCACCATCATAATTAATACATGTACATGTATCAAGATTAGCAGCTGGTAATAGGGAGTTTTCATTGTATAAATGAGGATACAAAATATAAAAATGGGTTATTTTTTATTCTTGAGCTTAAAGTATTTTTCATGCATGTAAATTTCAAGATTGTCAACCAACTTTCCAGGCATTTTTAGCATAAAGATGAAACAAAATATCGAAAGGAAATTGCCGAAAAAAAAGGATAAACTGTCCTCTCAATAAATGAATTGTACAGATGGGATAACTCCTCTGTAAGGCAGCTCCTAACTGGTATGTCCCCTTCTAAAGAGAGAATTAAAATCTATTATGGTCTTTAAATTTACTGCACCCCACAATATAATGACATGTCAATCAAGAAGATTCAAAGAGATGGAGTCATAACAGACAGCTTTCCTTTATAGTAAGCTTTGATGCCGCCACAACAAACATGACAAATATTCGCTCTCTGAAAACATTCTTCCAAATGAGGAAACACATCAAATCCCGTTTTATTGCATAACCATGGTTAAGTACAATGGAGGATATTCTGTTATAATAATTAGTTTTCGCAGACCCAATTGTAACTTTGAAAAGTGCACATGAATGATTATAACAAGGTTGAAGCAAACATATTTAGTGTAAAAAATACCAGATTTGTGATGACAATTTCTTGACTGGCTGCATGTGCCCACTACAGGTACTTTGGTTGGCTATATTTCCTAGAGCCATATTTCACGATGGTAATATACAATGTATGAAATTTAATAATCGGAATTAAGCGGAAAGGTGTTAAAATTGCCCTTAAAGAGGCATACATTTGTGACACTTTTAAGGCTATATCTCAAAATATTGTTCATCCTAAGGCAGGGGAATTAATTTCAGAACGAAATCAAAATTATTTACATTGAAACTGCACATTCACTTTCTGTGTTTGTCGACTTGATTTACAAATTTCACTGCGCATTGTAAACATTCAAATGTCAAAACACCTCTAAACCTTTCCCATTTACTTTGGCAGTCTCAGACATCAACATCAAAGAATGAAGGCAGTTTATTAAATTCAATTGTACATCCTTTATAATCTGCCAGGTGTTTGCATTAATTATCGTTAGTTGAGACTCCATCTGTTTGAACCTCCTTGCTTCAATGTAAACATTTTTTGTTCTTGTTTGTCTTTGTTTTATGGTTCTACTCAATAAAAAGTTTTCAAAAAAGAGAGAGAGAGAGAAAAAAAAACAGCTTTACTAGTGTTCGTTAATAACATTTATATTAGCAGTGCTTGTTTAAGGTATCATGTAGTGGACAATGGTAGGGTTATAGAACCATTCAAGAAACACAAACCCCACAACTCAAAAGTACGATGTACATGTCTAGAACGACAGACTTACAATGCCTCCTGGAATGTACGAGGCGATCGTGAGAAACGTCTGCTTAAAAACCTCCCTACAGTGCTACTGGTACTACGAAGTAGCACTACGGGGAGAAGTGGTGATAGGGCCATGTCAGTGGAGGTCTAATTTAGTCCTGTAAAATGAAGGAGGAAAATGCATGGAGAGTAAATAAGCAGATGTATAGAGCTCTGAAATGTCATGCATTGAGGTGTATCCACATCCTCTCAACGTTAAAAATGTACCTTAAAGGGCAATCCAACCTTGGTGATAAGATGGTTCGCATGAAGATACATGTAGAAAAATAAGAAAACAGGATGGTGAAAGTTTGAAAGAAATCAAACAAGGAATAAGACAGTTATGGATGTTTGAAAAATGATATCACTAAATTTATAAAAATCTCGAATTGGCAATTTGGCGAGTAGATTGTGACATATTGGTGGTCAACTCGACCTCCCCTTTGTCGTACACTAAAATATCAGTAATTTGTGGTTTTCTCCTAAGCGCCTTTTCCCTCGGGGTACGCAAGATTGTAGATAGCATATATTATGTTATAAGTCCTCATACAAGAAAAATATCCTTCAGCGTAATACATTTTGATGAAAATTACATTTTATTCATTTTGTGTGTTGGAGCAAATGGGGGAGTTGTTCATTACTGATTGGTCCAATTTGAAATTCCCACAGTACAACTTTCCAAGCTTATCAATTTCTTATTGCTTGTCTGATTTTGTTCAAACTTTCACCATTCTGCTTCTCCAATTTTACCTCTTTCATAAGAACTTACCATTAAGGTTGGATTTCCCTTTAAGTCGGGGTTCTTTCCCTGGCTCTGGAAGAAAATATTGGGGGTCTAGGCGCAACTGGCCTAGCAACACTTGTGGGGGCCTGGAATGAAAATTAAAGGGGGGGGGGGGGGAGAGGCTTGTGTAACACACCCCTATTCTGTCTCATGTACATGTACCTGTACATATTTTTTTTATACCTCTACAAAATAAGGAAAATATCCCCAAATTTTGCTGACTTTTGGAATAGAATCTACCCACAAGACCCTGACTCAAAGTGAGCAACCTAGGGTTTTGCAGTGTCAGGATGTTTCCATAATTTAAAAAAAGCACTACATAAAACAGCGCAAGTATAGTGTGTGTGTGTGTGCATGTGTACACACCATTAAAATGACCACCCACGGAACCATCCCTACATGTTGTGAGGCTGTGTCAATTTTTTGGCGGCGGTCAACCTCTAACTTGAAGAGGTAAAGACACGAGAATAATCGGCAAAATTCAGGGAAAATAGACGTACTTCCTTTTCACATTGTAGGATGATAAAATATCTGATTTCCAGACCATTCCTTCCAGTTGATCTCTCCTGGTCTAGTGATATTTTTGGGGTGTTTCTGGCCCGCGATCTGGCCTGCGATCTAGCTCTTTTGAAACTCTTGTACTTCCAGAGAAATATGAAAAAAATGACAATTTATGACATGCTGAATTTTATTGTGCTAATATCTGGCATGCGTATACAGCTGCCGTCCATGTCTGATTATGCGTGTGCGATATTAGCACAATTAAATTTAGCATGCCACGTACATTGGAACAGCTCAGCTTTGCACTGCATGGTGTACATCGTTCATCTACAGCACATTCCATGCCAATCTTCCCATGTATGGCTTAATTTAAATGTCATACGTACATTTCAAAAAACATCAAGCCATACATGTACAGTATGGCTACATGTAGTTTGTAAGGATGGATCCGGGCTGACTCAGCACTAGCCTAGGCGAACTCGGCACAGAGAGTTGAATTGATCGCAAATACTTGTGTCTTAAATTCCAAATTATTTGATATTAATGTGTAAAATGATTAGCAAAGAAGTAATGTTGACAATTTCAAGAAGTAAAATTATAAAACATGAAATTTAAGGCTAAAAAAACGGTATAAGCCATTTCCCCATGCGTTTCCTATGGGAAACTGAAATTTCTGTTTTACACAAATTTTGTCACTTTTTCGCAATTTTACACTGTGATCTGATATTCAAACCTTGAAAAAAATTCATACCATCAGAAAGATTGTAAAATTTCCTATCTGGTCATGTAAAGGACAAGTTTTTGACATTAAGTATAAAGTCGTAACAGGTCTCGGAAGCTCAAAATTTGGATTTGTGTGTGTCCCATTTCTTAACTACATGTACATAGCCTATGGCAGGAAAAAGCTGAAAAATGGTCCGATTTCATTCTCTTATTTTACAGTAATTAACTGGAATTTTTCATGAAATATCATATTTCTGTCAGTTTGATGGTTATTATTTTTCAAATCCAGAAAGAATATTTAATATCATTTTGAAATAAGAGAAATAATTTTTTTCTCCGGACACCCTACTACCACTCATCCAATGTACTAGGTTATGATTATAACCTACTACTACTATATCTAGTCATGATAGTATAGTGCTTAGTGTGGACTTTAATTAAAACAGATCACAGTGCAGTGCCGAGTTTAATAGCTCACCCCCCCCCCCCCCTCCCCCACTTGATATCTAAAACTTAGTTTCAGCACTAAAAATTGTGTAAAAAACAGACAGGAGCAGTAGATTGATCTCTAATCGGCAATCAGATCATCCATCATTTTCAACAAAAAAAAATTCTGTCATTTTATCTCACACTCTGAGTAAAAAAAAAAAGAAGAAATATTATGTTAGGTATTGAAACACTAACAGTAACTGGAATTAACACTCAGAAACTGACTGGTTGCCACAAAACCCAATCACAAACAACAACCCGGCTCATAATATCCAAATCATGTCATATTCACGTTCACACACACAACAAAAACCCCACCGGGAAGGCACCAGCCCGCCAAGTCCAAGAGCAGGTCTCCCGTACCCAGCCCGGTCATTATCTCTCCATCGATGGCGTTTTCCTCGAGCTCGACTCGCACTGTTTGAGCTCCATTGTGCCAACATTTAAAAAGCTCACAGCATTCACTGACAAAGAAAATACAAAATGTGACTTTTAAAAATATCCCTTTAAGATAGCTTTATAAATAATCAAACATTACAAGCATATTTTACCTTTCTGTAGTCATAACTTTATATTTCGCACGGTAACTTTGATTGGCGATGGCTCGCGATCGCCCATCCAAAGAGTATAAATGCAAAGAGTGCATGCATGCTCGAGCTCGCGCTCAGCTATAGATCTCATCGCGTCCAGCAAATAGGCACCACGGAGGCACCTGGGAGGCAGAGTTGTGACGACACGCGCACAAAGCCTGCGCGTACGCGATCTTTGTTTAAAACATGGCGGATCATGGAGCTCCCAATAGTTCCCTTTCACGTACATTCTTTATGAGAGGAAACTTTTTGAAGCTCCATGAAATGACTGACCAATCAGAAGCGACTTCCAGTGTCAGGACTCTCTGTATGGATAGCTCTGGGCACTACCTCCTTTATTGATACTGTGGTGTACGAATGGCGCTCGTACACGCCCACATGACGTCACAAACACAACATTGTAGGTGTTGTCTGACTTTTTTGTGTGCAAAAAACATGCAGCATAGCCCCTGGGATTTTGGGGGGGGGGGGTCAATTCCACTAGTTGAGCCATAATTATAGCTTTTCAGAGCTTGAAATGTCATGAAAGCCACATTTTTGATAATTTCAAATTTTAGGAGAAATAAATCCATTCCAAAATCCCTGTTTCAATGCGTTAACCTATGTCAGCTGCAAGACCAATTCCAAAAGCATGCATACTTATTCCTTCCCAAATTTTTGAGCTTTCTCATAGCTCGAATTACATCGGAAAGGCAAAATTTTCATATTTTAAAACAAAAAATATGGGAATTATAATCATTCTGAAGTCCTTAGCTTGTCACGTGTAAACCAATATGACAGGCGACACCCTGTTTGATCAAAAGCACATATAGTCCATTGGATTTTTTTTTTTGGGGGGGGGGAGCGGGGGGGGGGAGGTCTATTCGACTTGTTGAGCCTTAATTATTCCTTTTCAGAACTTGAAATTAAATGTAAGTCATGTTTTTTTATAATATCAAATAAATTCCGGGGAATTAAAATCATTGGAAAATCCCTGTTTTTGTGTATAGGCCTATTAACCGTATGGTAGCTGGAAGCATGTAAAGTAATTTATGAGGGGTCTCTTCCACTTAGTGAACCTTCATTAAGCCTTTTCAGAGTCTCAAATTACATGCAAGTCATATGTTAAATAATTTCGGGTTAAAAATTAGGGGAACAATAGGCCTACCGGGGGGACGTCTCATTGAAGACACGAAAACGGATAAAAAGGGTACTTTTTCAACATTAGGCACGTAACCCGGGTTAGGCGTTTAGGCTATCAAAAACAGCAAAAATCAAGAAAAAGGATATCAAATTCAGAGGTGATGAAGATCTGCGGAAAAGGGGGGGGGGGGTATAGTTCGGTATTATCGGTAATGTGTTCCAAATTAGGTTAAATATCTTTTACGGTTCCTTTTTGGCTAAAAAAGGTCAGTGATGATGATGATGTAATCCTCAAATAGGATGTAAAATACCACGCAAGATATAAAATCGCCGTTAAGGGTATAAAAATCAGACTCTACACTTATATGCGGGTTTCCCTGTTTAGGGTATCAAAACTGTACTGCAATCCGAATTTAGGTGCTTTTCAGTAAGTCATTTATGCGGATGATGCACAGGTCTCAATGATCAATGAGACATCCCCCCCCCCCCCTTCCCCGGGGAACAATAATCATTCTTAAAATCCATGTTTTCACGTGTCAACCCTATATGGATGATGTCTCTGTCAAAAACAGACATATGAACCCAGGGACTTATAGTCGAATCTATTTTATTATTTTTTTTTTAAGTTATAGAAATTATTTTTGAACTGTCCAACCTTCCTCTCTTAAAGAAATCAGACTTTAAAAATATAGAATAAGATATGAAATATCAAGAAATAATCATTTTCAGGTGTTATTTCGGCGAACGTATTCTTTCGAGCCCTATATTTAACACGGCTATTTACGCATACAGAATGTACTACGGAAGTAAGTGAGAGTAAATTGTCTTGACACTATTAAGTGGTTTTGCCTAGGCTAGGCTTGCCACTAGCACTCGATCGACCAAATGGTACACAGTGCGGTGCGCGTGCCACGATACGTATGCTAGGCCTATAGACTTATATTCGATCCCCTAAATGAAAAAATAAACAGTGGGAACAAAATGTAAATGATATGATATAATTCAAGAAATGTCAGTAGCTTAAATATGTTGTTCTATGCAAAATTGTCAAATTCCACACTTTTTTTTAATTGGGTCTCAATGCAACCAATTTCACTGAAGAAGACGCATAACAAACAAAAACTAAATAATACTAAATTGTAGACTATGATAATTAGGGGCGTGTCCACTGATCTCTTTTTCCTTAGAGATCAGTGGGTCGGCCAAGGAAGAAAAAAAAATCATTTCATTAACTAACCGCATGTTTTCATTCCTCAATCTTTCACACAGGATTTTGAAAATTCAACTGTACATTCATTACACACACACACACACAAAATTAAAAATAAATAAATAAGCAGCACAACTTTTCTGGAATGTTATATTGTAAACAAATCTTGTATACACGCGCAGAAGTGTCGCTAGCGAGGGGGGGGGTGTCAATCCCCCCCCCCCCCACTCAAAATTGCTGTCGGCGAATGCGCCACCTTTGTCGGCACAAAAAAGAAAGGAGGGGAAAAAAGAGAGAGGGAAGAGGAAAGAGAAGAGGAAAATGAGAAAAGAGAAAAGAAAAAAAAAAGGGAAAGGAAAGGAAAAGGGAAGGAAAGAAAACGAAGGAAAAACTGGCTAAATCTTTACTTGCTCGCTTCGTTCGCTCCCCAAAACACTGGAATGTTATTATTCTGGCAAATGCAGTGGCGGCACCAGGATTTTTAAAGTGGGGGGGGGGGGCAAATGGGGGGCAAAAGAAAATGTTGGGGGGGGGGGCAAGGGCGGACAAAAACAATTTTGACACTTTTTGTAGTGAAAATGTACAGAATATTCGGCTATAAACCTACCCAGATATGAGGACATTTTGAGCATCTAGCTGAACTGCCCGATTATAAAGTGGTGTTAGTTATATACTGCGAGTGAGCGAAGCGAGCGAGCAAAAATTTTGACACTATTATAGTGGAAATGTACAGAAATTATTCGGCTATAAAACTACCCAAATATGAGGATATTTACACGAGCTGAGCGAACAAATTTGCCCCATGCCCCCCCCCCCAACCTTGATGCCGCCACTGCTTCCGTTTCCGTTTTCTTTCTTTTTCCTTCTTTTCTCCATTCCTTTTTCACTTTTTTCTTTCCTTTTCTTTTCTTTTTCATTTTCCACCCTTTTATTTTTTTTCACTCCGAAAATTATTGGGGGGGGGGGCAACTGGGGGGGCAAAGCTTCTGACTGGGGGGGGGGCAAATGCCCCCCCATGCCCCCCCCCCCCCCTTGGTGCCGCCACTGGGCAAATGGCGTCCCTTCAGCAATGGGCTGCAGCCGCCCCTCCCCATTTGTTTTCTCTGAAAGAATAGAAAAGAACCTTTTCGGATTCATGAAAAAAATATCCAAGGGAAGATTCCCTGCTCCTGACCGGCTCCCGAATGGTACTGTCAAATTTCCTACCCTTTTCGAGGATCTTTTCTCATCACTACAGAATTACCCTTCAGAATTTTCCTGTTTTTTATACCCTAAACGAGATCCCCGCTTACCCGTATGGTGGTGACAAAAAAAAAAAAAAAACCTTTTTATTCGATTTCATGGACTTTTTTTTTTTTTTTTTTTTTTTTTTGACGCGGATGCCGTTTATAGGCCACACCCCCCCCCCCCCCCCGTACGCCACCCTGGTATGATCACGGAAACAAATTCATGAAATGTCTTTAAAAAGTAGACTAAAATAAAAACAAAATAAAGGAAAAATTTATCTAAATCATCTGCATGTATCATCTTTATAATAATTATGTCTATAGAAAGCTACATTTCATAGCAATATTTTGAATCTGATCTTTTATGCATGTATGCAACCTCTGGGGAGCGTTTCATCAAGCGTTTTGTCAGTGATTTTTACCGACAAAATTTGCTCTCAGCCAATCAGATGCAAGGATTTCAGTAGCTTATAACAGTTGTCGGTAAAAATCACTGACAAAACACTTGATGAAACGCTCTTCAGGTCGCTCTTCCTGCATGGTTTCGATCTCCTCCCTCCTTTTGTTGTTAATGTTTGTTTGTTCATGTATTTTTTCGGGGGGGGGGTGTGCTAATTTTAATTCTCATATTCTGTTATTCAAATTATTTCACTGTTATGTTTAACTATAAACAAAATGGATATTGCCTAGACAGAATCCCATGAAGAGGTTCTTTTGCAATTAATCCTAATTTAAAATAAGCTCATCCTTTTTATTTTTTATTTTTTGTCTCTTATATCGTAAATTTTCTACTAAGTGTATTTCATGAATTTAAAAGGTCTAACGTGTATCTTTTTAATGGAATTTTAAAATAAATCTGAACTCGGAATATATAAAGGAAAGTGTGGGACGTCGTGGGGTTACGATATCTTTGACATCTTTAGAAAAAGCGTGTGAAATTATTGACAGAATAAGATTCAAAGGGTCCGAAGGGGGTGGGAGAGATGTCACCACCATCGTCCAAATTGTGGGTCAGGGGCACATGACTCCTAAAGACGTCTTTAGGAGTTCTGTGGTCGGGGCAGGTTCTGGTTCCGAATTGGAACAAGGACATTATTCAGTACTTACCTGACATAATGGTTTATATTTCGAGCTTTAAAGGGAAATCCAACCTTAATCGCAAATAATTGCTCTGGAAGAAAGCAACAACAACCAAAAGAAAAAAAAAAATCATAATATCAGAATGGTGAAAGTTAGAACGAAATTGGAAAATATGAATTTTTGACAGTTGTAATCACTGTATACATATATGGGAATTTCATATTGGCCGATTCAATCGGGAATAAAGTCACTCTGATGTATATAGCGGCGGACAACTCTCCCAGAACTAGGATTTCAACTTAATTTACCAAATATGGGACTAAGTGATGTAAGACATAAAGAAACCTCAGAGGATCATATTGCGATGAACTTCAGCAATGTTGGCACAACTCAAGTGTTGAAATAGGTTTCAAGGTTTCAAGGTTTCTTTTATTTTCCGCATGATGTCTTTCAGTATTTTACATATACACAAATTGGTATAACATAATATCAAACAAAATTACGATAAGAAATATTCACATAATGGAAAAAAAATTAAAAATTAAGTACAGTAATTACATATAATATAATATAATAACAATTATACTATCATAATTTCGGTAATATTATACGCTTAGTAAAGAAAGAAAAGTGGAGGAGTCTATTAAAAAGCATAGCTTGTATTTTATAGACCCCTTTGTGAGAAAAAAAATACTTACAAATGATCTGAATATTTGGAAATAATTACTAAATTTATATACTTTACACTATCCTACCACCCCCCCCCCCCTTACACTACAAAACAAAATAGTACAAATCATTACATTGGACATAATAACAAATGATGACTTCAGTAGGAGAGAAGAAATATAGAGAAATGGAAGATGAAGTATGGGGACGTTACATATTTTTACTGCCTTTTGCAATCAGAAAGATATCAAGTTGAAATTTCTCGGGTGGGAGGGGGGGGGGGTGCGTATAGAAAAATACCGTAATTTCACTAAATATGGACTTGAAAATGACCCAGATCTTTCACATAATATTGGTATACCATATTACAAAATAATATTCAGCAACCACAAAATGCAGATATATCAAAATATTAATAAACAAATCAAAATCAAATTTGATCAGCTTTAGCAGTTATTCTAATTTAATTTTTACCAGTACTGATATATATATATATATATATATATATATATATATATATATATATATATATATATATATTACTAAATTTTTGTACAATATTTCCAAGCTATGTTCTTATCATTCATTCATTAAGTTACTTGTAATAAACTGTAGCCATGAAGGTATATGCTGATATCAATATGCAAATGTATATTTCGTTATCAAATGGAATATAAAAACACACAATTATATGTGTGTATATTGAAGTATATGCTATATGTTTGTATTATTATCTTCAGAACCTGAAGGAGGCCGAAAGCTTGATCTGATAAAGGTGAAGTTCAGCTACGTCCTTTGTCTCCTGTCTCATCAGTCCTCACACTATACAATTTACCGAGGCGCCGTCGAAATAATTAAGTTGGGTATCTTCGCATATATATATATATATATATATATATATATATATATATATATATATATATATATATCTTAAAATCATTCCCTCAATAAAACATCAGCACATCGTTTTATCTGTTGTCCTGGTGTGAAATCTGGTTCATACGATAAACAAGTTTGAACTGTTTATTGTTGAATTTAAAGCAACATTCAGTTACATTCATTAAGAAAAAAAAAATACAAAGTAATCAACTATATGTAGACAATGATAGTTTGTTTATAAGAGCGAAGTAAACGATGCAGGGAAGAAGAAGCGTGCTCCGAATATGTCGTTTGATGAGCAGTCTGGTTCGTATACGCAGTGGCGGATCCAGGGGGGGGGGGCAATCCCGGCCCGTGCCCCCCCCCCTTTTGAGGGAAAACAATGCAATGTGCCCCCCCTATTTGCGATTGTGCCCCCCCCCCTTTCGACCAGAAAACCTTTTTTTTTTTGCTTGTCAGAGAATTATTGAATTATTGAGGGGAACTGGACCCCATAACCCCCCCCCCCCCCCCCCCCCCCCCACTGAGCGACTTTTGGAGGGCTGGCGAGAGACCAAAAAAATATGGGTCTCCCTCCAAGCAATTTCCCAAAGTTGACAATCCTGCATTTGTGTGCCCCCCCCCCCCTTATACGAAATCCTGGATCCGCCCCTGCGTATACGAACAAGTTTACAATGTTTATTGTTCAATTCAAAGTAACGTTCAGTTTCTTCTTCATTTCGTGTTTCATATTTTACAGAGCATTCATAATTATGTACAAAGTAACCGGATTACGGAGGTATTCTGAAAACTATGTAATCTTTAATGTTAGCAAAACGATTTTAATTGTCAAAACAAATCAAAATCAGAACAAGTAAAACTTTGGTTTTGTGCAAATCTAAATGCGTTCGCGTATACAAAAAAACAAAGGGCCCGGGGGGCATCCGCCTGTGCACTAATAATAAGTGTTTATTCCTCGCAATTTTCAGTTGTTTTAGCAATTAACATTTTCCCTTAAAGATAAAGTTGAGTTCTGGTCATGGAATTGAATTGTGAAGGAAACTATCTTAAAGTTATTGGAAAAGGTTGATATATAGCACATAAGAATTGGTGTATGCTGTAAGGTTTTGGAATCACCAAAATGATAAGAAATTGACTCAATCCAGCTGAGAGTTATACATACACTGCACACACAGAAATGTGTATATGGGACTACACACAAATGTTCGGCTTGATTATTTCAGCTGTTTCTTGTCATATTTTGAATGTGAGGGCATTTGAATAGCAATCCTTTTCAGGGGAAATTTCTACTGTGATAATCTTCCAAACTATCGTAATAAGAATGAGAAAGCTCACAAATTCTTTTTCATCTTTCCCAGAACTCAACTTCCCCTTTAAATGAAAGATAACACAGAGTACGGCTCCAGTTCGAGAGCAAAGTGATGATGATGATGATGATGATGATTATGATGATGATTCACAGTAATTATATGGCGCCATATTTCTGTAAACAACAATCGAATAAGCAGGCTTCTTCAACAAATTCATTCATTATTTACACATCTGACCCGATGTGACTTCTCAGAATCTGCCTCTGGTAATAAGTGCTTGGTATCAATGTATGACATCCTTTACAAATTAATTTATGCTAATTACTTAAAAACTATTATCTTAAACACAAATCTCAAGACTTCAAATGTATCTTTCTATGAACAACAACAACAACTATATGGACCACCTGTATAAATCCGGTTTTTAAATTAGGATTTTTTTTCAATGTAAAAAATCCTAATAAATGAGTTCAAAATTATTCATATTCATTAATTTTTTTTTTTTTAAATATAATTTAGCAAATTAAAGTGAAATAATATTTTCTGCGGCTTCTTAGATTGATACTGGAGCTTTGCTAAAATCTCGAAGTTGACAAGGGTATTAATAGGAATATTTTCCAACACAAGCAGCGAAATCACAAACATCACGATCGCAAAGACTTTCGAGAAATCAACTAAAGGGTAATCTCAATATCATATCAATATCTCAATATCCCTATCATACATCGCCTAGAAATCATGTTCGGATTACGTAATGTGTCATTATAATGTTCGCACATTTCATTATAGCTGATATGGACAAGACTTCTGTCTTTTTTCTCCACCTTTTATTTCCCCCTTTTCAATTCTTTCCCCCTTTTTAAATTCTTCTTTCTTTTTCCCCTTTTTGGCATGTTATGCATGACTGCCCAGTTTAATTTTTATGTATTGCATGAACCTTTCGCCAGGGACCAGCGCTTCAACAAGCTCTGTTTATTTACTGGTCTCAGATTTCATTCTCATTTTCAGATAATTACTTTAATGTAGTCTTTACTGTTGTTATTTTTCCTTACAACTCAAACGTTAATGCTCTTTATTTTCCTTGTGTAATGATAGAAAATGTTTCTGCACTTAGTTTCGTTGTCAATTATTTTTTTATATTGTTAATTGAACAATGGTTGTTGTTATATACTTTGAAAAATGAAGAAATGAAAATTAAATTGATCTATATCTAAAGGGTATCAACCACCAAAAAAGTATTTTGTTCTGTATGTTAGAGGTTCCATGTCACTAAACTATATTCAAAATAAGCGCAACAAATATTACTTCCATAAAGATATATTGCAAGTTTAATACACTCTCAATAAACGTAAAAGCCACTTGTGGTTAACGTCTATGGTTAGACTAGTCGACGCACCCGGAAGGAATAGGACCTGCACGGAACCCAACTCCGAGTTCGGTTGATTGGTTGAAAGGTGATTGGTACACTATAACGTCCTTCTAGCCTTCAGCAGGCAAAATTGTCTTCTTCTCTTGATTACCTGAGAAGGCTAAGTATGGAAGTTAGGTAGAGACAGCACCTAAGAACAAGACTGAAACAGCAACAATCAAGCCTATATTTGTAAGATTGAGAAAGAAAAAAGAGAAAAGAAATGAATTTCGGAGTAATGTTTTCATAAAGAACAAAAAACAGTCGAAACAATGAGTTTCTTTGAGATAGCCCATGCTCTATATATGTGAAGGACTATAAACATGACTAAATGTGAGAATTAGTCTAATCAGTGGCTATTACAGCTCATTTCACTATACGGGCTACATTTGTTACAGGCTACCATGTTTTGTTGAAATAGCTGCCTGCAGCTGTTGTGACGTGACGTGACGTAATTTTCAATAGATTACGATATAGCATATATTTGACAAATTAAAATAAATTCAATTTCGTTCTAAGAGCAATGTACTTTCTAAATACAGAAAAGTGGAAATTCAATTTTCAGGAGTCATATTTTGTATTACTCCATTTAGAGTTGCATCCACTATAAATTACATTGGAATCGAATTCGAAACAGTGGTTCGATTACTCTTGAGAGAGTGGATTCCACTATTTTCAACGTCGATTTCCATTTCAATCGAAATGATCGAAATGATTCCTAACACGACTCCTCCAAATAGTGGATTTCTACTGTACATTTATAGAGTATTATAATTATATGGTACGAGATTTGTGACTAAAAGGATTTGTTTTTCACTTTACCTGTAAAATGACTATAACTTTGGGACGGGGCTGATGATTCAGTTGTTAATTCCTCCGTTATCTCCGTTGCAGGGATCACAGTCGTCGAATCTAAGCAAAAAGAAAGTATGACCACATTTAAGGGGCGAAACGGTTGCTGCCCCTTTATTGAGAAAAAAATTACAAGCCCTTCTCTTTAGGGATATTAAAAAAAAATGAACATTCCTGGGAGCATAAATAAATAAATTCCTCCTCTCCGTCCTTTGGAGGGCCATTTGGAGGGCCATTTGGATTCCCTAAATCATATAGGTTCTGGAAAATTCTTATGTTTTGTTTCTCGTCAAGAAAGTAAGTGTATGCTCGAAAATAAGAAATCAGGGGACCTATGGCTTTGAGTCCTATCCATGGGAATATGTAATGAGGATTAATACATTACCAAATGGCACTAGTGCATCAACTTAGTTTCGAAACCGGAACCTCTTGGTTCCGAGACCCCTGCTCTACCATCTGGCCACTGGTAATACGCTATGCAATATTGAATCCCCTTGTAACCATGGACCTACTAGAGTAGGTCCATGTTGTAACTAAGTACGACCCCATCCCACAAAAGAATGAAAATTAATAAATGAATAAAGTGAAATAAACAAATCAATTAATTGATGAATACATTTTTTCAAAAAGGAGATAAAAAATACTATATGGTGTAGCATAATTCGACACTCTTAAAGATAGTTGTTTTGTTTTTAAGAGCAATTAGCCTATGGAATTTGTGAAGAAAATAATTCACTCTATCGCATACTCATAAACTGATTACAATTGCTGAATGGGGTAGGCGATCCAGTTGAAAATGCCTCCGTTGATATAGCAGTGGGTGTCGAAAGATCTAAGTAATATGAGAAAAATAAAAGTGACCATCAGTTGTTAAGAGTTTCACGGTTATCCGACAATTCATCAGGAAAATTGGTTATCCTTAGTTTCACAAGGGGAACTTTTACACAGGCTCTTTATGGAGCAAAGAAAAGGACTCCAAAATAATAAAGATTAGGAGTGCAAGTTTTCAATCTGTGATCATAATCAGGAAGTGAAACTTCGACGCGATGGCTATAACCATGATAACATACTTTCTTAATGCAGACGAATGAAAATCCACTCTTTGAAGAGTCATATTAGATTGGATCACTTCGTTTTGGAGTTTAATCCACTCCTAATTATAGAGCAATCCACTCCAAAGTGTTCGTTTGAATTACTCTTTCGAGGGTGGATTCCAGTATTTTGAGCTTGGATTCCATTCCCAAACGAAGGAATATATGACTCTTAAACGAGTGGATATACTGGATTTCCTCTCCTGGACCTGTAGAGAGTATACTTAATTGGAAAGCTTGACACCGACTTAAATCATTACAGAACAAGTCTACAAAGGAATGTAATTTGAAGTGTAAAGAGCAATGCTGAAAGAAGAAGCTTACCATACGTCTCTATATTTAATTATGCATATACCCAGCACGATTTAATACTGTATACAGGGACGTCGATCGTGGGGTGGCAGTTGGGGCAGTTGCCCCCCCCCCCCCTCCCCAGAAAATATTG
This sequence comes from Heliocidaris tuberculata, assembly GCA_025618425.1. Taxonomy (NCBI): domain Eukaryota; kingdom Metazoa; phylum Echinodermata; class Echinoidea; order Camarodonta; family Echinometridae; genus Heliocidaris; species Heliocidaris tuberculata. The sequence goes on from CM046843.1 coordinate 29,999,029, forward strand.
CGAGGGAAAACATATCGTTTTGCCCCCAATAAATCTCGAGGTGTGAAATAAAATAAGGAAAATTGATGCAAAACTTAGGAAATGAAACCTTCCAAACAATGAAATACTATAGTTACGTGATCAGACTTTGCTCCGAGCGCAAATTCTCAAATTTGCCCTGCTTCATGTAATATATATATATATATATATATATATATATATATATATAGATATATATATATATATATCATATTTAGTCTCATCTAAGTTCTTGAAGGGCTATTATGAACTTGTAATGATCAGATTTATTAAAAATATAAGATGTGGTATAACGTAGCGCACAGAACAGCCTAGCCATTAGTACCTTCACAATCTCGTTCTTCGGTGGTATCGTTCAATGAATCGTGCAAGCAAGTCAATGTTTTATCATCGAAGGCTGCACGATATACGTATGATTCAGCAGGAGCTGTACCATACACAACAGCGCTGAACTTGGGATAGATCTCTCGCCCATCGTCCGTGATGACGCATTGGCTTTGTAGGGTGTACTTTCCAGTGTTGACTTTAGTCCATCGTGAGCAATATTTAGTTCCATATGAAAAATCGACGGTATAACGATCCATCCAAAGTGGCTGTTTGAGGAAATGAAAGAGAATAATGAAGAAAAGTTGCGATCCCAAGTAACAGCTCCGAGAACCATTTTATGATAAGGATGATTGAGTAGTGTTCAAAGATATTACCCAGATGGGCTTTAAGTATCGGCTTAAGTTATTAGGATATATACCCTCGTAACAGGGTAATTCTGTGGTGAGTTATTAGTTTTATGAATGAATCTCAATTATTTTGGCATTTGTAAAATTACAATGCTAATGACTAACATCGTAGTTACTGATGTGTATTCACTTCTTCAGAAGACATTATTCTTTTAATGCATTATTATTACGATATATATAGTTCTATAATTAAGGCTTTCTGTCGTAATGAAACGTAATCTTGTTCTTCATAGTACGCATAGGAGTGACCGGACATTGAATTTCTCTCCGAAATATGCTCCGGGTTTTGAATTATGTAATAAAGATATAAGATATGATTGGGTTTAGATTTGATGTTGGGCTTTAGGTTAGGCTTATGATTAGGCTTAGGGTTGGGGTTATAAGTTAAGGTTTGGGAAGTTGGAAATTCGGAAGGGAACTGAGCAGTTGTCTTCTTTCAACTTACCACAAAGGGAATACCGTCTTTCCACATGTTGATATACTTTATGTACTCGCATCTGGACGTGATCCCGAGATAATTATCGCGCACAATGGTGAAATCTTCTGGAAATTCGTAAACTGGAAAGGTTGCCGTGTTCACATATTGTTCGATGGGGATAACCCGCATCATAGCGGGGTCTCCATTCGAATCTGTTTCTCTAATTTCTCCTCCTGTACTATACTGCATGATAGATACTGGTTTGTCAGCTGACACAACCATCATTTTTTGAGTTTGAATATCTAGTGTCTGATAAATACCCATATTCAGTTTCCGAACCACGCCGTTGCACGAAATTGTGGTATTGTTGCGACCCGCTACAATCTGGAGAACGTACCCCGAAGTTCGCGCCGCAAAAGGGCTGATCACAAATGATTTTCCCCAAGAGGTAAAAGGTGCAACCTGCTCTTCTATGTGATCACACGCTTGTACATCAAGAGGAACTTGGGTACATTCAGAGCCAACCCTTACAGCAAGGGAATCATTAGCAAGGATACGTGATCCTGTAATATTGATGAAACGTGGGAGTAACTGAACTGTTTCGTAAGGAGGGAGGGTATATCGAATAACGTCCCCAGCGTAGAACAAATCATTCTCAAACTCAACAGTAGACTGGAGAAAAATTTCAACGTATGTTGGGTGCTGCGAGGCCGAAATCGAAATGACACCAGGACCCACGTCAGGCTGATCCTCCCAGGTCATTGTCGCTAGGAAATATTCCTGACCGAGCTTTTGATCTGGCATAACACTGAATACGTCTGAACTACCTCGTCTCATACTGTAAGCCAGGGCAAATATGTCACTGTCTGATGTAATAACAACCGTAGAGTTGATCTCTCCGGCTATAGTTTTGTAAATGAGGGAGTTTGGTAACGGGTAATCATAGGGTCCAGACCCAGACAACAAGGTGATGTTTACATCAAGTGATATCCCGCGAGCGTAGATATTAACATTAATGTCTTCGTCTGATGCTGCCTGAAGGACCACTCCGATAAATGGGTATTGCCAATAATAATGAGGCATGGGGGCGAACACAAACCCTCGACCACTATTACCAGAGAGGGCTGTCGAAGCAGATATCCCTAGAAATTAAATGATCCAATTTATTATAGAGAGAGAGAGAGAGAAACGAATATCATGCATTTCACAGTATAATTGTGGCATTTATTAGAGTACTGTACAATCAATTTACAAGTTAAAAGTTTTTAATGGGTATATGATGAAACAAATATATCTAAATGACGAATAACTTTACACCGTCACTTTACGACGATGAAATAGTATGTGCATTATCAAGCGAATTGACCTAAAACCATGAGTAATATGTCACAAATTACATTTCTTTTGTCCCCTATTTATGGACAAACGAATTTACCTAAATCAGTACATGGTCAACTTTTAAATCTTCAGTCGGACTAGAGTGGCGACCGATCACCCACCACCCACAACCCCCGAAAAGCTGCAACCACCGACAACCACTGCCGACTAAACCCCAAAATTTCTGTTGTTGCAGAAGTGATGACGATCGCTTGCTCTCAGGTTCATTAAAAAAAAATGGAAGATCGATAGGCAAGCGCTCTTAGGAAGGTGGCAAATGATCACGGACTGGTTACAGATAGTTGACAATACTTTGTCTACTATGTGTTTCTATGATAATTGATGACTGCGCTGAAGCGTTTCGCACATGCTCCACTATGTCTATAAACAAAAGATACCGCGATGGTCGACAGTCAGTAGTCCATGGGTCGCCAACTGGTTACCAACTTGTTGCCGACTGGCTGACTGTCACCGCCCGGTTGCCTTCATTTGGACAATCGATTAAAAATCAGAAAGACTCTCTGTCGACCAGTTGGTCGGCATATTCAGTTTATTGATGTAACATCGAAAACCTCAAGCAAGCAGACCAAAAACCTCGAGTAACCAGTCGTGGACCAATGACAATCTTTAGAAGACTGCCCAAAACTTTTCTACCACCACTGACACCCAACTAGTTGTCGCTGGTCTCTGCTCTAGTGTGACTTTGGATTAAAATGATGCTATGAAGTCACTCTGCAGTGTATGATAAAACATATTTACCTAAATTGATCAGTATCTCATAAACTATCATTAATTGTCGCTACACAGCATGAGAAGCGAATTTACCTAAAATGATGAGTAGTGTATGAAAAACTCCAATGCGTCTCAAAAGTTGCATAAGCGCCATTCCTTTATAAAAAGAAATGCATTGAAAGATAAACAGGAAATTATTTCCAATCTTGTATTTCCTCTCTCTATCTACCCAAGACTTGTGAACTATGTTTCAGTTGTCAATTTCAGTTTGGTTTTGTTTCACACGTCTTCACATCACTGTAAACAAATCATAAGCAAATAAATGTACATTGTTGATTTGGCGTATGAAACATAATTATTCAATACATTCAACATCAAGTCATGATAAGGGAAAAGGACCTTTGAAAATAGCAATATTTTAGGTCCCTATATTCAGTTGTACTGCTGCGGCATGTCCAGTGTTCTTTGGCCGAGGGGCACAAGTATAGGCCTATTGAAAATAATACATAATCAAGAAAATCCACCTAACTACAATTAATACCCGTCTCATGTTAAAACGAACGTCAGGCAAAATAATAATAATAAGATAATAATAATAATAATAATAATAATAATAATAATAATAATAATAATAATAATAATAATAATAATAATAATAATAATAATAATAATAATAATAATAATAATAATAATAATAATAATAAAATGATTAATAATAATTATGATAATAATAATAATAATAATCATAATAATAATGATTATTAATAATAATAATAATAATAATAATAATAATATTAATAATAATGATAATAATAATAATAATAATGATAATAATAATAAATAATAGCTGTTTCTTATATATCACGTAAATGTTAATACTTACTGATTTGATTAATGGTAAAATATGTCGATATATCACACACACACACACACACACATATATCCACCTTTGAAAGCTGCCACTTTTCTGCTATACTTGAGAGATCAATCTCTTATAAGTTGTCTTAAAAAGAATGTATCGTTAATACATCGCGACATGCATAATCAAGTTCCCCGGCCCCAAAGGTGCTGCACGTCAGATGTGTCAAGAATTCTTCTGGTAATAGAGTGGAGAGTCTGAAGTTAATGTTGGATAAATACGCACATGACAAAATGTGTTAAGTACGTCTGTTAATGGTTGACTAAAGCTATCTCGTTCCACCTTCTGAAGATTAATATCGGCATTATGGAATAGATAATACAGTGGCGGATTTAGGGGGGTCACTTCTTGCTCCCTTGCCCCCGTGCCCCCTTATAAAACCAAAGTGTACATTGAGACCCTAAAATGTGTGATGACCTTTTCCTGAGATTTGTGCCCCCCCCCCATTTTTTTTTTTTTACAAAATCCTGGATCCGCCTCTGGATAATATTTGCCAGTTCACTGATTACTTATTAACCTAGCCTGATAATCATATTTTCAGGCTCACATTATTGTCATGATGTCATTTTTCAGAACGTACACGTACTGATACAACGACTGTTCTTTGTAGCACTAGCGGATCCAGGGGGGCCGAATCGGCCGCGCCCCCCCCCCCCCCCATTGGCGGCGAAAAAAAAGAAAAAAGAGGGGGGAGAAGAAGAAGAAAGGAAGAAGGAAAGAAGGAGAAAAAGGGGAAAGAAAATAAAGGAAAAAAGATAAGGAGGAAAAGAAAGAAAGAAAGAGAAAGATAGAGAGAGAGAGAGAGGGGGGGGGGAGAGAGACATACGACCTGACGGTGACGGTAACAATACAGGGGGGGGGGGGGGGCAGTGACATTTGAGGGGTCAAGCACGTGCGAAACCCGGGCCGGTCCTGCAGCTTGTGGAAAACTAAGCCGGAATGCAACCTATTTCCCCTAAAAATCTCAGCCTAAACGCAGTGTCTGAAATGCTTAGTGCAAATGCGCTGACGATAATGCCCCTCCAAAGAAATTTCGAGCCATTCCTGAAGAATTTATTTGAAAAGAGGGGGCCGGCCGTGACGGCAGCGTTGGATACGAGCCAGATCTACCATTCCTCAAAGTTGCAGCTCATGAATTACAACTATGGAGACGTCATTGGTTAGTGTTTCTTTAATCTAAAACATTTTAAAGTCATTATATATAGCAATTATAGTCAAACAGGTATCAGAATCAAATCGCTCTCCTTATATTTGAATATAGACTGATTGACTCGATTAAAATGGTATGATCTATTTCTTCGAAATTGATCAACAATACCATTTTTATCACCAGAATAAAGAGGTTTTTTTAATCAACGAAACTATAAATTTGTTTAAAAACTTCCAAATAAATCAACAACGGTATTTATTGATATAAAGTGATTGATAGGCCTTGATGAAAAGCAGCTTTTTAGCTGATAGCAGGCTTTCTATCCGTGATAAAATAAATACAATAAAAAAGCCCTTAGTTAATTGATAACAACCTTTAAAATGAAATCTATTTTCAGAACCTTCGTAGAAGAAGATGGCCCACTTCCGACAACGCTAGTAGAGTGTCTCAGTGGCGGATCTACGGGGGGGGGGGGGGTTAGGGGGTTTAAAACCCCCCCCCCCCTTGGGCTGCCAAGTAAACATTTAATGTGCATAGGAAAACAAAAAAGAGAAAAATAGAGCATGCAAGTATGCTTAAAATCGCAAGCTGGCAACCCTAAAAATGAAAAATCTCCCTACTGTGGGAGGGGGGTATCCCCCCTCCCACACCCTCCCCCCTCGCTCGCTTTGCTCGCTCGCAATACCCAGCTCAGCCCCTCAAACCCCCCCCCCCTTGGAAAAAAGCTAGATCCGCCCCTGTGTCTACAAACAACCAACTACTCATCATTTCCGAATGTAGTGACGATGTTGAAAATACTGTTAATCACCCCTGTGACAAGCGCAAGCGTAGAACGCATCAATTAACTCAGCCGTCAAATTTGTGAAATCCAATTCCCGAAGCATGATGAGGGAAGATAGGTTGAACGCCTTTCTTCTTCTTTTTATCCACCAGGACATCCGCCTTGACTACGGAAAGATAGTAGACACTTTCGCCCAGCGCCATCCTCGAAATATGTCTTTCAGGCATCTATAAAGGTGAGTCGGATGACAGTGCAAACTTCGTCGATATCAAGCAATTCGCTCATGATGACGGTCTCCTGTGTTCTAATTTTTTTTGGGTTAAATATCAATTTTCAGTAAACTCACATTCAGAATTCAAATGTATATAAATGACTTGTATGTTCCAATGAATAAACAAACAAACAAAGTCACCCGATGTTCGGGCAGCAGAGCGAACTGCCCGAATATCAGATGTAAATACCTTATCTCGTATATTTTGGTATTAATATTTCCTCTAAAGGCTGTAAAATTAAAGTGCCAAAAATTTGCTCGCTTGCTTCGCTCGCTCGCCAGATGTAGAATCCACAAATTGATCGGGCAAGTGACGTCAGTCCTCGCAGAAATATTAATTTGTACAAGAGACACCTGTCACGTCGAGTTCGAAATTGAGCCCGCGCGCAGAGGTACGGTACTCCTATGTAATGAGTTGATGTAATTGGTGATTCAACTTTGCAATTTTCAAATTTCCGCCCCCCCCCCTATTGGGAAATCCTGGATTCGCCCCTGTTTGTAGCATGTGTAGTGTGACGAAAATTGATATTCTGATGAGGAAATTCTGAAGATTTAATCGCCGATTCAATATAGAGCCAGAATTAAATAAATATCACGAATAAAATCATTTTGGGAAATCGAAATACCAAAATTTCACATTAATTACAATGTCTAATATTCACGAGATGGCGTAATATTCCAGTTCTAATCAATGCCATTCATACATAGAGTTTGGCCAACTCTGCTCCAGTGGGTAACAATATGGCGGCCTGTTGCTTTGTTAGGCAAGCATGTAACAAAGGAAATATACGCCAGGTTGTACCCAACTGAAACCGAGTTGGCCAAACTCTATTTATGGATGGCTCTGGTTCTAATATTGTTTCCTCCATTCCGCTTTAAGCCCGGCTCACGAAGCCGTAATTTCTATTGCGTCATTTACTTGCGCTAAAATTTTGCCCGTGGAGGCAATCAACCCATACCCTAGTTATTAAAATATTGTATGCACTGTTCAATTCGCAATCACTTTAAATAAAACAATATCCCTTTCATTACGCCCAAAAGACCGTACCAGCAACTGATGCTGTCCTTTAATACGTGTTAACGTCAGCAAATGGCACCTCGCGTGAGTTAGGCTTCCTTATGGGCAGCTAAAGGGGTCAAAATCATCATTTCTTGAAACAAACAAGAAACAGTGAAACAAAGAAAGAACAAATGTTTACAAACAAACCAAGCTCGTGGAAAAGAGAACAGTAACGTATCAACGTTAAACAGTGTCGCGTAAACATTGAATATTATAAACAAGTCAACTGGACTACTTAGTTTTAGCTTGCGACGTTTCACGTCCACTCCGGGATTATGTTATACTACCTGGATGACTGAGAACATTCATAGATATAGTGACACGTAAACAAACTACAATGACTTGTAAACAAAGAACAGTAACACACTACCGAAGAACAGTGACACTACATTATTACTATTGAAGTTATTTTTTTTGTTGAAAATTCAATATCTTCAAACAGAGTGGGAGGTAATGGGTAATATTAAAGATTTATATGACACCTGTAATTAAAAGAATAGTGTTGTTCGTCGAGACTGGCCCCTTTTAAAATAAAAAAGACAATGACCCAGTTGTAAACGAACAACAAACTGGCTAATTTCAGGAGAGGACGTCCGATGGCCGATGTTTTATCCATAGAGATCCTATAATAGACTTATATATAGGATCTCTGTGGTTTTATCTCGCGCGAGCAGGTGTCGTGCATGCATGGCAAGTGTAAATGTTGCACGATGCTGTCTATCTTTAGTACTTTTTCACGGCTATATAGGCATATTATATATACGCAAGAGGGGGTCAACTTAGCTGAAAAAAGTAACCCTTTTTCATGTAGGCTATGTTAGCAATTATCCATGGACAAAACAATTTGTAGGAAATGAACGTCTGCCTTGTACAGTGTCGTTAGGGTAGGGGTTGCACTACAGGGGGGGGGGGCAGGGTGGGCGGCCGCCCCCTATCATTTTTCAAGTGAGCAAAAAAAAAAAAAAAAAAAGAGGAAGAAGGGGGGGGGGGAGGAGAAAGAGAAGGGGAAATGGAGAAGAGAAGGCTTGGCCATGCAATTATGACATAACTGTTATAGTCCTATTTGTTATTTCAAGACCCTCGACGTGCGACGTTGCTATACGCGTCATTTTGCCCCCCCCTATTTAAATACCCTGGCGCCGCCCCTGCGTTAGGGTAATATGAGGGCCCTCCAAATTGAATAGGTCAAAATTTTGAGCTAGATTAGCGAAAAAAAGTCACTCAATGAAACCTGGTGGAAAATGTAGAGCATAACCCCCTGTATCATGACTGACCACTGCCAGACATTTTAAGTGGTGGGTTGTGCCGCCAGACGCCCCCAAATGTAAAACGCCCATCAACCAGTGCATCATAATAATTAAGGAAGTAAACTGAAATAATTAAGAGACGACGGGAATTAAAAGTAATGGGATCAAGACCTGTTCGAAATTACAGAGAAATAAACCCTGTATTAGAAATGCACCATGCAAGATGTTTTGAGTGGTGGGTTGTACCCGCCAGACGTCCCAAATACTAAAATGCCCATCAGTGGTAAATAGTATTAAGATAAATATAATGAAAGAGGTACATTAGTGAGAACAGTAACTGGATGAAAGCTGGTGGAAAATATAGAGCATAACCCCCTGTATCATGAATGACCACTGCCAGACATAGTGGTGGATTGTGCCCGCAAGACGCCCCAAAATTTCCAAAGCCCATAATTTACTGAAAATTTTAATTTCACATAAAATAGCTACATGCCATACTAGCAAGTTTTGATCCTGTTTCATTTACCGCGCCAACCTGGCTCTTTTATTTTATTTTATGTCCAGTTACTTTTTTCTCTAAATTAAGCTAGTATATAGCTCAAAATTTTGCAATTATGACTTATTGGGAGGGGCCTCCTGACCGCCCCCACCACACTGTACACGGCAGTAGTTCATTCGCTAACATAGTTTTGTCCATGGATCATTGCTATGTACATTAAAAAGGGTTACTTTTTTCGCTAGGTTGAAGATAGCCAGCATCGTTTTCTTCTTTTCGTACGTGTCATAATTGTTCTTCTTCGTTTCTGTGTAACTGTTCTTTGTTTACAAGTCATTGTTGTTTGTTTACGTGTCACTGTTCAACGTTGACTCGTTATTGTTATCTTCTTACGAGCTTGGTTTGTTTAACATTTGTTCTTTCTTTCATATTTGTTTCAATGTTTGTTGTTTGTTTCAAGAAATTATGATTTTGACCCTTTTGGCCGCCCATACTTCCTTCATTCTCTTTTGCGCGAAGGCAAAGTGCTTAACTTTGGAGAAAGTTCCATTTTTCAAATTTGGTTTGATACTACAAAGACACCATACCATACCACTTTTTGTAATTCAGCCGTCAAATTTGAGAAAATTGAAGGGTATGTACTATGGAGTGTTCTCGTGTCAATTTTATCTTTCTCTAACTTTATCAGTCTTTTGTTTTGAGTTTTAAATCATCATTAGTGCATTTAGTTACAGTTGTAGAAGGCGATTTCTCTTCGTGTGAGCAGGCTCTCAAGAAAAAATAAAAATTTCGGTCCCACACGTTGAAGTCCATGTTGTAACTTTTTAAAAATTCGTAGACTGTGAGCTGGGGGCGCGCGGGCGCGCGTAGCCTCACTCATATGGTGGTTGATCCAGTGTCCGAACACTTTTCAGAAAATCAACGATAGCAAATAAAATATGAAACGAATATCTGTCAAACTGTACATATTGAATGCTCAAAGTCCTACAAAAAAAGAAGTTGATGGAATTTTAAAAAGACAACGTAGATTTAATACGATATTCCCATCCGAGTGAACCCCTTCCCAACGACGCGGTGTTTTGGTCCCTTGAAAAAGGTACCGTAATTCCGAACGTGTGAAACCTATGGGGAAAAAGACACAACCTTGGTATCAATAGTGTGGTTTTCATACGCGTAATCCCACGCGTATGAAAACCCATTTTAGGCGCTTAACTTTACACGTTCGGTAATACAATCTGTTCGGAGTTACAATACTTGACTATACTCATACACATATACCAAGGACAGAACTCCTTGCATATACGAGGTTATCTTAACTTAAGATACCCTCGTACTCCATACATGTTATACAGTTAGATTTCAATGTCTACCATCTTTGAACTTCCCCTGTGTCATTTGTAGGATTTTTCGCCTTCTTGAAGACTCACCTTTTTAACGTCCCCATACTTGTCCCCAGTTTAATTTCTCCCATGAATTTTTGAGAACATATTTTTAAGTAGAGTAAGGGGGGGGGGGGGAGGGGAGAGAATTCGGCCATTGAAGACAAAATCCTATTTTTTTACTCTTTATTTCATATTTATTTTCACTTCTTACTCAAATCATGAGAGCAAATATTTAAAAAAAATCGTGGAAGAAAATCAAGAATTGCCATGGTAATATTCATTTTTATTTACCCTGTCTCAGAGTTTTCGGCCTAGCAGATCAGTTTTCAGCGGCATGTACAAAGTCAATGGGGAGCGCGTGCGCGCTGTGCGTTCGCCCGCTGATCAAAAGTCCCAGCGGCCCGAGCCGGCATCCAACGCCGGAGCTCCCCCGCGTAAAACCTGGCCGAAATCACACCACGTAATACTATAGTGGTCATATTGACCACTACGCGGGACGAATGCAAAAATACTAGTCATTTTCTATCGCATGTACTAAAGGTATGGGGGGAAAAGTAAGATAAATGTTTAAAATACTTCCTTTCAAATTCAGCGCTTTAAAATCTCTTTCCTACCTTAAATGGCCGTTAGGAAGAATTTCTGATATTTCCAGCAAAATCCAAAGTCAAAATCATGTCCAAAACCTGAGAAATCCCCGCCAATTTTTTTCGCGATCGCATGTTGTTTTCCTGCTGCCGATGTTTTTAGACTAAATCGGCCAATAAAATTTTGTCCACAACGAAACTCGGTATCGCGTGCACTTCGATCTCTACGATCGCTCACACGGAAAATCGGGACTTACGTGTGCGCGATAGGAACCGAACTTTTAACGACCGAATTTTTTAGCGGGAGATGTCAGCGCTCGCGGCGATCAGGAAATGTACACGATGACTTGCGATACCCCGTTTCGCCAGAAGTGACAGTAAATTACGGATTTCATTTTTGGAATTATCTTTTCCAACATCGGTGAGTTGAATTTATTGTATTTCATGAATATGTTGGTGTCGTTTTTTGTAAATTAAATGCCGATTATGAGTGAATGTTGGTGACTTTTGTGCAGTGGTGTTTTTAAAGTGCCGAGGTGGATGACTGCCTAGAGTCTACACACGAAGTATAGTAAAGTCGCTATGAGTGGCCGAAATCAGAATTGAAATCTCAAGACTAACGGAGATATTGCGTGTGCGTCTCACGCACCGACTATCTTTGACTGCAACATGCGATGGACATTTCTGAGCTTGCGACAAACAAAAAATCCCGATCTAAAACCGAAAATTTCTTGAAATACAGCTCAGTTTTGGAACCCATTTTCCTTACGGACACGCGTAAGACACAAGAATTTTCAGATTAGGGTAGCGGCATATATTATAACCTTGTTCATGGGATAAGTGGGTAGCGGGACCGCCGATTACATCGCTAAGATGTGATATTTATGGATATTTTTTTCATTGCAACTGTGGTTCCCCTGTGACTTTGGTATGTATTGTATGTGTGTGATATGTGATATGCTCTCATGCTATGCATTTTAAGTGATTTTTGCCATGCATACGTCCTACTGGCCGAATTCTACTCTCGGCCGAAAACACCATCCTTTACTCTATAAAAAAGGTAAACTCATCGGTTTTCAGTGTTTGACTTCACTGACGTAGCGTACACGAACAAATATACTTCGGGCAATATCTGGGACTAGTCTACATTCAGTCGCTTAATACTAATTTTTTACAAAAATAAATAGGAATAAGATTGTAGATCTATTCAAAATTGTCCGCATGTAGCCTAAATTGATGCAATGTTATTTCATGATTATTATTTTTGAAAACAATGTAAAAAAATCCATGTTTGTGGAGCTAAATCAAAATATGATAGCAGATGGAAGAATTTTAAAATGCAAAAATGCTTGCAGGAAAAAACCACTAATCAAAACTCTAAAGAAATAAAAACACAACTCATGACAAAGCTATTTTGAGAGAAACAGTTGTGACGTACGGACGTGCGCACGCACAGGTCAAATTCATCGGGCCACGAATACCACTAGGATCAGAGCTCCAAAATTGACCTTCGAGCGTGCACTTGTACATGTGTCACAACTATCTCTCTCGATTGGCTATGACTCAAAATCTTGGTCGATCGCGATATCGTTATCGAATCGGCCATTGGGCATGCGCCATTTTGATTCTCAAGCTGGTGGTAGCGAGAACTTCTCCTCGCTACCGTAAGCGTGACGAGAAAGAAAAAGCCGTACAAAATACCATTTTATACACTTTGGATTACATATCAAGGAATAACAAGCGAATTAAGGTGGATTCCTTCAAAACTTTGAGTAACAGTGAGTAAAATCAACTTATTTCTCAATATAATTAGAATCTAACATGTCTGTTTTTGACTGCTGCAACAGTGAATGTTGGACACAGTCCCACATAGTCAAGGGCCTATGAGTGCGTAGCCTTGAAGGCTTTTTGAAGAGTAAAAAAAAAAAAAGCTGATGCTACTCTAATAGAGCCTGGTGCTTAATTTAGCTCAGCAATATAGCAGACATTTCAGAATCTAAAGAACCTCTTGAAATGAAAATCAATTTACCGTGGGCCACTCATAGTAGCTCTCATACTCATATAGGATAGGCCCACTTATACATGTAGGGTCTACAAGCTTATCTACATGTATCTCAGCAACATAGCCATTTTAGAATCTAAAGGACCTCTTGAAATTCACTTTTGCTGTGAGCCAACTTCTCTCATCTCCTCCTCACCATAGCTTTAGAGTATTAAAACCCCATTTTTTACCCTAGAATTAAAAAAATATCAAAAATAAAATGTGAAGTATTAATTTCAATGTCAAACGATAGGTTCAGTATTGTTCAAACTCCCCAAAAAAGCCTTCGCTGCACTCGTAGGCCTGGGAGTGTCCCGTAATTTCTGGGATATGTCATCGACCTACAGTCTCTCACAAGATTTTCAGATCCACCATACGTTAGACAAAGAACACTACGAGCGGGCCTCGCAAGCATTCCGACGAGGCGTCTTGGGCATACAGATCCGGAAGTGTCCCATAATTTCTGGGACATGCCATCGACCTATGGTCACTTGCACGATTTTCAGATCCACCATACGTTAGACAAGACCGCTACAAGTGTGGCCTCGCTCGCATTCTGACCGGGCGTCTTCGGCATACACAGTGGTGCACTGCCGAAGGTCACTCCGCGAAATATCACGCGGCCGCGTATGACACATAACATAATGAAGAAATCCCAGCTCTGTGTCAAACGACCTTTCGACCCTCTGCATTCATTGCCACTGGTGAAATTTATATATATGGGTCATGAAGTCAGTAAATGCGATATATACAAATAGTGGTGTATGTGTGGTCGATTGACCGCAGCTTTTTACAATTCATGAATTGATCGTGCTGTTTTGTAATATATTGCTAACCATTTTACATGCCATGTTTGTACACAAGGCATTTCTTAATAGGGTTATGTGTTATATGTGACCACGTGTGAGTTCGTGGAATGACCTTCGGCGGTGTGGAGAGATGCTTAAGCGTGATGACTGTTTAGGGTCTTGCGCTTAAGCTGTTTATCAAATAAACTTATACATGTACAAGTGGGCCTCGATTAATTATTGTTGTTATATTATTTATTATCATTTTATTTTTTATTATTATAATCGTCATTGTCATAATCAATATATAATGGACAAAATACCATGGACTTTCTCTGTCTCGTCTTTCTTTCTCATAGATTACTAAGCAAGCATGAGTAACTGGGGTGGAAACCTAGGTTTTGGATATGATGCAGGGGACGACGATGAGGAGGAGGAGTATGGAGGCCCCGACTGGAAGAACACTGGAAAGGATAGCCTCATCTTTCTCATTGACTGCTCCGAGCCCATGTTTGAAAAGGAGGATGACAGGAGTCATTTTGAAATGAGTATTGAGGTATGCAACTTGAAATTTTCAGCTTCAAATCTTACTTTTGTGAAGAAAATTTTCAAGTTGGAATACTTTTAAGTCAAAATAAAGGGAAAGGGAACTTATGGGTCTAGTCACTGCACCTGTATAAAGCACTTATGCAAATGGAATCCAAGTTTTATTTGGGTTCTGTATGCAGGTTTGGGTGTTTGATATCCTTTTTTTTCTTTAATACTTTGTGACTGTTTACCCATAGAATGCTTTTTTTTTTTTAGTTGATTTCATTTATATTTGCTGTCCATACAATTTTTTTTCTAGGTCAGTGGTCCCCTTTAAGTTAATTTTCAATGTATTGTTGCCAGGGTTCTTTGGATTTGTTTCCCCTTTTTCCCCTTTGTTCTAACTGAGTGAACTGGCCGTACAGCCTAACCAAAGCATTATGGGATGTTGAAGTACAACCTTTACATACTTATTATGCTTGGTTTGCATATCGTCTTTGCTAATTACATTATTTTTCTACCAGATTTATTTGGCCTTGAACATTCTTCGTTCATTTCCTTGGAATCTATTAATTCCCTTTATAACCAGAACTCCAGACTATTGTTTGTGACCAATTGCTAGTACTTTGTTGGAGCCTCACATCCAGCTACATTGTATGGTACACATCATCTACTGAGAGCTAGAAAGGCATTAATGCATTTTTTAATGCAGAATTGATGCCCTTCAATCTTTCACCAGAAGACATCGTGGCTGTGGTTGTAGACATAATTGAAGTATGCACTTTCAATCTTAAGGTCCTTGTTCACATTGCCAGTCCACATTATACTTCTCTCAATTCTTCAGTGTGCCAGGACTGTACTGAGCAACAAAATCTTGAGCAGTGAGAAAGATCTGGTGGGTGTGGTGTTCTTTGGGACAGAAAAGGACAAGAACAGCGGAAGCTTCAAGCATGTCTTTGTCCTTCAGGTAGGCAACAAGTCTTGGATTTCTTCTACCCCCCCCCCCCCCCCCCCCCCCCCCCCACTCCCCATCCTGGTCATGTACAGATGAACATGGAAAGTAAACAAGAACAAAATTCTCCCCCTAATCCTCCCTAAAAAAAAAAAAGAAAAGAAAGAAAAGATTGACATTTACATGTAGTGTAGATGCACTTCTTATAGGCCATAAGTTAATCATGCTCACTTAATTTCTATTTTTCTCATCAGTGACATTATTTCCCACAGATCATTTTATAGTGCACTTTTAATGTACTTTTTTTTACCCTTGCATCGCTGTACATAGACATTTTACTTGCCCGAATTGTATCATATATTTTTGGACAAAGAAAAGCTTGACTTTCTGCTAGATATTCAAAACTGGTTAATGAATTGTGAGGTTAGATAT
This sequence comes from Heliocidaris tuberculata, assembly GCA_025618425.1. NCBI lineage: Eukaryota > Metazoa > Echinodermata > Echinoidea > Camarodonta > Echinometridae > Heliocidaris > Heliocidaris tuberculata. The sequence goes on from CM046843.1 coordinate 30,014,939, forward strand.
AAGATTTGAAAAGACACTATGAGTGATTTGAAAGATTTGATTTGAAAGTCATTTTATTGGTATTACATTTTGTTTTTACACTTTGTAGCCCTATCAGGTAACATCGGTGTTAAAGGAGAATGAAACCCTGGGGAAAAATCAATTTTAATGAAAAGAGAGGATAGAGAGAAGCAATTGAAAAAAAGTTCCATCAAAATCGGTTACGAAATGAGAAGTTATGAAAGTTTAAAAAGTCTCAATTTACTTTCTATGGTGATCCTCAAATTGGCAGTGTTGCTTCAAAGTGACAGGTTTAGTAGTACAACTCTCCATATGTTTTGTACACAAAATGTCATATTTTCCCCATTATCTCTCAAGGTGCAGCTTGTCTCCTTCTTAGCTCAAGATATACATGTATCATGGGAAAATGTATTTGACACAACATATGTTGAGTTCACAAAAAGACAAGCAGCATCTTTAGAGATAATGGAGAAAATATGAAATTTTGTGTACAAAACATATTGAGCATTGTACTACTAAACCTGTCATGTTGAAGCAACATTGCCACTTTGAGGATTGCCATAGAAAGTAAATTGAGACTTTTCAAACTTTCATAACTTTTTCATTTTGTAACCGATTTTGATGGAACTTTTTTTCAATTGCTCTCTCTATCCTCTCTTTTCATTAAAATGGATAATTCCAAGGGTTTAATTCTCCTTTAAGCAACCACTTATCAACAGCTTTTCCAATTTCCATGAAGGCTAACACATGTTAATTACGAAAGTCTTCAGTTTTTATTACTCACTTGCCATGGAAATCCACAGAGAACACCCAACTCTTTCTTGTTTGTGCCTGGAGTGAGAGTTCATTTCATTTTGAATCATTAACATTCTTTGTGCATTTAGGATCTTGACCAACCAAGCGCCAAAAGGATTCTTCAGTTGGAATCTTTCCTTAAAGGTATGTTCATATCCCAAATAAGCTGTTTTAAAATCAATAGTCTGATGGAATGTGTGACTGAGTTGATTGAATAATTGAGTGATGATGTATATTTGATGAAGTTATATCTGTATTTCACATGTTATCAACTTCCAGTGCAATTGCTCCTCATAATTCCACTTCTATGCCTATTCCTTTGTTCCTTTGATAGCATTTTTCCTGTTGTAAAGTTTCTATTTATTCATATTTTTGTCTTTTATTTGTATTTTGAAGTAAATCTGAACTTAAACTTGAACATGAACTTGACTGATTGATTGATAAATTATAATATAAACGTTATACAGTTCAGCTTTTAAATTCGGCTTTAGAAAGCAATAAACCTCTGCAATGAGTAGACGATTTGTTGTTTCTTCTCCTAGAGGGCAACAACATCCTTGCCAAAAAGAGATGGATTTTTAAAGGGAAAGTCCACCCTGATTACAAGTTGGTTTTAAAAGAAGCAGAAAAATTAAAGAAACAAATCAGTGAATTTTTAAGCAAAATACTATAAGAAGTGAGAAAGTCAGGCATTTGAAAAGTTGTAATCGATCAAACACAAATTAGCAACTCCGTGACATATCTTGCGAGCTCCTCTCCCATTTGCGCTGTACCCCAAAAAATCATTGATTTCCATTTTTCATTCAATCACACATGTACCTTAGATATAATTATTGCTCATATATTTTTACCCAAAACCTGTATGAAAGAAAATTATTCCTTCACCAATAACAAAGAAAATGAAAATTTATGAAATTTTCTGCACTGAGCAAATGAGAGAGGAGCTTGCAAGATGCGTCACGGATTTGCCTATTTGTGTTTGCTTGAGTACAACTTTAAAAATTCATAACTTTCTTATGTCTTATCAGATTTTGCTCAAACTTTCACAAATCTGTTTCTCTCATTTTTCTTACTTTATTCAAATCAACTTAAAGTGATTTGGAAATTTAGAGGCTTGATAAAATCTGAGCTGCCTGGCCTTAATGCTATCAGTGTATGTAATATGGTGTAAAAATGAAACCCAGGAAAAAAAAGCACTTCTTTTGTGAAGCACATATGTGCTTCACAAAAGTAAACATATGCAAGTGATCGGAAATGCCAGACTCATTTTCCCCCATAGACTCAGTGTTAGACTAAAGCGTATGGCCATACGCTTTCGTAAATGGGAGTATTCAGTCATAGATATCTTATAATAGCATTATTTGAAAACCTTTCTATGCCTGGCTTTTTATTTATCCTTCTGAACATCATTATACAAGACGGATATTAAAATTCAACAATTTATTAAATCAAACCTCCACAGAGTTATCGAATCCCTTTAACGCAATGACTTCTAAATTTGAATTCAGGAGCCATCTGGTTCTTGTTGAAGGCAATGTGTTAATAAGTTTGATGATAATTTTAATCTTGAAATTGATTCTGTATTGCTTCAGTTATCTTTTCCTTCTAATGATAATTTGAATTTTGAAATTAATTCTGTATTGCTTCAATTATCTTTTCTTTGAGTCTTGTCCTTCTAATGATAATTTGAATTTTGAAATTAATTATGTATTGCTTCAGTTATCTTTTCTTTGAGTCTATTCCTGCTAATGATAATTTTAATTTTGAAATTAATTCTGTATTACTTCAATTATCTTTTCTTTGAGTCTTGTCCTTCTAATGATAATTTGAATTTTGAAATTAATTCTGTATTGTTTCAATTATCTTTTCTTTGAGTATTTTCCTTCTAATGATAATTTTAATTTTGAAATTAATTCTGTATTGTGTCAATTTTCTTTTCTTTGAGTCTTTCTCTCTGTGGCAATAATGGACAATGTTGTTTTTGACAACAGAAGTGGGATTTTTTTTTTATTATAAGTTATATGTTAACATAGATTTAAAAGATAACTAGATATGGTTTAAAGATTTTCATGTGTTATTTTTTTTTCATCTCAACCTGAGAGAAAGAGTTTTTTTTTTTTTACCAATAAGAGAGGAATATTCTATTCAGTTTTATTTCAAAATTAATATGAAAATAAGTATTATTTATTTTCACATCTGTTTCTTCTCTGCCTACAGAGGGCAACGTTGACTTTGCCAACGAGTATGGATTTGATAGTGGCTACAGCCTCAGTGATGCCCTCTGGACGTGTTCTAACATGTTTTCTCAAAGGTATATCATGTTTAAATTTACTTATGGAAATGACCTTTGACCCCTGATTGACTGATGGCAATAATAGTTTGTTTCTGCAGTTCTGTGTCACATTAATTAAATATTAAATTTGAAAATTAAAAATGGATGATGATGCCTGTAAATACTGTCTTCACTTTGACAGTCCACAGAAGCTTGGTCACAAGCGTGTTCTCCTCTTTACCGACAACGACAACCCCCATGAGAATAATGTAGCGTTCCAGCGCCAAGCCAAGCAGAAGGCCAAGGATCTGTGGGACATTGGGATTGAGATTGAACTCTTGCATATGGCTCAACCAAACTCTCCATTTCGCTTCTCAGAATTCTATCAGGTACAACATCAAATGTCATTTGAAAAGTAAATGGACAAGTATAACAAAGAAAGAGAGAGAGAGAGAGAGAGAGAGAGAGAGACAGGGAGGGGGAGAGAGAGAAAAAGAGTGAGCGAGAGTCAGGGAAAGGAAGAGAAGAGAGAGAGGGGAGAAAGGGGAACAGGGGAGATAGAGAAAGGAATGAGATGGAGAGTTGGAAGGGAAAGATGAAAAAAATGAGAAAAAGAAAAAGAGGCAGAAAGAAAGAAAGTTTCTTAAGAAAGGAAGACAGGGAAGGAAAGAAAAATGTAAGTATAAACAGAAAGATAGAAAGGAAAGAGGGAGAGAGAGAGAGAGAGAGAAGCAGGGAGGATGGGAAGGAGGGAGGAAGAGAGAGTGAGTGTGTGTGTGTGGGGGTGGGGGGGGGGGGGGGGGAGGAGATCCAGAAAGAAAGTACTTCAGAAAGAAAAGAATGAATTAAAGAGAGATGACGAAGGAGAGAGGGGAAAGTAAAAAAAAGAGAGATACTTATAAAAAGAAAAAAGAAACAGAGAGAAAAAGAATTGAGAGAAGGTAGAAAAGAGAGAGAGAATGAAGAGTTGAGAGAGGGTACTAAGAAAGAGAGAATGTTTCAATAGCCACTCTCTATTTTCTTGAATACGAATCACTCTGTCTATGTTTCTGTCCTATACAGGACATTGTTCATACCAGCGAGGATGAAGAGTGCATCCTTCCTGATGCTTCCGAGAAGTTTGAGCAGCTCCTGGCGAGAGTACGAGCGAAGGATCACAAGAAGAGAACTGTGGGAAGGATCCCCTTCTCTCTCGGAAAGGGACTCGAACTAGGAGTGGGCGTGTAAGTGGGAGTTTAAATATTTTAATTTTGTATTTTGTCCAGATTTTAGCGAATGAATGCTAGTTTAAATCCTGCATTAGTCCAATAATCACATTTGGAATGTTCTGTGAGCCAGTCTGTGCAATTATACTGCCACACATTGCCCCATGTTATCCAATGCAAACCTCTTCCAAGGGAACAAGAATTCAAACCCTTGGACCAAATTTTCTGTCATATTTTGTACAAGAGGCCACTGATCTATTGACAATTGCATAAACAGTATTAAATTTTGTGTTTTGAAGGTATAATCTTGCAAGAGCGCAGACTAAACCGTACCCTGTGAAGCTGTATCGACAGACCAATGAAGCTCTGAAGGGGAAATCCAAGATGTATTGTGAGGTAAGAAAAAGGGGATCCCTTTTTATGTATTATAGAGGTGTCATGGTGTCATGGTGTCATGGTTTAGGGGAAATGCTGCTGGACTGTGGATCAAATGGTCCCAGCCGGAGTACTTAATGTCCTTTGGCAACATATTAATCTAAATTTCCCACTCTCAACTCGGGTTTAGTATTGAAATGGATACCTTCTGTAGTTATTCCTCAAAAGCTTTCAGGGCCCTAGGGCAGCTTGGCTAAAAGCCAGGGTAAAAGTAGTACTTTGTAGGTGACTTGAGCATCCCCTGGGCTGGATATGTGCACAGTATAGCTATTGCTATAGTTATTATTATTACCATTTATAATTTACCTTGTTAAAGGTTGTATTCCAGGGAGGATTGGTAATATTGCAGCGAGCCTGCCTCGTCACCGATAGAAGGCGACAAATATTTGTTATTAAATTTTAGCTTTTCATATCAAATATTTTATTTTTGTTTCTTTTGTCAAGGATGCCGATTTATGAAGACTCGCTATTAAAATTATACCACACTTGGATTCGTTATAATCAAAGTATATGATTGAAATTGGTGATTGGATGTAATAGATGTTAATGGAGCTACACAAAGAAAAACACAGGTTTTGGATAATGATTTAAGTTTGAACTCAAAAACAAAAACTCATCTTTTATTCAATATTTTACATCATTCACAAAAGTCGCCACTGTTACAACTTAAGTTCTTATCACTGTAAGTACTAACAATTTCTAGTATTTATTACAAGCGTTTTTAATGCTTTTACCAATATATTTCCAAAGAGGATTATGTTCTTTAATTAAGTTTCTAATAGATAGAATGGGTTTTATACTATATAGCAAACTTTGATTTATTTATAAGGCCATACCGAATAAGTTAATGCACGAAGTTCATTTGGTCTATTATGCTAGTTCTTCTAAGTTCTATACGAAGGGGAGAGTACTGTACTGGAGGGGAGTTCTGGGGAGAGGGAAGTTTTGTTTGGCCCGGAGGTTCTGTGGGTAGTGAGCCAGTTCTGTACGTGTGGCCGGGAGGTTCTGTGGGGAATGAGCCAGCCGAGCTCGTGAAATCTACTTATATTTATGCTCTCTATGCGTACGTGGGGGAAAACCTATTGCCTACACAAACTCTGATTGACCTATACGTAACTACAGCATGACGCGCCTTTTTCTTGCACGTCGCGGAAACCTAACTTAACGATAAAATGTTAAGAAAGATGCTTATTTATTCTTCTTTAAATAAATCTTATAACAAATGCAATATCCTATACCAAATACAAATTTGTATTACAATACTTTATATGAATATCAGATTATAACTTATACCAATGAATTCATAATAAGACATTTAACTTGTAATTAATGCTTTTGTTGGATCGAAATGCATTACACGTAAACAACACGTCATATGCGAATGCGCGTACTATACGGACTCGCTTTGAATCAAACCGGATCAAAACAACGCTACTATTTCTAATATTTCTTGACAAATATTACATGAAACATCCAGACACGCAGCTTACTGTTTGAATAATTTCCTAGTCTGCGGAATTCCTCGGTTTATTTGTGATGACTGATTTCATAAAAGCTATATTTGGATGTAAATTTGGAACAACTCAAAGTGTCGGAATAAATCACTACGCTAGTTTAACATAGACCTACCTGGCAGAGCGAACTGCAGTGTATGATACACGTACAAGGTAAGCTATACGTTATCGCGTATAAAAGTAAGGAGACGGGGTCGGCTCGTTACAATATGTTTATGAAAAAGCTAGAAAGAACAGAAAAGATGCAGTGTGCAATTAAATGTGTGTAATATAAATTCAAAGTTCAAATTTTATTTCCACATTTTCATAAAAAACAACATATAAACATGGTAAAATACATATATATAGATTAAAAAAACATTTGAAAGCACAACATTTAAGGCCAAGAATAAGCAAGGAAAAAATGAATATAGAAAGCGAGACAATAATAGGTATATGAAAATGTGTTTGGATCAAAAGAAGTTAATCCAAAACTTGAAAAGATCGATCCAATTGGAAATTGCAGCAGATTATGAATCATTAAATTGTAGACAAAAGGGAAATGATTGAAAATATACATACAGAACACAAGACACACAAGCCTATTGAATCATATGTAGCATATATCGTTTATACTATCAAAAGATTTAGGAGGTAGGTTTTTAGCTTGTATTTAAATGTATTGCAGTCTGTAATTTCTCACGGTATTTATTAAATCCATCTGCTATTTCTTTTTCGTCAGACAACAAGGTATCATTACATTTAAAATCTTTTTTTTTTATACATTGTATTCTTATTCTTATTTCTATTTAATAGATTGTTTATTATTTTCCAGGTTCCATTAATGTTTCATTTCATCGTATTACACTTTTCAGAAAAATAACTTTTTTTTGGTAATTTTAACAGCATTTGTGTATTTATTTTAAAATTCTTTATAATTTTTTTCCCAATGTGTGGTTGGATTATTTAGAAACTTATAATTGTATAAAGCACATTTCTTTCTCCGCATTTTTTCAAATGATTATTGTATCAAGGATTTTTATTTTGTTATAAAATACGTTCGTCGTAAGGAAAACAAGATTCATAGATCGATGTTACTTTTCATTCAAAGTCATTCTATATGTTATCTATATTTTTGTCAGGATTTGTAGAGTCAAAATCAAAATCAGTATCTTGAATTTTGTATATGAATTCATTAATAGTTTCATCCTTTTTTTTTTCGTTTGTGAATAGAAAAAGGTGACTAATCGAAAAATGAAAACACAGGTAAATGGTCTGATATATCAGAGATTAGAGTACCTGATAAAACATTAGATGAACTATTTACAAAGCAGTGTTGTAGTGCCTCGATGCTTGGCCTTGGCGTTAAAGTGATTGATTAACTTTGCCCAGGACTGAATAAAAAAAAATCACTGTTCCAGCTAATGCTGTAATCATAATTGCAAACCTTTAGGTCAGACAGGAATCGCCTGAGTTTTATAAGCTGATCGGTCGTTTATATATCAAGATATTTACGATTGAACATTGATGTCGGGATAGAGTACCACCGAACCCTGAAGAACTCTTCCGGTTGGCATACCTCGCTCTATCACAGAATACCATACGGGCTGGAAACCCGCTCTGAAATCGCCAAGCACCGGAGCTTGGTTTTTGTGACTGCAGCGCAGCGAAGAAGCCGAGCGACTTGCGCTAGCAATCGATCACGATTTTCTCTTGTTTAGGATAGTAAACGGGTTCCATTTTCTCTCATACTTTCACATATCCTTAATGATATATGTAGTTAGAGGATTGCATAAAATTCACTTGCATTTGAGCTGATTTCACAATTTTTCACAAAGTTGATCAATCCCTTTAAAGGGTACCGATCACCAAAAATAATTTTGCTCTGTATGTTAGAGGTTGCATGTTGGAATGATATACTGGTAGTTTAGAAATGGCTTTTTAAAGGGTTAAAAAAACAATGTAATTCTTGTTGCTTTGCTCCTTATGTCATGTTATGTTGGCCTTTAAGTTTCATCAGCCTCTTTTTAAGTATTTTGCCCTGAATATAGGATAAAGCTAAAAAAGCACTTGCAAAGGTTGAAAGGAATCTTAACTTTCATTTGCCTTTAAGTTACAAATTCCTCAACAAGAATTCTGACTTGGGCGCCCTATTTGACAAAACTGTTAATCAACGTTTATAATTTGAGACTATAATGCTTGATTGCAGTGCTCCTTTGTGAATTTTCCTAGGTAAAGTGCATAGAAATTGCATTTTTGAGGATTAAAAATGCAAAAAGTCTACTGCTTAGTGGTTGCTTTGCTCCCTCACTTGTAAAGTTACATACATGGACATTACATGCTTACTTAAGGCATACACATGCTTTCTTAGCAGTCAGGTAAAGTAAACCATCATATATACATGTACATGTATATATATATATATATATAAATTACAAATACAATATAAAACATAAAATACTTGTACAGTGCCTTGCATGACATATTAATCAAATGCAAGCTCCCAATCAAGAATTGTTAACGATAAAGTCGTGATATTTTCGGGAAGAGCACTAATAAAAAAAATAAAAAAAGGAAGACCCTCTTTATTAGTTAGCCCAATTCGCTTGCTCACAAGTAAATAACCAGTTAATTACCAGCTATTTATGTCCAGGAAGATAACAATACATGTGCTAACAGTAGGTTTTGAAAGGGGTTTATGAAAATTAATATATATTTTTCCACCAGGCCTCTGAAGATGCCCCTTTTCCAAAAAGGTGTCTTTATGCAGTGACCCCCCCCCCCCCCTGAAAAATGTTCAACTACCCCTGCTATCATTTGCTTCTTGAAGGCAGTGTCTACTTTCTTTTCTTTGTATGTGTGTGTGTGTGTGAGCTTTCATCTTTGTATGTTCCATTTCCCCCTTATTTCTTGGCCTTGGCCTAACACTGTTACAAAGATGTTGTCGATTAGAGAAGCTGATGTTTTAGTCTTGAGGGTCAATCAGTGGTACATATGAAAAAGATAAAAATATTTCTAGGAATTCATGATCACACATTTTGACATACATGTGTTTGGATGATAAAACCAGCTCACTCTGGATAGGAATTGTTTAAGCCTTAATTTTATCAGCTTTTTTTTCTGTCAAATGTACAACATTGGTATTTTTCTTTTGTAGCTATATTCTCTGATAAAATATGTGTCTGGAAAGGATGTTTATGGACAGAACTATTTTGAACAATTTTGAAATTGCCAAATTTGTAAGTAGAAGCACTGATTCGAACTTTGCAAAAAGTTGGCAATTTAAGGATTTTTATGCTTATTTTCCTCTTAAAATTCCGTTGCATCAATCACCTTATTGTAACACAACAAAAATGGATACTGTGTGTTGCAGAAAGTTTTGCTCATTCTGCTCTTGCGTCTGATTTATTTTCTAACAGTAGCGAGCCAGACTGCAAAATGTGGGAAATATCCGGAATAAGACAACTGCTTTTTATGCCTCCGCCCATCAAAGGTGGTGCGGGAGGCATTATGTTTTCGGGTTGTCCATCCTTCTGTCCGTCCGTTCGTCCCTCTTTCTTGTTCTCACAATTACTACTTGGGGGTAGTATGTATCACCATAGGAAGATGATCTGATTAGATTTTGGGGTATGTAGGTCAAAGGTCAAAGGTCACAGGTCAATTTCTAAAATTTCAGGTGTTAGCCTCATTCTCACGATAACTCAAGAACCATTGGAGGTATGAACTTAAAATTTGGTGCTAGTATGTATCACCATAGGTAGACGATCTGATTAGATTTTGGGGTACATAGGTCAAAGGTCACAGAGGTCAATTTCTGAAATGGCAGGTGTTAGCCTTGTTAACACGATATCTCAAGAACCATTTGAGGTATAAACTTAAAACTTGGCGTTAATATGTATCACCATAGGAAGAAATTCTGATTAGATTTTGGGGTATTTAGGTCAAAGGTCAAAGGTCATAGAGGGCAATTCTGAAATTGCAGGTTTTAGCCTTGTTAACGCGATATCTCATCCGTTTGTTCCATTTACTTCAAACTTGGTACTATAACTAGTATGTATCACCTTAGGAAGACGATCTGATTAGATTTTGGCAAATGTAGGTCAAAGGTCAAAGGTCATGGAGGTCATTTACAATGAAATTTCAGGTTTTTGCCTTGTTAATACTCTCTTTAACAATTGAGCCATTAACTTCAAATTTTGAACTAATATGCATCACCATAGTGAGACAAACTGATTAGATTTTTGTTCACGTAGGTCAAAGGTGACATGTCTAGTGGTGGAAATTTCAGGTATTTTAATTTTAGGGTACCTGACCTAATTTTCGCGCAGGAACCTGGTTACCCGAAAATCAGTAAATAATATTTAACCCCCCAAAAGGTATATAAAGTGGACAAAAAGTCTACAATTCATGGTTTCCTGCAGTCGTGAAAAAAACATGACATGATTTTAAACACTTGGTACTGATGTTATTTTTTTAAGAGTTAGAATTGTCATTCAAATGTCAACAAAATTAGTTCAAATACTTCATTAGACAAGTACTTCAAGTGGTAAACAGCAGTAAAATGAATAATAAATTCAAATCCTTACCAGAATTATAGAATTTAATTCCAGGTTTTCGACTTCCAAAGTTCGTTTTACCTCTTTTGGTTTCCGAAAAAGTAAAAAACTAACTATATAGTATTTGAACTTTAATAGATGGCGCTGGACCACTATAAATCTTAAGACTGTGATTCAGCTACATACATGTAGTGCTCTGCAGATCGTAAGCATAAAATCTGGTGGGAAACGGACTATTAAAGTCCCAAATGATGGAAAATAAACATTATAAAGGAAGATTTTAGTAAGTGTTTGATGATTAATTGCTATTGATTACTGATATCACTTGTAACATTTACGAATTAAATGAGTTTTAAGCCACTTTTAGAACTCTTTCCTCATGATCAGTCCCACATGTTAAAAACTGTGTATTTTCAGGAAATGGGATTCCAAATTTTTGACCTGGGACCCGCCTCTCTCAGGCCCTACCCGAATACCCAGATATTAGTCCCAGCCCTAGACATGTCGTAGAGGATATGTGAAATTCATGTTTTTTTAGCTTTGTTATCACCATACACATGTATCTCAACTATTTTGTATTCATGACTAGGAGGAGATAAAGTGATCCGACTTTCATGACTTTGGGGCTATAAGGTGTAAGGTCAAATGGCAAAGAGGTCAGTTAACATGTAATTGTATGCTTTTTATTCTGGTTGTCACAATATTTCAAGAACAGTTTGAGCCATCAGCTGAATTTAGGCATATAGGAGTTGAAGTCGCATTCATCTTATTTAATGTGACCTTATTTGGTATTGTCTGCCAGGATACCGGGGAGCTGCTGATGCCATCTGATATCAAGAAGTACCAGGCGTACGGAGGAAAGAACATCATCTTTGAAAAGGATGAGGTTGATCAAGTCAAGAAGTTTTATGATCCAGGTTTGTATGATTTTCATTTTCATGTGCTACATGTATAGTAGGCAGCTCCAGAGATTACCAAGTGAAATGATTATAATTTTTTGTTGATTTACTTTCATTATTCCTTATTCTCAGTTGCATATTAGACATTGATCAACAAATTTCTAAGTTTTTCCCATAAAAACCCCCTGCTTTTTAAAATGGTTAGTAGAGTGCTAGAAGACATAAAAATCATCTGCAAAAAAAGCTATAAGAGTTATTCAAATGGTTAAGGATAGATGAGCATAATGGGGAAAAACCGATTTTATATCAACACCTACATAACACAAAAGTTTTCGTTGCGTACATATGTGTGTACATGTACGTGGACTTGTTTACTTACAACTCACTTATAACTTTCTTTGGAGTTCAATTTCGGTATGCAAACTTGCAGTATTCGGCACAGAAGTAATATTAACGGCTGAAATTTGTATTAGAGTATACAGCATTATCCTCTACTCCAACCTTAGGTCTAACCCTTATGGGTTTCAAGCCCAAGTCTGCCCTGAAGAAGTACTTTCACGTCAGACCGGCCCAGTTCCTATTCCCAGACGAAACGTCAATCACGGGCAGTAACACCGTCTTCAATGCCCTCCTGCAACGATGCTCGGCCCGAGATGTGATTGCTATCTGCCGCTACATTCCACGCAAAAATTCACCCCCAAAGTTTGTTGCGCTGCTACCTCAGGTTAGTCATTATACATCTTTGGAGAAATAATGTTTAATTCTTATGCTATTTTAGCATAACTCAACCATTATTAGATATTTTAATTACTTGTTGTTGTTATTAATGCTGTTGTTGTTGTTGTTGTCATTGTCATTATTATGTTTATTATGTACATAATTTTTTTTTCACCTGTGCCCCTGAGAGGAAAAGCAGACTTAGTTACATTATTAAATTTATTTTTTTTTTCATGGTGTAAATGATCATTTTTTGTATGTTAAGCGCCGCATTTTACATGTGTGAAATGCAAAAAAATAGATCAAAATATATTTTGCCCACTTCACTCTTTATTTCCAGTAGATATAATTTATATAAAAATATTATGAGTGGTTGTGAAACACCAGTAGGTTTTTGTATGTGAAAATTTTGGAAAAATCAAATTTTCATTAAATATTAATAGTGCAGATCAATTTGATAAAATTTTTACTTGGTGTTAATGCTGGAGTCACAAAAAGAGTGAGATTTCTTGGGCATATTTCATGTTTGATTTGGTTCTTTTTGAGTTTGTTAGTCCTTGTCTAAACTCAATCACTCAGTTTGTAAAATGATGTAAAAGATGATATTTGTTTGAAGTTAACAATAAAATGTTTCCATTTGTTTTCATCTGTTGTAGAAAGAGGAACTTGATGATCAATCTACTCAGATCGCTCCTCCAGGGTTTCATCTTATCTTCTTGCCATTCTCTGATGATATGAGAAAACTGGAACATCCCACTCATCCAAGAGGTAGGTTTTATTATCAGGGGCAAGGATCGGGAATGGAGGGGGAATTTTGAGGTAGAATTGGGTTCAGATCACTCCTCCAGGGTTTCATCTTATCTTCTTGTCATTCTCTGATGACAAGAGGAAACTGGAACATCCCACTCATCAAAGAGGTAAGTTTATTTATCAGGGATGTTGGGAGGGAGGGAGGATGGATGAGGAATTTTGTGAGAACTCCCCTCTAGGATTGTATCTTATCCTCTTGCTATTCTGTAATGACTTGAGAAAACTAGGACATCCCACTCATGCAAGAGGTGATTTTACTTATATGAAGTGTTTGGAGGGGAGGGAGGATTGGGAATTTTGTTGAGAATGCCCCTCCAGGGCCCCCTTTCTGAAAACTTGTTATCAATAACAAGTTACAATAATGGTTATAAGCTACTGAAATCCTTGAATCTGATTGGCTGAGAGCAAATTTGTCATGGAAATGGGGCAGTTGTTATTGATAACAAGGTTTATGAAACAGAGCCCAGGATTCCATCCCATTTCATGCCATTCTGTAGAGGTGTCGTGGTCTAGTGGATACGTCACGGGACTGTGGATCACATGGTTCGCGTTGCGAGTCCTGCCGCAGCACTTATGTCCTTTGGCAAGACATTAATCTACATTTGGTATTGGGGGGGGGGATGCCTCTACAGTATTCCTTACCATTTTCTTGCTATTCTCTAATGACATGAGAAGATTGGAACTTCCCGCTCATCCAAGGGGTAAGCTTACTTAGCAGGGATGATGGGAGGAGGGCAGGATAGGGAGTTGTTGAGAAAACCCCTCCAAATAGGAAGGCTAAAGGTTGCCAAGAGAGCGTGTATTGATTGCAAATATTTGCATGCATTTAGCATTGATTACAGATTTTTCCTTGCCCATTGTCTAGATGATTTGACAAGAAAGTAAAAACTAGTAAATAATGATGATAATTTAAAAATGTGAAAATTCTTTAAAGAAAAGAGGTCTGGTGTGTAGCTGTCACTTACCAGCTCCTAAAACTGAAAAGTCTTGCAGTACCAAGTTTAGCTTTAAAGTGTACCAATCACCTGAAAAAATAATTTGTGTACAGCTAGAAAGTATAAACTCAACCTCAAACAACTTTGTGTGGTATTCTATAGGTCAACAGTTAATGAGTATGATAGAAATAGAGGATAACATGAAAATGCTCGCGCGGAACCAAACTCCGAGTTTGTTCCGCGCAAGCCTTTATCTTGGCGAGCGCGTACGGGTGCGTCGAGTAGTCTACTGATGAGTCGCTTTTACGCTTATGAGAGTGTAATTACAATTGCAATATCTCTTTATAGAATTAATATTTGAAGCCCATATTTTGAATATAGTATAACGACATGAAACCTCTAACATTCAGAGCAAAATTATTTTTGGTGATTGGTACCCTTTAATTTTAGCCAGACACTTTCCAGTGTATATTAAACAACCTCAGTGAAATTTCCCACTCTGCATTTTTTTCTTGAATCCCCAGCTAATCCAGACCAGATCGACAAGGCCAAGACCATGGTCAAGAAGCTGCAGTTCCAGTTCTCACCTGAGAACTTTGAGAACCCGGTCCTTCAGACCCACTACAGAAACCTGGAAGCACTGGCTCTTGACAGAGATGCACCGGATGAAATGGTGGATCATACTGGTAAGATGGGTGATTCAATTCAATTCAGTTCATTTTATTGGTCCATGATTTAAAAAATACATAGAAAATTAGCCTCCACTGGCAGAAAATGAATAAATTACAATAAATTACATACATAAACATGTGAAATAATGAGACATATAAAAGAAGAAAAACCGTGCACATGTACATGAATGAATTAAAAATCTAAAAATTTAAAAGACCAAAGGCCAACTCCTAGGACACTTACTTGACAATCTAAATCGGATCAAGTGGGAAATAAGAATCATGAATAAATTAGGAAGTGGGAAAAGAGAAAAGAACAGGGCTAGTAATACAGGAGAATCAGGAGAGGAGACCTTAGAAACCAAATTAGACAGCTGCAGGCAAAGCCGTGCATGGTATGGTATGTACATGTACATGTATGTAGATCGGCCGAGGAAAGTCGCTCAGGGGAAGAGAAAACTAGTTATCTGGTGACATTGTAGATGTGAATTGAATTTGGAACAATAGAAAACCTGAAACGATTGCGAGTGGACTTTGGAACACAAAGTCGAATACCAGCTGTAGTAGGTATGGAGTGGGTGTGTTGGGTCATGAGCCTGATCGGTTAGTCACGGACGGACATTTGACAAATTTTGAAAGTTTGAAGGCCTGTAAAAAATAAGTTATAAGATGTGTTGAGCTGTTTTATGTTTCATTGTGAAGGGTACCCCTGAAGGTGCTAAATGATGATAAAATTTGGTTGCCATGGTTACCTACTAAAAATAGAATCCATTAAATATTCAATGTCACGGACGGACAAGATAGAAATGGGTTTCTTGACTTATCGGTAATCTTTTGTCTTTTCTATCTAAACGAACTGTCACTGACATATTTTTTTGACTGCAAATGTTAGTCAAGTAAATTGACTTCCCGGTCACATACATAGAATTTTAAAGCAAGCTGTAACTTTTGCTAGAGGTCCGAAAACTTTCTGTCACGGACGGACTTTTGGGCGTCACAGACGGACATTTTGAGCGTCACGGACGGACATTAACTTAAAAACTGCTTGTGTTCCTATTTAAAATCGCGCATACGTACTTCTTGCTTTCTGCTTTTTGTTTGAACTTGATTTTATTCCACCATTAAGAAAAACTTAGTTTTTAAGTGGAATCTGTCAAAAGTGAATACCTGTATTGTACTGTATACACAATGTACAAGTGCATGTACTCATGTAGTGTACAACTGTACATGTACATGTAAGCTGTATAGAAAAACTACCTGTCTATAAAGACCACAATTTTTGTTTCCCTTTAAAACTGTTTCACATTAAATAATGTATTGAATGAACCTGTACGTAAAGACCATCTGCTCGTAAAGACAGCTTTTCTTGTCTGTCTTGAGCAGTCTTTATAGACAGGTTTCACACTGTAAGTGATATTTTGGATGAAATATGTTCCATGAACCAATAAACAATAAAACAATTCATTGAATTTGAAATCTCATAGCATAAATACCATTTCAGTTTATTGCATTGTCCGTCCATGACAAAATTAGTGTCCATCCGTGACAATTTTCAAATTCGATTTTAGTATATGTATATTTAATTGATCAAGGTTTTATTCATACATGGTATAGGTCTCTAGCTAGTGAGATAGCTCAGCATGGTTTTTGTTTTCACTTTTGCCCCACCAATGGAAAAAAAAACTTTTCAATTTTTTTCTGTGGCGGACGGACAAATTTGCATCAAGATGTGAATGACCATGCGGCACAACCATTTCTGTACAAATATTTTCAAATATATTTTGGTTTTCAATAGAATGGTATTTGATCTGTAATTATTTGCTAACAAAACTTCAGAAAGTTTAGAGAGTGTTAAACTAAGACCAAATCAATCTTTCTAGAAAATGTCCGTCCGTGACATTAGTGTTCATCACTCCTGTTGAAAAATGGGCCAATCCAATGACTTTCCCGACCTTGTCAATTAAACAAATTTTCACCCCAATGCTCACTCTTAACCGATCAGGCTCTCATTCATTATTTTGTTTGTAGAAATCCATGACACATGTATGACAGTGGTTTACTATAGACGACTATATAAGCTACATGGTTTAGTAAGCCAGGCACCTGTAATTCTGCGGAATGCAATGCATATAGTCTACAAACTTTAAAGGGCTGAATAAAAGGAATATCAGTGATCATTGCTAAAAAGATTTTGAAATCTTCCATTAGTTATCGTCATAATATTTATCAAAATGATGGTTAAAATACACTTCAACCATATATGTAAAATCAATGTTTGCATAGACTTAGTAAGTGCGTAGCTGAATGACCTGCATATATATATTTTTTTAAACACAAATAATAAGAGCATCAAAATTTACGAGGAAGTGTGCATCTTTTTCATTTTACTGTAATGGTTTTCATAATTTCAACTTTGGAATGTATAGCATTGAATTAAAAGAAAGGCTTGAAAGTACTGAAGTATATGAATTTATACATCATAGATCTGTAGAATTGTATGAGTAACTGCAATTTAAATTACTGAAATAATTTTGTAATATTCATGTTCATTTATATATGTACCAAATGAATGAGAAATGTGCATTTCATATTTATCTAATGTATCATTGATGATCTGTATTCTCCAAAATTGAAATCTTTGCTCTCAGAACCCAACAACGAGATGATAAATAGGAGGGCTGGGCCTGCGATCCGTGAGTTCATGGAGTCTGTCTTCCCTGAGGGGTATGATCCCACGGCCAAACCTGCTGCTAGGAAAAAGGTAACAGTCCAGATCCCTTGTTCTTAAAGATAAAGTTGTTCATGCGATTACATTGTAAAAGAAATTGTTTCAAAGCAATAGGAAAAGGTTGATCATGTCTGCTCTAGTCTACATAAGAAATGGTGTATACTGTGAGGTTTTGGAACCATCAAAATGATAAAAACATTGACCCAATCTCACTGAAAAACATATGCACTGCACACAGAAATGGGTACATGGGACTATACACACATGTGGCATGAATGTTCGGCCCAAACACTTCAGCTGTTTCCCGTCATATTTTGAATGTGAGGGCATTTGAAGAGCAATCCTTTTCAGGGGACATTTCTACTATGACTTTTTCCAAACTGACATGAAATGAATGAGAAAGCTCACAAAATTATTTTTCACCTTTCCCAGAACTCAACCTTCTCTTTAACCCTTTCAGGACAAGAATTATTTAAGGGCTATATTGATCACATTTTGTTCTTCAAATTGGCAACAATAATATTTTTGTTATAGTGCTACATGGTTCTAATAAGGTGTGATGTTTTTGAAAACAACATATATGGTTAAAAATTCTGTTGAAAAGTTGAAAAATTGCCAATTTTTGATGAAAAACAATGATTTTGAACCTCTCAATATGTTGCCAATTTAAGGATTTTAAAACTTATTCTTGTTTTTAAAATTCCTGGCATCAAATGCAATATGGTCATGAAACAAAAATGGACATAGTGTGTGTAGAAATTTTTGCTCTTTCTACTCATGCATTTGGTATATTTTTTAGAGCTCTGAATCAAAAGTTATTGAGCCAAACCACAAAATGTAGTCAATTGTCTCAAAAGGGTTAAATAGCGGCCACACGCGGCCTTCAAACTGTACATTTTTTAGTCTCTCCAGACCCGATAATTCTCTTCAAACCCTGTTTTTTATGTTTTTTTTCCTGTAGGCTGCAGGGGGCACCATTGATGTTGCTGAACAAGCCAGAAAAGGACAGGTAAACAATGATTTTTTTTATTTTTCAAGATTGTATTAAAAATTAGAAATTACAGTACCATGCTGACAAAGGAAAACTGCCACTCGGAAATGACACGTTTCAATCATCAAATCATGATCTGGTAGGATTTACCATACAGTCAATTTCATACACTTCCAGTAACTACATTTCTAACTTTACCCCCAGGCAAAACACTTTATTAAAGGTAATATTAAGTTTTGGTAAGCCCTCAAAAACTTTTCGTCAGATTTATTGGATTTTTGTTGATACTAGCAATACAATGATGCTGTGAAGATTTCATGTCCCAAAGTGGCATATCAAACAAATGAGAGGCAAAAAATAATTTAGGTGCCGGGTCAGGGA
The DNA here is from genome assembly GCA_025618425.1 of Heliocidaris tuberculata. Lineage (NCBI taxonomy): Eukaryota > Metazoa > Echinodermata > Echinoidea > Camarodonta > Echinometridae > Heliocidaris > Heliocidaris tuberculata. The sequence continues at coordinate 30,033,827 of CM046843.1, forward strand.
TATAAACTCCCAACAACTTCAGCGTGCACTATACACCATACACGCGTTCAAAACCTACAAACTGTGATACACATGCTATCTCTGTGCGAAGCCTCAAGATTGTTGTGCTGGGAGCCATCGGGGTGGAAAGGTCCTAGCGTAGAGAAGTATATTGCGTTCCTTATACATACACCTGTATTTATAATAAAATTCCCCTGAAATCATTGATGGAATACCAAATGATCTCGTACAAACATCTTTTGGTACATGGAAAACAACATAAGACTGTACTTAATATGTTTCTTTCCAATTTCATTTTTGCTACCAATACTGTACATGAGCTTTAACCCATACAATGCCAGAACCTTGTGTACTGATCTGCATAGCGGAGCCGTGTACATGTACACTAACTAGCCCGTGCTCGCGTTCCATAGCCTTGTATAGTATTCTCCGCAGCGCTGCCACATACACGTTTAGTCACATTGTTTGCCTTTGTAAAAAACCCTGACCTTCTAGTGTGCAGTTTAAGTCAGTTGAATCCTGTTTGTACTGCTATCGCTGTGTTGACTACTAATTCATTTGCATTTATTTTGTTTTATGACAGCTTTCCAAGTTGACCGTAGCTGTCCTGAAGGAATTCTGTCAACAAAAAGGACTTTCAACGGCAGGAAAGAAGAATGATCTCATAGCAACAGTAAATGACCATCTAGGGTTATAAATTCCATTAGAGGAGTACCAATCACCACCCAATAACTTGCTCTGTATTTTGGGTACTCCATGCTTGTATACTATAATCAAAATATCACTTTCAGATATTACTTCTATCAAGAGATATTGCGAGTTTAAACCACTCTCAATGAACGAAAAAGTGACTCGTGGGTAGACTAGTTGACGCACCTATATGCACTCGCTTAGAAAATGGTCATGCACAGAACCCAAGTGTTTTCATGTAGGGGTTTTTTTATGTTACCCTTTTTGTTCTCCATACTTCTTGACCTTGGACCCATAGAATGCCAGGTAAAGCTTTTCGCATTGATTTGATAAAACTAGCTGTCCACAGTTTATTGTATTCAGTGACAGGTGGTGACAGGTTCCCCCCCCCCCCTCGGCCTTAACCCTCTCAGTGTCCACATTACAGATTGTATTTATCAAAGTTAGACAAAGATAAGCTTGTCTTTTTCTTCAAATTCATAAAATGATTTTGAAGATTGATATAAAAAAGTGTTTGTATCGAGATGAAAAGGGGAAAGGGACTGGATAACTAAAACTTGTCTAATGATGTTTAAATTTTTGTTAATACATGTTTGTAAACGTACATAAACAATCACTCCACTGGGACAAACAACCTTATAGCAAATGGCTATTTAGGGTTAAATTTTCTGAATAAAATTTGATTTGTTGGTTCAACCTTTTGTTTTCAAGAACCCAACATGCCATTAATGGTATAGATTTCCAAAGGACTTTGGCCTAGTATAATGTTCAGAGCTTGCTTATTAGCTGGTGTCCTAATTTGTCGTGCTTTCAGCAACAACAAATGCAAACAGATACAGAGGAATGAGATTAATGCAAACAAATGTCTTAGAAAATAGAAATACAGTCAAATTAAGGAATGATTTGTAAAAAGCAACAAAATATGTTTAAAACAATGATTTTCTTGCAAATGCGACAAAGGCCTAGTACCATGACTGTTAACTTTTAACAGAAGAAAACTAAAACAATGAAATTGAGGGATTAGTTTAAAAGTTGAATTAAGTACAAATATTGCAGGCATTGATGATTTCCTTGAAACTTTGTAAAATGGAAAACATTAGTGTTGCATGTAGTATTTGTCCCATGTTATAGTACAATCATGGAATGCTTCATGAACACCATGTTAAACCAGCATATTATTTTTATGTAATTTCTGTATTCCTTAAAAGTTGTATATACTGTTTAGTGAATGCAATAGTCAAGTTGAGATAAAATGTAAAATGATTATCAGTAATTGTTTGCCTTTTTTTTTTACTCAGATAATCCTTGCATTGTTGTAAAACAACAGCTGGAGGAATTGTAATATTTTGTCTGAAATGTATGGACATTGTTATGAAATCATCTCATTTTTGTACATCCAAATATAGAACAATCTTCATAGGTAATTTGCATTCTTGTGTCAGGTTTATATAGTATATGTATACCAGAGGCCTGTTTCATTAATTTTCTTTTATTCGTAACTAGTGTCATATTTCTGTAATGAATTTGCCCTCAGCCAATCAAATGCAAGGATTTAAGTAGCTTATAACAGCTTTTGCAGCTTGTCATTGATAACAAGTTTTGTGAAACAAGGCCTAGGTGCAAAAGAGATCATCAGATGGATCAGGGCCCTGTTTCATAAAACTTGTTATCAATAACAAGTTACAATAACAGTTATAAGCTACTGAAATGCTTGAATCTGATTGGCTGAGAGCCAATTTGTCATAGATTTGTGAAAGTTGTTATTGTATCAATATTGCAAAGATAGAGGGAGGAAGGGGTAGAATTGGTAACAGGAGAAGATAACAAAATGAGACAGAATTAAGAGAAAGACAAAGAAAGAAAGGAAGAAAGAAAAGGGGGGGGGGATGATTTGCTGGTCAAGTGTAGATAATAAACAGAGAGAGAAATAAATGGTTAAAGGTGGATATGGAGCGCAAAGAAAAGAAGGCTATGCAAGAGGTACTGGATCAATATGAGGAAGAGACAGACAGACAGAGAGAGAGAGAGAGAGGGGGGATTTGATTTGGGACAGAATATAAGAAAATGAGAGAAAGAGAAAGAAATATTGAGAGATGATCATGTGTAGGCTATAAATGGAGAAAGAAGTGGTTAAAGGCGGTTATAAAGGTGGATAGGGAAGGCAAAGAAAAGGAGGCTATGCAAGAGGTACTGGATCAATATGAGAAAGAGAGAGAGTTGGATTTGGGGCAGAAGATAACAAAATGAGAGAAAGAGTAAGAAATATTGAGAGATGGTCATGTGTAGATGAAAAACGCAGTGGCGGATTTAGGGGGGGCAATCCTGGCCCATGCCCCCCCCCCCCTTTTGAGGGAAAACAATGCATTGTGCCCCCCCTATTTGCGATTGTACCCCCCCTTTTCGACCAGAAAACCTTTTTTTTTTGCTTGTCAGAGAATTATGGAGGGGAACTGGACCCCATAAACCCCCCCCCCCCTCCCCACTGAGCGACTTTTGGAGGGCTGGCGAAAAATTTGGGGGGGGGTCGCCACCCGATATATCGGGACATACAGAAAACAAAGCCTGTCCTTTCATAAATTGCTTTTTAATGATGAGAATATGAAAGTTTATAAGCCTTTTCAAGACTCTCAACTTTGCTGATACCAAACAGAACGAATACAAAGTTTTGTCAACCATGGAATTTGCACCATTTCACGATCATAATGGCTTTTGCTCACTCAAGCGTAATATATATCATTAGACATTTTGGTATCATTTGATAGGAGAGACCATAAGCTTTCCATATGTATGAAAATTTCATATACACATTTGGAAATGTTCATTTATTGGGGAGACCTCTTCCAACTCAATTTTTTTTACCGTTCTCAAATTTATTAAAACCAACCAGCACAAAAATTGTAATTCTTGTCAAGTCTGGATTTTTGCACCCTTTCGCTAAAGTCACTTTTACTCACTCGAGCTCAAAATATTGCCATATATTTTTGTGTCAGTTGATATAAGAGATCATAATCTATCCACAGGTATGACAATTTCCTACAAATATTTTGAAATATTTATACCTTGGGGGACTTTTTGAAAGGGGGGGGGGGGCTGCAGCCCCCCTGGTTCCGCAGCCCATGAAACTAAATGTGCCGAGTTATATGGCCAAGTTAATTTATTGTCAAAAGCTTATCTTGGAAAAAAGGCGTCTAATACTGTACTTCACAGATTGATAAAATAATAGTTTTCTTTCTATCCCTGAAATAGTAATTATCTGCAGCTAGCTAGATGCCACAAATCTTGATAAGTTTGAGTCATAAAAAATGAGTTACTTGTAGCTTGTTGACCCTGATATTTTGTCTATACATTTCGATACCAGTTGATCTAACTAACGTGTTGTTTTTGTTTTTCTTTCTTGTTTTGTTTTGTTTGGTTTTATCGAACTGTATATTACCGTACGATGCAAAGAAAGAACATGCACCGGTGCCTCCGCTCAGTCATGAAGGTCAAAATACTTCGAAAATAGAGTTGAAGTTGGCGATGACGCACTTTTTGTTGTTTGATAGCCTGAAGTCCAAGAAAATAAAACATTAATACATTGTATTATTCTATTATTAAGAATGTAATTTTTTTTAAAGATTAACCGGTCATTGTGCATTCAGTTAGCTTTAGCAATCAATCAAATGTAATTTTTGGGAAAAGATGATATCCCTATTACAGAAGAATTTATTTTATAATAAATGAAAAAATATACAAGTAAGTCTGTTAGCTACTCTAAATGTCAACAAACTTTTCACAATCACCTGAACAAAGTAGTCACGTGCCTCCGGTGCGAACGTCATAAACCCGCCGAGTTCGGAGAAAAACGTAAACATTGCAAATTTACCAAATTCTGTGCAGTGCATGCAGCGCGGCGATCGCTCACAAAAGAGGAAAGCAGTGCATACAGCGGATAACGGAAGTGCAGTATGCAGATATTGTCTATCCGCTTTATGAATCACGTCATTATATTTTTAGACAGGACTGATAATATGTGAGGAAAGATTCTGTCATTTATTCAACAAACCGTTCAAACGAGACGCGTGACATTCTTATTTTGCCACTGGACATTTCTAGTTTTAGTACCTGCGCCCCTGCGGATATTTTCGTCTTCAGAACAATGAGAACTGATTAGGTCAGGTTGTGCTGAGTCGTTTAAATTTACAGAGGATTTTTTTTTTTTCTGTTTAATGGGCCAGCATAACTAAATCCCCATCCGTGCCAGGTATTCTACATATATTTGACAGAATGTTCAAGTTTGATGTGGTAAGTACGGTACCGGTACTGTCTGTAGTCTATATAAAATTAAATCATCTATACTATCAACTATAGATGATTTATAGGAAATGAAATTGTAAGAAAGAAAAACTGTGAAAGGCCAAATTAACCGACGTTTCCAAGGCAAACACCATACCATGAAGACAGACATTGATTTTATTTTATTAATAATATTATTAATAACTTAACAATTAACTGTTAATTGACTTTCACGATTTGATCATTAGCTGACTTGATAAATATTAAAATAACTTGTCACTTTCTAATGTCAATAAGCATTCTTATTAGTATTTCTTTGATCAAATTAATTTAGGATACGACTACGAGGACCCGATGAATGACTTGATATCTTGAATCTATACCAGAGGCAGAGCAATATGACTGTTGTATGACTATACATGTATGTATTGCCTAAAGATTTTGAATTTTGTTTTGCATTTAAGTCTGCTTCTGTCCTGTCTGTATCAGTTTACTTATATAAAAATTAATGTAATTAGTGCTACATTTCAAATATATTATTTCTCTCTTAACTCTGCATTTTTCTGCAGGCAAAAGCTGTTTGTCCGAGACTCCTCCCATTCATCAATGGCACCATTGTTTATTTTCTCCTACGACCGGAGCCGTCATGGTGGGCAGTCGCCTGCAAGTGCCTTCCTATTGTCTGCTTGTGCGGCTTTGTAATCCACGAGATCTATCTCTTCTGCAAGCAAGGGTTGTCGGTCTTCCCACGATACCACCTGGCAATTCTCACCGGTCTTGTGTTATCATGCATCGGTGATGGATGCTTGGTTTACGTCAACCAGTATTTCATTCATGGACTTCTCTTCTTTGCCCTCGCTCATGTCATGTACATCTACGCGTTTGGTGCTAATCCATTCAAACCGTCCCTCCTCGTCCCCCTGGTGCTCGTTGGAGGCGTCATCTATGGGTTCATGTACCCGGGCTTCGCAGCTTACGAACTGACATTCCTCGGCGCCCTGTACATAATTGTCATCATGTTGATGGCGTGGAGGGCGCTAGCACGACTCCAGTTCTTTGAGAACCTGTGGACTTGGACCAAGATGGCTGCTGGGATCGGGGCCATCCTGTTCTGCATCTCGGACCTTGTCCTGGCAACGAACATGTTCCGCAGCGCCATCCCATCCTCCCAGTCTATCGTCATGACAACGTACTACACTGCTCAACTTGGCATGGCGTTGTCTGTCGTGAGTCATGGACATAGCACTGAGAAGAAAGAGAAATAAGCTGGTCTTCCTAGCCCAAACTCTGCCCTCTATTTTTTGTCATAGATTATATACATTGATCAAGCACAGCTGTTTTTATCATATTGTATCATATCTTTATCATACTGAGAGTAGAAACATTGCTGTATTAAAATTCCTTGTAGAGTAGTGCAATATAACAAAACTACATCCTTCAATTTATTCACTTTAGGAAAAAAAATATTTGGAGAAAAAATAGGAGTTACATTGGAAAATGCCTCTTCACAAGTGATAATCAAGATGAATGAAAGTTTATAACTTTGAACAAGTATTCAAATTTTAATTATAAATTATTTTGGAGCTGTTCAAATGCATTGCTAATTTGCTATATTAACCCTTTCAGCCTCGTTTCAGGACAGGAATTATTTAAGGGCTAAATTGATCATATTTTGTTCTTCAAATTGGCAACAATAATATTTTTCTTTTAGTGCTACATGGTTCTAATAAAATGTAATGTCTTTGAAAAAACTACACGTGGCTACAAACTTTGTCGAAATTGACAGTGATTTTGAACCTCTTAATATGTTGCCAATTTAAGAATTTTGGAGCTTATTCTCCTTTTAAAAATTCCTGGCATCAAACGCAATATGGTCATGCAACAAAAATGGACACAATGTATGCAGAAATTTTTGCTTTTTCTACTCGTGCATCTGGTATATTTTTTAGAGCTCTGAATCAATAGATATTGAAGCAAACCACAAAATGAGGTCAATTGTCTCGAAAAGGTTAAAAAGAATGCCACTCTCTGTATGAAGTTCAGGGTATACATGTAGGGAGGGGTCAGATCCATGTAGCACCTTGTGGAGGAAAGAGAAAACAAGGGAAGAGAATATGACATCAGCCAAGAGATTCACTTTGGAATTGAATAATAGTTTCACAGGTCAAATGCTCTGGTGGTCCTACATGTACGCATATAGATTTAGGGTTACCCTAACCCCCAGCCCTACATATTTGCAGTGTATAGTGCAGAAATACTTATGTTTGCATAGCATGATTTATGAATATCACCATTTGGTAGTAATCTGTCATAATGCAGAAATACTCATGCTTGCCTAGGATTATTTATGAATATCACCATTTCGTAGTAATCTTTCAAATACGTGATTTGCCTCAGCACAAGGATCAGTCATTTGTGTGTTGCCTTGTTTTAGACATGAAAACTTTCAGACAAATTAGTGCCAGCAATTTTTAAACTCCCCATTGCTCATACAATTCCACGACTTTGATCTACAATAGACATGGCACACTGTACTGTGCCCTGGAATTACTGTGATTTCACATGCAGAGTCTATGCAGCCAGCAGAGTTGCATTTATTCAAATTTATTCAAGTGCGTAGACCTGCTACTGATACATACATGTACTTAGCGAGAGAATGTTACTTATGAAATTTTTATAATAAGGCTCTTGTGCTTTTCCAACACTTCTTACTGCATTTGTACATATTATGTCCAAGGGTATTTAAGAGGCTTGACATATTTATGCGAGAGATGTTTGTATCCTTGTAGAATTTTGTACAGAATCCAAGATGTGAACTGATTAACATTTTATTCAGTGGCGGATTTCAAAAGGAGGGGCATGGGCCGGAAATGCCCCTTCTTTTGAAAGAAAACTGTATATTGTTCCCCCCTTTTAGAACTGATAACCTTTTTCTTTTCTTTTCCTTTTTTTTTTTGCTCGCTTGTCAGAGAATTTTCTCAGATTTGTGCCCCCCTTTTACAAAATCCTGGATCGGCCCCTGAATCAATTATTACCAATATTCGATGTACATACATGCACAAATACACCAGTATTATTTTCGTACGAACTTCGAACATCATTTAGAAATTTGCTGCTGTGTATGAAATACTGAATTTTTAACTCTTCACTTTTCAAACTTGCCATATTTTACTTGCCCTAGAAATATGTGACCAGGTTGGCTTTCTCACTGAACTCCACACTCATCCTTGCTACATAATTGACAGTGGTATAGTTTATGTACATGTAATTTATACATGTATGTATGTATTGATTGATTGATGCAAGATTTATTTCATTTCATTTCCAAATACAAAACAATATGATTTACAAAGTACAAAATCATGAAATGAAAAAGGAACCTACTGGAAAGCATAGCTTGTTTGTGTAGGTTCCCAAGAATAAATATAACATTAACATAATTATCTTTTATAACATGGAAGATGGAAAGTGAAATACATATTTGAAATATATATATATATATATATATATATATATATATATATATATATTGACATATCTCTCATAATTAATTAGTCATGAATTCTGTATCAATAATGATGAAAATTTTCATAGCAAGATGCTGTACACTAAAGAACAAATGACAAGACAGAACTCAGAGGACAAGAAACTGACAAGATAGTACAAGACAGCACAGGACAAGACACAATAGGGTAAAACCAGGATAGGACAACACAAGACAAAACATGACAAAGAAAGAAAGAAAAAGGAAAGAAAGAAGAGAGAGAAAAAAAAAGACAAAAGTCAAGAAAAACAAGAAACTGACAAGACAGAACAGGACAAAACCAGGACAGGACAACACAGGACAAAACAAGTATATTTGGCAAAGAAGGAACTTATGTTTATCTATTGGTAGAATTGATATACCATCAACTGTCACAGACTTTGAATACAACTTAGGGAAAGTTGAAGGTACAAAGCTCTTCACGTCCAACTGTTTAAGTTTGGCTGAATAAAGAAATATCATGTACCTGCATTTATAAACAGGTTGTATTGTCTAATTGCCTAAGTGAGTAATTGTCTAGCTATTGCTTGCATTCACACAGGAGATGCCCGAGGAGCTATTTCACTTTATTGTGTACATGTTTCTGTAGATATGTACATGTATGTCAAGTAGGCTATACCTTGGTTCATTTTAAGAAAATTTATAAAGAATATGATGTAAGATTTGATCATTAATCAATCCATTGACATTTCAGTCCTTGTGGGGAATTTCAGTTTTGAAGGTCATTTGAAGGTCATGCTCTGACAAAGACATATTTTTTTTGTTTTATGGCATAAACTGATAATAATCATACCATGGTTTTACAGTGTACAAATATTTCTTAAATAATATAAAGAAAACTACATTAAAGCAGACTGTATAGCTCTGGAATGCTTCAAAAGAGCACTGGTGAAAACTGAAAAAGTACAGGGTAAAAAACCCATAAAGAACAAACAACACTGTTTTACAGTGTACCTAGCAAAGGATGAGATACTGTAACACCCTCTTTTAAACCAATTCCTAGTTAGGCAACTGGGATATTAATCGTAGCAGGTACATGTACACATACCTGTGGGCCTATCGTTTACATGTGTGGCATGGTCACGTTCCAAATGAAATGGGCTTATTGTTGACATAAAAATTAAAAAGGAGTTTGACCTTCATTTGGAGTGTTATGATTATTGGAGGTTTATAAATCTATATATTTTAATTTTAATTTGGCATAATTCAGACGCTTTAGGAAATAATGGTAATGATGTGTGACCAAGGCCCTCTTGCATAAAAAGTTGCATTTAATCGTGAGTCAAAAAATTTAACACAACTTGATTTTCAAACAACCATCATCGCGTATTTGGGACTTAGGTTTAATTTTTTGAGTTGCGATTAAATGCAACTTTTTATGCAAGAGGGCCCAGGGAGGTTTAACTCCCTGATAAGACAATGAAAAACAAAGTAATTCATCCTTATATCTGTTTGGAGCCAGAAGGGCATTCACATACTTCAGCACGGAGTTAACGCCCTTCTGGCTCCAAGGAGATGATATTATAGGGTACTTTGGGGGCATTATTGACGGGTGCTTAAAAGAGTATGTATGTCTTCCTTGCCTTGCATGTTGAATTTAGTCAAAGAGAAGTGTTTGTAATATCATTCATAGTCATTGTTGTTACTGCTTACTTGCATTCATTTCAGTAGAAATTTCTCTCACTGCACAAAATACCTAGAAATACCTCGTATGACATTTTATCATCAAACAGTCGTTGAAATGCTTGCTCTTATAGTTTTGCTTGAAATCGGTTGATAGACTTTCCTGTGACCTCCTTACATTGATTGTAATTATTCTATGCTGTGTGGAACTGCGTGAACAGGGTTATTCCAAATACATTAGTCCTCGGTGTATTGAGATTCAGTCAAACTTATTTTCTTCATTGTGAGCCCTGTGGGTCATTTTTTATTCCGAAAACTTTCATAAAAAGCTATGAAAAAACATAATGACTTTATGAATGAAGATACTGTACAGGGTACCAAATTGTACATTACTGTTAAAGATACGTGTAGTTTATGAAAACATCACTAGAATAACAATGTACAATTTGTCATTGTCTTACATTTATATTTCAAGCCTATCATGCACATATTATATCTAGACAATCTGCTGTTGACTACTACATGTAGTTTAGAAACTAGTTGTCATCTTACAAATCTTCATATTGTATTACATTTTAACAAACCCTTCTGTCCCAAACATGTTATAACTATAATCATTTTCTTTTATGAACCTATGATTCTCTTTATATATATAATTATTTTCAGCTATTTGTCAGTATATTATCAATTTGATTGTATTTATCGATTGCTGCCAGTGCTTTAGTGTTTATTTGCCTATTATTGCCTATTATTTAAAGTGTAGTGTACCAATCACCTGAAAAAAATAATTTTGTGTACAGCTAGAAAGTATTAAATCAACCTCGAAGAACTTTATCTGGCATTCTATAGGTCAACAGTTAAGGTTTTTCTCCACAAAAAATTATAACAATAATAATAACCCTGACAAATACATGTTTTGGAAAAGATAAACTTGTGCTGGGAAACATCGCTTCTGATACAATGGAAGCCTATTTAACATGTTGTCCCATTTTAAGTTTTGCGTCAAGTATAATATTATGGACAAATTATTTCTGTTTGCCATTCTTCAATGTGTATTGTCTCATTTATGTGTATCCCTGCTACCTTGTCATTTATTCATTAATTACATGTATTTTATCAAATTATTTTATAAAATACATTCATTAAATATATTCATTAAATATATGTATTTTATCAAATTATTTTATCAGACCATGCACTAATGGGGTCTGCTCACTATTTATAAGGACCGCTACTTATAAAAGACTGCTATTAATTTAGGCACGCATTATGGATAGCGGTCCTTATGAACAGCGGTCATTAAGACTAGTGCTCCTTATGAATAGCGAGGTAATTTGCATATATGGTTTGCTAGCTATTTATAAGGGCCGCTAATTATAAAGGAAAGCTCATTCATTTGGTCACGTGTTAGGATAGTGGTCGTTATGAATAGCAGTCATTATGAATAGCGGTCATTATGACTGGTGGTCCTTATGACTAGGGAAGTTACCCTGCACTAATATGCATCATCAGTATACAGTGTAATGTATGTTACCTTTACATCTCATAATATTAATCTCCTATTATGTTGAAAGCTATATATGTTTCATATTTCCCCATCCTGTCTTGTTGCCAGTTTTCTTGCATTAATTACATGAAGATCATGTGTATATTTCCAAAATTTATTTACATTGCTTGAAATGTAAATATTAATATTTTGTCATGGATCATTTGTGTATGGGTAAGGGAGCTTCTCTGAAAATATATTTTTCTTATATATTCCCTGTACAGATAATATAATACTTAAAATATATATAAGTGCCCTATAAATATACAATGTCGTTTCAGTTTTGTTCTTCAGTGTCATTGATGAGTATGAATGAATTGGTTTATGATATAGTGGAGTATAGTCCATTTGTTCAACAAGTTGATAGTACTTTTATGCAGGCAGTATACATGTAGGAGCTGGTAGCTAGGGTATATCTGGTATTTATTTGATAAGGGGTAGGGGGCAAAATTCTAAAAAAAAAACATCTGACACGTATAAATTTAAAAAAAAGGTTTTATCTCATTTTCAGGAGCCTTTGCGGTTGGAAAATTGGAAGCGAGGGGGGGGGGGAGCACATTTTGTGGGTTGGTGTAGTAAGATATGCCAGTTCAGTTCGAAAAGGGGCACAGGCTGGTTGTAACCTCCCCTAGCTACCGCGGCCAACTCTCCATAGGTGTAGCCAGAGGGAGGAGGGCACAAGGGGTCCATGCCAACCCTCCCCCACCCTTTTCATCTGTTAAAAAAAGGAAAGAAATAAAGGTCATCTACTCTAAATCAAATCAAATCACTTTATTGATTTAAAATCCAATTTTGGATTATCATCAACATAATACAAAGAAATAGTTTACAGAAATTAAAGATCAAAACAAAATAGCAATCACTGGGAAGTAACAAAACAACAAGAAAAACAAAAGTAAACACAAAGCGAATTAGAACAAAACAAAATAAGCATCACAATTCTGAGGCAATACAATACTGTAATCATTATGTATAATATGTAGGCGTCCTGCCAAACTCTTCCTACTTATATAATAAAGCCTATTTTGGGCATGTATTATCTAATCTGTCGTTGTACATATTGCTGATGGAGTTGACACAGATCTTGCTTATATCATAGTCCCTACTCTGCATTATATATTTGAATTTGTTTAGTTCGCTCATATCTTTAAATGAAGGTATCATGGTACATATGTTATGAAACAGTTTTTCTCTTTGTTCTTTATTATGATGGGCATAGCATAATAAAATGAAATTCAGTTTCTATATCTGATTGGCAAGTGGGGCATAAACGTTTATTAACTTCTAAATGTTTGTGGCGTCCCTGTTCTATCATTAATTTACTATTGCTTATTCTTATTCTTAAATAGTTTTTAACATGTGACTTGTCTATATCTAATAATAAATATTTTTATAAGTTATACGAATCTTTCAGGTCCTTATATGTCCTGAGTTTGCTACAGTATGTCTCACTGTTTTCATCGAGAATTTTCTGCCAAAAACGTCTTATATGTCTTTCCTGCAATTTATTGCCAATACATTTTATAAGTTGCCGTTTTGAAAAAGTATTTTGGTTGTCCCATATGTGATCAAAACCTATATCTGTCAAGAATACTTTTAGTTGTTGACAAAACCCTTTCTTTATTTTCATGTTTGAGTGGTATGCTATATTAATTAGACTGTCGGCGTTTGAATTTATTACATGTAACCAAAAACCAATCGTCAATTTTAAACTTGCTATCGACAACGGGTATCTTCCTAATTCTGATAAAACCGCACTGTTAACAGCTCCTCTGTTGAGTCCAAGCATATTCTTCAGATATTTTACATGCATTTTCTCGGGGGTAACTGAATTATATCTGTTCTCTAAATTCCCCTTTTCAATTTTCAGTATATCCATTATCCAAATTTCTGAGCAGTATAAAGCAATTGGTTTGATACAACTATCGAATAACTTTAAATGTGGTATGACAGATAAACGATCACTGGCTAGTGTGCTTCTTAAAGAGAACATTACCTTCTTTGCTTTGGCCATTAAATTAATTGCCGCATGAGAAAAATTGCCCGAGGGCTTAAATAGGAGTCCCAAATATTTGTATTCATGAGCTATCATAATAGGCTTATTATCTATAAAAAAAAGTTATCTTTATGAATCAATCTACCCATTTTATTAAAAATCATGACATTTGTCTTTTTGATATTTACTTGTAAATTCCAGTATTTACAATAGGTATCAACTTTATTTAAGGAAGTTTGAAGACCATCTGGGGATTCGGATAATAATACAAGGTCATCCGCGTAGAGTCAACAAGATATCTTCTTCTCGCCAAGCATTGGTGGTTGGCAGTCTCCATTAAAAACCTTAACCAAATCGTTGATATATAGAGAAAAAAAGGTAGGACTCAGCGCACATCCCTGTTTGACCCCAGCGGAAGTTGAAAATGCTGGGGTGCCTCCTCGTTCCAGCTTTATTGAAAACTGGACATCGCTATACATACTTTTAATTATATTTAAAAAGGGTCCGTAATCAATGTATTTTTCGAGTTTATGTAGCAGGGCTTTCCTATTTACGGAGTCGAAAGCTTTTTGCAGATCGACGAAACATACATATAAATATTTTTTCTTCGCAAATGTTTGGTCTATTATAGTTTTCAGTGTAAAAATATGATCGCTTGTGCGACTTCCCTTACGGAACCCAATTTGCTCTGGATGTATAATGTTATTTTCCTCGAGATAATCAATGAGTCTGCTTTTTGCAAATAATTTACCCAGGCAACTTGAGAGGGCGATAGCCCGAAAATTTGATGGGTCATCATAAGTCCCTCCTTTAAATATAGGTTTGATATAATTTTCCCTCCACCTATTGGGATACACACCAGTTTTGAGCAATAAATTAAATATTTGTGCATAAGTATAAACGTCTAATCGGCAAGAAATCAGGATCATTTCATTCAATATTCCATCCACCCCACAAGATTTCCCTCGTTTTAATGTACGTAAGGCGTTAAGAACTTCTTGGCAAGATATTTCGGCATTCAGTGTTCCCGTATGATATTTATTAGGAATCGGTACATCTGTTGTATTTTCTTCAAAGTAATTGGTATGTTTAATATTCATTAATTTTTTTAAATAACTATACCAAGTGTTCGGGTCTATTTCCGAACTAACATCCTTTCTTTGTTTTCCCTTCATTTTATTTACCATATTCCAGAATTCAGCAGGGTTATTTTGTTCTATAGAGAGCAGCTTATCTAAAAGTTTTCTTTTGTTATTCATATGTTTTTTGCGTATTATTTTACGAAGCAGCTTTTTTTTACACATGATTTCTAGCCGCAACGACTTATCCCATGGGTGTTGTCTTAAGAGCCGACATAGTGTTCGAATATTTCGGGCAATACTTTGGCAGTCGGAGTCATACCACGGCTTATTATGTTTGTTTCTTTTTAACTCTTGCACCAATTGACTTGAGTTGTGCAGCATTCTGTAAGATTTTGTGTATAATCCCCCCCCCCCTGTTCAACAAGTGCCCCCCCCAAAAAAAACAACAAACAAACAAAAAAAAAAACAAAAAAAACAAGAAAACAAAAACAAAAAAAAAAAAAAAAAACAAAAACAAAAAAACAACTGCCAGTGCCTGATAGAGCTGTTTCATTACAAGTCCAGAGATGGTGTTTGATTGGAGAGAAGTATTTCAAGGTAATCTGTAGGAACTTGGGAGAAGAGAGAGAGAAGTAAATATTTTCAGATAAGGAGTAAGAACGGTATGTATTATGATGAAAGATTGTAAAGAGAGGGGGGCCGGGAGGGGTAGCGTGGGGAGTGGATAGGATCTGAGAGGGATATTTTAGACAATAGACTGAGTAGACTGAGGCTAGAAGTACAGCCATATAAGAGATCAGAGAGGAAAAAATGAATATCATCATTACATAACTTGATAATCCTAGAAAGATTTTTTAACCGCAGCGGCAGCCGGCCCTCACCAATTTTTAATCTCACTTCGCGCATGCGCAGTAACTTTTGCGACGGGCGAGTTACGACGGTTTCTGCGGAGAGGCAAAATGAAGCGTCCAAAAAACATATTTAGAGGTGTGCGAGACAGGGAAATTGGAATCAGAAGGAAGCCTGGATGTAATGATATCCTGAAAAATCATGCAGATTTCATTAGTGCCAAGTATTCTTCCAAAATCATAGTAAGTATGGAGTAGTTTACTGTGTTTGGTCCCGAGTGCTCATTTTTGTGTAGTGTCGATTCATTCCTAGAGTGTTGTTCATTTTGCATGTTATATGACCAGTGCTAGGGACTTGCATAAATTTTTCATTTTCAGATATTTACCATAAAATATATATCATTGGAAAGAGCTCACTTACAGAATTATTTTAAGCCATAAACCAAGAAATAACTCCTCTCCGTTGCAGAGTTATTCCAATTTATAGACCAAAAAAAACGCCACAAAATTATGACGTTTATAATACATAACTTAGCATACCAAAATTGTGATTTTGTGTACGCAGCATCGCATGCTTTTATGTACAGTGTATGGAGCATAATGTGCATTCACTGTCTGTGCTCATACCTGAAAAGTGTTGTAGAGTATACTATGATTTAATGTACTTTGTTTATTACTATCTCTTAGTCTTACTTAGTCTTGGTCTTTTCACTCCAATTCAATAAAGAATGATATGTTTTGTTTTCTTTCTTCACAGGAAAATGTTGTAATACTGAACATGCTTAATATTATAATTATATCACTTCTGGGAAAGGGGAAAAAGAGAGTTCCTTGGGAAAAAATTTCATGAAGTTCTCCTTATCTTTTCTATGTGAAAGATGATGTTAAGAGTTTCTTAAAAGACATGTGTTGTGAGGTAAAATAAAAATTCTTATTCAATATCAAAACAACATAATATCATTGTGTTTCTTGTTCTTATTCCTACTCTAGAAGAATTGTAAGTAGGTGGAGTGGCCTCTATCAGAGACAAAGTGTTGCTAGTTTTTGACAAAGATGATGGATAGAAATATTTGTGTTGAAAGACTTTGTAGCTGTCTGATGTTTTCTCATAACAATGAAGAAAAAAAAAACACTATTTAATATATTGCTGATGTGATTGTATATAAATGTATTGAATTGTTGAATATCAGAAATGTCCAACCATATTTATCCTTAATATTGTAAACAAATTTTAGAAAATGCAAGAAAAAAGGTGGATGAAAATATAAAATGCCAAGAATAAGAAGGTCATGTACACCTGTACTTCTTCAAATCATTCAGTGTATTTCTAACAAAAATCAACTCTGCAAGTAGACAAAGAAGTATATAATTGCTTAAAAGATTTTGATATAAAACTCATTTCAATAAATTGAAAAGCTAAATCTCATTCTCAGAGGCAAATAAAAACCACAAAAACAAATTTCCAATATAACTTAGCGAGAAGCACTCACCAAAACTAAAGAAATATAAGTCCATTCTGAAGAATAATTCAGAGGCAAGTAATTTAACATTTGACATCCAAAAACAAAAAGAGAATATATATGTTTATCTAAAAATATTCTTTTACATATTTTCCATAAAGATGTTGCAAGAATATTTTGGTTGGGAGCAATGAAAAGTAAAGTCAAATCGTTCATGTCGACTCGGCACAATCAAAGCAGACTGAGCTGAGCAATGACACTCGCCAGCACAGGCTGAAAGCCCCGCCGTGGGGAACTCCCGGGCTCAAGATCGCGTCAAAACCACATGCACACACGGGCGTTTGACCCGCCAGTGCCAGCGGTTTCTTCTCTGCGCTACCCCGGGGATCTCTCGGGGCGCGCGGTCACGGTGTTCGCAACTTAAATTTTTTCGATGGCATACGCCATTTCCGACTTGGATTTCACAAATTACGCCAAATTAATGATAAAATAATTGATTTGGAGTTTGAGATAGCAATATTTCTGATCGAGATGAAGTATAAAAAGCAACAGATGACATCAATATTTCATTGAACCAACGTTGTCAAAGTTTCGTTGTCACGAGTCACGATGGAAACATCTGTAATTGCAATTTTTTTAACGTCGCATTATTTGTATTATGATAAATGCCTTACTGTGAACTCTCAATAACATAAATAGTTTCTGGTTCATTGAAAACTTCCATTTGTCAGAGAATTTAATTTATTGTAACTTTTCTTAGTACAAATGCGGACAACTATAAAGGCTTGCTCACAAAGAGTGATTTGTCGCCGTGACATGTCGCTTGGTGCTTAAGGAAATTACCTAAGTTTGGTAAGATTTCCAGCTATTAACACTAAAAAATCTGACTCAAGGTAAGAACACTGAATTGGAAGTGTTGAGATAAATGTCTATGGTTATAATTTAATCTTTTATCAATTATACATGTAAGTCAACAGAACAAAACAAAAAGATAACAGGTTGAATGCCATTAAAGCCAGATTATAGAAAAGAAAGTTTCCAACTGAAAATTATTGGTGTTCTTGGTGAAATATTATTTCACCAAGAACACCAATAGTTCAGTCTTATGAAATAGCTGATTAACGTTATAAAAAACTGAATCGTCAAACCCTAATAAAACCCTTGTACATGTATGAGCTGGTTCATTAATCTGGCTTAATACAAGTGCAACATTAACGTTCAATTTGGAAACTGACAACATGACTAAGTGACTCAAGTGAAACGAAAATGATTGTTAAACCGTAATAAAACCGTTTGACACTGCCAAAAAATATAAATTGATGATTTTGACTTTTGCCACATTTGACTTTTGCCACAGGAACAAAGGTTGCAAGTAAAAAGACAAAAACTGTAGTTTATAATACTAGCTTGGAATACAAATGGAATAGTAATCTGTTTTGAGACTGCCCAAGATATCCCAGACTGGGGTCTATGGAGAAACGTGTGTTTGTAGAGTAATCCATCTCCAAATGTTAATATCAATTTCAATACTTGTCTGGGTCATACGTGTGTATAACGAGCGTATACTAGCGTAAAACGACTAATCTTAACGTCTATCATCTATTTGGGCACATTTTCGTACCGTTACGGCAATCAATGTTTTAAAGTTCATTTTCAAAATACCGCTCAATCGAGCAAGATGCGTGAAAATAGCGAGGTTTTTTGCGTGCCTTGGGGTAATTTTTTGAGCTAAAATTAAAAGCGGAAGCGGGAAAAAATGCCGGTCTCGTTGCCGGTCTCGGCCCGATTTTCGCCCAAGTCACGAGTCACCATTGGTCGAGTCGGAGTCCGAGACCGAGTCCTTGTGGCTCGAGTCGGAGTCCGAGACCGAGTCCTTGTGGCTTGAGTCCGAGTCCGAGTCCGAGTCCCGAAAAATAGGGACTCGAGACCGGTCTCGAGTCCGAGTCCGGACTAGAGTCCTATAGCACTGGTCATGACTCATAGTACGAAGAACTACAAGTTACACAGTACCGGTACTCTTGTAATGAATATGTAGTTGTAGGAATGAACAGAATATTTTTCAAAATTGCAGCTGAGCCTGAGGCTGAGGCCTGACTTGCTGAGACGAGGCCTAGTCACACCAAGTATTAACTTAAGTAAATGTTGTTAGCCACTCGGGCTTGATGTTTTATAAAAATTTGACATTGAACATCAAGCCACACAGGGGAAGCATTCTCCCGTACGGAGAGACAAGTAGACAAAAAAATTAGTGGGCAAGATTAATCCATTTCCATGTACAGTCATGACAGTGATCCTTGCAAACCACCTTTGGAGTTTGCTAAAATCTTCCTCTTTCAGCTCATCCTACCACTTCAACAATCGGATCATGAGAAACATGAAAAAAATACAATTTATGGCGACATCAATATGGATTTACTACCGTTCATGTGTAGCTTCCGCTGTGTGATTAGCATTACAAAGATGGCGAGATTGGCATGGAATGTGCGCTGTAGATGAACAGAGTACAAGGCATTGCAACACTGAGCGGTTCAGACGCGACATGCTAAATTTAATTGTGCTAATATCTCGCACGCATGTATACTGCGTCTGTGCGATAGGGACCTTTTTTTTTGTTGAGATTCTGCACTCGCGGTGACCATGAAATGTACACAATGACTCCGATACACTGCTTTGCCAGAACTGACAGTAAATTACAGATTTTATTTTTGGAATTATCTTTTCCAACATCGGTAAGTTGAATTTATTGTATTTCATGGACATATTGGTGTCGGTATTTGTGAATTAATTGCCGATTTTTAGTGAATGTTGGTGACTTTTGTGGAGTGGTATTTGAAAGTGTTGAGGTGTACAATGTATGATTGTTCGAGTGTGTACACAAGAAGTATAGAAAAGTCTTCTTTTTAATTTTATTTTTTTGGTCCGAAAATTTTCTGAATTTTCACTCACAAAAGTCCTGGATCTGGCACTGCTCACACATGCATGTAGACCTACAAGGTAACCATGTACTAAAAAGCTAAATTTAACTCCCTCCCTCCCCCCCCCCCCCCCAAAAAAAAAAAAAAAAAAAAAAAAAGTTTAACAACTGGTGGAATGCCATGCCATAAGATACATGATATACATGTATACATGTATCTTACTGAATTAATTTCATTTTGAGAAATTTGAGCTTATTCTTATTATGACTGTTATCCCTTGTTCCATGTTCTCTTGTAGCCTTTGAGGCTTCCTAGCAATGTTCGCTCCACCTTCCTGGTCAGCTTCAGTCATGACAGCGCCCTCATGGCCTCAACTCACGGCAACCATCACATCTATGTGTGGAGGGTCAAGACGGGGGAATGCATCCAGACTCTGGCGGGTCACCCTCGCACCCCTTGGACTATCATGTTTCACCCCTCGTCCAAGGAGATCCTCGCCTCAGGGTGTCTTGGAGGTGAAGTACGGGTCTGGGACCTTCAGGTAATTCACTCCTGGATTCCACCTAAGTCTTTATAATATAGATAGAAGTTGGCCTACTTCTTCTTTTATGTTCCTATTGCTCTGTAGCAACAAAAATTTGACAACAGTCAAAGATGTTAAGTACCATAGTTTGACAACATAAAAGCTGGGCTCTTTGCTCAATTTACATTAGATTGCCAAAGGGGCTATCCGATTGATTGCGTAGTTTGCCAAATGCAACTTTTGGTGGGTGTATACAGTGAACTGCAAGAAGTTCCCAAGAAAGAATGAATCATAGTGATGTATAATAGTTGCTATACAGGCAACAAAACTTGTTATCAATGACAACTGACCCATTTCTATGACAAAGTTGCTCTCAGCCAATCAGATTCAAGGATTCCAGTACCTTATAACAATTATTGTAACTTGTTATTGATAACAAGTTTTATGAAACGGGGCCCAGGACTTTTAGCTTGCCCTTAAAAGATTTTATGTGGTCACTGGCAATTGGACAACCTGGACAAGTGCTAATTTCGAAGCCCACTTCTCTTGAACCTACTGTATATATTTTGTACTTGCCATTGCAGGGAAGCAGTGAAAAGTGGTGTTCACCGAACCGGACGACAATCACATCTCTCTCATTCCACCCTCGGGACAGACTCCTAGCAATTGCTACGGGCAACCAGATCTTTTTATGGGATTGGAACGAGCCTTTACCGTTCACCAGCGTGCAGACAAACAATACTTTTGAAACTGTCAGGTTAGCATTCAAATCTATATTTTCTTCTCATTGTGATTATGTTAATGTGAAATCAGAAACTTTTCAGGACATGATATATCAGTGAATTATCACTTTTTCCAGCACTGAGAAACTTTCGTGAATTGCAAAAGTTCAGTATTTTGTCAGACTTTGTGATTCAACCACTGTGTGGCATTTTTGCGAATCTGAACCCCTTGAGCATTTCAAGCGCACAAAAGTTTCTGGTTTGACTGCTGATGGTACATATGTTACATGATGCAATTCTTGGTTGAAATCGGTCTTACATATGACTTATCTTTCTGCTTTTGGCCTGGGGCATGTATTGTGTCACATACAAGCTGATATCAATAGTTACCCATTGATTTCAGGGTTGTCGACATGGGGGGGGGGGGGCAAATTCATCCGTTGTAATCAATCGTTCCATACATGTAGGTTATAAGGTTGATCCCATAATTTAGTGATAATCAAAATGATGATTTAGTATTTGCTTTGTATTTCACTTACAGAGAGAAAACTTTGCAGTCAGTAAGATTTGTTAATTTGGAATTGCATTGCTGTCTATTTAATGCAATGAGAAAATTCTGACATCTTTTTAATGGGCTTCACAAATTCTTGTCATGTATCATGTCATTTTGCAGATTGGTAAAATTTGATTCTCTTGGACACTTCCTGTTGACTGGTATTGCCAATTTGCTACCTGAACAAGATGCCAGCAATAGTGATGAGAAGTAAGTGATTTTTTCAAATTTTAATTTCACTGTGGAAAATACTATGGGTTATAAATCAGGAAAATGATCACTCAAGATTAAGTTGAAATCCTGAAAAATGGAAGATTATAAAAAGAATCCCATCAGGACATGAGGCTAGTTTTAACAATTTCCTGTGATGTAAAGTATGAGAGAAAACAAGCTTGAAGGATTGGTTAGATAACATCCTTAAATGTTATGAATGCTACTGCCGATATGATGATGTAATATTCAAACATTAAGTTGTCTCCTGAAATCTAGAATTTTAAAAAGTCTATCCTTCAATGCAGAATTAATGCCTTTTTGACTCTCTGCACACCAAAAACATGTATCCTAATCCTTTCTGTTTTTCATGTGCAGAGAGTCAAAAAGGCATTAATTCAAATTTTACAGGGGTCTGGTGCACATGGGCCCCAGAATTTGAACTCCGGACCCCGAAAATCTGAAAATTTGAAAAGCGTGCCAGTGCATGTATTATAGACTGTAAAAGTTTCGCTCCTGTACCCCTGTGAAAAAAATTAGTGTTGAGCCTGGCTTTATTTGAGGAGACTTGGGTTCAAACCGTTTGGAAGTGCATGCTAGAAATGAGAAGTAATTTTTTTGTGTGCTTTGTTTTTTGTTGCAGCACCCAAGATTCCAACCAGGGATCAGAAGAAAGTGATCCAGAGCCTCTTGAACCTGACACATACCCTGCCCCTTCTATACCTGAGCCATCTATACCCCCTGATATACTACAGGGACAACAAGGGTAAGTTATTACCTCCGTGGATTACTACGGTATATCGCACAAGCTGTGAATCGATATGAAGGAGTTGATGATGAGTGCAGTTTTTTAAATCAGTGTGATATTTTTTTGTAATAAGAATGAGCCTTACCATACCAGAGCCATCTATACCCCCTGATATACTACAGGGACAACAAAGGTAAGATGTTACCTCCATGGATTACTAGGGTATATCGCACAAGCTGTGAATCGATATGAAGGAGTTGATGATGAGTGCAGTTTTTTTTAAATCAGTGTGATATTTTTTTAAAATGAGAATGATTTACCCTTTTGATAGATTACTAGTATATATTGCACAAGGTGTGAAATGAGGGGTACGAGATGATGAGTGCAAGATTTTCAAATGGATTGTGGTATTTTCTAAATGTAGTGTTCAGTGAAATGAGTGAAGTGTACCCTCTTGTCTCACTGAAGAAAATTAATCTTTAGGAACAAATTATGAATTCTTCATCTTTAGACATTTATGTTCATCAGTGGAAAAAAAAAGTAGACTGGTACAATGACTGATTTAGCATTAGAAAGTTCCCAAAGAGCTCTGGTAAAAAGAACAAAAAACATAAACATGAAAGAGCACTGCAATATAATGTCACTGTACATACAACAAATCAAAAAGAGCTGCCACAAACAAAAGTTTTGTTTCCTTTTCACTGATGTTTATGCATTGTGCGTAACTGTGATTACAGGACATGAAGGCTTCGATTTTGTATTTTTACCAAATTTTCTGAATGCCCATTCATTCAATCTTTAATTTTGCATAAAAACTTGGCATAATGTTTATACTATGAGCACCAGTATTTGACCTGTGTAAGATTGGAAGCTTTCTTGTCATAGAGTTTGATGAATTAACATTGTTGTTTTTCTGTTATTGTTTACCTGGGTACTGAGAAAGAAGATGTATAAACGTAGAAAGCTAAGGAGGGAATGTACAGCTTCAGGTCCTCTCTTAGTGATTAGAGTATAGATTACTGATCAAAATTCTGACCAAAGATGATCACTGACTTGGCTTCACATCTTTATGTGATTTCCCAAATTTCTTTTTCAGAGATTCTCCATTGAATCGCCCCATGTCTCCAGAATCCATGGACACTTTAGAGCAAGCGAGGGAGTATGCTGCTTCCGTCACATTAAATGCACTACGGAGCCGTCACCAGAGGGGGTTTGTCCCAGGAGGTCCCATCGATCCCCCCAACTACCCTAGCAGCTTTGCGCAACCGCTTGGGTATCTAACCCGCACCAACCTCCAGCCACACGATGGCGCCTTTTCAAGCATGAGGCGAGCTACACGTTCTACCAGTGAGCGGAGGATGAGACATTCTGTTGAGTCGCTGTCAAACCTTGCTAACCTGGCATCCAACCCTCCAACCAACAGCCTCTCTCAACTTTCTCAGAACCTTACCAATGAGTTTGCCCTGCCACGCCCTGCACCTGTTGAAGCTGACTCTACCAGCCCCGTCAACGAACACCCCGAGGAGATCATCATCCCCTCCGATGATCCTGACATCCCTCCCTCGCAGATAGAAGAGCCCAGCCCGGCGGAACCGGTGATGGTCGAGGTGGAAGGGGAAAACGTTCAAGTTGCCGTGGTGACGGATACAAGAGCCGCTCCGTTGTTCCAGCCCAGGGCGGAGAGCGCTTACGTAGGGAGGATACCATCCCGCAGACCACGCACACAGCAGAATGCAGAGTCCAGTGGGTCCCACTTCCCTACTTCCCTTAGTCATGCTCTGTCAGTCAGGGGCAGGAGTGTGGCAAGATACCAAGGTATGTTACCCTACATATCTAATGAGAGCCAGGAGGGTGTGAACCCTATGTAAAAGGATATCTGTTAATGCCCCTTTGACTCTCAGAAAATGATATATAACTTTGTAAAGAAGCTTCTACAATGTAGTTATTAACTCCAGAATTATTCGTGGATTCCAGTTTCCACTGCTGTTGATATTGTAACGAGGAACACTGATTTTCTGTTTGAAAGAATTGGCCTTTTCTTTTTTCAGAAAATCTGGAATTCCGTTTCAGATGGGCTGAAAAACGGAAATTCCATTTTGCCATAGACTATACGTGCATGAAAAACAAAAAAATTCCTTTTACACAAAATCAGCATACAATACAGTCTCCTAAGAATCTAAGGAAGATTAGAGTTCAGAGTTATTGACTTTGCTTTTAGGTAGATATTATTTCAATGGATAAAATCAGAAGAATATTGTAAATTTTATGGTTTTCTTCCTAACAAAGTGAAAAATTTTGAGAAAAAAAGAGTTTTCTGCGATCAAATGGCCATTTCCCTTAATTCCGTCCGTTTTCTGTGATCGCGGAAAATGATTGTGCCAATCACCAAAAAATGTTTTTCTCTGTATGTTAGAGGTTTCATGTCGTCATACTATATTTAAAATATGGGCTTCAAATATTAATTCTGTAAAGAGATATTGCAATTTTAATTACACCCTCCATAAGCGTAAAAGCGATTTGTGAGTAGACTACTGGACGCACCTGCACATGCTCGCGTGGAACCAAACTTGGAGTTAGGTTCCACGCAAGCATTTTCATGTTATCTTTTATATCCTTTATACTCCTTAACTTTTGACCTATAGAATGCCAGATGAAGTTCTGTGAGGTTGATTTTATACTTTCTAGCCGTACACAAATTATTTTTTCAGGTGATTGGTGCACTTTAACTTCAGCTACTTTTGTGCTAATTAGTTTGACTCTGTGAAGCACTGTGAAGCTGTTTATTTTTAAGAGTGCTACATGTGTATAAATGAATTTCTTATATTATTGTATTGTATATTCAGTTGTGAACTTTGAGCCCAATATAATGAAAATTGTTTTTTTATAATTTCTGGGTTATTACTCTTTTCCCCTCAGCCCAACTGTCTCGACGTTCCCTCCCTAGCAATCTAAGCGTCCCAGGTCGCAGATTTGGGCAAGGCGTATCAGGGGACCATCCATTATCGAGAGAGGAGGGGGAGGGTCCATCATGTCCAGAGGGATCATCAAGGCGACGGAGAGCAGTCCCTCAGCTCAGCCGGCGTTCCCTCCAAGGGCAGTTGAACATTCCAGGGAGGCGATACACCCCAGGTGTAGTTGGGGAGCAACCATTGAGCAGACAGGGGGATGAGGAGGGCCAGTCGGGGGAGGGACTGAGGAGAAGGAGACCTTCCAGATTTGGATTCCACCGCACAGCACTCAGGTAACTTGAATAGCAGTGATATGCTGTTCTTGTGTGGGGCATATCACATTATACCTTTGCAATGTCTCTTTGTGCTTCCAAAGAGTGGGGGAAATAGTACGATATTTAAGGGGTTGCTCTTCTATTAGAAGCATTTTTGATTACATGAAGTGCTCTGGAAAATTAATGTATTGGAAAGAAATTTCTATGAGGGATTGATTTAAATGCCTTCAGGCTTCAACAGTTTTGATCAAGTTTGATCACAAAACACTTGTCTCTGACTTTCTCATTTTCGCTTGTGCCTTGCAGAAGACGTGTCCTGCACAGTCACTACAGTACCAGTTTGTTTGATAACACACAACCCCCATCTCCATCAGTACACTATGCAATCAACAGAGCTATTGCCAGTAAGTTCAAGTCTGTCAGTTTGGATGTGTTTGAATCAGTTGATATGGTGTTGATAGTAGTGTTGGTGGTAACGCAGCTGATAACAATACTAGTGGTGGTGGTGATGGTCATGGATGATGATGATGATGATGATGATGATGATGATGATGATGATGATGATGATGATGATGATGATGATGATGATGGTGGTGGTGGTGGTGGTGGTGGTGGTGGTGGTGGTGGTGGTGGTGGTGGTCATGGATGGTGTCGATGATGATGATGGTGATGATGTTGATGGTCATGAATGATGATGATGATGGTGATGTTTTGATGATAATGATAATGATGGTGGTGATGATGGTGATGATAAAAGTGATGGTGATGGTGTTGATGATGATGATGATGGTGATGGTGATGATGATGAGGATGATGATAATGATGGTGGTGGTGATGGTGATAATGATGGTGGTTGATGGTGATGATGGTGATGATGGTGATGATGATGATGATAGTGCATCATGATAATGATGATGAGGAGGAGTTAGAGGAGAAGGAGGAGGAGGAGGAGGATGGCAAGAATGATGATATTGATAATAGTGATGATGATGGTAGTATGACGAAAGTTAAGATTTTGGTGGTGATGATGGTGGTGATGATGGTCTTGATATTAGTGATGGCCATGATTATGGTAGTCGTGATGAATATGATGTTTGTAATGATGGTTATGATTTTAGTGATGATGAGAGTGATGATGAGAGTGATGATGAGGATAATGATGATGTTGACAGTGACATTAATCATGTGTTTGCTTCAATTCAACACAACATCCTCCTTTTCCTCTCCTAGATGCTTTAGCTGGACGAGGCCAGATGGCCGTTGCAAACAACATCAGCAATCGAACCCACAGACTTCAGTGGTGGGACATGTCGGATTATTTTCTGCCAGATATAACAGATGGTAAGTTGATCATTCTGAAAAGTTCAGCTCTTTGTGTGCAAGGAAGTGATTTTCTGGACTGCCACAGTTTTAGATGTACAGTGTGTAAGGTTCTCTAAACACTGTATGTCTGACAATAGTTGACTAAAGCGGTCAAATAAATCAGTCGGCTGAAGAGGGAAAAGCGTAAAAAATATTGTTAACTCTGCCTTTCAATGTACAAACGTGATGGCCAAAGTTTTAAATTTTTAATTAAAAAAAGGGTTTTCCATTGTATAGTATACATGTAGACATCAAATGCAGCAACTTAAAATTATTTTGTCCCTAGAAACAAGTACATTGGCACCTAAAAAAACTTGTTGCAAGCAGTCATGAAATAGCCACAGCTAGCTGAAATATATGATTAACCTAGGTTTAGGTTGCACTGCTATGACTTGTTTTTGACATAGGATTCTGAGAAAATTTACAAGTGATGTGTTAATAATAATAAAAATAATAATATGTCTTCTTTAGCCAGGGTACCCTCAGCAGTACTGTTCTCTCTGAGGGCCCTCTAATCATATTAACCTTTAAAGTACTCATCCTTCTCTTCTTAAATTTGGTTTCCCAGCCCAGAGTAACGTGATTGTCTCGGAGTGTAAGATTCATAACGATGCCAGCGTGGATATCTCTAGCGATCGTCGTCTTGCAGCGTTTATTCCAAGCCACATGGGGTTTCCTGATCATGGCGTCCTAGCTGTGTGCTCGCTAGAGAGACATAACCTTGGAGAAGTGCTCTTTACTAAGAGCTTTGGTAAGGTCATGCTTTGATTTGAATACAGGAATTGCAGTATATGGGACTATACAATACATTCACATAGAAAAAAAATATTTGAACATATGAATTGGAATCTGTATGTCTACACAATTTGTAATTGCTCTTTACTCCTTGGTAAGATCAAGCTTTGATTGAAATACTTGAATTGCAGTATGCGGGACCACAAAGTAGATTCAAATAATTTTTTTAAAATTGAAACGCATAAGTTTGAATGTAGCATTTTTGCCAGTACATAACACCCTGTGTGTTAATACCAAGGGTGAGGAATTTCAGAAAATAAAAACCATGTGTAGATCCCCCCAACAAGGGTAATACAGTATTCAGTCAATATTTACTTTCAATCTCCAAAGTTGTTTTAATTCTCCCAAACCACCTCCCTGGGATGTCATAAGGCCATATGACACTCAAAATGGACCAATAAATGTGTTGGTGCATACTGTCAACCTGCAAAATTGCTTTGGTCCTCCCATGTGATTCCGAAAAGCCATATTTCTATCAATTTGAGCCGTGCCTAAACTTTTTTCTGCCAAGAAGCCTGTTTGAATGTATGGTGTGCACAATTTGCAATCGCTCTTTACTAGAGCTTCAATAAGGTCATGCTTTGAAATACGGTCTTGACTTATCTTGAATGCTTTGATCATTTTATATTGGCTGTCCAGTCCATCATCATTTACTGAATGTTCACAATCTTCCTTTCCTAATTTGGTACCAGGCCCGAATGCCATCACAGTGAGTCTTTCTCCTTCTGGTAACTACATATTAGTGGGTCTGGCAGCAAGAAGACTACAGTGGCAGATGTTTCATGGGGTAAGTAAGGTCAAAGGTCGTATGTGTATGACAGAGATTTAAAGCACTTCTGCATCACTAGAAGTTGATATATGTACTGTTCTTATTTTTGGCCTTTATCGATTTTTATCTTTTGGTTGATTGTGGCTTTTTTTCTTTTCGTGGTTGTAACCTGTTAGAGAGGATTTGCTTTCCTTTGATGTACATTTCCCATAGGTTAAACTCCTTCAGGGATGTTGGTGGTTTGAACTATGCAAATATTGATATCACACATAATACTTTTTTAGACGAAGAAAAGTTTTTTTCTTGAAAATAAAAACAGCTTCAAGAATCGTGCATTTAGATTAGATATCATGGAACATTATTCATATAAATATAAATAATGAAATAAAGCACTTTGATCTTTTTTCTCTAAATGAAATTTCTGTTATACTTTTAAAAATGTAATTTTAGTATTCAAAAGGCTGCAGGAGAGAAATATACATAGAACTTGTTACTTACATGTTCTCTTGTACCATCATTTGCAAAAGTTTAAGACCACTATTCCAAAATGCAACAACTCAAAGAAAAAAAAAGTTTTAAAAACTTAGATTTTTCAAGACATACAATTATTTTCATGGCATAACCTATGTATCATACTTGAACTATGGGCTTATACCATTACTCTTGTGCTACTGATCACTGTAGTAAACATGTTATGTGATCATTCAATGAGACAAAAGAAAGTATTCCAAATTATTGAAATACCCACAAATCCACAAAAATGGTAGTTATGCTTGACCTACATTACACGAAAAGAAATTCCCAGGACAAGATTTACTGTCATTACATACTGTAAAACCTGAAACTTTCGTGTGCATTTAACCCTTTCATGACAGGAATTATTCAAGGGGTAAATTGATCACATTTTGTTCTTCAAATTGGCAGCAATAATATTTTTCTTTAAGTGCTACATGGTTCTAACAAAATGTAATGTCGCTGTAAACAATATACATCATTAGAAACTTAGTCGAAAGTTGAAAAAATTGCCAATTTTGATAAAAAACTGTGATTTTGAACCTCTCAATGTGTTGCCAATTTATGGACTTTGAAGCTTATTCTCCTTTTTAAAATTCCTGGCATCAAACGCAATATGGTCATGCAACAAAAATGGAAACAATGTGTGTAGAATTTTTTGCTCTTTCTACTCCTGCATCTGGTATATTTTTTATAGCTCTGAATCAAAAGTTATTGAGCCAAACCACAAAGTGTGGTCAATTGTCACGAAAGGGTTAATGTTCCCGAATTTCTTGAGTGGTTCAGGTTCGCGAAAGTTTCGTGCCAACAAAATCATTGAATCATAATTGACATAACACACTAAGTTTTTGCAAATCTCATAAGTTTCATGCTGTGAAAATGGCTGTCGTTTTCAATTGACGAAAGTTTCAATGTTGTCGTGAATGTTTCTGGTTTTTCGGTATACATGTCATGGATACATGTATATATCCCCATCCACATGCTTGTGTCATTCACAGTTGATGGCTGACGTCTACCAGCTTCAGAAGCCAGAAGCCGGGGAGGACTCGATGACGTTCGTCAATCGTATCATCCATCCCCTAGACCCCCAGCAGAGGTTGGTCGTCAGCGTGAACATCGCCAGATGGATACCAAGACCCGGGGCGGGGCTGGTCTACGGCACCAATAGGGGAGATCTGTGCTTCTGCACCCCCAAGTGAGTCTCTCTCTCTCCCTTTCAGTAAAGACCACCTTGCACCTTAGTTTCTCTCTCTCTCTCTCTCTCTCTCTCTCTAGGTGCCATATCTATTGTCATCAGTGATCATTTTATTGCACAGCTCTCTGTTTCCAGTCTTCAGCTTTATCTCCATCCCCTGGTCTTTCAAACCTCTCCTCCAATCATTTCTGCAGGCTGTCCTGTTCCAGTACTCTTCTCTTTTCTCTCCTCCAATCATTTCTGCAGACTGTCCTGTTCCAGTACTCTTCTCCTTCCTCTGCTACTCCTCTTTCCCTTGATCTTTCCTTCATCATACCGGTAATACAGTGAAACCTATTTTAAAGTTAAAGACTGCTGAAGGGAGACAAGGAAAGCAGTCTGTAAAGGCAGGTGGTTTTCATGTACAGGTTCACTTAATGTGTTTTAATGGGAAACACTATTCAAGGGAAATAAAATAGGTGGTCTAATCGATGCAGTAAAACATTTTCATGTATGATGCGTCATGGGCTAATGACTGTACATAGCTTATTGCATACATGAAAAATATATCTGTGCAAACGCCATTGAAAAGTTGTAACTTTTAATTTGTCATTACAATGAAAATCATTTCGCTGTAAAAATCGAGATAAAACGATTTTCAAAATGCCAACCCTGACATTGAATTCATTATTTTGTGTCGCAGGCTTGACAATGAAGATGAACCTTCAGTGAGTGAGAGCTCGTCAACAGCTGAACCTTCCGAGGCCACAGCTCGTCAGCTAGACATGGTGGAGCGTCGACGGAGCTACAGGGAGCTGGGCATGATGGCTGTGCGACTCTCCAACTCGCAGACAGGAAGTCCGTCGGGCGAAGCCTCCCGCCAGGTATCAGTGTCCCAGTCCACACAAACTGGGAATAATGTTGTCCAGAACATGGGCACGCAGACAGATTTTGGAAACGAGGGGCACGTGGCGGGGAGGGAGAGGATAGCAGAGAGGAGGAGCGATGTCTATGAGGCTCTACGCAGTGGCACATTTGTGGAGGAGAGAGCGGGACAGAGTAACGAAGGAAGTGTCCAGCAAGCGGAAGATCAAAACAGAGAGGAGGAGATGCACCATCCCTCTGGGTCGCAACATCACCAGGCATCTCAGGATGATGCCACAGCAGAAAGAGCTGAAAGCAGTGAAGGTACCTCATCAAGTGTTAATAGAAGTGTAAGAGGAGGAAGCTGTGATGCCAGCACAGAAATAGGTAATCACGACAACCAGGATACAGGAGGACAAGTTGGGAGTAGTGGTAACAGTATGAATTCACATCGGACGTTCGCAGAAGGCCACTCTACTGAATTAGACAATGTGTCAAGTACCTCGGAAGGTTCTGCTTCAAATAGCAGACTCGCCTCAAGCACTGCCATTTGCCATCAACAGAGCAATACAAACTCTGCCCACTTTTCACAGTTAACTAAGCCAGAGGCAAGAATTAACTCCACGAGAACAATTCCATCTAGGCGTTTGTCAGCCGACAGGGATATTCCTGTGTCAAGTCATTCTTGCCGAATGCTTCACTTGGACTCTCCAAACGAAATGGAAAGATCTAATCAGTCTAACAGTACTCCTTCTGAAGACGGTAGCTGGTCGTCTATGAGAACAGAACCCTCGGCATTTCATGTGGTCGGTCCTGGTGGAGATGCAGGTAGCTCTGTGTCATCATCGTCATCATCATCTACCACTGTGTCATATGGACATCGCACCTTGAGCAGGCCCCCGATCAGATTCATTGAATCCATGAGTCGGGAATCGGATGGTAGTGATCCTGAGGAGCAGAGGAACATGATTGGTGTGAGTCATAGTTTGAACTCAAGAGGGCGCTCCAGTCAGAGCATTAGACAGAGTCTGAGTTTGGACTTGACTGCAAGTCATATTATGCATCCGAGTGCAAATTTGAATGACGTTCGCTCATTTCCAGACACAGAAGAAGGAAGTCTGGCCTCTGCAGAATCTCAAAGATTAATGTCATCTCATCGTGTGCTTGAAGGTCAAAGATCGAACTGGAATGTCAGCTCCGGATCGGGACCCCACATAAACTCTGAGAGCCCAGTTAGAGAAGGTCATCTAAATGCACAAGCCTCGGATCTCAACTCCGAGCGCTTCATAAGGACTGAATCCTCACAAGACCAGGAACGGGACCGGCTTTCGTCAGTTCCAATCCTTGTGCGAAGCCCTTCCCATTCAAGAAGTGTTGCCTACCCTGATGTGGCCAGGGATGCAGAAGGAAGGTTAGGGGAGGGAGCTAGAGGGCAGAGAGAGCTAACAATGGAAGTGGATAGTGAGACTGCTCAAGACAGATATGATCCTTAGATTTAGTCCCCAATAGATATTCCAATAGATATTCCAACTTTCAGAGATGCCAGTTCTCAGGCAAAAGTCTGAATTCAGGCCCTAGCACTTTATTTTCAGGCCGTATTTCAGGCTTTTTTGTGTACAAACTAGATCATTGTAGACCTGTGATTTTCAGGCCTGTTCAAGAATTACAACTGGTAACTGGTGTTAACAAACAGAAACCTAAGAATGACGCTATTGTCCGTCCTTGATTCGGTTGCAAGAACTGGCCATTGAATGAAACTACGGATAGCAGAATTAAAGCTGCAGTAATGTAGTTTGTGAAGGATATTTAGGATGTCAAGCCTGGATATATTTTTCAAACCCCTCATGGCAGAGGGAAATACTTGAAATACGTGAAACGTTATACTTGAGGAAAAGATTTTTGGATTTTTGAATGTTTTCTTTTTTTAATACAGAATGCTGTCTTTATTGTTATTTATCACAGTCAAAGAGTAAGCCGAATATAAGATAGTGAGC
Organism: Heliocidaris tuberculata; assembly: GCA_025618425.1. Lineage (NCBI taxonomy): Eukaryota > Metazoa > Echinodermata > Echinoidea > Camarodonta > Echinometridae > Heliocidaris > Heliocidaris tuberculata. The sequence continues at coordinate 30,067,256 of CM046843.1, forward strand.
TACTCAAATAATTTGATACAAATTAAAGCTTAAACCCTGACTGGCTCTCTGAAAATTTCTTCTGTATTTCAAATGTATCATCTGAAATATATTTCTTTCTTTCTCTCTCTCTCTCTCCCCCCTCTCTTTCTCTCTTATCAACTGCCATAACTATGAGTTGAAATGAAATTAAAAATCTCAATATTTTGTAATGACTCTTTTTTAATACTTTTAATTGAACATGTTATTTGTAATATTGAATTCAAGGGATCGCGACCTCAAAATGGTTGCTCATTTTGCAATTTTGTGATTTCATGAAATGGTTGCACTTTTATAGATAAAGTTTCCTATTAACAAGTGAAAATGAAAGTGTTTTTGTACATTGTTGTGCATATAATCTGTCTTAACTTGCTGGAAAAAAAATTGTGAAGTCTGAAGCAAAATGCAATTGGTATAGTGTGTTAGATCAAATTTCAATTCTGTTTTATTTTTGAAGTACTAAAATCACCAACAAATGCGAAAATTATTTCATGTAAACTAATCATGATAAAGAAAATAAAGATCACTAAAAGCAGAGCTTGTCACTGAGTTAAAATACAAATTGATTTATTTTATCATACTTCATTGTTTTGATGTGTGTTTCATAACATGCACTTTTATAGAAAATGAAAATCACATGTATACCAAAGTACCTTCTTTCTTCGGGAGAAATATCGCAATTGATTGGGAATCTTGCTGCTTAAATCGTTGTAACATTGTGGCTTGAATAGCATATATGTTCCTGTCAAATGGCTGCCAATGTGGAATACTCCCAAGTGGAGTGGAGAATGTGCTCTATGAGTGCAGAATGGTAATTGAATCTAGTGACCAAGATAATTATAGTCTCTAAAGCACTTTGATCAGTTAATGAAAGGGGCTATATAAAAACGGTTATTATCATTATTATTATTATTAAATGTTACATTGTCTGCTGAGAGTCAGAAAGGCATTAACTCATACGGAGAGTGAAAGATAAAGTTGAGTTCTGGTCATGCGATTACATTGTGAAAGAAACTGTCTGGAAGCAATTGGGAAAGGTTGATCATATCTAAATAAGGATTGGTGTATACTGTGAGGTTTTGGAATCATCAAAACGATAAGAAATTAACCCAAACTCGCTCAAAAGCACATGCACCGCACAGAGAAATGGGTATATGGGACTGCACACAGATGTGGCATGAATGTTCGGCCTGAACACTTCAGCTATATTTCGTCATATTTGAAATATAAGGACATTTGAAGAGAAATCCTTTCCAGGGGGACCTTTCTACTGTGATGTTCTTCCATACTGACATAAAAGGAATAAGAAAGCTCACAAATTATTTTTTACCTTTCCCGGAACTCGGCCTTCCCTTTAACTTCTAGCTCTCAACAGACGATAATATCTGTTACTTATTGCCAACTCTAGCCGACTATTGGAACAAAGAGTGGAGTCACTGCCACAGTCCGCTTTTGTTTCACGTTCAGTATTATACAGAACATAATGCAGCAAACAACGTGGCAGTCTGAGACTTCAGTATCGAGCGAGTGAAGAGTTAGAACATTCAAATGAACATTCAGAATCTCTGTAAATGTAAAAATCATGTTGGATTTCTGTATATTTTTTTTGCAAAATGGACATTTATTTGGGCTTTCTGCTCTCTGTGACTGCCAGTTTATATTGATGATATCTTCTGCTGACTCTGCTCAGAGTCAGAAGGACTTTCACTAAATTATGTAACTTTACATGGTTAATGGAGAATGAAACCCTGGGAAAAAATCAATTTTAATGAAAAGAAAGGATAGAGAGAAGCAATTTTTAAAAAGTTCCGACAAAATCGGTTACAAAATGAGAAAGTTATGAAAGTTTGAAAAGTCTCAATTTACATTCTGTGGCGATCCTCAAATTGGCAATGTTGCTTTAAAGTGACAGGTTTAGTAGTACAACTCTCCATTTATTTTGTGCACAAAATTTCATATTTTCCCCATCATCTTTCAAGGTGCAGCTTGTCTCCTTCTTAGCTGAAGATATCATGTGAAAATGTATTTGACACGACATATGTTGAGTTCACAAAAAGACAAGCAGCATCTTTAGAGATAATGGAGAAAATATGAAATTTTGTGTACAAAACATATTGAGATTTGTCCTACTAAACCTGCCATTTTGAAGCAACATTGCCAATATGAGGATTGCCATAGAAAGTAAATTGAGACTTTTCAAACTTTCATAACTTTTTCATTTTGTAACCGATTTTGATGGAACTTTTTTTTTAAATTGCTTCTCTCTATCCTCTCTTTTCATTAAAATGGATATTTCCCCAGGGTATCATTCTCCTTTAGTGCTCTTTTTGCTCTCAACAGGCAGTACATGTATGTCTGAAGATGTGCTATTTGGGATTTCATATCAGTATGATAACCATTAGACCTGTCATGGTGCTGTATAAAAAAGTGTAAAGACATTGTTGTGTGCCCTGGAGAGAGGCGCAAATAGCCTCGCGGATGTACTTTGCTAAAAAAAATATGCATTTTAACCCATTTCACGAGAGGAATTATTTAAGTGCTAAATTGATCACATTTTCTTCTTCAAATTGGGAACACTTATGTTTTTCTTTTATTGCTACATGGGTTGAATATAAAGTCATGTATCTGAAAACAATTAAAATGGAAACTTCTTGTATCTGTTGAAAAGTTAAAGAATTGCCAGTTTGTATGGGAAAACTGTGTTTTGAACCTCTCAACATGTCAATTTAATGATTTTAAAGCTTATTCTTTTTAAGATTTCTGACATCAAATGCAATGTGGTAACGCAACAATAATGGACACAGCAGGTGTAATTATTTTTTGCTCTTTCTACTCACACACCTGGTATATGTTTTTTAGGGCTTTGAAATAAATGTATGAGTTATGGGGCCCAACCTCAAAATGCCAGTTCATACCTTCATACGTGAGCGTAATTGTAAAGAGTGATTTAAGTTTTAATTTCTATGTACCGGTATTATATTTTCATCCTTTCATTATAAAACTAAAAAGAAGAAAATATTTGATCAAAATCTGTGTCTGTACCCTTCTGCATTAGCCCAACTTGGTCTGGTCAACTTCATGTGAATACCACATGGAATTTCACCCAAGCAACAATTGCTCTGGCTACATTTGTTATTAAGTGGGTCGTTAACCCTTTCAGGACTGGAATTATTTAAGAGCAAAATTGATCACATTTTATTCTTCAAATTGGCAACAATGATATTTTTCTTTCGGTGCTACATGGTTTAATAAGTTGTAATGTCTTTGAAAACAATATACATAGTCAGAAACTTTGTCAAAAAGTTGAAAAAATGGCAAATTGCAATAAAAAACAATGATTTTGAATCTCTCAATGTGTTGCCAATTTAAGGATTTTAAAGCTTGTTCTCCTCTTTTAGAATTCCTGGCATCAAAGGCGATATGGCCGTGCATCAAAAATGGACACAGCGTGAATAGAAATTTTTGCTTTTTCTACTCATGCATCTGGTATATTTTGTAGAGCTCTGAATCAAGAATTATTGAGCCAAACCACAAAATGTGGTCAATTGTCTTGAAAGGGTTAAGTGGGTTTTAGGTTAGCTTGAGGGTTTGAGTTAGGGGTTAGTACAGTGTTTGGTTGAGCAGGGCTGGAGTGCGGTACACTAATCGACTAGTCAGAAATTAACCTTGAAGTAGTTGTGGCGGGAGCATATGGCCCTATTTAAAGATACAGGGAGAGGGCTTGGGTTGTGATTGGAATTAGATTTGGTGAATTCATAAACAGGTTCATTTGATTTACATCGAATTAAGAGTCGACGATTATTCATTTTTTCTTTGGATTACCCTAAATATTGGGTATACATGCAGTGGCGCAAATCCATTTCGAAATTTTGGGGGACATTCGCCTCCAAAATTCTCTGACAAGCAAAAAAAAAAGGAAAAAAAGGTTATTCAAAAAGGGGGGGGGGGGACATTCGCCTATCTTCAAAAAGGTGGGGGGGGGGACATGTCCCCCTGTCCCCCTCCCCTTAGGATTTGCGCCCATGTATACATGTATCATCAACAGTGATATTATTTCTGGACCAGAAATGTAAATTGGTCAAGTGCTTTGTCTTGTTTTGTATTCAAATTAAGGCATTGAGGCAATTGATTGAAAAGCTTATTTCATTAATTCATTTATTCCTTTTTATTTAGGCATATGTGAACAGTTTTGGTCTTTAAGTTCAAAGAACTGAAATAAAGCATAACATAACTACTTGTACTTACAAAGGTTTTTGTGGATATGTGTTTTATTATTTGTATAATGAGAGAGAGGAGCCATACATATATTGAAGTATGTGGGACCCTGTAAAAGATTTCAAGAGGATTGTACAATGGAATATACAAAGACGGGAGTTCAGGCTGTTATCATTGCTATAAAGTGATAGTTTGATATTTTTGTTTTCTATGAGATATCCCTGGATATGTTATCCAAAAGGCATTCAACTTACTCTTTTGATCTTGTTTTTTAATATCATCTGTTTGGAGCCAGAAGAGCGTTAACTCATATCAAAGTTAACACCCTTCTGGCTGCGAACAGACGATATTATTCTTATTATTGATGTGGTTTATTGCTTGGCAAGAAATGAATCATGATGAAGGTGTAATAAAAAAAACCCAAAGTATTGCTGCTTTACGTCATATAATCGTGTATTGTCTGTGCATTTTGTGTGTGATCTAGAACTCTGATGTAAGCTTTTAAGCAACAAAATATTTCAGTTAGACTTATGGGTCGTATAGCACGTTTGTGTTGTTTTCACACAATTGCAAAACTTGCAAGGTTACACATACAAGTAAACTCTTCCCTATAATTATTTTTTTATTTTTTTATTTTTTACAGTAATTGATTTTGAGAAAAAAAGGGGGTAAAGTTGTTGCATTTTGCATGAATTGAAAAGAACCTAGAAAGTTTCAGAGATTATCAATAATGTAAAAAGAGATATTTGCCTCTTTTTCGTCTTAATTTTCGGAGTACATGTACATTTCATTATTGCACTTAGGAAAAAATGCCCAAATTTTGAAGGAAAAAAACCATGGAAATAAGAAAATGATTAGGAGAGAAAGTTCATTTCTGGAAGAAGAGATTGGGGAACAATGTAAAAAAACAGAGGGCATTCTTTGTTTTTACAATATAATGTAATGTTATATCCCCAGTATGATGTAACGACACAATGAGAAAACATGAAGAAAAAAAAAAAGAAAAATACAAAACAAAAGAGTTCTGAAACGAGGGATTGGTGGCATGATAGCTATGGGAGGGAAGATTGTGCTCCCTCCCTCTCGCTCCAATGGATGAAAGAGGGCCAGGGGGGGGGGGGGGGGTGTAAAACGAGAATTAAAGAGAAAGGGAGAGGGTGAAGGCAATGTGAACATAAACGATATGAACCCTTCCCACAACCAGCTTAGTAAGACCGATGCCCCAGTGAAACAAGACTCCTTTAGGATCTGGACCCCCCCCCCCCATCCCCCACCAAAAAAAGGGGGGTTCATTATACCAAAGTCACACCAACAAGAACGACGCCAGACCGACAACAGACCGAATAAAAAATTGAATTGCCACCAATGGCCAAGAATCGGTTCGGTTTGGAGTCGGTGTGGGGTCGGTGTGGGGTCGGTTTGGCGATGTGAGTGTGGTATTATTATTTTTAGCCGATGTTGATGGATAGCAAGAGTATAGGCCTATTGAAGAACTCCATGACAGACCAACATCCGATCTTTGAGTGCATTGTAGTAGCCCCCCCCCCCCCTCCATGGAATACAGGACAGGTGTCTCATATAGGTATGTGCTATGATCAATGCGCCCTATAGGGTTTATAATGAACAGAATGTAGCTTTGATTGATTAGGATGGATCAGGCTTAGCCCCTCGTTTGCAGGATCTTAATTAAAGGCATTGAAAATATAAAATACTTGCATTGCGCAAACAGAGCGAATCCAACATTAATCACTGTCTGGATACGCCACTGCTTGCTCTCTCTCTCTCTCTTTCTCTCTCCCCCTCTCTCTCCTTTTTGTAAACATCACTCTAATAATGATAATAATTATTATTATAATGCTCCAACTCCAATGTGCTCAAGGCGCAATGAAGAAGAAAATTTATAAACTAGTACATGAAAATATACAAAATTGGAACAACGACAATGTCAAAGTAAATCTACTGGAAAGCAATTTTGAACAAATGAGTTGTGAGGCCTTTTTTAAAGCAATGTACACCTGAAATTTACGAATATCTTGTGGCAAATAATTACATATGGCCTAACCCTGCCGGAAAGAACACAGTGTTCCATAATGTGTTCGCAGTGTGAAGCACAATGTGAAACACAGTGTGAAATCATCTCCACACTCTTAAATTTCGAAAGTTTTAACATTGTGAATAACATCTTCACAGAGTCGACTATGTGAACACACTGTGAACACACTGTGAACAAACTGTGGGACACTGTGTTCTTTCCGGCAGGGAATGTTCACCATGTGGAAGTAACCGATTCCCCTCCACCCCCCCCCCCCCCCATGAATTCTTAGTTTTCGGAACAACAAGCAATTTAGAATCGGATGAGCTTAAGCGTTGTAAGGAATAATACTCTAGACTATTATGATAACAAACAAGGTAGTAACAGGACGGAAACGATAGAGCTTTGTACTTGGATCATTTCGGAATCTGGAGATAACTTGACTTCGAAGGGAAAGAAAGGGGAATTCCATGATGCGGGACAGAACAGAAAGTCGCAAACAACGGGGTTGTTTGCGACGTAGCTTCATCGAAAGAGGGGCGTTTTCCATCCCCCCTTTTTTCTATGGGGGATGTCTTTTATAAAATTTTGAATCAAGGTAAGTTGCATTTGTTCAGAATGAAATTTAAAAAATGAATAATTGATTATAAATCAATTAGAACTCAAAAGAAAAGATTTAAAATAGTGCCGTTCCAAAACAGATGTGTAATATGTGTGTGTGCGTGTGTGTTTGGGGAAAGGGGCACATTCCAACCAAAGATACACCGAAAGCTAAATATTCAATGATCTTCCATTCATTTTGAAATATATTCAAATCTGCTGAACATAATCAATACGTAAACTTGACCAACAGGGCAATTATAGTACATGCTAACAAATTAAGTTACCTGGGGATTTTTTTAAAAAAAACATTACTTGTGTAAGGTTCGACCCCCCCCCCCCCCCCCCCCCCCGGTGCATAGAGATAAGAGGAAAGGAAATCCTGCCTCGATACTAGCCTGAAAGGTTGATAAAGTGCACGAAATCCGATTTATAACCGAGTATAAAATCGACAAGCATTTATTTACTTATCAATTACAACGTAAATTTCATTTTGTTTTAAACCGGGATTTATATGCCGGATTTCATTCTTAATGGTTTTTCTATGCACATAATGATTTTTTTTGTAAACTGAAAGTCTTTGTAAATTATTTGCTGTTATTGTGGAAATAAATGAAATAAAATGAAATGAAATAATATATATGATATTATAGGCCTATCTAAAATACAGCCCCGAGGGAAAAGTCATACTTCAGAGGTAAGAATTAAGGGGACGGGGGGGGGGGGGGGGGGGTGTTCAACAATAAGCAGTGACCAGTCCGTCAATTGTCAATTTGAGATTCACAAATATTTAGTGATCTCAATCCGTAACATACTATTAACCAGTTAACTATCCAGACCAGTATCTTTCAACTTTTCACCGATCCGTTTATGTGATTTTTATTTCTCACCCCCCCCCCCCCCCCGTTGTTGTGAAGTTTCATACAATGAAAATTACCACAAATTAAAGCCCGAATTGCCCTCTAGTAGGCTTGATGACAGGATATTTTGGAATAACAGGAAACACACGACATTGTAATCCAGTCCCCTGTGCTTCCCTGCATTAATATCCTGACCTGACAACTTTAAATCCTACAGCGGCAGTGGTGTAGGTATACGAGGGCATGGGGCACATACACCCCCCCCCCCCCATTACAATGTCGATGGGGGAAAAGAAAGAAAGAAAGAAAGAAAAGAGAGGAAAAAAAGGGAGAGGGGCAAGGTAAAGTGAAATGAAAATGAAACTACCCCACAGCACACCCTCCCATAATAATTGGTCATGGTCTTTCGCATTTCACTTACCTATTCTAAGGTCCCCCCCCCCCCCCCACCTTCCTCCCCTCAAACCCCTGGACCCACGCGATCCCAGTGCATGACTTCATGCAAGGGCTGGAAATAAGAAATAAGAGCTTTCTAGATTTTCGGGAATTTTCCTCTATTTGTCCATTAATTACCGCATGTATAGGTAACTATGAGGGTTTTATATTTGTTTAATGGCTTGCTTCGTTTGCACGTGATGGTTGGTGCTGTTGTTTTTCTCAAGGAGTTATTCTGTGTTAACTCCTTGTTTTTCTTGACATAAGTTTCGCTTTCATTCTCGTCCGTTCGCTCGTTCATTCATTCCATCATTATATCATTCATTCAATATGGTTTATTTAAAAATAACTGCATTGCAGTCCAAACTGTGATGAACCTTGATGGCCATTGGTTTTTTAATAACTTGACTGTAAAAAGCAAGTATGCTTGGAGATAACCAACAAACAACCAACAGACCTTTCAAGGGGACTCTAAAATTGAGGCTTGATACCATGACAAAAGGGCACTGGTCAGCGAATTGACTGGACCTCCAGAATACCAGACCATTGTCCACCTTGGAGCATTAATATTTAATTGCTGAGTGAGATTTGTGGTATACCTGTAATCCAAAGAGAAGTGATAAGACAGGGGGGGGGGGGAATTATCGTGTAGGAATCGAGAGTTTACATGGATGTAATCTACAGTATGATAGGAATAGACGATTTATGAAATTGCAGTTGATGTTATGAACCAACAGATACCATTTTTTGCCTGAGAAAATTAATTTTGTGTAGGCTCATGCCTAGTAAATAGGTAGTAATTCCAACATGATTTGTAATGAAGGTAGAGAGAAAAATGGAGTATAGAAACAAATATATGTAAATCAAAAGGAAAATGACAGAAAGAGAGAGAGGAAATGGAGAGTGTGATCAAGAAAAAGAGACTACAGAAAGATGAAATTAAAAAAAAAAATAGGGGCAAGGGGTGAAGGATGGAAGAGAGAAAAACAGAGAGGAAGGGATAGAGAGACAAAGAAAGAGGTGCGGGGGGGGGGGAGGTAGTGAGTGTGTGTGTATGTGTGTGTGGGTGTGTGTGTGTGTGGGGTGCGTGTGTGTGTGTGAGAGAGAGAGAGAGAGAGAGAGAGAGAGAGAGAGAGAGAGAGAGAGAGAGAGAGAGTTGGTATAGAAGAAGAGGTATTTGTTTTATTGCGATTCACAGAATAAGCAGGAAGCCGATATTCTCTTTGCCCTTGTCAACTCTGCACTCATTTCCTCACGTTGTCCCTTCATTCCCCAACAATATTACTGAACTCATATCCTGGCCTCTGATTGCATATCGCGTGTCATGAAATCGAAATTTTGGAAGTCGTTGAAACAAAGAGATGATTATTCTTTCGCCCACTGATATTTAGAGGTCAGTTTTCGCCTTTACGTGGTGTGGAGGCGGGGGGGGGGGGGGGGGGGGGCTGAATTTTCTATCAATATAAATACTGCGACTTCGGACATTAGATCATTCTGCTGTAAACATTTTGACCCAAGGCGAAGCAGGCCTTTATTCTACTCTCGCACACCTAAAAGGTATTTTCTGCGAAGGGAGCAAGCATTATGTCAGCGTTATACTCAATTGTCTGTTTCTTGGCATCAATACTCTGTCTTGCTACATCAACCCCCGTCACCCAAGGTAAATAGTATCGGCTATTCTTTTTCCTTTCGAGATCATAGGAGGTGTTGCACAGGTGGAATGGATATGTGTGTTCCCGGACTACAGATGACAAGGTTAGGGGTTGAAATCCGTGCCAAGGCACTATAACATTTTTGGCATGACAGCAATCCACCTTTAACCCTCTCGATCCCGGTCAAAGCATATTTCTCGCTTTGATCAGTACATTGATTAATAATAATACTAATAATGATAATAATAATAATAATAATAATAATAATAATAATAATAATAATAACAATAATAATAATGATAATAATAATAATAATAATAATGATAATAATAATAATAATAATAATAATAATAATAATGATAATAATAATAATAATAATAATAATAATAATAATAATAATAATAATAATAATAATAATAATAATAATAATAATAATAATAATAATAATAATAATAATAATAATAATAATAATAATAATAATAATAATAATAATAATAATGATAATAATAATAATAATAATAATATTGGATATTTATATAGCGCTCATATCCACCATGAATGGTGCTCAAGGAGCTCCAATATTACCCTGGCTCTAGCTAGGCTACCGATTTCGGCGCTCACAGCATTCAAGGATTTCATTCCTTCCGGTACCCATTTAACACCTGGGTGGAGAGTGGCAAATGTAGATTAATGTCTTGCCAAAGGACAGTAGTGCCGAGCCGGGGTTCGAACCCGCGACCTTCCCATCTTCAGTCAAGTGTTTGAACCACTCGACTGCGACACCATTATAGCGACTTGAAAGGAAATGAATATAGGCTTTAAAATATCCACTGAATATATCATACGTAACAGCGGCGGATTTCGGAGGGAAGGGGGGCACTTCCGACCCTGCGCCCTTCCCCTCCTTTGGAACCAAAGTGTACATTGCTCCCCCCCCCCCCCCCCCCCAGACCTGATGATCCCCCCTTTTTTTTTGCTTGTCAGAAAATTTTGAAAGACAAAGAGACCCAGAGATGTATGATGACCCTATTTCTTTCTTTTTTTTCCTTTTTTTTTTGTTTTTTTGTTTTGTTTTGTTTTGCTTGTTGCTTGTCATAGAATTTGGGAGGAAAATGGGAGCCCAATAATCTGATTACCTATTTTATTTTTTTTTTGCTGGTCGGAAATTTTTCTGAGATTTGTGACCCCTCTTTTACAAAATTCCGGATCCGCCCCTGATAGTAACATTATAAAGATACGGTTTCTTTTCTTCACTTTCTATCAATCGTTAGATGAAACGGTGGAATCAAATCTGGAAGAAGTGGTGAAAATTTTCCGGGACGAAGTGACTGAACTTAGACATATGATCTCGGCACTGCAGGTAAATATTGTATTTTTCCAACACGACAGCTTTTGACAAGTAATTTGTCAATCTGTATTTGCCTGCCAATGTAGCCTATTGATTGTGCTGTTGTACGATCCTCTTTTAATGATACTTTTCTGTATACCTTGTTTCGCCTGTCTATTTGTTCCTGTATTGACTTTGCTGTTATCGTAGTTGTCCTATCAGGTTTAAAAATTATCTAACTTTAATTGTTTCAATTGTTGATTTGTGTATGTTATTCCTGTTTTGATTTTTTTACTCCTGTACACTTGATCTGTTAAAGAAGTTTTTAAAAATGTGAATTCATTTCAAAGAATTCATATTATCTGGGCCCTCTTGCATAAAAAGTTGCGTTTAATCGCAACTCAAAAAATTAAATGCAACTTGATTTTCAACCAATCAGGATCGCGTATTTTGGACTTGCGTTTAATTTTCTGAGTTGCGTTTAATCGCAACTTTTTATGCAAGAGGGCACTGAATTATGACAAGCACCTGCTGAGAATAAATTATAATCTGGAAACCTTCATTTATATTCATACGGGTCCTCTCTGTGATTCTTCATATCTTACATAGGCCCTACTTAATGACTGAACCATATTTAAAGGGCAATCCAACCTTGGTAATAAGATGATTTGTATGAAAGCAGAAAAATAAGAAAAACAGGATGATGAAAGTTTGAAAGAAATCGGACAAGGACTAAGAAAGTTATGGATGTTTGAAAAATGAGATCACTACATCTATGCGAATCTCAAATTGGCAATTTGGTGAGTCAATTGTGACATTTTTGTGGACAACTCTCCCATTTGTCGTACACAAAAATATCATTAATTTGCGGTTTTCTTCGAGGCGCTTTTACCCTCGGGGCTGTACTCAAAATATATTGGAGATAGCATATTGTTATAGGTCCTCATGAACGAAAAGATCCTACTGAGTAATGCATTTTGAAAAAAGGTGACATTTTAGTCATTTTGTGTGTTAGAGCGAATGGGGGAGTTGTCCACAGCTACATCACAGTGACATTACCTCTTCGGCCAATTTGAAATTCCCATATACATAGTGATTACAACTTTCAAAAATTCATAAGTTTCTTATTGCTTGTCCGATTTCGTTCAAACTTTCACCAATCTGCTTCTCTGATTTTTCCTCTTTCTTTCAAAGCAACTTGCTATTAAGGTTGGATTTCCCTTTAAAGGTATTTCATCCCTTTTGCAGGCTTAAACAAAATTCCGCGATACTTTGCACAGGTTTAGTAAACATCTGATACTGCCTATGAAATTTTAAAGTCACAAGTTTATCTCCTTTGTGAGAAATGAAAATCGTGCTTTTGTCGAAGAGGGACATATTCAGAAATCAACGCAAGTAGATGTAGTAGTAACGGTTAAAAATAATTTTAAAAATTAAGTGGTTTTTTTCGAGTCGAATAAAATAAAGTGTTACCATATTGTTGTTATTACTTACTGCAAATTATAATCTTTTTCACATCCGCACAAATTTTTCAAATGTAATTCTTTTGTAATTTATCGCATACTCCCACAACTTCAAAATTTAGGTCTGCAAAAGGGATGAAGGACCTTTTAAATAAGCACTGTAAAAATCATTGGATACATTTTACACAATCAATGGTTTCCACCATAAAAAGGCTTCAGAATAATTATTATAGTTGATGTTTCTAGTATTTAACCATCTGTGGTGCATATCCCCTCCAAAATGAAGAAATGGCATATTTTCATTAATTTTGTTGTGAAACTGAAGTTCAGCCTCGAGGGAGACCAACACATTTCTAAACAGTCTTTTTTAATTCTTCAAATCATACCTATGTTTTGAAGTAGTCTAGCGCCAACTTTTGTTACAAACCCTACAGTGAAGAAGAGTTTTCACGTGCACGGAGAAAACCGAGAAGATTTTCAACTCTTTTGTGGAGAGCTGCAGCTAAAAGTTGAAATGTAGCCACATGACCAGGGGCGTTCTTTGCACCTGAGGGAAGTTCGTTCCACTCTCTATTATTGTTCTAGGGTACAAGGAATATTTGTAACAGTCTTTATTAGCCATAATAACATTATAATTAAATTCGTGCGATTGTCTACTTCTTGGTTTTAAGGAAAGTTTTTTTTAAAGCTACATAACTGATGTTAGGTTGGGTTACTGTGGGTCTCCTTGAATAAAGGTATAACACGACTTTTTGCCATCCTGTCTTGAAGGGTTTCTCAAGCTAAATTTTGTAGCAATGTAGTGACACTACTATACGGTGTCTATACTCATTCGTTAGTCTAGGAAGCAAATTGCCTATTCAAATGTTGGGATGATTACACTGCTGCTGTGATCATGTAAACCCGCACGTCTCTAGTTGAAAGACTTGAGTATCCATCTTGGGCGAAAATTGGCTCTTCCTGATTTAACGATACCCCTGAATTTAAAAAAAAAAATATTATTCAAGTTTTAGTGGAAATACAGGATTGGTACATCCCGTTTTATGACATATTTAGAAATGTAAATACCTGATATTAAGTTTTTCGTAATTATCCCCAAGATTGCAGTATCATCTGCATATTTGAAAAAGCGAACATCGTTATTACTAGACATGCAATCGTTAGTATATTATAGAAGAGCAGAAAGCACACATCCTTGTGGGGCACCTGTATTGATAGATATTGAATCTGATAAAAACCCTTGCACTTTAACTCTTTGAGTCCTGTCCGTAAGAAAGTCCTTTATCCACAAAATTAAAGAAGGTGGTACATTCATCCTAAGTAACTTCTGCAAGAGAACATGGGTCTGCATGGTATTAAATGCTGATGAAAAATCTGCGAACATGACTCTTGCATAGCATCCAAGTTTATCGATATGTTGTGCGATTTCTTGAATCAGTGTTATGACGGCCTCATTAACGGACTTCTTAGGTTGATATGCAAATTGAATTTGTCGAGAAGATGGGAAACTGATGGGAAGAGAAACTGCATCATGAGTCCCACAAAGCATTTCATGATGATCGAGGTATGACTGGACTGTGGTCGAGAGGTTTGATACTTCACTTTGAAGAGAGGTCGCGGGTTCGATTATAAGTAGTGATCAAATACATTTCAATTCCAATTAAATTCTGATTACATCGCAGGACCATTTCGTCACCCACGAGGCCAGTTCGGAAACGAACGGACAAGACCGCGCCCAAGACGTACGAAAATTCCTGTCGAACCACTTACTTCGGAATCGCCGAAGTGGCGATACATCACTCTCGGCTCTTTCGGCAACCTTCACGAACGAGTCTGAAGCTACGACGGGAATCGACGAGCTTAGCCGAATCCTCCTCGGTTCTCATTCGCTCACACCAGCTGGTAATATAATCATGGGCGGATCCATGATTTTGTACAAATGGAGGGGGCGCCATTCTGAAAATTATACAATCATGGGGATAATTTTTTGTTGTGTGCTTACAATGTCATAAGGTTAGCAAATTAAGAGGCACGGATCGCAAAATTTACTGTTATGGGAAACAGTGAGTATATACGCCGAAAACGGCGAATATAACGCACGCATGGATGGCTCTGAACCATAGAGCCCTCATCGTCAGTGCAAGGTACAGTCATGCAGAAGACCTGGGGTAAATCTTGCAAAGTCAACCTACTGTTGGTATAATATTTTTTTTTTTCAAAAATAATGCTCAGTGCCTCTCAGTTATTTTCAAGGACCTTTGAATGTGTTGTCAAATAAAAATAACTTTTAAGTGACATACAGTAGAAACTATACAGCATTATTTAAAATACATATTATATATACGACTTTGCAAGATTTTCTCAGGGCATTTTGCACACTACCTTGCATTGAACGATGGGGCTCTATATTCACCATGCGTTCAAAGCATCAAAAATATATATGGCCCGGCGTGCGTTACATGCCGTTTTCCAAATTTGTGTCTGACTATATTATATCATTACTAAAAAAAATTCAGATATACTTATTTTCTTCACCATTCCATCAAGTTTATGTTTGTTGCTGTGTTTCTATTCAATTCAATTCAATTAAAAAATGGTCTTCATTAACATACAAACATGAAGCAAATATATTAATCGTACATGAAAAGCAGCCTCAGCTGGAATATTCATGTTTACATGTTCATAGGCACAAAATTCATAAAAGACTAAACATGCAAAAAGGGTATACATTGCACAGGTTTTCATAAAAAATGGTGACATGTAAAAGTTGTTATTAATTGCATGCAAAAAGATTGAAATATATACATTCATAACAGTCGACTTGGGGGAGGAGACTAGCACTTAGTGCATATACCTGTGATAAAAGTGATAAGAGAGAGAGAGAGAGAGAGAAAGAGAGAGAAAGAAAGAATTTTCAACATTTGTTGAGTAAATCAACTAAAAAGGGCAATGGACTATTTTTAAACCGTTTTGTTCTAGCTTGAAATTGCTGATAAGTATGCATACGGCGAAGATATATGTTAGTGTGTTTTTTCTGAGGTAACCATGTCTGACAAAAAGGGTGATTTGAAAATGATTTTGCAAATTTTATACACAGTGCTAGTCTCCTCTCCTCAAGAGTTGGTAAGTTACTATTCTATTTTTATAGCTAGCATTAATTTCTTTCATCTGCATATAGCTATAGAACGAGCAAATAGAAAACATAATTGGGTCAACATATATAGGTCTACAGTAAGCTAGAGCATCGCTGTATATTTTTCTTTCGACAAAAAAAAAAAAATTATATATATATATATATATATATATGTGTGTGTGTGCGTGTGTGTGTGTGTGTGTGTGTATATATATATATATATATATATGTGTGTGTGTGTGTGTGTGTGTGTGTGTATATATATACATATATATATATATATATATATATATATATATATATATATATTATCGTTCTTTTAGGTGGTACTGTTTATACGCATTGGGGAAGAGGCGACTGCGCTGATGGCTCAGAACTGGTCTATTCGGGTAAGTCTTGGAACTATTTCTGATTATATATATATATATATATATATATATATATATATATATATATATATATATATATATATATATATATATATATATATATATAATCAGAAAGATATTGAAAACATACCATACCCTGAATATAGTTATTTCACCGTGGTAATATGAGAAACTGCCATTTATTGGATCAATAATTACTCGTTCTTAATCTAGTTATCACAAACCGCTTTCTATATTTTCACATATACCTTTTTTTTTAAATCAGCGGGGTGGCTTCATTAGGCCAGGATTGATTAAAACGGTCTACTTTCATTTAAAGGCCTACTTTCATTTAAAGGTTTTTATTTATGTTTAGTTGTGTTTGTTTTGTTGAATACACAGGAACTGCAACAGGTGCGCACTTCTCGCACACTGGCGGTGGTGTAAACTATCTTTGTCTTCCTCAAGATCCTATCTACAATGAAGTTGAGACATCTGCCCATGGGACCAGATCCTTGCTTTACTCAGCTGAATTCGAAACAAATAACGCCCAGGCCCTGCAGAATCTCCATGACCAGACACCAGCCTGTGCCGTCTGCCGCGCCCCACCGACTCGCCTCACGAAGCTCATGATTCCCGGTCGAAACGAATGCCCATCTTCAAAGTGGCGTCTGGAATACAACGGGTATCTCATGTCGAGCTTGTACTCCCATAAGACC
The DNA here is from genome assembly GCA_025618425.1 of Heliocidaris tuberculata. Lineage (NCBI taxonomy): Eukaryota > Metazoa > Echinodermata > Echinoidea > Camarodonta > Echinometridae > Heliocidaris > Heliocidaris tuberculata. Next base: position 30,084,078 of record CM046843.1, read on the forward strand.
AGGACCGACTTTGTCTGCATGGATGATAATGCCACGGCGGTTCCTGGAACAACTGGCAGTCAGGATGGGGCCTTGTTCTATATGGTAGAAGCTCGATGTTCCCCAGGAGGGATACAGTGTGGCCCATATGTGAACGGCTATGAGCTTACATGTGCAGTCTGTACTATCTGAACTATTTTGAGAGTCAAACATATGACTTTCCACGATTGACTTTTGAAAAGTTTCCGAGCCCAAAAAAGGACCGGAAGGCAAAACACTTTGGTGCCGATCTTGATCCTGAAAACTAACAAATCGGTTAAGGTCAACGAAACTGAAGGCCGGCAAAAATGACCGAAGTGATCTCTTGGATCATCTGACAACCGAAAGGTTGACTGGACCAAAGGTCAACAGTCGACCGAAGTTTTCGGCCTCGTGGAACTTCCGACACTATAATAGTCAAAAGATCATAAGACAGAAAGTTCATAATAGCTATTTTCCTGTATTGTGTTTCGATTGGTAATAATTGATTTAATATAATTTTGAAATCATATTGTCATGAGACCAATTTTCGTTTATCATTGTATCAAGTGTTAATAGAATATTGACGAAGCTTATTACTTTTCAAATTATATTGCCGTGAGACCAATTTTCGTTGAATTTGTTTGAATTGGTAATAACATAATGATTTAGACTTTTTTTTATAACGTTTTCAACTCATTTTCCATTCTTGGAAAGTGACAGGAAAGTGAAGGGGGGGGGGGGGGGTGCGGGCAATGTAGGAGGGAGAGGGGATAAGAGAGGTAGGACGAAAAGAGTGGGAGGATGGGCATGATGGGTGAGTAGCAAAAGGAAAGAAAATGTGGAATTGTTCTAGTGTTTGGTACGTTTGGGAATAGATTATGACTGTTAATGGGCTAGAAAATAGATGGAAGAGAGAGAGAGAGAGAGATAGGGAGAGACAGAGAAAAAGGAGGAAAACGGACAAAAAAGAGAAAGAGAAAGAGAGAGGAATAGGGTTCAAATAAAGGGCATTTCAAAACTATACCGTTTCCATTTTTTCAAGGAAAGTGCGAGAGTGCATGGAAAGTAGAAAAGCGAAATTAAGGAGACGTCAAATTAAATATTAGGGTGAAAAAAATGGGAAGAAAGGGGAGTAATGAACTAGAGAGTAGGATCGACCAATAGATACAATGAAGAATCTTGCACACTTTGTTCTATTCTCCCCTTTGGCTCTCACTGTCTGTTTAACTTCTCCTTCACATATTTTCTCTCTCCATATCTCACACTAACTTTTATTCTCCTCTTTATTTCTCTCTATTCCCCTCACTGGCAGTCTTCATGATTTCCCTATTTTAATTATCTCTCTCCTTTTTTTTTTATTCTCCCTCCTATATAATTCTCTCACTCACTCCTTTTCTTTTATTCCCCTTAACTTTTTTCCTCTATCACGTTCTTTTATTCTCCACTTTCTCTCGCTCTCTCAATCTCTATTTGTCCCTCTCTCTTTTATTCTCCATTTATCTCTCTCGTTCTCTCTCTCCCTCTGTCTCTCATTCACTCTGTTTGATTCTCCCTTCTATATTCTCTCTCTCTCTCTCTCTCTCTCTTATTTACTCTTCCTTCTATATTTTTCTATCTACCACTTCCTTTTATATGTCATTGGAGGACACTGCAGTAATGGATTATGACACAATGTTTTATCACCATGTAAAAACTGTAAGTAAATGCCAGAAAGAAAGAAAAGGTAATGTTTAATTTCCAAAATGTCGGAAAGCACAAGATATCTCTAATCTACATGTCCTTGAGCAAGGACCTGACTGCTAAGAAAGCATGTGTATACTTGTAAGTAACAAGGGGACCGACGGCTTCAAGTCCTCTCCGAGGGACTTGGTAATTAATGCCCTACCAAAGGGCACTAGCGCATCCACTTGGTTTCAAACCCGGGTCCTCCCAGTAACGAGACCATGCACTGCAAGGGCCGCGGAGCGTTTTTGAAAGTGGGGGGCTGATTTGATTTCACTCATTAATGACAATTTTCGAACCCTTTCCCGAGGTTTTATGACGCGTGTCTAGTAAAAAAAAGTGGGGGGGGGGGGCTGCCGACCAATGATCTGGCCCCCCTATTCAGCCCCTAAAAAAAAAAAAAAAAAAAAAAAGCGAGAGCGAAAAGGCGGGGGAAGTGAGGAGAAAAAAGGCCTAAAAAGGCGATACAAGCCGTTATCTTTCTCTCAAAATTTGCTAAAACGTCAAAGTTTTTGCGCTTCGCGCGGGAAGGGGAAAATAACTCCCTCCTTTCTGCACCCACCCTCGTTACATACAGTGCAATATTTCGTCCAAGTAACTGAAAAGCAGTCAGGGCGTCAAACCATAACTTTCCGCCTAAAAAATTGTTTGCTACGAGCACGGTTATTTTTCTCTCATATTTGCCAAAATCGTCAGAGCTTCCGCGCTTCGCGCGGGAAGGGGGAAACTCCCCCTCCCTGCACCCACCCCTGCTACATACAGTGCAGTATTACGTCCAAATCATTGAAAAGCAGTCCGGGCGTCGAACCAACTTTCTAAAAAAAAAAAAAAAAAAGTGCTACGAGCCGTTATCTTTCTCTCAAATTTGCTATAAATCGTCAGATCTTTCGCGCGTGAAGGGGGGGGGGGAACTCCCCCCTCCCTGCACCCACCCCCTGAGGAGCACGCTTCGCGTGCTCATCCCCAATTTCGCACGCTTTGCGTGCTCACAACTGCCCCCTTAACATGAAATTCTGGCTACCATGGCTACGTGGTTGGATCCTTCACGTCTGCCCCCCCCCCCCATTGAAAAATCCTGCCTACGCCACTGGGGTCCTGTTATATTATTTCCGCCTTCAGCTTCTGTCTTTCTCTATTTGTCTAGCCTTTTCCCCCACTTTTTGAAATTTGAGTGAAGGGCCCGATGAGGGAACATTGCATCCCGCGGTACTTTGAAACCTATCCGTGTACAATTTAGAGATTTAACTTCAAAGTCAGAATGTTCTTTGCAAGACCACATTTTTGCAATGCACAACATTTCAAAATTTGGATAGGTTTTAATGCCTAGTGCCTTGTCTCATAGGATTTTAAACTGCATAAGATATAGCTACATTTTGAAGGGACAAATTCAAACTGAGATTATTCCTTTATTATTGTACTCAGAACTTGTTGGAAACTCTTAAAAGCTCATATGGAACAAACTGCACACGAGAGCTCATAGCCGTTCACATATGGACCGCACTGAATCCCTCCTGCGCCGCACCGGGCCTCTACCATGTATAACTTGGCTCCGTGCTGGCTCCCGGTTGTTCCGGGAACCGCGATGGCATTCTCGTCCATGCATATGAAATCAGTCCTGGTCGTGTGAGTGTACAAGCTCGACATGAGATACCCCTTGTATTCCAGGCGCCATTTTGAAGATGGGCAGTCGTTTCGACCGGGGATCATGAGCTTCGTGGGCCTGCTCTGTGGGGCGCGGCAGATGGCACAAGCCGGTGTCTGGTCGTGCAGGCTCTGCAGGGCTGGTGCTGTACTTGTTTCTAATTCTGCTGCGTATAGCAAAGATCTGCTTCCATGGGCACTTGTCTCAACTTCAGCGTAGAGCGGCGTGTGGGGAAGGCAAAGATAATTTGCACCACCTCCAGTGTGCGAGTAGTACTCGCCAGCAGTTGTCCCTGTATTTCAAACGAAACCAGTGTAGAAATGTCGATGAGAATTAGTGACTGATGAAAGATTGAACAAGGATGGATTAAAGTGGCATATGATTAAACTGGAAGAATTTAAACAGCGCCATCTTACAGTGATTGCTAAATTAAGATTATAATTTGAAAGTTGATTGCATTTAATCTTGAATTTTGGCAAACAGTTTGTTTGGATAATAGGCAAATTTTATAGTTCAAACAAATATTTTTGACTTGGCATTGTGGAAAGTTGTGTGCAGATGCATTCTAAGCTTTTACAAACTAGAATGGGGCATGATGGGCAAATGAGAGGCAAAGAAACGTATCAAATCCTGTTGAAAGATGGCGCTATTTAGGAGCCTCAGTTTACTGTCACTCTTTAACCCCTTCTAGAAATTATTTGGTAATTGTTTTAGTAAATAAAATTATTTCAATTTGCAATAAGTTCACTCAAAATAATTTGGTCGAAGTTAAGTCCATTATCAAATGGATTCCGAATCACCAAATAACATTACTGTATTATAATAGTTCGGAATAACAGCGGGGGGGGGGGGGGGGGGGTAATAGCCAAAAACTTGGTATTCACACCACTTTAAACATATTCCTCTGACATCATATATTTCACAAAATATATGAGCGATCAGTTTGAATACTTTTTAGGATACATAACATGGAAATTACGTTTTTATGATCAGCGAAAGTCTTCACCAGTGATTATAGCTGTTCCCACAATGGCGAACTGGCCATGAGGAAGGACTTTTCCCCACAGGCCGGTCGATTTACGGTCTGAGGGTCGGTTAATGACGTATTTTGAGTGGGCTGCTCTCATCGAAATTCCTCAAACGAATTTCAGTGCCAGTTCGGCCCTGGCTATTCTACTGCATTCTCAATTTAAATGGGCTTTCTGAAGTCAGACAGAGGAAACGAACGTAATTCCTTGTTATATACAAAAATACCATTAAATATCTATCTATAATGTAGAGAAAAAAATGTGACTGGGCAGGGGCAGCGCGAGGGTATTTAAATGGGGGGGGGGGGGGGGGGGCAAAATGACGCGTATAGCAACGTCGCACGTCGAGGTTCTTGAAATAACAAATAGGACCATAAGTTATGTCATAATTGCATAGCCTAGTCTTCTCTTCTCCATTTCCCCTTCTCTTTCTCCTTTTGCTCCCCTTCTTCCTCTTTTTTTTTTTTTTTTTTTGCTCGCTTGAAAAATGATGGGGGGGGGCCGCCCCCTTCCCCCCCCCCCCCGTAGCGCCGCCCCTGTGACTGGGTAATATATACTTTGAAAATAAAGTTCACCGCCGATGTTGTATATAGGCCCACTCAGTGCGTAAGCACTTCAAGGAGCATCGGTGTACGTATATGTGTGTGTGTGTGGGGGGGGGGGGGGGAGGGCACCGATCGTAGTAAATGGATTAAATGCAAATGAATATGGACACGGATATATTTTTCATCTTTCATGTCTTTTGGGGAGATGGAGGGGGTCTAACATCATCTCATTTTCTATGTGGCTGTTATTTTAGGCTGCACGTGAGCCTTACCATTATATACCAGTTCTGAGCCTTCAGTACAGTTATATCTTCCCCAGTGAGTGTAAACCGTGCCACCTGCGTGGGAGAAGGAAGGAAGGAAGATGTTGAGTGATGGCTCAGTGGTAAAGCAGTGGTCTCGTAACCAGGAGGTTATGGGTTCAAAACCAAGTCAATGCGCTCATGTCATTTCATACGGGAATGACGGGAGCGGAAATCTTCCATAACCAAGCGCCATGGATAGGGTCAGGGGCGGCGCGAGGGTATTTTGATAGGAGGGGCAAGACGACCTAAAGATGACGTCATATTTTTTTCTCCATTAAATAACAGGGGTAATATAGAGTTATATGTTTAAGACCTCTCTTTTTAATACTCCTCTTTCTTCTTTCTTCCCTTTTCTTCCCTTTTCTTCCTCCTTTTCTTCTTTTTTCTTTTTTTTTCTTTTTTCACTACTTGAAAAATCATAGGGGGGGGGCGGTCGCCCCCTGCCCCCCCCCCCCTGTAGCGCCGCCCCTGGTTAGGGTCTAAATCAGTATCTACAAGCATCTACTTGTTTTCTTAGAAACCTGGCAATCATGTTAAAATTAAAACATGAAAATAAATATATCAACAACACATTATATAATTTCAATTCAATTTCAATTTAAAGACATTTATTTCCAACTTTTCAATATGTCAAAGTAATAAATGAGCAAAATAATGTACATGTATTTTGAACAAAAAATATGACAAAATATACACTAATGTAGTACATACATAGTTGGAGGACACACCTCTAAAAGCAAAAGCTTGGGGCGAGGGTGCCCTTAGTACATAATACATTATCACATAATAAATATATAAAAAGAAAATAACTACATACAAAAAGAAAGAAAGAGACCGCTGAGCTTGATTGGAGGGAAAAAAAGGGAGGGGAAAAATGAAGAAAAAGAAGGGAAAAGAGGAAAAAGAGGGGGAGAATGGAGGTGCAACATGAGAATTGTACGGAAAAGAGAAATAAACATTATCAACAAAATTATTGAAATACGTGTAGTATCAGCAATACTTTTCAGATAGAGAAACTGCATTGTAATTTAAGTTTTCAGGGTTACACCATGTAATCTTTCGAGGAATTTAAGAGCCATGAAAAGGGCTGGTGAGCTTCGCTCAGAGCTTTTTTTTTGTAGAACTCGACTTTTAGATCAGTATATCGTCTTCGGGGCATTTCCGATGGGCGCCATTCCTTGAAAGATTACACGGTGTTTACCTTTAAAACTTAAATTACAATTCAACCGTGACAAAAATGATGTATAGAATTCACTAGTCATAAAAGTCTCGATGATTACCATTAATCTTTGACTTTAAGAATTTCATCTAACGTTTTGAAAAAGAATAATATTATTTCTCTCCTTGTTGGGATGTTTTGGCTAATTTTCCAGATAATTTTGATCTACACACTCCATCCAATCTAGTCTAGTCATGCCCCTGGTCTTCTTACCAGGTGTGGTTGAATAATAATCGAGGATAAAACGGTCCAGGACTTCGGTTGCAGATCCTTCGGTTCCAGATCCGTGCCTAGAGGAGACGGCCCTGTCCCTACTTTGTCTGTTCCGGAGAAAGTGGTTCAACAGGACATCTAGGGCATGCTGTTCCCCATTCGTTTCTGCTTCGGCCTCGTGTTTGGCACTGTGCTCCTGTACAGTGTGAATGATAATAATGATAATGATAATAATCATAATAGTAATAATAATAATAATAATAATAATGATAATAATAATAATAATAATAATGATAATAATAATAATAATAATAATGATAATAATAATAATAATAATAATGATAATAATAATAATATAATAATAATAATGATAATAATAATAATAAAAATAATGATAATAATAATTATAACAACAATAATAATAATAATATTTAAAAAATAATAATAATATAGCCTAATGATAACTATAGTAATACAACGCACTTATATTGCGCATTCTATCAAGCCTAACTATTCCAAGGCGTGTTCCCGAATTTGTGAAATTTCCTTGGCCATACAATTAAAGAAGGGAACATGCCATCCTCGGCTTGCAGCAGTTGGGGGGAGAGGGGAAGAGGGGGGAGGGAGGGGTAGCATAATTGGAGATATTTGTTAAAATAAAAATCGACTAGATTCTGGACTATTTGTAAGCCTTATAGGGACGGTGGGGACATAGATAGAGAGGGAGAAAGAAAGATAGGGTGGAATGTGCGGGTGTGATCGTGTGCGTGCGAGTGTTTGAAAGTGAGAGAGAGAGAGAGAGAGAGAGAGAGAGAGAGAGAGAGAAAGAGGAAGAAGGGGGGGGGGCAGGGGAGAGTTTGAGTTAGCTTTCGTACAAATAAAATATAAAAGTTCAGTACAGTTCGATAACAAAATGGAAAACATTATTTTGCTGTAAACTTGTTTACCACTATGTCCTGTATAACCAGTGTTACTTCTTGTTGATTATATTTACATTGTGTACATGTATATGTTTTGTTATGTATTTGTCATATAGTGCAAAGTCAAGAGCAATACATAATAAATATATTTCTATAAAGAAAACAAGAGTTCAATACAGAAAAATATTAGTTTCTATATAATTCAGTGGACGTAGTTATCGTATATACAAACAGAAAATATTATAGTGGATCACCGTCGGTTCTCAGTCCTGCAATTTAGTTCAATTTCTGCATTTGTCGTCCTTGCCAGATATTCGTTGTTATTATCAATGGCGGACTGGAGGTTACTGGACGAGGCTACTTACAGTTGCTGGCAGGGGAAGCTGGAGGCACCGTCTGACTAGTGTCAAAGTATTTGACGAGTAAAAGCACGATCCCAAAGACTTTCAAAAAACCAACCCAAGGCAATATCAAAACCCTTGCCCATCACATATCGAAATATGCGAACATTAACAACGGAATATTACGTAATCTGAACGTGATTTCCATTGAATATACAATAGGGTATTGAAATTGTTCTCGACCTTGTTTTATCTCAAGCCTTTACGATCATGTTTAATATACCAATTAAAAGGTCGTAGCCGCTCAATTCCAGGGCTGAAACAGTGGCTTCCCCCTTAATAGCTCTTTGTTGATGTAAGCCAGGATGCTCCCCCCCCCCCCACCCACCTTTTGAGCGTGGCCAGCTAAGGAGAAGTTTATCCTCCACTACATGATAAAAAAGATCAACTAATGTGCTCTCTAAAAAAGACTAAGTTTTCACTTTATTCTCACTCCTCGGGAGGCACATCAGCAATCACTTGTTTAGGAGTGAATATCTATTTGTTTTGGGGGTGCTCTGTATAAAGAAAAGAGTAAGTTTTCACTTTATTTTGACTACATTGTCACTCCCCCGGAGAGTCACGTCAGTGATCACTAAATCATTTTTTCTAGATTACGTCATAAATAACTATACCTCAAGTAGTGATGCGGCAGTATCCCGTAGTTTAGTCACCTCCTTGCTCAAGTTTGCCATTAAATCTTCCAAATCCTCTGCCCCTTCTGTGGATAAAATTGCAATATGTGAACAGATGATGTGAAATTAATTTTTGTTCTGATGAAAAGCGTGAATAGATGTACAAATCTAATGAAATCGATCAAGTTCTTTGCACCTTAATGGATAATGTCTTATAAAACGTATCAAGAACTTTGATTTCCTCCATAACAAAGCACAAATTTAGATATTGTATCGTTTTGATGCCAATCATGTATAATAACAGATTTCGAATATTTACCCAAGCTGACGGTTGTAGCCGATGATGATACAATGATGCATACAAATAAGGCAAAGAAACAAACAGACAGTTGGGATGTTGCCATAGCGACCGAATGTGAACGGCGAGGAAAATGTATTTATTTCAAAATCACAGAGTCGTATTTCAACTTGATCTTGAATGAGATTGTGGAGTTGGAGATCTAGTCAGGTTACCTCGGGTAAGAGTAAATGCTCAAAAGAGAATAATCTCTGTCCATCAATGGCTAGCTTTGTGCCAATACATATTACTCGTAAATACCACTCGTATCCCTCCTTAAAAATTATGTCTATATTGCACTGAACCCTGAACGAACGTCAAGACATAAAGGACCAATCAGAATACAGAGAGTTACGCATGCGCTTTTGTGGAAATGGTGCCTCGGAGATGCATGGATGGAATGGCAGCTGTCAGTTAAAGGACTGCATATTTCTGATATTAAACATGTTAAATTAATTATCCTAAAATGATCCTTATAATCAACTCACCAGTGGGTGTCATCGAAAGAACAACATCTATACGAATCTCCAGTTTTCAGTTTTTATTTTGTGAGTATGAAATAAGAAATAATTACTTAATTATTGATCAATGATTAATTTTGGTCTTATTTACCCAGTTAGACACATCAGTATCAATACTGCTCTCCCTGCGGGCCCTGCAGTTATTACCTCAGCATTGCCATTTCAAATTCTATATTCTTGACTCAGAAAATGGCCGTGAGAGCAATAACATTTAGCCCGAGAGATACTCACTCTGATCCTCTATTTCAAAAGTTGCAGATTTGAATGTTTTCAAACTTCATTGTTTATCAGTCTCCATCTTTATTTATGATTTGTTGAATAAAAATATACCACACTCCTTTACTGAATATTGCCAAGTGGTAGAACATGGACATGCTACAAGGGCAAAAGAGTGTGGTCAGTTACATCTTCCCAAATGCAAAACAACACAAGGTCAGTTCTCAATATCTTTCACTGGAGTAAAAATTTGGAATTGTATACCTCATGAAATCAGAGTTAAAAAATCTAGAAGTGTTTTCAGGAAGGAATTGATAACGTATTTACTCACTGCAACAATGTTTACCTGAAACTTTAAAAATACAACAATTTATATTATTTTGTGACAAAACATAAGTTTTATAAATTTCTTATAAAATTGTATTCACCTTAAATGTTCATCATTCTGTAGTAGATTGAGGGAATCAGTCTCGACTAGCATTTATGCTACCTTCTGATTCCTTTTAATAACATTTAGGATAATCTCAACTTCTAAACTTTGTAGATACTTGTACATAGTTTTGTATTTTCTTTGTTTTTTTTTTTTTTTTGTGTGTGTGTTGTTATTCTTCATATACTCACATATTATGTATTCTATGTACAGTACTGTGGTACATACACTTATAAAATGTACATGTATATAAAATAATAAGTATTATGTTGTTAATAAACTCAAACTCAAACTCAAACTCAAACTCAAACTCAAACTCATTTGTATACAAATTTATAATGAATGTAATGCAACAAAGAATCCAAAAATTATGAAGAGAAAGCAATGAAGTATAGACTGACAAATCCGAAAAAAGTGTGTTCGTGTGGGGAGGAGGTGGAAGGACGAATTCCAGTAGCGGGAGCGGTGGGGGGGGGGGGGGGGGGGGGGGGGATTTGCTTTCGTAGTCGACGACTCAGTCCTATCTCACTCCAACCATGTCAACCCCATTCATCTCCTGTACAAAGGTATAAAGACGTGTGTCTTTAGGTTCAAAATTCCCTCTTTTTTTGTAGAAAGAAAATTTTCTTTAAGTAATATTTTTTCGAACTCTCTCTCTCTCTCTCTCTCTCTTTTTTTTTTTTTTACTACAACCGGCATATTTAAAGGAGGCGAGTTGGCTTGCCTGGGCGTTGTGGCGCCTGTAATCCAGCTAACAGTGGAAGTTATAAACATTCAGCGGACCCAGGTTCGAAACTCAGTGAGTCACGTCTTTCGGATGGTGACGTTAAAGGTCGGTCCCCAGACGTAAATAATCATATCTGATTGATACACGTCTGTAAAAACCCAATTACACACATACACACACACACTCAGTCGGCAAAGCATCTGCCTGTCGAACCAAGGATCGTGGGTTCGAATCCAGTCCGGGTGGATGACTGAAGCCTGCGTTGTGTGTTAAAGTGCCCCTCCCTTGTTTCATAGACGCAGGCTATGTTACAGTGGAAAACACTCCGTTAAATGCATGGAGTCCCCGTGTAGAGGAGAGTCACCAACTTTGCACGTTAAGAACCCACCTGCACTATTCGAAGAAAAGTAGGGGAAAACCTCGGCGTAGTGGTATTCCTGCACATCCCAGTCAGTTATATCGGGAGGAGAGACCAGGGTTACAGTGATGCAGTTCGCTTTCCCCCTCCCAGGCATATAGGTGACGCCAAATATTTAATAATAATAATAGCAATAATAAAATACGTTATCGGGCAGGAAAATTGCTTTCCCGGCAAAAAGACTGTTATGAACTGGAACATTTTTTTGTGGCTTGGCACTAATCTCCCCTCCCCAATTCTGCTGAGCTTTTTCGAGGAGGGCTAGCAAGAGAACAAAACTTTGACATAGGTCTAGAGCTACAATCCACTAGATAATAATAACAATAAATACAATATTTATAATGCGCCGTCGATCTAGTACACTATTCTGAGGCGCAGAGGGAATAATTTATATAAGTAAACAGGAAAAGGAAAACAAAAGTGCATACACTAGACTGACAGCCCACGAGAATGACAGCTCATGAGACCGACCAGTCCGCGGGCACTTCTAACAACTTTTCTGAGGGTTAAAAAGACCCAAATCATCGGTCTTTTGGGGCTCTGTGTCTACTGCCATATACCGTATTAGCGTGTGTCCGCCAAATTGATCCTGGGTCCTCCACTGCCTGTTCCCACTTTGAAGACCTTGGTGCCACCCACCACATGGAACAGTTTTCCCCAAGACATAATATTTTTGTTTTCTTAAATGGATCGAGGGGCTTATAAAGTTGCCGAGAACACCAGTCAACAAAAAGAAAGAATAACCTTCATAAACACCACTATTTCCGCGTATTGTTCTAAGTGGTATATGGAAACATAGGGGAAAATCCCAGAAATAGAAAAAGGACATTAAACAAATCTATAATTGATTTTCAAGAAAAATCTATATACCACCCATAAAAAAGTTTGCTTCATTTGATCTTTTCAACTGATTTTCGACAATTATTTTCAAAAGTTAAAAAGTAAAATGGGACCTTTAAAAGGCAATCCAACCTTTGTAAAAACATGAAGAAAAAAATAATAATTTGTGTGAAAGGATAAATACAAGCGAAACAGGATTGTGAAAGTTTGAAAGAAATCGGACAAATAATAGAAAATTATGAATGTTTCAAAAACGAGATCACTACATCTACGCGGATCTCAAATTGGCAATTTGGTGAATCGATTGCGACGTATTCACGGTCAACCCTCCCATTTGTCATTCACCAAAATATCATTAAATTCCATCTTTTTCCTGAGCGATTTTCCCTCGGGGCAGTACTCAATGTGTAATTGTAGATATCATATTGTTATAGATCCTTCAAAAGAAAAAGATCCTACTGTGTTGTATATTTTTAAAAAAATGACATTTTAGTCAGTTTGTAAAGTTGACTGCCGCTACATCACAGTGACCGTATACTGATACGGCCAATTTGAAATTCCCATATGTATAGTGATTACAACTTTGAAAAAAAAAATCATAACTTTCCTATTTCTTATCCGATTTCGTTCAAACTTTCACCAATCTGCTTCTTTGATTTGTCTGCTTTCACACAAATCAAATTAGTGCAAAGGTTTGATTGCCCTAAAGGAAGAAGTAGACCAACATGCATGTAAGTATATATCGGAACATTCATGGACATGCTAAAGACAAGACAGAAGTTTATTCTCAAAGTTGGTGCATTCGGTTGTCTTAATACAGTGTATTTCCAAATAGCAATAATACCTTGGGCAAACGTTGATCGAACGTTATGCCAACGTTCGCTGTTATATACTGACGTTAGGTCAACGTTTTTTTGCCCACAGGGCCAACGTCGGCTTAGTGGTTATGCTCATGTGCGGCGATTTCTTGTCATGGCTGGGGGGGGGGGGGGGGGTGGCGGATCCAGGATTTCTAGAGGGAAGGGGCTCAATATTCACAAAAATCTTCTGACAAGCACAAAAAAAAAAGAAAAAGAAAAATGGCCTCAGCATTTTGGGGTCCCTTTTTAACTCAAAAAATCTCTGACAAGCAAGCAAAAAAAAAAAAAAAAAAGGTCCTCAGCATTTTGGGGGCCCCTTTTTGGTCCAGGGGAGGGGGCCCCAGCCACTGGGGGGGGGGGGGGGAGGGGGACTAGCCTTTACATATTTTAAATCTCAAATGGGATTTTGTATCAGGAAGAAAGACAATTTTGCATTCGGATTAAAAATAACTTTAAAGGGGGTACCCAATGCTGAAACAATGTTAGTTCATTTAAAAGATCATGATTTTATTAGAAGAAAATCATCTGCCTTAAATTTTTTTTTTAATTCGTGTTGCCAGAAAATCCCCGAAATATGGTAAGATTTCAGGATATTTTGGCCCCTCAGCTGTGTCCCAATTTCAGCTAGGTAACCACAATGACGTCAAAGTGGTTACCTTGTCGCGCAATTATAGCAAAATGCGCGCAAGGTGTAATGCATTTTGTACAGTCTAGCGCGCAACACATCTGCAATACGCGAACCTGGGTAACCACTTTGACGTCATTGTGGTTACCTAGCTGAAATTGGGACACAGCTGAGGGGCCAAAATATCCTAAAGTCTTACCATATTTCGGGGATTTTTCTGGCAACACGAATTTTAAAAAAAACTTAAGGCAGATGATTTTCTGCTAATAAAATCATGATCTTTTAAATGAACTAACATTGTTTCAGCATTGGGTACCCCCTTTAATATGTACACATCAAGAAAATGCAGCCCCACGTGTCGCTAACAGACGATAAATTTTGCTGAGAAAATCTTGATTTATACCCATCTTGTATATTTTAATGCAAAACTATGTAGGACAAGAAGAAGGAATAGATTACATCTTTGAATATAAGCACATTTATATTTTGAGGTTAATTCCCCTTTAACAAAACAAATGTTAATAATGTTATGTTTCCAGTGGGTTCTACACTTCCTGTTATTCTATGAGAGGGAAGCATTCTTGTTAAGATGTTTTGAATCAACGAACTAGTGAAGTTCACAGATGTTGCTTTTTCTTTCCCTTTTCGTGTCCTTTCTAGGGGTGATGGTGTAGTTTGATAAATTTGGGATGGCGGGCACTTAACAAAACAATGTTAATGTGTTTCCTATGCGTTCTACACTTCCTGTTATTCTATGAGAGGGAAGCATTTTTGTAAGGTTGTTTTGAATCGATGAACTATTGCATGGAGTACGATGCTTTCTCTCCTTCGTGACTTTTCAAGGGGCGGTGGTATAGTTTGATAAATTTGAGGATGTCCTCATGTATTTCTTTATTTCGTCGGTCTCGTGGTCAAGTGGACTTTCTTGAGCTTTCCGTCTCCTTGGCTGTCGTCTTTGTAAGCTTTCAGTGTAACAGTGGAACCTCGTTTAAAGAACACTGTTATAACAAACTCTCATTATAAGAAGGTGTTTTTTTTTCTTGGTCCCTCTCCTTTGTATTTTGTTCTATTTTAGTCCTGATACAACCAGATTTCAATATAACAAGGTGATTTTCTTGGCCCGAGGGAGTTTGTCACAACGACGTTCCATTCTACTGGGATGTCAGGGCCGACTTTATTCTTAGTCTGTAAACCGAGCCTAAGCCCACTTTGGATTGTGAATGAATGAAAACTTTATTATCCCAAAATGGATCATATTTAATTCAGATTCAGATTTTATATAGACTGATTTAAGTCTCGACTCCACCGTGAAGGTAATATACATTGATATAATGGATGTTAATCTTAATTGAATTGAATTTAATATAATATACTAGTACATGTATTTCTGTTTAGCCAATGATTAGACGCCTTAGAAAATAAGTCCACATAGGCCTCCGTGTGCAAGTAAAAAGTATGCGATATAATTGTGGGCAAGTCCAAGCTATGTTGCCTAATATGTTACGGACCACATCTCTGATTTTAATATAATATTATTATCTGATCACTGTGTTAGTTTTCAAAAAGCCCTGCAAAGACTGGATCAGACCCAATACGAAGTGAAATGGTTACATGTTGTTTTTTCAAAGGTTCATCATTCCGAAAGTTCGTTTTTCCGAGGGTTCTTATTTCCGAAGGTCCGTTACTCCGACGGTTCGTAATTCCGAAAATAAAATAGGGTTCATAATTCCGAAAATGAAAAGAAAGTTCATATTTCCGAAATGTTCGTAATTCCGAAAAATTACGTAAGACTCTATTGCCTTTTCGGAATTATGAACGCCCTGCTATGGGAAATTTGTGTTTCGGAATTACGAACCTTCAGAAAAACGAGTAACCCCCAGTGAAATGACCCATATGATGTCAATTTATGTTCATAACTCCTCACTATATAGTTGGTAACGTATGGGACACCAAATGAAAAAATAGACCTACCTTGCACTTGCCCATATATCATTTATACCATTATGATGCTGATTTATGTTTGACGATAATGTGTATGCCCTCTTTTTCTTTCTCTCTCTAAGTTTATATATATAGGCTATACATACATATATATATATATACATATATATATATATACATATATATATATATATATATATATATAGGCTGTACATACATATATATATATATAGAGAGAGAGAGAGAGAGAGAGAGAGAGAGAGAGAGAAATTATATATTGGAACAAGTGCTAAAAAGAAGAAATTTTTGATATTCAACAGTATCTAATTCTTTATTACCACAACTTCTGGTTGTTGAATTAAGTAATTGTGTTTTGGCGGAATATATGAAACCTGTAGACTATCGTCATGTCAATATAAGTAATATTTCAGTCAAATTTTCTTCCCTACTCCCTCCCAAAACACATAAAGCCACTGCAACTAGGAATTTCCCTGTCATCGTGGTAATGTGTTCCCATTCTTGTTTCATAGCTTAAAAGATGTTTCAGCTTTCCTGAAGTTCATTATGAAGTGATTCTATGTGAGAGTGTAAAGTATTTGATTAGTCAAGTTGTTGATCCAGTAAGTCCACAGTTTTGTTGATCAGGCTCAAGTTTGTTTTTTGTATCTTGGCCCTTTATGACTGACCCGTCCATCTTTTTTTCTAAACTCTAGGTGCCTGTTTTTTATGCAAGTTGTTCCTCCATCTGTTTTGAATGAGAGTTGTGACTGATTCTGGTCCTTGAAGTCATAGATATGTCAGAATTTCATGAAGTGTGAGCAAGTTATGGTACGAATTCTTAACCTTTGTCCATTGCTTTTGGCAAGTTCTTCGGTTCCAACGCTATCTGGCTATAAGAAGCACTTCCAGAACATTGTGTACCCACCTTGATGCTGGATCGTGGACGACAGTGGACAGACACAATTAACCAAATGCCTCATTAATATGTTGTGAGTAGTTCGCATTTCAATTAATCAGTCCAGACTACTCCATCCATGTCAAAGAGTTCCCCAAAAGAGTGGGCTTTCTCTTTCGAGAATTAGACTTTTACTCCAGTTTTCACAAGTCTGTAACCATTTTTTTCTGTGCTAGTCGTTTAAAAAGCTAGATATTTTCAGTAATTGATACTGCATCCATATTGATTAACTTCGCCCAGGACTGAAAAAAAAAAATCACTGTTCCAGCTAATGCTGTAATCATAATTGCAAACCTTTAGGTCAGACAGGAATCGCTGGAGTTTTATAAGCTGATCGGTTGTTTATATATCAAGATATTTACGACTGAACATTGATGTCGGGATAGAGTACCACCGAACCCTAAAAAACTCTTGCGGTTGGCATACCTCGCTCTATCACAGAATACCGTACGGGCTGGAAACCCGTTCTGAAATCGCCAAGCGCTGGTGCTTGGTTTTTGTGACTGCAGCGCAGCGAAGAAGCCGAGCGACTTGCGCTATAGCGATCGATCGCGATACCTTTCGCCTAGCTAGCTTTTTTTTCTCTTTTTTAGGATAGTAAACGGGTTCCATTTTCTCTCATACTTTCACATATCCTTAATTATATGTGTAGTTAGAGGATTGCACACAATTCACTGGCATTGGAGATGATTTCACAATTTTTCACAAAGTTAATCAATCCCCTTAAAAATGATGAGGTAGCCACCCCGAAGGCCTAAACCAGGGGGGTGTTTCATCAAGTGTCTTGTCGGTGATTTTTACTGACAAATTTGCTCTCAGCCAATCAGATGCAAGGATTTCAGTAGCTTATAACAGTTATTGCAGCTTGTCATTGATAACAAGTTATATGAAACAGGCCCCAGGACTAATCAAACCTGATCTACCAAATATGGGACTAAGTGATGTAAGAGATAGAGAAACACTGCAATAACTTCAGAAATGCTAGAACAGCCCAACCGTCAAAAAATATAAATACACCAACATACTGCCAAAAGGATATCAAATTTAAATTTCTGCAAGGGGGGGGGGGGGGGGGGGGGTCGGGTATAGAAAATACTAATCAAAATTTACTAAATATGGACATGACAATGACGCTGGACTTTCAGTTTCACATGATTTAGTTATACCCTATTAGATGATTCAACAACTAGAAGTTATGGATATATCGAAATAAATATTGATAAACAAAATAATCAAAATCATATTCGGTCACTTTTAGCTGGTGTTCTAATAATTTTAACCAGTATTTTATATATTTAGAGGCACACACACACACACTTTTTCTCCACGAGCACACACACACACACACGCCTGCACACACACACGCACACCCACCCACCCACACACCCACACGCACACACACACACACACACACACACACACATATATATATATATATATATATATATATATATGAAACAGTGGACACTTTTAATTTATTCAGTGCAAGTTTTATTACATTTTTCTGAAAACTTTTATTAAAAATATTGCTCTGAATATCTAATTACATTTTTCACTTTATGAAAAATCAAGGTCACAAAATCTGTATCAGTAATTAATTCAGAACACAACAATTGCCATTGTGTGTTGCAGCTGTCATTTCTGCCAACCTTTTGCTGTCCAGTGTCATTAAATCATTCATGACTCTGGGTCAAAATGTTGTTCTGGAATTTTAGCTGCAATGCACAATGGCATTTGTTGTATTCTGAATTTATTGCTGATACACACAGATTTTGTGGCCTTGATTTTCCAAAAAGTGAAAAATCTAATTAAATATTTTGAGAAAAGTATTCATACAAATGTAATAAAACTTGTCCCCAATAAATTTTACATCCTTCAACTTTACAATGAAAAAGCCTCAGTTTGATAAGATGTCTAATCTTTTGAGTTATTAACGATCAAAAGTGTCCACTCTTTTTTTAACACCTAGTATATTAAAGCCCGCAAACACAAACAGACACGCACCTGCCCACACATAAACTCGGCCACTCTTTTTTCACACTGTCTTGTAATCACCTTCTCCTATCCTTCCTTGTTGAAATAATATGATTGGATTACCTTCATCGTCTTATTATGTATTCTATTTACAGGGGCGTATACAGATATTGATTAAAAAATTGAAGTGGCAGGTAATATATTACTATAGGCTGCCTTTGGATTTCGGTAGCCTGACGCATATCAAGGGTATCGGGTGTGCTCTTCAGTAAAATATTCAAATATTCACCTCATCTTTTTACAGTCTCATTTTCACCGTAGACCATGTACGGCTATTTAATCATTTACCTATTTCCTTTGTTGAAAGAAATATTGAATATTTTTCTGGTCTACATCTAGCGGATTGGGGATGAGAGGATCACGGGCGGGACCGTCCCTTGGTTGAAAAGCCACTATCGGCCTACTAGGATATTAGTTTAATGATGTAATTCTGTTCTCCAATAATTTCATTTTTACTCAATTGAACAAGTGTTTCCAACACAAGCTCAACTGAACCAGTATTTTGAGGGATAGGGAATGATTGCTTCGTTCAGTTTTGCAGCGATCACTGTGTTACATTAGATACAGTGTACTTTATTATTGAATGGATATAAAATATCCATTCCGTTTATTTTTACTTGATAGCCTTTTTTTGCTTGCCGGAGATTTGGGGACGTTCGACCTCGCGCAAACAAAAACCTTCAGCTTATTATCTCACTTGGTCCCGCATTTTGCTAAAATTTTAATCTAACTCCCTAACTCTCGGTCTATATCAAGTTTCTTAACAAAGGAAGTTAGACCGAAGTCAAGTCTTCCCCTATTGTTACGAGACTCAGAGCGAAAGTCTGGCTAAAATTGAGAGAAATTTGACCATGGTGTTTAACTACCATAATTAAGCAAAAAAGAAAAAAAAATAAATAAATAAAAATAGAAAATTGTTGGCCAGCGTTATCTATCATTTTTTTAATTTTTTTTTTTTACTTCCACTTCTAAAAAAAAATTGGTTAAAGAAAGAAAAAAAATCTAAATTACACTGCAGGCTTGCAATCTTACGACCAAAAATACTGTGTACGCTTTCAAGATTTAATCTTTTTTTTGGTGGTGGTGGTGGTGGTTGTATTAGGAGCCACTGTAGTTACCATATTTACAGAAGGAGAAGAGTTTAGATGGTGCAAACTGCACATGTGAGCTCGTAACCATTCACATATGGGCCACATTGTATCCCTCCTGCAGAGCATCGAGCTTCTACCATATAGAACAAGGCCCCATCCTGACTGCCGGTTGTTCCAGGAACAGCCATGGCATTATCATCCATGCAGACAAACTCGGTCCTGGTCTTATGAGAGTACAAGCTTGACATGAGATACCCCTTGTATTCCAGACGCCATTTTGAAGATGGGCAGTCGTTTCGACCAGGGATCATGAGCTTCGTGAAGCGGGTCGGTGGGGCACGGCAGACGGCACAGGCTGGTGTCTGGTCGTGGAGTCTCTGCAGTGCTGGAGCTGTACTTGTTTCGAACTCGGCAGAGTAGAGTAGGGATCTCGTTGCATGGGTAGATGTCTCAACCTCACTGTAGAGCGGCTCATGGGGAAGGCATAGATAGTTTACACCACCACCAGTGTGTGTGTAGTATGCACCAGTAGCCATACCTGTGTGTTAATAACAAATCAAATGTACATGTATATCATTCAAAGTCACAAAAACAACACCAACTCACCAACACACAGTCACACACAGTTGTAAAAATAGGGCCTTATTGGGTTCCTCTGTCAATAAATTTCATGTGTGAATTTTTGTTTCCCCTGCTATGTTGTACTGAGAAATGTGATTTCCGATATACCTTCGTTCAGTGAACCCTAGCTTGGGTCCATGAACCTGTGACCTCGGGAACCTTCAAAATGAGAACCGTTTGGTCTCATGATACATTTGCTCCTGTGACAATTGCTTCGGTCTAACTTTGCCATGTTAATTCTAAACCTAAACCTAACCCTAACCCTAACCCTAATCTTTTAATTCATATTGTCCTGAATAAAAAACCAAATAATGACCTTGACGTTAACCTTTGACCTTTCGAGATATGGACGGTGGAGCAAAATTTAATGTCGCAGGATCAAATACCGTGTCACCGCTCTGTGAACCTTTGCTCCCGTGGACTTTCGTTCTGGGAACCTTTCGTCTGTGAACATTTTGTCTTGATGACCTTTGGTCTCTGGAACCTTCGTAACGTGAAACTTTGTTCTTGTGGACCTTAGTTTTGTGAACCTTTGGTCTGTGAAAATTTGTTCTCGAGAATCTTCCGTCTTGGGAACCTTTGCAGCGTGAACATGTGGTCTCGGGAACCTTCATTCTGTGAATCTTTCGTCTTGGGAACCGACCTTGGTGAACCTTTGGTCTCGGGAACCTTCGTTTTATGAATCTTTCGTCTTGGGAACCTTCATAGCGTGAACCTTTGGTATCGGAAACCTTTCCTTCTGTGAAGCTTTGATCTCGGGGACTTTTCAGGGCATTCTCGTTTTTGCCAAGAAGATATCACAGGGCTCTGTGGTAAATTATTGGTTTTACATACCTTAAATTCTGTAAACTGTTACTATGCTCCAGATCACAGCTATATTATTATATGACTGGTTGAGACACAATCAATTCATTTGTCTACTTATGTCTTGTATAATCATTTAACTGTATATATAAAATCGAAATATAGCATTTTTCTTTGGAGATATGATATGATCATGCATGTCGACCTATACCTGCATAAACCAGTTCTGAGCCTTCTGCGCAGTCGTCCCTTCCCCAGTGTGTATAAACCGCACCACCTAGAAGAATGATGAAATGAAGGTAAAAGCAATTTACATTTCGGTTTTGAAGAGAGAAAGAAGTGAACCTATAAGGAAACTTGGTTCTCTGCGGTCGTTATCAAGGCCTGTATGCCCACAAATTATGTTGAAATACTTCAGTATGGAAGGTGGTGATACATGTACTTATGATATAACAAACAAGTAGGCCTAATACTTGTACTAAGTTGCAGATAAATGTCTTTAGAATATCTGTTTCCCAGAATGGGCAAAATTTGACAGAGGGTGAAAGGATTCATTTAAAATAAACCATCTAGCTTTAAATTAATGAGTGAGTCACTGACAAACCATACCTCATTTAAATGTTTATATCAAGTTTAAAATTGCAGTTGTCAGGCTGACAAGAAATGCCAGATGAGGTTGGATGGCCAATAGGTAAAGAACCGCGCTAGCTCTATAGCCTTGGAAAGAACTAGAAAGGATTAGATCTTGGTTACTTTCAAACTCGATTCCTTTCGGGGCTTCATTTTGGAATCCGTCTTACCAGATTGTGGATTCGAATGATGGTTGAAGATACTTCTGCTAAGATCTTCGGACATAGCTGCAGAACCGTTGGTCAAGGTGAGGGCGGTGTCGCTATCGCCATTTGGTCTGCTTCGGAACACGCGGTTTGCTAGGAATTCACGGACGTCTTGAGCATGCTGTTGCCTGGCAGTTTCGGAACCATCCTCTTGTGTAGTGATATGGTCCTATGTATTAAAGCACATCAGGATATGATATACATGTATTTGTAAATGATTTAATTTGATTAATTTTTATTTTAACAGGGTGGCCCCATTAGTAAACGAAATAGTATTCTTCCCTGTGGCCCTGTATAAACGTCAGCTTACATTCAAATTGCAAATACATAAGAAATATTGCAAAATTAACAAATATATAGTATAGGTATTGGTATACAGGTTGATATCTTATCGTTGTTGAAGAGAAGTAATTAATAAAAATTCAAGCACAACGGATTATCATTACACATCAAATTCATTTAGGCATAATGAAAAGAATGCATTATGTAATTCCGAAATAATACTCAAAACAGAATCATGTGTATAACGTTCGTAAATTAAATTCAATATCATTATAAGTTTATGCATTTGATATATCCCCGTCGGGGGCCGCGGAGCGTTTTTGAAGGGGGGGGGGGGGGCTGATTTGATTTCACTTGAATAATGACAATTTCGATTTTTTTCAGGGATTTTATGAAACGTGTCTATTAAAAAGAGTGGGGGGGGGGGGGGCTGCAGCAATTAATCCAAAAAGCCACATTGTGATAGGCATATTAAACTACTCAAGACAACTAATAATGTGCCCGCTGCACCCAACGTTACAGTGTTGTTGATCTTGAGAAATGAAACCTGTGATATAATCAACCTTCCTTCGTTTTATCACAGGTTTTATTGCACAAGATGAACAACATTATGGATTTTGATATGCAAATCATGCGATTTTCCCAAAGTTGATTTTTCGGCAAAAAAGCTTGGTGCAATTATTCGGAGACCAAATGGGATTACAAATGGAAAAAGAAAAAAAAAATCAAAGAAAAAAACTGTTTCTAGGTTCACTATTGGCTACAATGGACTGTCAAATGGACTAAATAGGGCCTACAATTTTATTAAAGGAATTAAATTTGCCCTGCTAAGCTGCATGAAGGCATTTGGAATATCACCAGAATTTCAATAAAATATGTTGGAAAGGGGGTTTACCTTAAGCAATTCGACAACATCCTTCAATTCGGCTACCTCCTCTCGAAAGTTTCTCACCACATCTTCCAAATTTGACTCGTCACTTTCATCTACGATAAATTGGAATTAAGGATGAATGACAGATGTTATTTATCCCAAATATGCCTATGTTAAATAATAAATTTCCTTCTGTAAAACTCAAAGATAATTTGCTGCATTGGTCACGGGAAGATAAAGAAAACTTGTTCATCTAAATGCGGTGAAGAAACAAAAGAAAACTAATTTCATAACACTTACTTCAACAAGCAACCACCAAATACAGAAAATTGTTGATGATGATGCTAAAAATAATTATATATGCAATAACGCCCAACTAAGACATAAATAACTTATTGATTTATAAGAACTACAGATGTAAAGAAAGATGACATATCAAGATATAAAGATAAATAGAAATGGAGAGAGAGAGAGAGAGAAAGAGAGAGAGAGAGAGAGAGAGAGAGCTGGCTACACACGTTAAAAAAAATAACAAATTCGCTTTGATCATCATAGACACAAGAATTTTATATGAGACAGGGAGATTCGATCGAACAATATTATTCTCGCTTGCTGCCTCGCTTAATCAGACTTAAACAATCATTGTTCAAATATTTACCTGGGGTAATGGTTGTAGTTGACGACGTTGGTGATACGATGGAGAAGAAAAGTGGAGCAATAAAAAACATGAACAGGTATGGTGCTGCCATGATGATTGAACACAAACCTTGAACCAGCAGAGTCAAGATTTATACGTCGAATTATCTAGAAGAATGATTCGTTTGTGACGAGGTGCGTTTCACTTTTCAGTGAAATTTCAACAACAGAATGCCCCCCCCCCTCCCGGAAACAACAATGGTGAATATGCTAAATCAACTGCCTGACGTCAGAGTGTGTGATCCAATAAAGAAGTAAAGAAGAGTCGGACATGCGCATGGCTGTTTAAATGGTGCCTTGGCAGAGAGAGAGAGAGAGAGACAGACAGCGACAGACCAGGCATTGGGATGTAACAGTACTATATGATGGAGTGGCGTTGCTCCGAGTGGCACATTTACTCCCCTAATCAAATGAAGAAAAAAAATAGGTAAAGGGGGGGGGGGGGGGGGGAGGGACAAAGAGAGAGAGAGTGTGTGTGGTGTGGTGGTGTGTGTGAGAGAGAGAGAGAGAGAGAGAAAAGGACGTGAGAGTTATAAGAACCCCTCCACACAAAACCCCAGGTCGCTTTGTTTCCTCCCATATTTTCATTTAGTAAGACCCACATCCTTCTCCATCATGCCCATGCCCCCCCCCCCATGAATGGCTGAATGTTACGCCTCTTTGAATAGTTTAGTATGAAAATTCGACTCATTGCTGCTATAATTCCATCTCTCTAACCTTTCTCCCATCTTTATCTCTTTCTCCCACTTTCTTTCACCACATCCTAACTTCTCTTCCTCCCTTTCTCTCCCCCCTCTCTCTCTCTCTTCTCCCTCTCCTCTCTCTCTGAGGCCTTATTTGTCTCCGATTCCTCTTGCTATCGTTCCTTCTACCAAGTCATGTACAATATGTACAATTTTGTTATGAATAATTTATATAATATGCCTTATTTGACTTGAGAGAAAATAATACAAAAAAATATATATATATTTTTTAAAGTCATGCTATCCCCGTCACTTACATAGTGTTCAGTTACTTTGGAGTAATAAATCGTACCTTAGATGATTTTAAATCAACATCAATCGTAGATCCAAAACTTCAGGGCCCCGTTTCATAAAACTTACCATTGATGGTAACTTTGCCATCAATGGTAACTTTCATTTAAACCTTGAATTCGATTGGCTGTTGAGCAATGTTACTATGGTAGTTACCATTGATACCATTAATAGTAAATTTTATGGAACAGGGCCCTGGTGTGTCTTACTATGAAAGCAGGAAATCAATATAGGTAAGGGATGAGTAGTGAACACTGGCGTACTAGGGGGGGGGGGGGCTTGGGATGCTGCAGCCCCCAAAAGTTCCACGCCCCCCCCCCAAAAAAAAAAATTATACCTACCGGATATATGACAAAATTACATTTTCATTTTAAAGGGTCGATTTTTTTTGCTCGCTCGCAATTTTTCAGAGATTGGGTCCTGCATGCCTATGCTCATCCCCTCTCAAAATGTTTAGTTCATTACGCCAGTGGTAGTGAATGAAGAAGTGAATGCATTGGCGATCTAGGGAAGGGACTTTAGGGAGCATGTGGCTCCCGCCTTCCCCCTTCCCGGTCAAAGATTATTGATGCATGTGGAGGCTCAGCGCCTCTCCAAGAAACGTGCTGGAGAGCAGATATCGCTTTCTTTTCGGTTGCTGCGAGATTGCGGAACAAGCTACCCATCACCCTGAAGACTGCAACATAATTATGTGGACCAGTTCGAGGAAATTTTGAAGGGCCACTTATTCTGTTAGAATGGATGGATTGTATTTGTGTTTTCTTGCCGAAACTGGCCTTTCTGAAGTGTTATCATTGTTTAGGTGGCCCCTGATACCGCATTGTGGAGCAAGTGAAGCGCTTTGTAACTGCAAGGAAATATTCTTTGCATTGGACTGGACTGGATTGGTTGGAAACCCGACGACCCCTTTGTTCCATATCATAAAGCAACCAGCACCAGTGGCGTAGCTACCCCCTCCCCGTCGAATATCGCAATGTATATGAAGGAAAATGTAAAAAAGAAAGAAGGAAATAAAGACGGGGAGGGAGAAAAGGGAATCTGAAAAAGGATGATAGGAACCCCCTTTGACACTCTTCTCTCATTCGACAGAGCACCCTTTTTTCGTATTCCATCCATCCAGTAAAAACGATGCCCCAGGCCATCACACTAGCGCCCTTCAAATAGTTTGACCCACGCTGACCATATGAAAAATACCACTGACCATATGAAAAATAGATATTATCAACCAGCAACCCCCATCTCATCTTTCCTCTCACCTTTCATACAGCAACATAATCATCAGCGAAGAAATCCACCCACCTATCTCCTTCCGTGTGCTATTATGCTACATGGTCATGGATAAAAAAATGGGAAAATTCCCGAAAACCGACCAAGTTTAAGGTTGCGTGATATTGTGCAATGCGCATTTACAATAATACAATCACAGGATAGAACTAGATGAACATCTGAAGGTACTTCCCGTGATCTCTGAGCTCCAATTCCTGTTGTTAACTATTGCAAGGAAGCACACTGAGTACCTTTCACAGAGGGGCGGCGATTTCTTCTCACGGCCAGGGATGGGGGACGAGACTATCAACCTGGGGGGGGGGGGGGGGGGGGGGAGGGAGGGGGGAGGGGGTCTGTTACGGTTCACCCCCCCCCCCCCCCCCCCCCCCCCCCAGTGACTGTTTCGTGAAACGATCGATGCCTTGGTTCTTGTACTTTGGAGGATCAGGGCCCTGTGCATAAAAACATATTATCAATAATAGTAGTAGTACTGATGCGAAATGTGTAACATTTTAAAGAATATATGTATTCCCCCCCCTCTCTCTCTCACACACACTCACTCTCTTTTCCCTTCTGTCTCTCTTCGTTTCCGTCTATATTATTCTGCTACTTTTCTCTCTCTCTCTCTCTCTCTTTCTCTCTCTCATTGCCTCTTCCCTTTTCCTCGTTGTTCCATGTGTCTATTTTCTCTCACAAACTATAAGTGATATGTTAACCATTTAAATTGACGATGCGGTATGAATTCATCTTTTTACAACATAATATTGTAATTTCTATTGCATATTCTTGTTGTGCGAATGTGCACATTTATTTTATATATGCAATTTATAATGAATATGCAACTTATATACTTATAATGTGTTTGCAACCACTGGAATTGGAACAGAAAGTTTTATGCTAGTTATTCAGTTAACTTATTTTGTTCCTGGCGTTCCAGTGGTTGTATTATCTTTATCTTTACTTTGTCAAATGTGTTTCTACTTTGTAATGTTTTCTTTGCCAAATAACATAATAATAATAATAACAAGTCACAATGACTGTTATAAGCTACTGAAATCAGAGAATTTGATTGGCTGAGAGCAAATATGTTATAGATCTGTTGCAATTGTTATTGATAACATAAACGGGGGCCAGGAGAGGTAGATGTTGTTTCCTTCCTTTCAAGGGGCAGCAGAGCAATTTGTCGATATTGGGTGTGGGGGAACGGAAGCTGGTTTCTTGAGAACTTTTGATAAAACTATAAAGGGTGGCATATCTCAAGAGAGAAGATAGGGGAAAGAGAGAGAGAGAGAGAGAGAGAGAGAGAGAGAGAGAGAGGGGGGGGGGTGTATGTGTGTGTGTGTGTGTGCATATGAGGGAGGGAGGGGGGGGGGATTAACAGGTTAGGAGTCGAAAAGAAGGAATTAGGCCTATATAAAAAAAAGTGTGAGAGAAAGATAGTGTGTGGGAGAAGAGTGTAAGTAGAAGAAATGTTAAAAAAAAAAAACACCAAACAAACAAAAAAACAGGGGGAGAATGCAGAATTGCAAGGCATAATTAAAATATAAACAAAATATTATGAATGCTCTCTCCCTCCCTCCCTCTCTTTACCCCCCCCCCCCCCTCTCCCCAACTCTCTCTCTCTCTCTCTCTCGAATTTACAGATGTCATTGCATATCCATTTGCAAGAAGAAAAAAAACAAAACTACAAGAATATTATACATTTTACAAAATGCTTGCTTTATTTATGCTGAATATCCATCTCCAACAAGGCCTTAGATTTTAGGCATTTGTACATTTTCCCATCTTTGGTGCAACACAGAATGTTCCTTCCATTACAAAAGCTTGGTGTGAATCCAAGACATTTCAGTATATTTCTCATACTTCGACCCAATTTTGAATCAAATGATATGCACGCACTTGGTGAATAGATTGAGCTGTGCATACCATGACCCAAAAGACTTTCAAAGAGACAACCCAATGGCAAGTCAATAGCCTGGTGCATCATGAGCATTTCCAATGACATCGTATACATAATCCGAACAAGATTTCTGTACCCCATACAGTAGAGTATTGAAATTGCCCTCGGTTGATTTCTTGGAAGTCTTTGCGATCGTGTTACATGTACAATGCAAAACTCCATTAGCTACATGTATCTTTGCCCCAATCATATCATATCATGGATCATTCCTTCTTTATTTGTACAAAATTGGTCCCATTTTACTATTCAACTGTCTCTTCTCTAACCCTTCTTCTCTCCTTCTTCCTCTTCGTCCCTTCCCTTTCCCTCTCCTTTCCCCTTTCTTTCATTGCTACCATCATTTTCTAACACCACAATGATGCATGAAGCTCATATCCCAAAGTAAATAGAAAGCATTTCTTTGGATACTATTATGTAGCACAAGCATACAAATTTACAAGAGGTGTACACTTTACATACATATAGCATGACAATGGCACATGGGAGGCAAGGTTGTTTCTTTAAGTTACTTCTCTTGTTTCACTCAAAGTGAATAAACAAAAATATATGTTCTGTTCTATTCTATATAGTATAAATTTCAACATTTGGTATTTCAGTAAATTTCACCTGCTTTATCTCAGGAAAAACTGCTTTCATCAAAACTTTTTCAAACTCTCAAAATACTCATGTAAGTACTTCAAAGAAATCTATCTCATTGTTTCAACATGATTTCATGCAGTTTCAAAACATTTGTGGACATCTTTAAGATTGCTATTCATTCATAAATATTTTCAAATACTTCAAGACCATGAATCAATGCTGCATGTACCTTAAGAGTTTATCCACTTTGCTTGAAATTTCAAATATTCTTGTTGCAGCTCACTATGATTATGATTCCTCACTTAGTTTTCATAAAATCAATAAGAATACTTCTTACTGCAGGTGCTGCTACGCATATCAAAAAGCAATGCTGCGCCTTCAATACCATTGTTAATTGGTTACCTCACAAATAAGTTGATGCATTTGTAATCATTGCTAGGCTTACTTCAAAGACATACTATCTTACAAAGTAAAGACATAAACTTTGGTAAACTATTTTGAAAGAATCTTGAGCATGGGTTGTTGCATTTAACATTTTGATCATTAGAAGGCAAAATTTGAAACATGATTCTTATACTTGGAGGTAGTGTTGTTGCTGAGGGGTAATGTTGCATTGTTGTGATTAAACGTTGACCCTTGGGGTGAATTCCTGGACGGCTCCTTCTTCCGTGTCTGCCCGTTCAGCCTGTTGCGAGTCCAGGGGCGGGAACTTGCTAATCAGTGGAGTGCGTGGCGGTGATCTCACAGGAGACTCTTCCACCCCTCCTCCACTATTCATTCTCTCTTTGGACTTGGACAGCCCCAGGTTGGGATGGAAGTTCTTGGGTTTGGGCATGGTGGTGGTGGGGGGAGGTTGTGGTAATGCCCTCTGAGGGGGTACGGTGACTGCCTGCTCCACTTTCAAGTTGTTTGGGTTGTGGTCCTCTTCCTCCTTGGTGTGACGACTGCCTTTCTGGGAGAGCAGCAGCTTGGAGTTCTGCTGACGGAGCTCAGCGGCATGCTTCAAGCACATGCTGGAACTCATTTCTTTGATGGATACCTGTCCGAAACGGGAAGATTAATGATTGTGATTTTACATAGGATCTCTAAAGAGAAAGTCAAGTTTGATCTGGGAAAGGTAAAAAATAATTTGTGAGCTTTCTCATTCTCTTTATCAAAATTTGGAAGATTATCATAGTAGAAATGTCCCCTAAAAAGGATTGCTCTTCAAATGCCCTCAACATTAAAAATACTAGAAGAAACAGCTGAAATCTTCAGGCCAAACATGTGTGTGCAGTGCATGACACTCTCAGCAGGACTGAGTCAATTTCTTCCCATTTTGGTGATTCAAAAAAACCTTACAGCATACACTAATTCTTATGTAATATATAATCAACCTTACCCAATTGCAATAGAGACAGTTATTTCACAATACAAAAGCATGACCAGAACTCAATTTTATCTTTAAGCTAAGGTAGGCATATAAACTAGAAACTCACAGCTTCAAGCCCTATCTGAGGGACAATATTCTTAGTGTCATAAGAAGTTAAGGCTATATTCCATACATGAATCAAAATATTAGAAATCTGTACTTTCTCAAAAATCCACTCTTATTACAATGACACCATAGAATTTAGTGTGGATATACAGTACATACATTTAATCCCTTCTAATTTCTGTTTTGTTGTATGAGTTTATCACTATATTTGCAAATGAGCAAAATGGTTACAATTAGCACAGTCTAATCAGGCTAATAGATTTTAACCAATGAAATTTGGCAGAACTTACATGAGAACCTTTGCTGTCCACATCTAGCCTCCCATCGAGGACAGGCCCGTTGTGTTCGGCATTTCGCACCACGAAGAGGCGTGGCTCGTCCTCGGCACTGTACAGGAACGTGAGCTTGTGTACAGAGCGTGGGATGAGGCAGGGACTTGTGATCTCTTCACGCGTGTGTGCATTGTAAGCCGTACCCTAGGGACATGATGAAGATAAATGTACTTTTTATAACCCCTCAGGTTTCCTTCTCAACTCTTTCTCTGCCGGTGTCACATATATGTGACAAAGGGACAAGGTATTTTCAGTCAGACATTGCTCCACCAAGAAATATGTAGATGGTGATTTATCATTTATCAATGTTTAGAGCATGAATCAAACATTTTGAATATCAAATTATCATCATATGATGCTAGATTAAAAAGTTTGGGAGAATTGCAGACTTTGTACAGGATATTATTAAAAACTTTTGTATCAATCAATAGTCAACAAACGAGAAACAGAAATGGACTAAAGGGAAAACCATATTTTATTTTGTTATGGTTAAATATTCATGGATGAAATGAAGTAAAATAATATCTGGAAAGGGTAATAGATTTTGTACAACTTGTCACACAACATTTTGTAATATAAGTCACTGTTAAAGAAGTGCAGGCATTGGAAAAGTAAGCATTGTGTAGGTTTGAGTAAAATTTTGAAACAAGCAGAACCCCTCGGCACAGTAAGAGTTAAATTGGCAGCACTGATATTTTTCTTTGAACAGGTACATTATTCAAAAATAATTCATGCATCTGAAAAAGTTATCGCAACAGAACAGACAATGTAATATTTCAGAAACTCAAGAAGCACAATTTTTTGTACTA
This sequence comes from Heliocidaris tuberculata, assembly GCA_025618425.1. NCBI lineage: Eukaryota > Metazoa > Echinodermata > Echinoidea > Camarodonta > Echinometridae > Heliocidaris > Heliocidaris tuberculata. The sequence continues at coordinate 30,115,249 of CM046843.1, forward strand.
TTGAAATAAAATATTCATATTACAGTGAGTGCAGTACATTGTAAGAGCACTGGGGAATATTTGTAAAGTAGCTGAACCAAATACAGTGAAACCTGTGTATAAAGACCACTCAAGGGAGACAAGAAAAGCAGTCTTTATGAGCGGGTGGTCTTTATGTACAGATTCATTTAATACACATTTCAATGAGAAACACTTTTCAAGGGAAACAAAAATTGTGGTCTTTATAGACAGGAGGTCTTTCTACACAGGTAGTAGCTAAAGCAGGTTTGACTGTAAATGTATCTAATTAAGCCCTGTTGAGCCTGACGAGGCCTGACAAGGAAAATTGCTTTAAAACACTGCTGCGGCAAAATACAAACATTTTACACGTTAATTAAATGGCAAGTACGGGTAAAAGCAAAATAGCTTTACACAACAAGGACTCTGGCATACTCAGTGATCTGTGTGTGATGATAAACTTATTCCTGATATACTCTTAGCTTAAAGGCATTGATTAACTTTGCCCAGGATTGAAAAAATAAATCACTGTTCCAGCTAATGCTGTAATCATAATTGCAATTCTTTAGCTCAGACAGGAATCGCCTGAGTTTTATAAGCTGATCGGTTGTTTATATATCAAGATATTTACGATTGAACATTGATGTTGGGATAGAGTACCACCGAACCCTAAAGAACTCTTACGGTTGGCATACCTCGCTCTGTCACAGAATACCGTACGGGCTGGAAACCCGCTCTGAAATCGCCAAGCGCTGGTGCTTGGTTTTTGTGACTGCAGCGCAGCGAAGAAGCAGAGTGACTTGCGCTAGCGATTGATCGCGATTTTCTCTTTTTTAGGATAGTAAACGGGTTCCATTTTCTCTCATACTTTCACATATATCCTTAATTATATATGTAGTTAGAGGACTGCACACAATTAATTGGCATTTGAGCTGATTTTACAATTTTTCACAAAGTTAATCAATCACTTTAAAGCATGTTCATTTGCTGTGGATTTTTTGGGGTTGTTTTTTGGTTCAAGGCAGTTAACCACATCAAGTCTGAATGTGGCTTTAATATACTCAGTAAAGCATAGGAACTTGGTCAACCATAGAATACACAGATAGCAGCCATGCATTATCATCATATATTTGTGACTGGGTTGCCCATAGCATATATAGATAGCAGCTGTGCATTATTAATTTATTTAATTTTCATTATTAAGGTTAAGGGATTGGGTAACAGTAGATTAAGAATGTAGTGACTGTATGAAGGAAGCCTTACATTGATGAGGATGAGGTCTTCCATGGTGGCATCGATGTTGAATTGATAACGAGACTCAACCAGATCAGCCAGGTAACCACGCTCCAAGTGTAGCTTCACTTTCTCCTGGGTCCAACCCTATGTGAAAAATTGATTGGCACATTGATGCACTAATTAATTGATTGACACAATGATTGATTAATTGACAGATTGATTTATTGACAAATTGAATGGCTGATTGATTGACAGATTAACTGATGTACTGACTGACTCTTTAATGTACAAATTAATTGACATTGTTTGATTGACAGATTATTTGACTGCAGCATTGAATGACTGATTGATTGATGGTTGATTGATGCATCAATTGATTACTTGATTCATGCAGTGACTGAATGATGGATAGAACAGTAAATTTTTTTCCTTACTGACTCAACGAGTAATTAACCTATTGTTTTACCGATTTACAGATTGATTGACAAAATGGTTGATCTAAAGATTAACTGATTTGATATTGATAATAATCAAATAAAGACATATTGATCTATTCATCATTTATGGAATAGTTAATTGATTGGCACAGTGATTTAATAACTAATATATTAATTTGATCCTCTGATCAATTGCTTGGTTGACTGAACGACTATAACTGAATGACTATAATAATTATTATAGTCATTCGGTCAACCAAACGATTGATCAGAGGGTCAAATCAGTCTGAATGACTAATTGATGAATATTTGACTGACACTAATTTTTACAATGACTGACAATAATTTTTGCAATGCATGACTCAAAATACTAAATTTCTCATGGAATCATTTACAATCATAACCCTAAATTTCTCAGTTGATACATATTGACAACAATGGTCCAACCAGGGCAAAAGGTTTGGGAGGGTGCAGCTTGGCCTACCTGATAGGCCATCTGTTCCATGATAAGCGGTGTGGCGATCCTGATGGACACCACACGCCACAGACGATACTCCAAGGACGGGGAGAGGGTGAATGTATCAATGGCAATGTTCATGTCCTCCGCAGTGATGAAGTATACCTGATCACAAGAAATCACAAGAAAAACATGGATCAGGGACAGTATTACTTTCAGTCGGACATTATCCTGATCATACCGGTCAAGCATCACAATTATACCCTTATTGGTCTGGCTACCTCTATTCTTAAATTGTATAACCAGTTAGAATGAAAGATTGGTCAGTCTGAATAATGTAAAAACAAATTGCCATTTCCTAAAACTGTTCGGTGTAGTTAAATCACGAAGTAATAACTAGATGCACAGTCTTATAACATCTCAAACACCACTAAGTGTAACCCTTACTGCACTGGGGGAGGGCCTCCGAGGCCCCCCCCCCCGACAAATTTCACGCTACGCCACTTCCTGACCTTTTACTAGTAAGTCTTGCGCATCTTTTGACACCAAGTTTACAAAAATCAGTCATACCGTTACTGAGTCACGTGACCTTTTATGACCTCATGTCAGCACGAAAACAGAGAATTTCTGAGTTTTACATACAAAACAAAAGGGAAACTGCATTTCCTCATGTTCCTCCTTTATCACCTATAATTTCTTCTTTAAGCTGTAACTATCATCTATTCTAACAGAATACTGGTTCAGACAAGACTCTGAAACCACAGACTTAAAAAAAAAGAAAGAAGCAATTAAGTTGAAAAACAAAGAAATACATAAAAAATTCGAAAAACAATAGAATACACAAGAATTAAAATCACTTTCAAAATTGTTTATGTAATGTTTTTATTGTTTAGAAAGAACTTCTTGTATTGGAATTTTATCTCCAAGTCCTTTCTTTACCTGATGATTAATCAAAATGTATATTATAATGCATATAATTTGCATAAAATATAATAACAAATTTAAAAATGAAGATTTGGATAAAAATAACGATGGATTTGTGTTCTTTACATGATTCCTGATGCAAAATTTTGTGGCCCCCCCCCCCCTAGTCAGAGAGGCCAAGCTTGAAATAGCCCAGTACAGTAAGGGTTACTGATGCCTTATGGCACAAGGTATGAAATGTGGTGTATGTGCAGTGCTCCGACATATGCCCCAGTGACAATTCCTCCTGGATTTATTTTGTCAAGGATATACTGTCAGGGTCGTAACTGAAGTTTATAATTAGATTAAGGGATAGGCTAAGGGTTACGTAAAGTGCTTGGTGTAGGATATCGCAGGAGCATGTGCTTGTACAACTATACTGACCTGCACAGTAGTTTCACAGACGACTGTTGCATTGCGAGGTTTGTTGGTGAGGACACCCATCTCTCCGATGACGTTACCAACAGTCAGGTAATCCTCGTAGACCTCGTTCTCGTCTGCTGCGCCGACAGTAACGGGAGGATTGTCATGGTCCAAGAAAGCACTGCAGCCATAGAGCTAGGTAGGGAGGAAAGAAGATAGAAGGGATGAGAGATGGGAACAGATTAGAGGAGGAATAGAAGAAAGAGATGATTGCAAGAAGGTAAGAGGAGGGGTGAGAATCATCTATAGGATGAGAGGAGGAATAGAAGACAGAGAAGAGAGACAGAAAGTGAGACATTAATGAATTTGGAAATGACATAGAGGAAGAAAAAAGAGACAGAGAGCGAGAAAGAGAGAGAGAGAGAGAGGAGTGGCAAGCAGTTACAGGAGAGGATGACTTCATGATAGTCAAAGTGAAGGATTCAGTAAGTGAGAGAAGTAGACACAGGATTGAGAGATATCGACAGGAGAGAGGAACAGCAAGGAAAGAGCTCTGCTGTAGCATTCAACTGTTTTCCTTACCTTGACGAGTCCAGATACGATGAGGAAGAGACCGTCTGATGGATCACCCTCTCTCACTATCACTTCACCATAGTCAAAGTGAAGCAGACTAGCTCGGGCCTGGTAGAAACATAAGGAAAACAAAGTAATGATTCTAATCTTAAAGGTCATCTCAAGTTCCAATAATGCACTGACAGGTTTAAGGGAAGGGGGGGGGGGGGTTTAAACCCAGTTCCTTGAGTACACAAAAAAGAAGTCTACCCAGGATAGCCTCATCACTATTAATACTTCTCTCCCTGCTCTTCCTGAGAGTGTGGCAATATTCATCACCTACGTTATTCGCCAGGTACACATTTAATAAATGTGGGCCCAGTAAAACACAAAAGAATACAATTAACTGCAAAATGGCGATGGCCAATCAAGTCTATCGGTGAATGCACACATTTTCAAAAGGCTGACCATTAAACCAATCAGAAGCATTGTTTCAAATTTGCAACTGATCACAAACCAATGTGTAATGGGGCCCTGGTTCTAGAGGACGAATATGGGTAAAGTACTATGTCCAGGCAAAGATACCGACTTAGATAATCAGACTTAGGATCTGTCATATGAGAATCAAATGCCTTCACATATACATGTACCACAGCGAATGTAATACTATTACTATTATCATGTTCACGCTGTGAGTGCCGAGATCTTACCTTGATGAAGTTGATGAGCTTCTCATCTCCCGCTAACCAGGATACGTTCCTGAGAAGGTTTTCTGGAGGCGGCGGTGGAATACTGGAAGGAGCATTCATCAATCTCTTCATCTTGATCTCAACCGTCTGAATATCAAAGATTGAAATAGACAGTGAAACCTGCGTAAGAGGACCGCTCAAGGGACACAAAATAAGTGCTGTTGATATACCTGCTCCATCAATAACTTTTGCAATGAAAAAAATTGTTTTTATATAGGTGGTCACTAAAACAGGTTTATACAAACTGAACACAGTTTGTATATTCAATCTACAATTATGGGGGTATGAAAAATTTCTAGATATCATAGATAAATTAGATAACAGAAATGTCAAGACACTGCATCAGGAACTAACCTTCTCCAGCTTGTGGGCTTCCATCTCATCGAGCAAGCCCGCCCCCTGGAGTTCATGGATGGTCTCACGGGAGTGGTTGAGAACCGTTCGGATTGCCTGACGGGTCTTGACAGACACGGCAATGCCTGGGTGATCTCGCTGCAGAAGGCCTGGAAGGAGAGATCAGAGAATATAAGGACTATACCATGAAATGTAATGTCTTGCAACTTTTTACAGACGTAGTATTATAAGGGATAGTGTAGCCATTTATATAACCTTCCCCATCTTTCATAATTACACAGGAATAAAGCCTTACCCTACCTAATTCCTTAACAACATGGAGTCATCCTAACCCTACCTAATTCCTTGACAACTTGGAGTCGTCCACTTTCTGAGATGTGTTTGAGTTCCCTGAGGATCTTCTTGTTATCCACCATGTGGTCGATGATCTTGCCAACTTCCTCTTCACCGATGATGTATCCTTTGCCAACGTCATAGCCAAGACTGAGCTGCTTGTTGATACGTCCGTTGACCGCTGCGATCAGCCGAGGAATCAAGGCCTAAACATTGGGGGTTACAACAAATTTATGGCAGAAAAATATGTTTGATTACTTTTGTTAAGGAAAATTTAACTCATACGCTTAAGGACGTTCATCAGTTATGTTTGTGCGCACCTCAGCTGCGCATCCTGGCTGGTATGTTACGTCATCACAACACAGGGAGAGTATTGCGCGCAGTTAAGACAATGGATACACATGGGTTCGCAAGTGTGCGCAGTAACAAGAACCCGGTAAAAATAGATGAAATCAATAATTCTGTACCTGTGAAAAATATATATAACAAATATTAACTAGCTTGAGCTGAAAGATAACATTCGATGCCCCCTCATGAACTTTCTATAGGCAAAGTTAGTCGTATAGGAAAAATGAAAGGTAGACATGGTAGATGTAATTTGGAATTCATAGTCATGGTCATCTACCTCCCATTTTAATACAATTCCTTAGCACAAAAAGAGAGCTGGAGAAAGAAAGTCAAATATATGCCCAAGAATCATTTGTCTATGCCATATGATTGTCTAATGATCATTATCCCTACAGTCAAAGACATGAGCAAATAGAATAATGAATAAAATGTCACTCAAAACGACTTACAATTTCCTTCTTTTTTATACACTGGTTCGAAAGTGTGCGTAAAATATAGACAACTATGTCGTTACCGTGATTATTATGTTTGAAATACTAGTAGTCGTGAACAGGTGCGCAAAAGTAAGGGTGCCTTACTTTTTTTCCCCTGGGGAGGGGGGAGGGGGCAAACACTCTGAGGTGCCCCACCTCACAAGAATATGGGTCCACTTCGCTACCTGCTTACAGCCCCCCCCCCCCCCCCCCCCCCGACCATACAAGCCCATCCCCGCACCGCCTTTTCTTCTATATTCCGATATATTTTCATAGTGCGAGGTTTAGAATTTTTAATTTAAAAAAATTGAATAAATGAACACTGTAATCATCCATTGTTTTTCAATATCCCTCCTTACACCTGAAATAGGGTTATTTTGTTTCTTTATTTTGTGTACAAAATTTTAAACACTTTTTGGTATACCGGCACCTCGCTGCCCGAATATGAGGATATTCAGGCGACTCGCTACCAAAATATGAGGATTTTCGGGAACCTTGCAAAATTATTTATTATAAAAATGCGGGGGGCGCTGCTAGCACAAAAACCAGTACATGGACCCCCTTTTTTCAAACTCTCTCCTCCTTCGGTATAATTTTCTCTACAAATCTGGAAACTTTGGTGAAAATGACATGGATCTTGAATGTACAGGAGAGTTATTTTGCACCCATCCCATTCCTAGACAGGTTCCCAGCCAGATATGCGCAGTTTTTGAGAGTTTTGCGAGTTTTTGACTTCTTCTGCCGAATGAGGGCCCTGATAGCACAAAAACGAGTGCATGGACCCCCTTTTAAAAACTTTCTCCTCCTTCTGTATACTCTTCTCTACAAATCTGGAAAAATTTACGAATCTGGCATGGATTTTGAATGTACAGTAGAGTTTTTTTGCACCTATCCCATTCCCACACAGGTTCCCAGCTAGCCATGCGCAGTTTTTGCGAGTTTTGCGAGTTTTTGACTTCTTCTGCCGAATGAGGGCCCTGATAGCACAAAAACGAGTGCATGGACCCCCATTTTTTAAACTTTCTCCTTTTGCAGTATATAATTCTCTACAAATTTGGAAAAAATTACGAATCTGACATGGATTTTGAATGTACAGTATAGTTTTTTCGAACCCATCCCATTCCTAGACAGGTTCTCAGCCAGTTCTTACGAGTTTTGCGAGTTTTTGACCTTTTCCGCCAACTGAGGGCGCTGCTAGCATAAAAACGAGTGCATTGACCCCCATTTTTAAAACTTTCTCCTCCTTCAGTATACTTTTCTCTACAAATCTGGAAAGTTTGACGAATATGACATGGATTTTGACAGAATAATGGGGATTTGTATATGAAATTGGGAATTCTGAGGCCTATCAATGGCCAAAAACCTGCGATGACGTCATTCTACCTGACACCCAATCATGGCACAGTTCAGTGTCCCATAGAAAATAAGTAAGCACATGGACCTATAATTTTCTATGCGTATTTGGGCTTGTCATGGACCAAAGTAACTGTATGCAAAGTTTGGTGAAAATGACATGGATTTGACTTTAACTGTGGAACGTCCTTAAGTAACCTGTCTAACACTATCATACTACCATCCTATCTTATCTTATCCTAATACTTTACAATAAAGTAAAGTCCCTTTACCTTTGACCTTGTATAATATTACCACCTAGTCTGGCGATCTTGATACCTTTGTCAACCTTTCTATAACACTGACACATACACCACTGTCTGGTCTAGCAAATAACACTGGTCTAGTTGGCATTAACATTGACAGCCAACAGGTTTAACGCTAACACTTGACACCTAGCACCCATACCTTAGTTAGCCTGAGCATCCTGAGGCCTCGGAGGAGACGAAAGAGCTTCACCACCTTGAGGGAGGAGACATTGATGGTGATGGTGATGGTGCCTTCCATGAGTGTCTCTGCGATGATGATGTCGACAGCGGCTACGACGAGGATGAAGGCATCAAACTTGTTCCAGTGACTTACAATGTAGTGACGACCCAATCCAAGAATCTGCAAGTATTAAGGTAGAGAATTATTTCATCTGTAGTGATATTGCATTTTCTTTCCAACATCAGATCCCAGACGGATTATACAAGAGCTGAGTGAACTTTAAAGGTCCAAAGTATTAGGAATTACACATTATACATGACCAGAAAGAGCAAAAATCACTGAAAATGTTGAGTCCATTTTTTATGCAGTTCCCTATGCCGTTCTTGAATAAGAACAACTGAAATGCAAATAATCATCTCTAATAGTCTCTAAATTGACAACTTGGTGCAAATTCATAATCACTATTTTCACGTAGAAATTGGCAGATTTTTGTTAAAGGGAAGTCCACCCTGATTACAAGTTGGTTTTAAAAGAAGCAGAAAATTTTAAGAAACAGATCAATGAAGGTTTGAGTAAAATACGATAAGAAATAAGAAATTTATGAATTTCTTGAAGTTGTAATAAATCAAACACAAATTAGCAACTCCGTCATGTACCTTGCAAGCTCCTCTCCCATTTGCCATGTACCCCAAAAATCATTAATTTCCGTTTTCTTTAAAGAAAATATTCAAACATACATGCACCTTAGATATAATCACTGATCTTATGTTTTTACACAAAACCTGTATGAAACAAATCTACATGTACATGTATTCCTTCATCAGAAACAAAGAAAATAAAAATTTATGAAATTTTCTGTACTGAGCAAACAGGAGATGAGCTCGCAAGATACCTCAGAGTTGCCAATTTGGGTATGATTGATTACAACTTCAAAAATTCATAACTTTCTTATTTTTTATTGCATTTTGCTCAAACCTTCATTGATAGGTTTCATTAATTTTTCTGCTTCTTTTAAAACCAACTTGTAATCAGGGTGTACTTTCCTTTTAAGTAATTTTCATTCACATTGGCTGATTAATACACATTTTCATTTTTTTCAAACTATGTAGGAGCGGAAAATAAGCATAATTGTTGCCAATTCGAGGAGTAAAAACATGATCAATTTAGTCCATAAGGAAACTCTGAACTGCTATGGGTTAAGGCAACATTGTCACTACTATAATGCTCCATTTGAGACTCACTTTGACGATAGCTTCCAAGGCATAGATACAGAAGAAGACAAAGTTGGAGATCCTAAGCGCATCCTCGATCTTGTCAAGGGTGGAAGGCTCTGAGCTAACGGTTGCAGTGGGAACTGCCATGGTGGATGCCAGAGCCGCTGTTGTGGATGTCGGAGCCACTGTTGTGGATGCCGCAGCCATCTTTTCCTGTACGATGAACTCCATGATGATGGGTACGATGTTGAGGATGATGGCGATGTTGATGGTAATGTCGAAGGCCATGTGATGGCATATCTTGTACATCAGCTTGCCAATTTTGTGCTTGGGCATGGGGATGGCTGCGATCTTCTTCTCACTGATGAGGTCCTCAAGTTTGCGTTTCTGCAAATAAACATCCAAACGAAGATTATAAGCCGTAGCTAGACTTCAGCAGATTTACAGAGTGTACAAATGCAAGGAATACAATAGTGACATAAAGGGAAATCAATCTGAGGTGGTATTCTGAAAATTGTTGTAACTTTTCGATTTTGATGTTAATTGTCATAACAAATTGAAATAAACAATTATCATTGGTGCCTGCGCAGATGTCTTTTTCAACTTTACGCAAATATTAACCAATGACTTGTCCTAATTTTGATTTGCTATGACAATTAACATTGAGATTCTTAAGATAAAAGTTACAACAATTTTCAGAATACCACCCCTGGTGTCATGGGGGGGGGGGGGGTGAGGCACGGAACTTACTAGGGGAATGATAAAAAATACAAAAGGACAATGCCTTCAAGAGAGGTGAGGGTACGGAAGGGGTTCTTTTTACCTTGCCTCCCCCTCTCCCTTTCTTTCTATCTCTCTCTCTCTCTCTGTGCCACTCAATTGGGGGGGTGGGGGCGGAGGGGGTAGGGGGTGGACATGTGCCTGTAATTATGCCAGTTAAGTCTTTACTCACCAGCCAGGGGTAGATGCCTTTGACCTGCCAAGACTTCTTAAGTTCATCCACCAGGATAAACTGATCTTTCTCGTCGGCAGCGACCTCAGCATGCTGTACCAGCAGGCGCACTGCCTCCCTTGCAAGCATGCCATGCTCAAACTGCTTCCAGTAGCTGATCTATGGTTGAAAAAATATATTGGCAGATCAGATGATAAATGAAACAACAACATTTGCTCCGCCGTCCATATATCGAAAGGTCAAAGGTTAAGGTCAAGGTCATGATTTGTTTTTTTTTGTTCAGGACAATATGAAGATTAGGATTAGGGTTAGGGTTAGGGTTAGGTTTAGGTTTAGGTTTAGGATCAACACGGCAAAGTTAGACCGGAGCAATTGTTGCAGGAGCAAATGCCATGGAACCGTTCTGGTCATGTGATTACATTGTGAAAGAAACAGTATAGAAGCAATTGGGAAAGGTTGATCATGTCTACATAAGAGTTGGTAGGAGATTTTAGAATCATCAAAATTATAATAAATTGACAAAATTTCACTACAAAACACACGAACTGCACACAGAAATGGATGTACAGGAGTGTACACGCACATGGGATGAATGTTTGGCCCGAGAAATTCAGCTATTTCGAGTCTTATTTCGAATATGACGGCATTTGAAGAGCAATCCTTTTCAGGGGACATTTCTGTTATGAAGTTCTTCCAAACTCTCATAAAAGGTATGAGAAAGCTCACAGATTTTTTTTTTTTCACTTTTCCCAGAACTCAACCTTCCCTTTAAGCAAAGCTTTGAAAGAGTATATACCAACTAAAACAGGAATCATTCTGGCTGCATGGCACTACTACACATATTCACTGCATAAAAATCTTCAACAGATGACTTCATCTTCCATGTGTATAAATAGAAGATCTCATACCACGGTTAGATGGACATTCTCATAATTTTTGCCCCAACCTCATGGAATGACCCTACAGGGACCTTTGCTGCAAGCGGCTACTTTTTTCTTCACCCCAACATTTTGTTCATTTACAAGTACATGTAAAATGGTTTCTATTTTGAGGTGGTGGTCTTTAAAAGCAGTTTATCGCATCATACATAGCTTTAATGTGTGTATAGTCCCATATACATATTTCTGTGTGCAGTGCATGTGACTCTCAGAAGGATTGAGTCAATTTCTTCTCATTCTGGTGATTCCAAAACATGGGGCTTACAGCATACACCAATTCTTATGTACATGTACTATATATAAATCAACCTTTCCCAATTGTTTTGAGACAGTTTCTTGTGCAGTGAAATCGCATGACCTGGGGGGTGATTCACTAACAGCTAAAATTAATCCCAAATAAGAAAAAAATCAATTTTAGGAACAATATCCATCCTAAGAGCGATATCGCTTTTAGTGACTGATTCACTAAGGTATTTGGGATTGATTCCAGCCTCTGAATTGATTTTAAGGTTGGGAGTGATCCGGATCGCTCCTAAACAATCACAAACGGTCACTCCACTGCCTGCACGCCCATTGCCCTAGCCATAGGCCCTAGCCCTGTGTATGTCCAGTCGATGCGTGCGCGCAATTAATGCAGTAGCTAGGTAACGCGCACTAGCTACGCGCTAAGTAGAGAATTAGGTCGGGTGACTGAGGGGCGGTGACTGAAATTTGAGTACGTTGATTGGTTGGAATGAGTGCGCTCGTAAATATTCATTTGCGCTCATATATATTCATGATAAAATTGATTCCATCCTAAAAGCGATTTAGTGAATCAGTAAGGTGGAATTAATTTTAAAGGTAAGAGATAGTTTTGGGAAGCTCTCAAAAACTTTTCATGAGATTTCTTTGATTTTATTTAATAAATAGCAGGGTACTAACATAACTAAGATACTGTGAAGTTTTTTCCTCCTCAAGTGAAGTATTTATCGAATGAAAGGTGAAAAGTAATAAAAATCCCTGGCCCAAAAAAGAGGGGATGTAAATTAAAACAACGGCCACACACATAACGCATATGGGGATTGCCGTGTGTTATAGAATACGCTACACACAGTGCGAAGCGCTGGGTTTATTGTGCGGGGAACCTTCGGGTGGATATGGTCTTAGTTTGAGGCAGTGAAAAGCCGTTACCAAGCGTTTCTTACAGATATTTACACTAAAATTTGTTCGAAATCGTGAATGGAATGTTAAAATAATCTCGTACATGTGTCTTATGGTAAAAGGAGAATAATATGTGACTATGTTAGATAAGTTTCTTGCCAGTATTTTTTTTGACTACCTTGACTGTCTGTGAGCTTTAAGCTGGGAATGAAATCAATCCCGAAAATTGATTTTAGGAATGATATCGATCCCAGTTAGTGAATCACCCCCCAGAACTCAAGTTTATCTTTAATATGATATATATTTTGCTCAAATTACCTTTTCTGCTTTGAGCATTCTGAGCCTGGCTTCTTCCATCATGTCTGCAAACTCTTTATGAGATGGTTCGTTGGGTACCATGGCCTTACAGCCTGGGCATACGCTCTTCCTTTCACCAAGGACCAACTCGTCAAGAGGTGCGTTCTAAATGTTCAGAGCAATATGAATTGGATTGAAATAAATTATATCTAATACACAGTATTCAGTATCATGCATAACTGAAAAGGCATATGAATCACTCTTACAGGCACACATATGCGTATAAAAGCATACATCAACAGATAACTTAAGGAAGAATCAAAACATAAAATAATTTCTCACATGTACAAGGCAACTAATAACAAACATAGAAAGTGAACAATAAAAGTTTAAGAATGCTAGTAAAAGAATGATTTAAGAATCTAAATTGCTATCTAGGCATTTTTCATAGATCTTCTTCTTAAAAAATCTACAACACAGTTCAGCAATAAAGTGTACATTACATTCATTGGATTCACTGGTATACCTGTCGAAACTGAACTGAAGCTACCGTTAATTTTTGCTGCATAAGCAGCACAATTTACATATTTTACCTACCTCATCATCTTGCTTGGTGCTGTATGGGTCGTTGATCTCGCAAGCCTCCGTAGCAATGTCCCAGTCAGCGTCTGCGAGGAAGCGGTCAGCTTTGAGCATGTTAAAGGTTCGTTCCTGACCCTCGTGAATACGTCTCACGGCCCCAGCCATGGCCAGACGCTTAGGAATAGAGATGTCACTCATACCTGTGTGGTTTTAACAATAATGATTAAAGCACTTATATGCTCCACATGTTTTGTTACTCCACTGCTCGGTGTTGTATTACCCCCGTTTTACAGGGGGGCGTTTCATCAAGTGTCTTGTCAGTGATTTTTACTGACAAATTTGCTCTCAGCCAATCAGATGCAAGGATTTCAGTAGCTTATAACAGTTATTGCAACTTGTCATTTATGAAACAGGGCCCAGGGGTGCCTAAAGGCTTGTTCAAATATAGCAGTAAACCACCTAAAAAAAACATTAGGGTTCCCCACTTGCCATTCATATAATACACATGCATTTTCGGAGGCTTGTTTACCACTGTACATACATCTGAACAATGAGCCTTTAGGGTTTAAGGTCAACTCTTAAAGTCCTTTCAGAATTAAAATACCAAGGGCAAAGTCTCCCGACAAGGGTACAGACAGATATAATAAATAAGTCAGTGCATACTTTTACCAAGCAAAATCACTTTGATCATCCGAAATCATTCCCGTGGATGTCGCAAGACTATATTTTGGACAATTTGGACCAAGGGAAAACAATTTCCTGCAGAGAGGCCTGGGCCCTGTTTCATAAAACTTGTTTATATCAATAATAACTGCACCATTTCTATGACAAATTTGCTCTTAGCCAATCAGATTCAAGGATTTCAGTAGCTTATAACAGTCATTGTAACTCGTTATTGATAACAAGTTTTATGATACGGGGCCCTGGTAAACTTAATTCAAGCGCTTTGTATCCAGTGGAAAAGGCACTTCATGTATATAAATTGATACTATTATAATTATTATTGTTATAATGGTACATGTATATTTTACCAAGAACTTTCAGAAGAGTCTGGATGGTTGTAGCATTGATGACCAGTGTCAGCACCACGATGCCCGCCGTATGGAAGAGGAACCTGCTACCAATGATATCCCCACCGGCCAGGTTCTCCACAACCAGGGCCAATGCCAGACCCACGGCGCCCCGAAGACCACCCCAGGTCATGATGACTGCGTTGCGCCAGGTGAGACCGTAACCGATTCTTGACAGGATGGGACTGAAGAGGCCGATCACCATACCCCTACATGGTTGACGTATGAATATTCATTTATCACTTTCAGACAAGAAATGTAAAAGCAACAGCGAGTGTATGAATATCCACACATGGGACCATAGTGGATATTTGACAGAGTGGGACTGAAGAGGTTGATAACCATATATCCCTAGATGGTGTGTGAGTTAATTTCATTGACAAGAATAGATAATGAGTGTCAAGTGAGTGTTTGTACATTCACAAATCTATTTCACAGAACCTGATTGCAAAGTGTGTATATGAATACTCATTTATTTACCTTGGCAACGTGTGTATGAATAATCATACATGAGAGGGTATCCGATGGGGCTGAAGAGGCTAATAACCATGCCCCTGGATGATATATGAATATTCATTTATTAATTTCAGAGACAGCAATGGAAATGCTCATGGAAAATTCCTGCCCTAAATCATGGGGCAACATTCATTACAATACAGTCTGAGTCTTCCTTGACTCCTACCTGATGATATTGATGGCGAGATAAAGCACAATGAGATAAAACCAATCCATCTTATCCACGCTGACCAGAGCCTTCTGGGTAACGACCACACCCACCATCATGAAGATAAGGGTGTTGGCTAGATAGGCAAGCATCTCCCAGAACCTTACGCAAAACAGTACATTGAAGGTTACAAGGGACCAAATACCAAATAATGTTGTTCTTTATGTCTGGGGTAAGATAGGTAATGATTAGTTCATATCTAACACTGATTGAAAACAAACAGTCTCAGTTCTTCTGAGAAAAACTCTGGACTCTAATATACTTTCTTAAAGATACCTCTAAACACAAAGCACATTTTTATCAAAACTACATCTTACTGAATAGTGAGTAAAAATAAAGAGGCAGAAGATACATTGTAAACCCATTCAAATCATGATTATCATTAGCATTATTATTGTAATCATTAGATCACCATTATCATCATCAATATTGTAATCATTATAATTACTTTCATTATCATCATCACCATCATCATTTAGTCATTTATCATTTACTTATTTATTTACTCCTCCCTGGTTCATCAAATTACATAGCATGATCATGCATGAGAATAATCAAATAGACTTAGCAGGTAATTACGATCATCATCATCATTATCAGCAGCAGCAGCAATCATCATTATCATCATCTATATTATACCTATGCAAGAAGACCTCCACCTCTGGACTGATGGATGTCTTCTCAGCGTTGACGATGAGACCAAGGACAACCACGGCCAGGACGCCAGAGACCTTGAGCCAGACGTCACCGATGTAGTAGGTGAGGTAGGTAGCCGCCAGGGTGATCGTGATCTCTACCAGGGCATCGTTGAAAATGTGCGACAACCAGAAGACCGTCATCTTGGCGACGGCGTAGCCAAACAGAGGTCCAGCAATGGCCACTTGCATGAAGTAGAGCACATTTTGGCCGACTAAAAACAAAATCATAATCACATGCATAGATAAGTGCCCTTTTATTCTAATAAAGTTAGCCGACCAAAATTGGGACTGATCTGCCATGGATACCGACATTGACCTATCATAAAATATCTCCAATTTAAAATGAAATAACTAGGATCTAGTAAATAGGAGATTTGGATTACAAAACAAATTAAGTGCATCTACATTCCTTCAATATCTATCAGCTCTCCATGAGCATGTTTGAGTTTTGAGTTTGAGTTTGAGTTTGAGTTTATTAACAACATAATACTTATTATTTTATATACATGTACATTTTATAAGTGTATGTACCACAGTACTGTACACAGAATACATAATATGTGAGTATATGAAGAATAACAACACACACACAAAAAAAACAAAAAAACAAAGAAAATACAAAACTATGTACAAGTATCTACAAAGTTTAGAAGTTGAGATTATCCTAAATGTTATTAAAAGGAATCAGAAGGTAGCATAAATGCTAGTCGAGACTGATTCCCTCAATCTACTACAGAATGATGAACATTTAAGGTGAATACAATTTTATAAGAAATTTATAAAACTTATGTTTTGTCACAAAATAATATAAATTGTTGTATTTTTAAAGTTTCAGGTAAACATTGTTGCAGTGAGTAAATACGTTATCAATTCCTTCCTGAAAACACTTCTAGATTTTTTAACTCTGATTTCATGAGGTATACAATTCCAAATTTTTACTCCAGTGAAAGATATTGAGAACTGACCTTGTGTTGTTTTGCATTTGGGAAGATGTAACTGACCACACTCTTTTGCCCTTGTAGCATGTCCATGTTCTACCACTTGGCAATATTCAGTAAAGGAGTGTGGTATATTTTTATTCAACAAATCATAAATAAAGATGGAGACTGATAAACAATGAAGTTTGAAAACATTCAAAATCTGCAACTTTTGAAATAGAGGATCAGAGTGAGTATCTCTCGGGCTAAATGTTATTGCTCTCACGGCCATAGATGCAATAGATGCACACAGGCAATCTCATGCGTATAGATCAGTATAATGCACATATACGCAGGCAAAACTTGTATGTACTGTACCTGATGAAACCAGATGAGGGAAGAAGACGATCTGCATGAAGACATTGAAGATAACGATAGCACAACCATCATTCAGCAGTGATTCACCTTCAATGATAGTCCCAAGCTGTTTGGATGCACCTTTATATAACATAAAAGAATGCAATCATATCTATTACATAATGAATGCAAAAGAATACAATCATTTCAATTAATTTGATAACATGCACACTGTAAAACATGTGAGAGATACATTATTTCCGTGAGATGCACTACCTCTGAGATTTTCAGAATAAAATCAATTGAATTAGAAGCACTGTAAAAACTACATGATATTTTATGCTAGTGAAACGTTTTTACGTCAATACAAATTGAAATTGCGTAGAATGAACACTCTTATTGTTGCTTTCACAGATGTTTCACTTACCTGTATGTGTACATATAGCCAGCTTCTGGACCACACTGTGACATTTAGCAATGACATGTCCTAATTATGACTTATTATGACAATTAACATACTTTGATAATGAATAAAAGTTTAAAAATAACAGTTTTCAGAATACCATCCAAAGTACATGTACATACCAAGGTCTTTCAGCAGGGCAACGACAGCTACAGGGTCAGTTGCACTCATGATGGCGCCAAACATCATGGATTCGCTGAAATTCCAGTCATAGTTGAACAGGTTCATTGCCAGCACAGCAGTAAGAATGGATGCTACTACCAGACCGAGCAGAGCAAGTATACACACCTAGATAAAGGAAAAGGAAAAAGGAAAAATGAATAGGAATAAACTCTGCTCTTTTCCTTATATCTAAGGTTTTTTTTTAATCAACTTCCTTACCAACAACTTCCTTTTTACACCCGATATTGTTGGTGATTTCAGGTTGAAGTCCCCGCCGGCCTAATCCAATCTCGGGGTTTGTAGAGTGCCAATATCTAAGATAAAGTTGAGTTCTGGTCATGTGATTACATTTATTCTCAAAACAATTGGGAAAGGTGGATCATGCCTACATGTACATAAGAAATGTATACTGTGAGGTTTTGGAATCATCGAAATGATAAGAAATCAACCCAATCTCACACTGCACATAGAAATGGGTATATGGGGACTGCACACGCATATGGCATGAATGTGCGGCCCGAACACTTCAGTTATTTCTCGTCATATTTCGAATGTATGACGACGGCATATGAAGAGCAATCCTTTTCAGGGGACATTTCTACCAGGATGTTCTTCCAAACTGACATAAAAGGAATGAGATGGCTCGCAAATTAATTTTCACTTTTCCCAGAACTCAACCTCCTCTTTAATCAAAAATTTTAACAATGTCCTCAAATGCAGTCAATTAAAGGGATTGATTAACTGTGAAAAATTCAAAAATCAGCTCAAATGCCAGTGAATTGTGTGCAATCCTCTAACTACATATATAATTAAGGAAAAAGTGAAAGTAGCGCAAGTGACTCGGCTTCTTCGCTGCGCTGCAGCGCACTGCAGTCACAAAAACCAAGCACCAGCGCTTGGCGATTTCAGAGCGGGTTTCCAGCCCGTGAAGAAATAGGGATTCGTTCATTGTACGGTATTCTGTGATAGAACCGTAAGAGTTCTTTAGGGTTCGGTGGTACTCTATCCCGACATCAATGTTCAATCGTAAATATCCTGATATATAAACAATCGATCAGCTTATAAAACTCAGGCGATTCCTGTCTGACCCAAAGGTTTGCAATTATGATTACAGCATTAGCTGGAACAGTGATTTTTTTTTTCAATCCTGGGCAAAGTTAATCAATCCCTTTAATTCACTGCCTACAGGACTGGGTAGTTCCTGTATTCAGCCCATTGGGAAAAAGAGAAAAAAGTAGCCAACGGGTAAGCACCATACCTGTAGGAATGACCTCATGAAGGTGTGGACGTCCATGGCAAAGGCCGACTCAAAGATGAGAATAGGTAGGAATATCTGGAGCAAGACGTGAGGATCCATGTTAGCCACATCTGTGGTATGTTTTTCTACCAGGGGTACATTGGACGCGATCACACCCAAGAGGGCCCCCAGGACGAGCAGGATCACCGTGTATGGAATCGGCAACTTCTTGAAGAGTGACCTAGAGATGGCTGTAAGAGATAAGAAGAAAAAAAAAAAAAGATGCCATTTCAAAAATAAAAATAACCAAAATATTACAATCAAAGGATTAGAACAAGTTCAACACAACTCCATCCTCATCCTAAAATATGACAAAGTATTAACCTCTCTTTTGAGTTGCAGCACAGGAGGATGTGACGGATCTGTGGTAGACGTGTGTTCTCATCCAAAATAAGGTTGGACTCGGAGTTTAAAACAAAGCCAATGCACTCATTGCTTATCTCAAAAGTTATCTAGATAGATCTATATATGGTCTACTTCCTTGTTCATCTCAGCAGTCAACTAAAAATTAATATTAACTATTAAGACATTGAATATATACATGTAGACCATATGATCAATATCTTAAATAATCCCGTCTAAATAATAAACTGATTACCAAAAAAAAAAGAAAAAAAAAAAGAAAAAGAAAAACCCGAACTAGATCTAATAACAACTAATCAAAAACTACATGTTAGATCTCACACAGTTAGGTGAGTAGGGTCTAGGGATATAATGGTCCTCTGTACTATAGATCTTATCTAAAGTAGATATAAAACTACTATTTTCTTGACTGCAATTTCTAGATGGTAGACTAACTTAATTAAGTTGAATAAAGCTTTGAGACAATACAGAGTCTATCTTGGGTTGAATAAAACTGTTGCCAGATGAGTTGGTTGAGTTTGACTTTGATATGTTCTGAATAATGATGAAGATGGCAAAATATATAGAAATAGATAGCGACAGTGTTACTGTTAGATCTAACTTACATGTAAATCTAGTACCGTACATATAGATCCAATATGGGGAATTCAGACATTAATGATTAATTTTTTTTTCATATTTCAACCTTCCCATTTCATTTTAAAATTCCCCAAATATCTTCTTCCAATCTTAGTACGATACGTTAGTCACCCCCTCACCCCCCCCCCCCCCTCCCCCGCCTTCTGTTTATGTTTTGTTGTTTGTTTGTTTTTGTCTTTTGATCTTGTAAAGTTGTTGTGACATGAAACATTTGTTCAAAAAAATTAGATCTAATAGATCTTACAGACTAGTCTACTTACCGCCGAAGAGACAGCATCCAAATATAAAGATAATCACTTTCGGGGCATGGCTATGTAAATCTTTGTGTTCCTCTCCCTCTCCCTCTCCATGTTCCTCGCCGTGTTCCTCGCCGTATTCTTCGGTTGTCAAATCATGATCATCGTCATCGGTTGCTTGTGTCGTCGCCGTGTGATGATCTGGTAATCCCCCAAAACTCCCGTTGGCAGAACGGATAAATATCGCTA
This sequence comes from Heliocidaris tuberculata, assembly GCA_025618425.1. Classification (NCBI taxonomy): domain Eukaryota; kingdom Metazoa; phylum Echinodermata; class Echinoidea; order Camarodonta; family Echinometridae; genus Heliocidaris; species Heliocidaris tuberculata. The sequence continues at coordinate 30,135,630 of CM046843.1, forward strand.
CTGCAAGTGCTGCCACGGCAGGCGCAAGTTCACGCACTTCGACGACTCTCTTCTTCATTTTTCTTGAAAGACTCGTATTTCCTTCATGTAATTCCTACTAATTTACGTTGCAATACTTATGGTTTTCATTAGACTGAAGTTTTGTCTTTACATTCCGGAATTTGCGCCATTTTTCGTTGTCTTTTTGTTACTTTTCTCTCATGATTCTTCTACCTTTTCGGCGACAAAACTTGTTTATTTAATTTACGTAAAACATACGTAATTTGTTGTCTAGATGATCTGACGTCATGGAATCCAGTGCGCATTTAGTTTTGCATATATGCGCGCACTCATCAATGACGTCATACTGGGATGCCTCTGATGTACTAGTACTAGTATTATGTTGGGGCTTTTGTAATTGTAGGGCAAAGGTTATTAGGTCCCGCGACCTTTTTAGTAACACCGTTTCGCGAGCTGAGGGATCTAATCATGAAAATCAAATCTTATTGTTGGCCGACATAACAAATTTCTGTCAAATTGAGCAAATCAGTGTAGCTGGGGGGGGGGGGGGGGGGGGGGGAACCACAATGCTTCAGGGAGTTTGGTCGACAGATTTAATTCAAAGTGTACCAATCACCTAAAAAAATAATTTGTGTGGAGCTACAATGTATAAACTCAACCTCAAAACACTTTTGCCTTTCATGGGTTAACGGTTCAGGAGTATGGAGAAAATGAAGTAAAAAGATAAAACCCCTTCACGCAGAACCCAACTCCGAGTTCAGTTTCGCTCGGGCCATTATTCTATGCGAGCACGTACAGGTGCGTCGACTAGTCTCCTCACAAGTCGCTGTACTGTTTATTGGAAGTGTATTTCAACTTGCAATATCTTTAGAGTCAACATGTGGGGCTCATATTTTGAATATAGTACATGTATAGCAACATGGAACCCCTAACATACAGAGCAAAATATTTATTGGGTGATTGGTACACTTTAATTTAATAATAATTAATATATGAGAGACCACAATGTTTGTAGGAGTGAGGACAATTGTATGGGAATTCTTTAGAATTACTTAAAAGGTAGAGTTAATGTTCTTTCCTGTGGTGGAGACTGGCCACCACAAGGCTACAGGGAGTTTTATCGACAGATTTGATTTAATTCAATAATCATTAATATATGGGAGAGTAAGATTATTAGAGTATACAATTGCATGGGAATTCTTTGAAATTACTCAAAGGTAGAGCTAATATTCTTTCCTGCTGTGAAATTCTCACTCTGGGTATGTTTCATCAACTAAAATCAACTTCTACCTGATATGAATAATGACACCATGGAAAAGCAGAAATTTTGCCAAAAATATATTCTTGTGGTTTATTCATCAAGTAAATGAGGTTTTTTTCCATAAATTCACAATATACCTGACAGAGATGGAGACATTTCCTCTTGAAACAAACAAAAGTACTTTCACACTTATGGCCCAAGTGGGTTAAATGCAGACTGGTGTGGAGCAAGGCCGGGTTTGAAAATGTGCAATTTTTTTTTTATAAGAAAGAATATCCACAGAATGCAATTCCTCACTAGTCAGTGTGGACCAGAACATTTCTCTTCCATGTAACTGAGGTCTGCATTTAATATTAGGATAGTGCAGAAAATATTGATATATGTAGGAAGTAAAAAACCTAGAAAGCAAGGCCAATGTGCTCAATTAGAAGTATAAAACTGAGCACAGATAACAATTGGAATATATCAAGGAAAGTACTTGGGTCGAGATTGAAGGGAAGGTTGAGTTCTGGGAATGGTGAAACATAATTTGTGAGCTTTTTCATTCCTTTTATGTCAATTTAGAATGGATAGAAGTAGAAATGACCCCTGGAAAGGATTGCTCTTCAAATACCCTCAAATTAGAAATACGACAAGAAATAACTGAAGTGTTCGGGCCAAACATTCATGCCGCATGTGTGTGCAGTCCAATATACCCATTTATGAGCGCAGTGCAAGTGCTTTTCAGCGAGAATGGGTCAATTTCTTATCATTTTGATGATTCCACAACCTCACAGTATACACCAATTATTATGTATACATTATCAACCTTTCCCAGTTGCTTTGAGACAGTTTCTTTCACAATGTAATCATATGACCAGAACTCAACTTTATCTTTAGGTGCAGATTCCTTAGTCCATATTAAAACCACAAGGGCAGTAAGTATGAAAGAGGGAAAATACAAATTTCCCTCATTCCCCAAAATTCTCTACCACGGATTCAACCATTGGGACTGTTCCAGTTTAAATAGGTACATCTGATTGAACAAAGAACCTCTGTCAACATCAGTTCATGACAGAAAATGAAGTAAAACTGTAAAGCATAAAGATGCTGGACTAAATATGTTACTGAATCTATTGCAATTAAACAGCACAGTCATTGAATATTTCCAACTTTCGATATTCCATCCTTAATGAATCCATACCAGTAAATACTCCTTAAAATGCCAGCTTGAATGATGTGAGAAAGTGGCATCAACACATCGATGTTGTATCCAATTCAGTTTTTACTGTCAAGGGGGATTACATTTAGCCTCTGCAGTATGCATGCTAGTTTTCTCCACATCTATTAATTAGACTACCGATGATATTTCAATGCATAATTAACTATTGTTTAAAGAAAACAGAACATTAGTAATATCTATAAAACTGAATGCAACATTAAAAACAATAATAAATTTGGAGCAGAATGAATAAAAAACAAACACTATTTTTAATTTGACATTGCCAAGAATAACTCTAAAAGATGGTAAAATTGATAAGATAACCGCTTTTGTTTTATATGGAGAAATCTGATGATAAAAAAAGCATTGTGGACTTGAAAGAGAAGTTAACAATATTAGTTCAAAATTTGTGCTAAAGTTGGATTTTGGAAAATGATAATTAAAACCCACAATAAAATAAAAACAACTATAAATCTATGATTTCATTTCTCTATTCCTACAAATACTCTACAACATTTGAATATCAAAACAAGAGTAAAGAAATAAGCTGATAAAGTAGATTCCATAAATGCTGTCATTCATTGACATAAACAACTGAGACTAGTAATATATCTATGTATTAAAATAGGTAGATAAAGCAATAAAGATGGTAAAAAGTTCATAATAAATTTATATCAATTTATGATCAAGACATGTACACTGTTCGCAAACACTTTAAGACATGGACAACAAATCTGAATAATACAAATAAATCATAAAATATGAATGAAGCTCATTTGTAATATTATAGAGCTAATCAAGTAAATTCTTACACATTACAAGCATAATATATAATATTTGTTTTCCTGTTCATTTTCCCCTCATCAATATATGCTATCTATAATTCTATATTTAAGCAAAGAAAAAAATAACAGAACTTGTAAACAATAACTGAGAAAAAAAAAATTCTGAAAAATCATTAACATTTGCAAAAAAAGAACCCACCTACATATATAATGTATCATGCAATCAATAAAGTTCTGTAAAGAGTAAAATGGTCAAACTAACAGAAGCCGGATTCATCACAAAGATTTGCAGAATAAGTAGCAAGAAAAAAACGTTAAGTAACAAATGAAATATAAACCCCAAAGCAGAAACTATGGCATAACACAGTAGTCTGATCACATTTACTTTTTCCAGAAACTTTGATCAAATTGAACTCCCCCACTTTTTTCTTGCATGATCATCTCTTCTTTATAGAAAATAAAATCAGACACAACAATTCCTGTACAATAATTTTTCTGATTGTGACTAATTCCTCATGTAATTAATTTCAAAGATTAGTTGCATTATTAAGAGAAAGTACTGGAAATTTAAAGAGGAAGAATCAACCCGTTATTTCATTCATTACTTTCTTCACTATTCTATCCTCATTTCGGCCCTATAATATATTTCAAAAATGTAAAATTCATGCATTGATCATAATAATAGAATATGTGACTGGTGCCAACAAATGCATAATATAATAATATTAATAACTTTATTATCCATCACAATTTCTGAATCCATTTTTTGAGGATTTTTCTTAATGCTTCATACTTCTTGTCTGCTTGCATATTTGCTTTTAAAGAATACCCAATTTTCTATCCCAGGAACTTGTGACTATTCAGTATATCAATTTACATGTTTAAAATAAAGATATCACAAACATGAATTTATAGACATGATTTTCTCCCTGGTGAATTATGTCATAACTATGATAAACTTTTTCTGAAGAGTTGTGTAAATGTTAATTAATGTTAATTGAAAAATAATGAAGACTAATAAAAACAAAAACATTCATATGTCATGTCACCATTAGAATATATTCATAAGAGATGCTGTACACTCAGCATTAGACACTGACCTCATGATTTGTACAATGTAAAAGGGGAGATTTCAACCTTCTTGTGTTTCTACTGATGGCTATGTGCACAGGAGTAAAAGCAAAACTTTTACGAGCACATTATGAAGCATTAATTTATCTTTACAACAATGTAATATGTCTGTAAGCCTGCATTACCGTATTTTTGCTGCCAGAGAGATTCTGCTCTCTTTGAACCTATTCATTGCACAGATTGGAGAAAGAAAAAGAGGTGAATCGACAAGAGAGGAAAAAGGAAGAAAGAGAACAGAAATATGCTAAAAATATAAATTGGGTAGCAACATAGGGGACTGATGGAAAAGGAGAACTAATAAAAAGAAAACAATAAACATAAAACATAAGGAAAAAAAGTTTTAAAAAAAGTTGAAATTAAAAAAGGAAAGAAAACAAGAAAACATGAGAAGAAAGTATGAGAAAAGGAGACTAAAAAAAGAGACAAAAAAGAAAAAAGGCAAGGAAAATGGATGCACATCTGAGAGTTGAATAGCATCATTAATGTGTGTCATATACATGCATCTTCATGATATGTGTAAACTTCATTGAATATAACCATGATAGATTCATCTTCATATTAGAATACTATAATGATGTACATGTCACATTCTATTGAGCTTGAATCAAGATTAAAATTTCCATCATTTCTTTTCACGTAAAAACATCTTACTGCCCTTTGCCTTTCTTTTTGCACATTTTTCTTAATGCTTCCCTTTTCCGCACTTTCCATTACTTTATTCTGTTGAATGCAACCCTGATAAAATGTGTACATAGATTTCAAAATATATATTTCAGAATTGCAATGAAAATATAAATATCTTTTCTGCACATATATGGCAATCAAGATACGAGAAGACCAAAAAAAACCCCCCCAAAAAAAAAAAAAAAAAAAAATGCCTCAGAACAACCGACACAGGTGATTGGAATTTGTGAACTACCATTCTTAAAGGGATTGATTAACTTTGTGAAAAATTGTGAAATCAGCTCAAATACCAGTGAATTGTGTGCATTCCTCTAACTACATATAATTAAAGATATGTGAAAGTATGAGAGAAAATGGAACCTGTTTACTATCCTAAAAAAGAGAAAAAAGCTAGTTATGCGAAAGGTATCGCGATTGATCGCTATAGCGCAAGTCGCTCGGCTTCTCCGCTGCACTGCAGTCACAAAAACCAAGCACCAGCACTTGGCAATTTCAGAGCTGGTTTCCAGCCCGTGAAGAAATAGGGATTCGTTCACTGTACGGTATTCTGTGATAAAACCGTAAGAGTTCTTTAGGGTTCGGTGGTACTCTATGATCCCGACATCAGTGTATAAACGACCGATCAGCTTATAAAACTCAGGCGATTCCTGTCTGACCTAAAGGTTTGCAATTATGATTACAGAATTAGCTGGAACAGTGATTTTTTTCTTTCAATCCTGGGTAAGGTAACGTTAATCAATCCCTTTAACATTTGAAGAAGGTTTAGAGATTTCATACCTCCCAGAATTTTATAGAGGAAGGGTTCTTCGACATATTGTCTGCAAAGTAATTGTTGCGGGGGGGAGGGAGGGAGGGAGAGAATCCTGTTCCCAAATGACCTTTGCAGCAATTTGTTCATAGAAATGTGGATACAAAGCCCCAGCCCCTGACCCCCCCCCCCCCCCCCACAGGCTTACTGAATAACCTGGCCCCTTTAGGCTCAATTCAAGGTAAATATATATATTAAATATGTGTAACTTTTAAGTTGTCGAAAGTTACATGTCTCTTCACATACATGTAAAGAGATGTTTATATGTATAAGAAAACAAATGATAGAAAAAAATTGCATTATTGCAACTATGATGTCTAATGATGTTAGGCCTTCCATATTTTAGACAATTAATTCTATTTCTGAGAGTTCTTGCAAAACTAAATTTCAGACATTTAAAACCAATCCATTCACTTCTGCACGCAAGGTTTTGGTGGGACACACTACATCGAGTTAGAAGAATAAAGTCCATTCTATTTTTTTTCTTGGACTATTGAGATGTAATAACAGGTTTTCATCCATGTACATAGCTTCAGTGTAGAGCAAATGAAATACTCATTGATCTTGTGCACAAGTGTCATAGACCTTTTCTGATAGAAAATATATATTTGTTCACTTGTTCCAACAAGTTTTAAACTTCTTATATTACAGTACAATCTCATATCTTACAATGTATCTTACACATATATATATATCCTGTTTTATATGAAACATCACACTACATATCATCGGCTGAGAGCCAGAAGGACATTAACTCAATGTGACATGATAAGTTAACGTCATTCTAGCTCTACACTTTGCCTTGTATATAACAACCAGGCATGCTTTCAGTTATTTTTGACAAACAGCCTGGGGCAGAAGTCTACATGAAAATACACCTGACCTGAATTCATACCCAATCATAGGAAGGGTTTATTTAGGTGATGCTTTCGCATATATATCAAGGGCAGTCTACATTTCAGTGCTTCAAATGTGAAGTTTTTGAGTGATCATTTGACACTGGTGAAAATCAAACAAGACCATGGCAGGCAAGGTGGGGGGAGGGGGGGGGGGCAGATGTGGTCACCATCACACATGAGTGTCATATATACCACATCCATCTATGAAATGGACACGTAAATGTTCTTCATCCTTTTGCAGCCCTAAATTTTGAAGTTGCGTGAGTATGCGATAAATTACAAAAGAATTATAATTGGAAAACTTGTGCGGATGTGAAAAGGATTATAATTTGCTTTTAAGTACATGTAAGTAATAACAACAATATGGTAACACTCAAGTCCCATTCACACATGGTCCATTAGACTTTCTTCATTTAAAAAAACAAATGCCAAAGCAAAATAAGAACTGTTTGAAAATGAATGGCAAGCAGGGGTAAAAATAAAGTAGCTACCAGCATAAAAAGGGAGTTAAGCATATTCACTTATCTGTCTGTTATAAGAAATGTAATGCACACCAGACTTACATGTATGCCATTTTATTTCACCATGGCATTTTTTTTCTAGCAATTTACCGCATCTTGTGTAAATGAGGCAGAAATAGCATAAACTGAAATTCAAGATTATGCACCCCTTTATAGTATGAAATGTGAGTAATGCCTTAAATCCTTTCTGTAAAGGGTTTGTATGTTTAAACTCTTCGCCCCTTCCCCACTCTCTGCCTCTTACCTACATTGTTAGTACCAACAAATGCCCACAATAAATAGAATGAGGTACAACACCCACTTCTCAAGTGTGCTTTCAAAGTTTCAACTCTCAACTCCTCAATACCGGAGTCAGACAGAGGACAAGGGTGCATGCATGTACCTCTGACACTCTCCAAGCTTTCTCCTCCTTCAGACTATTAAGAAAATTGGGAAAGCAGAAAAAGTGTTCTTTTCCTTTCCTTTAAGGGTTTAGTACAACCACACTCTTAATGGCAGCCCATCCCCACTCCCTACTCTAATACCAGTAAATGCCTGTCTTCATTTGAATGAGGTATAACAATTACTTCTCTGCGTTTTTCAGTCTCATCTCTTAACTCGTTAATACTGGAGTCAGACCGAGTAAGAGGGGTGCAGGTATGCACCCCTCACAATCTTCAAGGGTTTCTCCTCCTTAATGCTATACAGAAAAATGTGAGAAAGCAGAAAAAACCTGAGCATCACTGGCAGAAGGCGAAGCAGTGACCAGCGCCGACCCCTACTTTCGATGCCACGTGTCCGTCCAAGCCCTGGACCTGCTTCGGCAGGAGAACGTTGGTCTTGGTTCCATCGGCACACATCCCGTGCTCGTTCCAGCCCCATGCCAGCAATTTTTGATCATCTGAGGGTCGTTATAAAGAATTAAAGAAAATGCAATCAAAACTATTATATGCACTGCAAATATTATACACCAATAAAGGTAACTGGATATTACATTTTGACAATAGTTCCAAGCCTTTCAATTATAGAAAATATTATTTGTTTTTTAGTAATCAATGAGTACTATCAAAGTGCCATATTCACCCTAAAAGGAATGTACATTTGCCGCAATACATTTGCTGAATTTTTTTTCAGTGAGAGGGGCATACAATAATATCAATGAGAGAGAGAGAGAGAGAGAGAGATAGAGAAAGAGAAGCAGGCATACATGGACAGCCAGACAGAGACAGAGAGAAACAGATAAAGTGAGAAAGAGAAAGAGAGAGAAAGAGAGAGAGAGAGAGAGAGGGAGGAAGGGAGGCAAAAAAGAATGCATCAATTTGGAAATAAGCATCATCCCTGGATAATTTTCTAAATTGACGAATTTGACAGAGACAAAAAGGATTTTCAAGTACCATTTCTACTCACTTGTTATGGCTAGACTATGCTCTGCTCCACATACAATCTGCAGGATAGAAACAGAACAGAAAATAATAAGAGGGGAAATTGATGTCTTTAATTCTCAAACAAACGCTGATCAACTTTCTGGTTTAGAAAAGAGAACATTAAAGTTTGAAGCAAGTTATGGAATCAAACTTGTACAAATGAGAAAAGGCAAACAGTTCGGCTTGAATGCTTCTAATAATGACATGCTTCTCAATAATAGGAAATGAGAACAAATGGATCAGAGGATATTTATACACCAATTTAACTTAATAATAATAATACCTGCATTTATATGGCGCCTTTCCAGTTAGTAACTGATCAAACCGCTTTACAGTGTATTATTACCCTTGACACTTAATCTTCTCTTTTTTTGGGGGGGATCTCTTTTCATAAATATAGGCACTATTGTATAAGCCCTGAACAGACCTTTTTTTTTTTCAAACATGCACAACATGTTATATCATAACACACTGAAAATACATAATTTTTAAATTCAAGATGTCACTGTGAATAGTGATAGCATGAGATCAACCAACAAAATACTAACATACTGTAAACATGGAATATTTCGCAGTGTGGAAATTTTCGCGAATTCCGCGCGGCATGAAATATAAGTGAAAATAAAAACACGCTAATATTTTCGTTTATGTATGCTTTTGCCCATGAACCTAGCGCATCGGCGAAGTTAAAAACACGGGAAATTCACCTTACTCGGCCGAGTGCGAAAAATTAATGGCGTGAAGATATCCACTTTGACAGTAGATGAAATATTCACCTGTTTTGCACTGCTGAGAATGCTTATTTCGGTGGGTACATGGCAACAGTCGGGGGCAGCATCTGTGGGTGTGGCATTATTCTCCGACTCTGTGCTTCCATTGGTTACTGTTCTTGCTGCAGGTCTCCCAAGCTGGCCGTAGTCGTTACGCCCCCACGTGTAGACTGACTCGTCCTCTATATCATACACAAAGAGAGGTACATTTGTAATCTCATTGAATTCATTATGCAGCACAAAATTAACTGTTTATTTGAATTGTCACTTACTTTATCAGTCTGTTAACACATAGTACTTGCCCTGGAATCAAATGGTCAAAGAAAAGACCTGTAACAGCGAGCATGCTTTTGTGCGTGTGTTTTCTAACCATTGCACCTGAGTCTGTCTGTCACTGAACTTATCATTGAGTTATCACCGAGTATGTCATTGAGTTCAATGAGTATCTCATTGCGCTGATACATAACTTTTTATCTCCTGGAAGTGACAGAGAGAAGACTAACTCACTAGCTAGCATGAATGCTCATATACTGTCATGGAGTTCGTCAATGAGTTTTTACTGAGTTTGTTATTGGATTTGTCATTTAGTTTAATAATAATAATAATAATATTGGATATTTATATAGCACTCATATCCACCATGAATGGTGCTCAAGGCGCTCCAAAATTACCCCGGCTCTAGCTAGGCTACCAATTTCGGTGCCCACAGCATTCAAGGAATACATTCCTGCCAGTACCCATTTAACACCTGGGTGGAGAGTGGCAAATATGGATTAATGTCTTGCCAAAGGACAGTAGTGCTGCGCCGGGGTTCGAACCCACGACCTGCCCATCTCCAGTCAAGTGTTTAAACCACTCGACTACGACACCTCTTTGTCACCGAGTATGTCGTTGAGTTTACACATATCATTTCTTCTCCCGTAATAACGAGCTTAATTGGCAGACTTACCTGTAATAGCTAGCATGTGTGTCCAACCACTGTAAATGCCTTTTATCCTGAACCCATCAAAGAGGTCGGGATCTAACCTCTGGGGCATTGGAACAGGTTTAGGAGACTTGGGCTGAGCAAGCTGACTCCATTTATTACAGCCCCATACATAGAGTATACCCGTGTCTGGGGAGGGATAAAATGATGAAGTAGTTTGTACAGTCCCACAAATTATGAATACATATCATGTTTTACATTAATAATATTTCTTACAGCTCCATACACAGAGTATACCTGTGTCTTGGGAGGCAAAGAGAAATACAGTCCTATGTAGTTGGTGTGCGCAGTCTCCTGTTTTCCATACATTCAAATATTTTCAGAAGTCAAAAAGCATTACGGTGCTTGATATAACATCCCTGTACAGCATTTAGCAAAATATTGTATATTTGTATATAATTCTGAGAAAATTACACCCTTTACTATCACTACAGGGGAAAAATACTCCTAGGAATATTAATCCCCAAATAACTATCCCCTGGACAACTACACAGTAGAAGGGGTACCGCAGCGTTGTCACTACGGTGGTTGACGCCGGTCGGAACCTTCCACCACTCGAAATTTCCGACCGGCACTCAATGCGATATCACACCCGCCCGCCTGGCACTACTTTCCCCACTGAGAAAGAAAAAATACTACGATTTTGACCTATGAACATGCAACTGTGGTTTAAGCCAGTAATCTGACAGCACTCGCAGCAGGTATATGTACAAAGTAAACCAAATACTAGTACAGTAGTTACAATGCTTAATGCTGCAGCTACAGTACAGTGTGTACGGTGTAGATACATGATATTTTTACTGTTTAACTATAACTTATAAGCCCTGAAAACTGACTAGATTTTGTCCCCCTGAACCCCCGTGGCAAGGTGTCGGGCGATAAAATTTCCACCACTAAAAAGTCCCTGGTGACAACCCTGGGGTACCGTATAATTAGCGAGCAAGTTTGTATCGAGTTGACCTGGCCCCTTTGACCTCACATATTCTTGCATTTTCCCATGATCTACATAAAGTTGTTTACAAATGCAAGCTGAAAAATAATGTATTAAACACCACTTTCTGTAAACAGGAAGTTTGAAAAATGATGAAATATAGATGTACCTTTCACAACAATACTGCAAAATCAAAGTTAGACCCCCCCCCCCCCAAAATGAAATTTTAGCGATATTTCTTCGGTTACAAACAGACAGTTGTCTGGGGATAGTTGTCCTAGGAGGTAGCTGTCAAGGGGGTAGTCAACCTTAGGTGTATTTACAATGATATCTATCACTGCAGTAAACGTTATTTGTGTGTGTGTGTGTGTGTGTGTGTGGGGGGGGGGGGTATTGTTTTGTTTTGGGATATAAATCAACTTGGTTTTACCTGTTAAAGCTGCACTATGATAAGCTCCGGCAGCTACCTGCACAAACCTCACATCAATATCTTCTTCCTTCACTGGAACTGAAGGTGCAGATAATATGAATGAGAAATATAAATTTTGGGTATATTATGATTTGTAGTATGATTAACCCGTTCATGGCAACAACAATATTTTTCTTTGAGTGCTACATGGTTCTAATAAAATGTAATGTCTTTGAAAACAACAAACATGGTTTAAACCTATATCGAAAAGTTGAAACAATGATTTTAAACCTCTCAATGTGTTGCCAATTTAAGGATTTTAAAGCTTATTCTCGTTTTCAAAATTCCTGGCATCAAACGCAATATGGTGATGCAACAAAAAATGGTAACAATGTGCAGAAGTTTGTGCTCTTTCTACTCATGCATCTGGTATATTTTTAGAGCTCTGAATCAAAAGTTATTGAGCCAAACCACAAAATGTGGTCGATTGTCTTGAAAGGGTTAAACGGGGTAAATAGGTACATCAGGGTGAACAGGAACAAAAATGAGAAAAGTGTTTTAACATAATATGCAGACACTTTCTTATTTATCATAAGTATATATTAAATTCCGTTCGTTGCACTATGTGATTCAGACATTTGTTGCATCAGATGATATCCGCTTGTAAAATGGATTTGCACAGATTTCCAATGCAAAATTTCCTTTTAGGAGACATCTTCATAATATAAGCCGTGCTCACAAATGACACAGTTAGCCACTTCCAAAATGCCTCCATGGAAAAATAAAATAGAATAGAATAGCGAACAGAACTTCACATTTCTGTACCTTAGAATACACAATGAGTGTATTTAGAGGCCTTTGTTGTGCAAAGTTCCTTTTATTTTCTTTTTACTCTACTCCCTCTTTCCATTCATTTAGACATAAAAGCTCTTATATATTTCAGAGAACTTTTTAAAATTTGTTTAGCATCATCAAGTCTGAATGGGGCTTTAAAGCTTACTGTGTACAGGTTTGTTCCATTGATGGGGAAACCTCATTTTACTGTCCGTCCAGCCTAGCTGACCCTTCTTCCCAGCTCCCCATGTCCAGAGTTGACCGTCTGTCGATACAGCCAGGGTATGCCTCAGGCCTCCTGATATAGCAGCAAACCTTGGGCATTCAACACCAGAAATCTACACCACGAAATATTTAGAGGTAATACTGAGTTTTGGTAATGACAGGTAGGATTTCGTAGAAATCAAAGCAAACTCGCACAGCATATTCAAGCTTGCAAATAAAGGATGTCTGCCAAATGATCTAATGACAGAAAGTGTTTAATAACTGAGAAATGAGAGAGCAACATGGAAGAGGTATGCATATCTAGCAGCAGAATCATGTAAACAATGCAACAAAAGTACAATGACATTTGATGAGCTCACTATCTAAAATGAAAACAGGGATCATGGTACGTTAAGGATTTGTCATAAGACTTCAGCAAATCATTGCAATTCTTCCACTAGAGCTGCATATTGAACTAAATGCTAAAGAGATGATATTAATTTGCATAAACATCGTTGCCTCTAAGCAAAAACAAAAATCACATGTTTCTGAATAATTCCCTTTTTCTGAATCAATGTAACAATAGAACTAAGTTTGCTTACCTCTATCTTCCTTGGTTTTGTGACTATACTCTCTTTTTGTGTCAGCTGACCATGTGTATTTGACCCCCAGCAAAGCAGTTCATCCCTCTCTAAATTAAAACAAACCACAGCACAATGGAGAAAGACATTATTTCTGAAAAAGGACAATACGATATAAATTGTGACACTACTTATTCATTTTCTGTTAGTTACCTTACAAAGCAAGAGATTTTTCTCTAGCTCCTAATGGTAGAGACTGTCCTACTGGTTTTGCAGTCATATGATCAATTACCAAAGACATTAATCACCATCTTTATAGAGGCTCAGTCACACATGTCACTAATACAATAAAAAACTTTTACTCTTCATAAAACAGCAAGATCTTTTCATTGTGGAGCAAGATCTTTTTTTTTTGTTTTGAGAAATTAAAAAAAAAAATTCTCCCAAGACATTTTGTATCAAGATTTTCTGTTTCTGCATAAACAAATCTAGAATACAGGATAAATCAGTCTTAGTTGATTCATGAATAATCGATTCAGGGGTGGCTTTAAAAAAGAAAAATCCCTGTTATTTTTTAAAAGAAATTGATTATTCTGATTAGTTGTTTACTGATATTCACATAACATAGGATCGGTCATCATAATAACAAAACTAGAGGATTGGAAGGCTGTGAACATGCGAGGGCAATTTTGTTCTTACAGACGTGTATCAATATGATATGATTATTTATGTCTGGGGACCGATCTTAACATCACCATCCAGAAGACGGGACTCAGTTTCGAACCAAGGTCCATCAGAGTCAGTTTATAACCAGAGACAAAGAGCTGGACACTAGACTAACTCACATCTCCCTCAATTGATTTTCAGTCTGCCAGATATGAAGTGATGTGTACCTGTTATTGCAACTGTATGATTCCATCCGCATGCGATCTGTTTGAGGGGCCCCAGGTCTGGTACCCTGACAAGTTTGTTGATATCAGAAGTATGCCCGAGGCCAAGTTGACCTTTATTGTTGCTGCCACATACATGGAGCTCACCGTTACCTAATGAACGAATATTTATTTTAATGAACAAACATTTATGGTCATGAACAAACATTTATGGTCATGAATATACATTTATGGTAAAAATGCTTACATTAATGGAGAATCACCAGTAAAGTTTATCGTAATAAAGAAATCATTTAGTTGATGTCAGGGGTATGGCCTGGACCAAGTTGTTATTGCTGTTACATATATGGAGTTCACTATTCCCTGATGAATAAATATTTATGTTAATAAATTTTAAACATGGTAATCAATAAACATTTATGGTAATGAAAAAAAAAATCTATGGTAATTTGTTAACATTTATGGTACATGTAATAAATTAACACTAAACTAAGGATGATTACAAATCCATGTTAACGAATAAACATTAAAAAAAAAACCATTCATGCTAATGAACCATTTTGGTACTGAAAAGCATTTATAGTGATTAGACAAAAATGAGAATTATCAATCTAATTTCACTGTAACAAAGAAATCACTAAATATTTGCTCTAAATATTACTTATCATAAGTTTTTATTTCAGTTAAGAAAAAAATCTGCACACTGATGGTCCTTGAACTGTAAAAGTAAAGTGGACAAACAGATGGACTGCACAAAAGACACCGAGTCTACCTCTCCTGTTTTTAAGGAGTCAGATAATGAGAGCTAAAAGGATGTCAGCTCTTTGTTAAAGTGAGCTCACATCCTTCTGGCTCTCAGCAGACGACTCATTCTCTTTCCTACCGGTTAGGAAGACAGTGTGACCTCCTCCACCCACTATGGTCTCAACATCAACTGGAAATGTTTTGAGGTTCTCAGGAAGAAGATGGTCCTTATTGTGACCCAGGCCAAGCTGACCATAACTGTTTGCTCCCTGTAGAATGGACAAAATACAATGAGTCATTACTGAAGAGAATTTTGTAATTTTATTCTTTTTCATTTCCAGGAGCACAAAAGAGTATGTTTGACGATAAAGAAAATTGCATACAATATTTAATAAAATAAAGAAAAAAACTAAACACCACCAGCTAATGCCTGTGGATCTCAAAAAGAAATCAAGTTCCTGTATGAGGTTCTCCTCCACTTATACATGTACACAGGGGCGGCGCCAGGGTATTTAAATAGGGGGGGGGGGGCAAAATGATGCGTATAGCAACGTCGCATGTCGAGGGTCTTGAAATAACAAATAGGACTATAACAGTTATGTCATAATTGCATGGCCTAGCCTTCTCTTCTCCATTTCCCCTTCTCTTTCTCCTTTTTTCCCCCTTCTTCCTCTTTTTTTTTTTTTTTTTGCTCACTTGAAAAATGATAGGGGGGGGGGGGGGCGGCCGCCCCCCCTGTAGCGCCGCCCCTGCATGTACAAGCTTTTCTAAAGATAACCTTGTACTCCACAATAACTTTAATGGTTGAATAGGCTTCAATAGGTTTTTTGTGTACTAGCAGGAAGTGGTCCATTCTACATCATTCATGCATGGGAGGAAAATAAAATTTTCAACTCTGAAACCTCAAATTTGTAGCATAGTGAGAATTGAAGAGTCCCTGAATCAGTAATCATAACAAATTTAAGAAAATTAGATCGTGCTTGGATTAAATTTGTTTGTTTTTGACTACTGCAACAGTGAATGTTTGACACAGTCCCACATAGGCAAGGGCCTATGAGTGGCTCTCCTCATTAGTTGTCAGAAATACATCAATTCAGTATTGATCAGGGAGAAAAAAACAACATGAAAAGTATAAACATAAAAACAAGTAGATTTTTAATTTCCAACTATAAATTGTGGGTTGTAAAAAAGTGTACCTTTTAAAAAAAATATATGTATAAGATATTATTATTTTTCTTCACTATTTGGCAAAAAAACCACAAAAATTCAAATAATATTCAACACATCATGTGTATTTACATGTATATTGTGAGAGAAATTGTCTATTATGTTATTGCACTCTACATAATTGTGAACTTGGCTGATAAAAACTGCACTGTTGTTGGTGTTGTTTCTATTACCTTTTTGGTAGCTATGTCTCAGATATGTGAAACTGTCTCTTAATGGGACTCTAATTGTGCTTTGGACCTCTTATAAAAATGTCGAATAATATTTCCAATTATTCAGAAATTAATACGCAAGTTTAGTTATGCAAGAAGTGGGATATTTCTGAAAACTGTCCATAAAAAAACAAATGAAGAGTTGCTTGCAAAGGAAATCATAGAATTGCACATTTGTGTAACTAGGATATTTAAAACTTCAAAACTTTCTTAATCTATAATAATCAAAATAATAATAATATTAATATTGATAATTTAGAGATGAGCCGCCATACAACGAAGCTCTATCCACCATGTCCACTCAGCCACGTCAGCTCAGTCCGATCAGTCAACAATAGAGCCCGAGGCGCACTCTGACTCAGTCTACTATTAAAGACACTGTACATAAGCCTGCATAGCACCTTCAACAGTAGGAGAATACACCAGACACCATACACCAGACGGTGGCCTGTACTTTATAGTAAAGTCGAAGAAGAAGTCGGCACTAATGCACTTTCGTATCCATACCCTACCCCTACCCCTACCCCTAACCCTAGCCTAGGGTTAGGGTTTAGGGGTAGGGGTAGGGTACCCAATGCGCATGGATACGAAAGTGCATTAGCGCCAAGAAGTCTCTACTCTCACTCTCAGTCTACAGCATTGATTTCCATTGACATTGTCATTGATTTACATGACTGACACCGAGTCTGCATGTCTAAGACTGCACTGCAGCTGGCATGCACACCAAACACACAGAGAATAAATTGACACGTTCTTTTCTTTATTTGGGCTAAATTGGAACTCGAAGTAGGTTTGACCCATGTGCACGATATCTCTGTATTAAAATGAACACAATAGTATGAAAACATCATTGAAAATAGACCTTGTGCTATAAAAATTCATTTGCCACATCGTCGCTTACCCACGAAAACACTGCTGTGATGGGCGCTGCCATGTTGGATATCCCATCAAGCCTTGCGTGAGCACTGATATGGAAATTATATGCTAATTAGTATGCCTTGGTAATTTACCACTCAGGATTGGCCAGCAATGCGCTTCGCGTACTGGACAATCGCCATAGCGTTTTCCTATTCGTTCATGGCTGCGGCTCCTGTAACTTCGGCCAATCACAGAGTTTTTGCACCTGTAAGTTGTCCATTTTCACTGGATACTGCACCCATCGTAGTATGAGTGGAGAGAGTGTAGTCCTAGCGGGAATTTAGAAGTTAAAAATGAACGAAAACTTGTGTATTTTACTTGAATTGATAGGAAAATGTCTGTTCTGTGATATGAGAGTGCACAAGCTGTCTTTGTGGATATTGCGTACTAAAACGTTGGGTTGCGCCGATAATGGCGCGTCCTATATTTGTGAACGTGTAGTGGCAATTCAATAGTGTGTGTGTGCGATAACCAATACATGTCATGAGAAAAATATACCGGTATAGATCTAGATCTATCTCAGATAGGGTGGTCTAACTGTTAAAATGAGAGAGGTTGTTTGTTCATGTGTAGTTATGATTTTTGTTTCTTGTATTGAATTTGATACGAATATTGTCTGTATTCTGGGCCCTCTTGCATAAAAAGTTGCAATTAAATGCAACTAAAAACATGAAAAAAATTAAACGCAAGTCCCAAATATGGAATCGAGTTGCGTTTAATCGCAACTTTTTATGCAAGAGGGCCCTGAAATAGGATGTTTCTTCCTGCACACACAATCAGTCCAAAATTCCAAAATGATTTAGAAATTAAAACTTCAAACACAAATTTTGGAATATCTATCACCAGTAATCAGGACAGTATAGACAAATTTCTGTTGGTGTTGATGCCATTCCATTTTTTGCTCTTTCCTGGGAATGGGCGAACAATTTTTAAAAACATTTTGTATAATTAAATACATATCTTAATTCAACTCTTTAACTCTTTCTTCAGTTGAACCAATTGGTTGTATATCTAATTCATATTTTCTTCAACCCGCTGTGCACTGTGACCAACATATGGCTCGCCCCACTTATATGGTAGTGTATCCTATTTCCGAACACTTTCCAGAAAATAAACGACAGCAAATAAAATATCAAACAAATATCTGTCAAGCTTAGATAATGAATGCTCAAAGTCCTACAGAACAAGAAGTTGGTGGAATTTGAAAAAGACAACGTAGATCTAATACGATATTCCCTTCCGAGTGAACCCCTTCCCAACGACGCGGCCTTTTGGTCCCTTGATAAAGCTACTGTATTTCCGAACGTGTCAAACCTATGGGGAAAAGACACAACCTTTGTTTCAATGGTGTGGTTTTCATACGCGTAATCCCACGCGTATGAAATCCCATTTTAGGCGCTTAACTTTACACGTTCGGTAATACAATCTGTTCGGAATTGCAATACTTGACTATACATGTACAAGCTTATCTGAAGATAACCTTGTACTCAGACTAGCTCTTTTATGGGTGAATAGGCTTCAATAGCTATTGTGTGTATCAGCAGGCCCTTTTCCAGGCTAGATCATTCATACCGGAGAGGAAAATAATTATTTAAAATTTCACTTTCAATTCTGAATCCCCTAATTTGTGGCTCAGTAAGAGTGGAAGAGTCCATGAATCAGGTAATCTAGCAAATTTAAGAAAATTAAATCTTGCTTAGAGCAATTTTGTTGTCTGTTTTTGACTGCTGCAACAGTGAATGTTGGATACAGTCCCACATAGGCAAGGGCCCATGAGTGGGCTCGCCCTGGCCTTGGCCTGGTCTGCGCAACAGGCTAATTGCATGTTTCAGATAGAACATAACGTGCAACAACACAAAAATTTTCATCTTTATAATTATTATAGCGATTGATATGCAAAAAAAAAGTAAAGAAATTCCATTAACTGCTTCGAAATTTTTATCTTTAAAAAATCCAGAATTGTGTGTAGATTGAATGAGTGTGCATACATGAGACATGTATAGGTTTGCAATGTGAAAGTGATATGACCGCCTTTTCTTATGAAATTTTGATGATATTTTAGGCACACTTTTCAAGTTGGTATTCTGAAGTTGGTATTCTGAAAAACTGTTTTAGGGGCATGGGCGCAAATCCAGGGGGGGGGGGGGGGGACGGGGGACATGCCCCCCCCCCCCCCCACCTTTTTAAAGATAGGCGAAGCCCCCCCTCCCCCCCCCACCTTTTTGAATAACCTTTTTTTTTTTTGCTTGTCTGAGAATTTTGGAAGCAAATGTCCCCCCCCCCCCTTTTTAAGTAACCTTTTTTTTTTTTTTTTGCTTGTCATAGAATTTTGGTGGTGAATGTCCCCCCCCCCACCTTGTTGAATAACCTTTTTTTTTGTTTGTTTTTTTGCTTGTCAAAGAATTTTGGAGGTGAATGTCCCCCCCCCCCCCCCCCCGAATTTCAAAATGGATTTGGGCCACTGTTTAGGGGGATATTATCTCTCTAAGGACCGTCTTTATATTATCTTTGACACACCCATTTTTTGACACTTTACCAATCAAGATGGATTTTATATCCAGGTACATGTAGGTCAACCAATAGGAGCACCCCTTAAAAATATTAAATTACACATTTTATAATGTGTCATGTGCTATTGGACTGCAATTAACTCTTTCAGTGCCGATGTCACGTATACATGTACATGTATGTGACAGATAGACTTGTCATTTTCATTCACCAATTGCTCGACCACAGGAAAGGTATATGTGACCCGACACCACAAAACCACCAAAAAGTCGCAAGCCGTGATTTTGTTTAAACAGCTGAAATGGAAATTTGGGTTGGAAAATTTGATTTTGGGATTTTTGTTTTTTCTAAAAGATCGTTCTTTTCTATACCTTATATCAAAATCTGGAAGCTTAAAACGCAGTAGAAGATGAGTTTTTAACAGTTTTTCTAGACCAATTTTTTCACACAGCTTCGGTTTCTTCCTAATTCTTCGCCTTCCCGTATGATTTTTTTTTTACTCGGTACCGCTCACCCTCGTAAAATCACTGCAATCTCACGGGCGTTAAATTACCTTTTCCCTAATGATTTTTATACTGTTAGAAAGAATAAACTCTCAGCAATCTCATCATACTGATATTACAGTTCATCAATAGTCGCGAAAACTAATTACAGAGCAGTTTTAAGTTCCATTTCGATGACGAAACAGAGTCTGAAAAGGGATTTCGTTGCTAACGAACGATCAAGTTTATTCATGTGAGCAAGGAAAGAGTAAGTTCTATGGTAAGACAAATTACATAAGTTAATCATTGTGAAAATGAAAAAGAGTAGGTCCTATTTAAGTTAATTATAGGCTAAATTACAAGCTCAATATATGATATCAGAAGGACTACAAGGTAACAAAGCAGTATTATGTAACAGGGAACAAAGAAAGACACCCAAATGGAGTGAATAGGCATTGTCTAGTGCAGGTGTCAGGCCACCGAGGTGCCCTTAATCTCCCATTAGAACACTCTCATTTGCATCGTAATAATATGAAGCCTTGGCAATAGAATGAATAAACTATGTTTAACACTCCTACCAAATATCAACCTAATCCGACAATTCATTCATAGTGGGTGCTATGGCCTTTTGACTCGTTCTCTACTGATTTTGTCTCTTGTTTTCTTACTCCACATGCTTGAATAGGCCTCAACTTTAGAGCTCATTTCCTCCATATTTAATACCAGCAAACCTCTCTTACAGCTCCTTTCATTCGCTGAATTAAAAGGGTTAGAAAGTTTCAATTATAATGAGTCATGTATCATTTTGAAGCTTAGACTTTGTTCTCTCCAAATATGATAAAATCAGAAAAATTATTTTTTGCGACTTTTTTTTGGTTTTGTGGTGCCGGGTCACATATGGTGGTCAATGTATATCAAAATTTTGAGCATAAATCAAGCATTCTAAATATATGATTATAATTATATGCTACTGTAGCAGACACTACAAAATAGGTCTTGTCGGCTAGAAGACTTGAGGTGCACTGATGTATTTTAATATATATTCAAAATGGCTGACAAGTACATAAACAAAAATAACCAATCAGAAGTCTGCAAGAAGTTTATACCAATGAGAAAAGATAGAATGGGTCATGTGATAAGTAAGTCAGGGTTGGATGGTCAGTGAGTCATAGTAGATGGTATGGTAGGCAAGGTTCAATAGGCATGGCACAGAACAAAAGATTGAGAGTGAATAGAGATGAAAGGAAAGGAATTTAGGTAAGTGGAGCAATGTCCTCAAGAAAACAGGTGGAAGGATGAATAGAGAGAAAATGTAAATAAGAGGGAGAAGTGATCATGTAGACAAATTTACAAGTCATAAATATTACCTTACACTACCATAGAAATTTTCAGAGAAAATTGCAGATTTTAAAAAAAGATATTACCTTATTTCAACATTAGACAATAGTAAACAAATGAAAAACCATAAAATAATGGACAAAGAAGAAACTCAAATGTAAGTTTCAATAATTCTTATGCATGAAGTTTGTGAAAGTTAAATGTTTGGTATTATAAGAAATGGTAATTAATTTCTTACAAGTTTTGTACACAAAATTTTGTGAAATAAGAGATAGGCAGTGAAGTGTAGATATTCGAAAAGTAAGCATTGATCACATTTTGGTAAATTTTTAAGAGAGCTAAACTCCTTGGCACAGTAAGAGTTAATTAACCAAATGGCTCACCCACTTCTGCTCGAACCAAGTCAAATATTGATGTAAAATCATTGAATCCCACCTGTTATTTCTTCAAAATATATCCTCTATGAGATCTTGAATCACACACAGTCTCCATCTTGCTATTCGAGCATGTACAGTACTGTCTGATTCTGAGCTAGAAAAAATGCCGAGATCATGAGATAAAACAGCTACACATGTAGAAGCTGTTGTAAGTTAATTACCATGGAAGATAAGATAACAAAAAAAAAGATTAAATAATTTTCAGAATACCAATAATATCATGTACATGTATCTTCAACATGCATATATGTAAATTAAGAGCATGTGCAGAGTGGACAAAGATACAACAAAAGTGTTTAAATTGTGAAGATAGAACAATATTTGAGATAGAGCAATACTTGAGATAAAACAGTTTTCAGAATACCGCCCTACATGTAGGTCTTTAAATTTTTCAGTGGGGGTCACACATCCATCCCCTTTTCTGGTTCCCTAAAAAAAGGGAAGCTTGAGTTCTGGGAAAGGTAAAGAATAATTTGTGAGCTTTCTCATTCTTTTTATGTTTGGAAGATTGTCATAGCAGATATGTCCCCTGAAAAGGATTGCTCTTCAGATGCTCTCACATTCAAAATAATACAAGAAACAGCTGAAATGTTTGGGCCAAACAATTATGTGTAGTCCCATATACACATTTCTGTGTGCAGTGCATGTAATTCTCATCAGGATTGTGTCAATTTCTTGTCATTTTGGTGGTTCCAAAACCTTACAGCACACACCAATTCTTATTTGATATATAATCAACCTTTCCTATTGCTTTGAGATAGTTTCTTTCAAAATTCAATCTCATTCAAGTAGGGTCATCTTGGTTACAAGAAAATGGTGTACAATAAACAAAAGTACCTACAAGTAATGAAGTGAGCTTGAAATGGCAACACCCAGATATCTTGGCCTGTATGGACTGTTTCATTATTTCATGATAATGGTTGCAGTAAGATACTACATTAAGATACTACAGTTTGCTACTTACTCAATTTTTACCCCACAAACTGTCAAAGTGAAGGTGTTGATAATAAAGATGTCTTTTTGTTTTTCTTCAAATCTTTCTTGCAGTGATATCTATAAAGTCTATCAGGAACAGGTACTACTGTATTGGGCCCAGCTTTAAAATCAGGAACTATGGAAGGGAATACAGTTGCGCAGACACTGACCGCTGACCAGCTTGGTCAGATCCAGACTATCCAGACCCAGGGTGCCCAGGCAGGCGGTCAGCAAGTCCAGCTCCAGCTCCAGGGTCAGCAGGTCAGAATTCTCTTCAGACGTGAATGTTACATTTTATTTTATACACAGGGGAGTTGTTTATTTTGAATGGAGTGAGGGATGTCCAACCATTTCCAACAAGCTGGCTGAAAATTTTCCAACAGGCAAAGAAGAAGAAGAAAAAAAAAAAGGTCATCAGATTTTCAGATTTGTAGACGGATGTACATGTACTGTACGTACCACCAACAAGCCCCAAATATTTTGGGATTTACTGACGGCCTATAATAGTGTCAAAGTTGCTGACATAGTTTTTAATGGGGATGTCACACCTCGATCTAGTGACACTCCTAGGTCATTCTGTGTCACATCACTCTCTCTCTCCATTTTTTCAGTTTAAGGATAAAGTTGAGTTCTGATAATGAGATTGAAAGAAACTGTCTCAAAGCAATTGGGAAAGGTTGATTATATAGCACATACATACATGTGTAAGAATTGGTGTATGCTGCAATGTTTTGGAATCACCATAGGAAATTGACTCAATCCTGCTGAGAGTCACATGCACTGCACACAGAAATGTGTATATGGGACTAGTCACTACACACAAATTTTCGGCCTGAACATTTCAGCTATTTTGGGGTCATACACTACCGCTTAAAGGTTTTGGCACATCGGTTCGGTAACGGTAATGTATGCAAAGTCCTCGGTGAAGCTTCCCGCGGTTCCTCCCCGAGGTTTTGTTGTTCGTCGAGAAACCGCGGGAAGCTATCGGTTCGCTATAGGTTCGCGAACGGTAAGGCATCGGTAAGGGAACGGTTAGCAAGAGAGCGCACACGCACGAATTTCTTTCGGTGAACGGTGAACGGTTTGGCTAAGAGCGCGCACGCGATGAACGCTGTATTGTGACGTAACAATGACTGACTTTGTAAAGCTGTAGCGCATGCAGGAAACACGTTTGCTCTTCCATGATTGCGTCGACGGAACAAATTATTCTGCATTCGAAACAAATCTGGTGATGGTGCCGATTGATGAAATTGATAAAATGATGATGGGATGGTGGTGTTTGTCATAATGATGGTGAAGAAAAATGACACTTGTGAACTTCATGGTGACAACTCTTTTTTTTTTCTCTCGTCCAATTATAAATACGGATCATTCAAAGGCTTTATTCTTAACCCGCAAATGTATCGCATTTCTCGATTGGTTTAGATTGTTGTAAACCTAAAACATATCAAGAAAATAAGAACATACCTTCATGTAAACTGTGTATTAATTTATTTTAAAGAAAATGTTCTTAAACCCCTTTGCCTGAATTGCGTTTGAAAATGTGTAGCGTACTAGCTTTTAGACAATAGTCGATATTAGAATGATATTTTTAAAATTCATCTTTCAATAACTATTAATGTATCATGATGATATGAAAATGAACTATCATATCATCATCATCATATGATATCATCATCACATCATCATACCATATCATATCATATATCATCATATCGTCATTAAACTCATAATCATTATATCATCAATTCATCATGATCATAATTATATTATCATCATCACATCATCATAGCACCATTATATAATCATGATCATCATCATGATCATCATAATCATCATCATCATTATCTTGATAATCATATCTTCAAAACAATTATCATCTTCATCAAACGCATCATTAACAAAAAAAAAATATATCAAGCCAACATTTTCTTCCCTGCCCGACCGTAACTTCATCCTTTCACACACATGCGGTTCCCTTTTGAAATTCGATCTGTATCATGAGATGAAAATAAACTATTATAATCATCATCACATCATCATATCGTCATTAACTCATATAATCATATCAATTTATCATGATCATCATAATTATATTATCATCATCACATCATCATAGCATAATTATATGATTATCATCATTATCATCTTCCTCAACTTATCATTCATAAAAAAAAAAATATCAAGCCAACATTTGCTACCCTGCTCGACCGTAACTTCATCCTTTAACACACAATCGGTTCCCTTTTGAAATTCGATCTGTATCATGAGATGAAAATGAACTATCATATCATCATCATCATCACATCATGATACCATCATATCATATATTTATAGTTTTATACATCATCATCATATCGTCATTAACTCTTATAATCATATCAATTCATCATGATCATCATAATTATATTATCATCATCACATCATAGCATCATTATATCATGATTATCATTATCAACATAATCATAATCATCAGCATTATCTTGATAATCATATCGTCAAAACAATTATCATCATCAATATCATCTTCATCAAACTCACCATTCATAAAAAATATCAAGTTTTCTTCCCTGCCCCACCGTAACTTCATCCTTTAACACACATGCGATTCCCTTTTAAAATTCGATCAGTATCATGAGATGAAAATGAACTATCATATCATCATCATCAAATATGATCATATGATCATCACATCATCATACCATCATCATATCATCATACCATCATCATATATAATATCATCATCATATCGTCATTAACTCATATAATCTTATCATTAATTCATCATGATCATTATTATATTATCATCACATCAAGGAAGCATCATTATATCATGATTATCATTATCAACATAATCATAATCATCAGCTTTATCTTGATAATCATATCGTCAAAACAATTATCATCATCAATATCATCTTCATCAAACTCACCATTCATAAAAAATATCAAGTTTTCTTCCCTGCCCCACCGTAACTTCATCCTTTAACACACATGCGATTCCCTTTTAAAATTCGATCAGTATCATGAGATGAAAATGAACTATCATATCATCATCATCAAATATGATCATATGATCATCACATCATCATACCATCATCATATCATCATACCATCATCATATATAATATCATCATCATATCGTCATTAACTCATATAATCTTATCATTAATTCATCATGATCATTATTATATTATCATCACATCAAGGAAGCATCATTATATCATGATTATGATCATCATCATCACTATCATCTTCATCAAACTCGTCATTCATCAAAAAATATCAAGTTTTCTTCCCTGCCCGACCGTAACTTCATCCTAACACACATGTTGTCCCCTTTTGAAATTCGTTCTCTTTATACCCAATGCCGCCGCTGTGTGAAAGGAACAACAACAAAAAAAGAAAAAAAAGGCGCATACCTTCATTGGCTGGTTGGCATATTTCTGCGCGTGTCTTGACATGTGATTAACGGACTGCTCGTCAAATGAGGTCACAAGCCCAATTTTATGAATGAAAATGTTGATCGCGCGCACTCTAGACATCCTTTGCCTCCCACTGCCTTGCTTTTCACTTTCGCATGAATAATGGAGGATATTATTTTGGATATATCGTTCAAATATCGCTCATGTACTGATTTCAGTAATTTCTTACTTCTTTGCTAAAGTTTCAGGAAATTGTGAGTGTCAGATCAAGCTCGTTATGTTAAAAACATCTGTTACTGTACGAGTTATGAGATGCCACATGCGAGTATGGAGCGACTGTTGAATATGCATGAGTTTGAAAACTACGCCTGTTTAATAATCGCTTGTTCTGCAATAATACAAAACTGCCCAATCTTGAATATACAAATTATAACGTGGATGTGAAAGGCGACACTTGAGAAATGGTCGGTCAACATATACGTGTATGTTATTATGTGGTTACGATCAGGGATATGCAGGCGGCAAGATGGTCGTGAGCATTATATCAAGCACCATGCACAACTATTTTCGTAAACATCGTGCAATTATCATTGACGGATCCGGAGGGGGAGGGGGGGGGGTGCGCAGCTGGCCCGTAACCCCCCCCCCCCCTCCCCGACGAAAAGAGCTCATGGAAGCATGTGTGAAGCTTTCTTTGGGGCCGTCTTTAGTGCCCTTCCTTTTGGGGAAAGTGCCGAAAAAGACACCTAAAAATGCTACTCACCATTTTTGTTTGCTTGTCACAAAATTTTAGAGTTGGTGTCACACCCCCCCCCCCCCCCCCCCCCCCCCCCCGGTAAATCCTGGATCAGCCCCTGTGCAATTACTACAGTTTAAAAAAAACTTCTATGATCTTTAAATGCAATTAAAAATGATGGAAACCAACATGAAAATAAAACATTAACAATAACAAAGATGGCAATGAAACAACTCGTTCCGTTTTCAAGCCGATATACATAAGTGGCACCTGTCGGTGTCGGACCTGTATGCGTGGACAGAAAGAAGGACATATCTAAAGTTAAATTACACCAAATGTAATTAATAAACATTAAAATACAGTTGAATACTATCAGCATACATGTACTATTAAGTAACTACAAGCACTTCCAATGTAAATTCGCGCAATGCATGCACTTCCACGGGTGAATTTGGTCTTCGAATGTATGTTTTATGAAATGAGTGAGTTACCAAGTGCTCCATGTTTGAGTATGAACATATGATTTTTTTTTAATGTAAATATAACTGGCTCAATAATGTGCATATCCTGACCAAATGTGTACAAGGTAAAATAAAAATCGTACGTGTACATCGTGAAACTCACTGTCCTGCATGCATGTATCGTTTTGAGTCATTAAACAATGATCCCGTACATCTTTGTAAAGTTAGCCATTATGACGTCACAATGCTTTTTTTTTTTTAATAGGACGTGCGACTTTCGAGAGTTATGCGCGCTTGCAGACTCAGCACACGCATCGGTTATTCACCGAAACTAATTCGGTAAGCCAGCGGTGAGCCATCGGTGAGCCAACGGGAAGCTAGCGGTGAGCTATCGGTGAGGCACCGAACATCGGGGATCGGGGAGATACCGTTCACCGTTAACCGTTCGTTGTTCGGTGCGGTTAACGGAGCGACACCGATGCCAAAACCTGTAAGCGGTAGTGGGGTCATATTTCCAATGTGAGGGCATTTGAAGAGCAATCCTTTTCAGGGGACATATCTACTATGGTAATTTTCCAAACTAACATAATAAGAATGAGAAGGCTCACAAATTACCTTTCCCAGAACTCAACCTTCCCTTTAAACCCTACTCCCATCAAATTTGCCCAAATTTGGTAAACGGGGTAATTGAGGCTTAGTTTATAAGCTAAAATTTTAAGTTGTAGCACCATCGTCTGAATGGTTTTCGCGCCAAGGTATGCATTCCAGGGGATGTTGGCCTCAAATGGAAATTATTTTCAGTTTCTGAACAGCTATCTCTGTAATTATTTGGTCAAATCTGTTTATATCGACATTGACTGTCAAATTATGGCAGGAATACTCCCCTGGGAGTGGAGATGGTGCACTTTTGTGTACCAGCAGTCTAGAGACCATGCATAATGACATTTTAAAGTACAAGTGAGCATTCCTGTAATTAGCTAAATGTAAATGTAGAACATTATTAATATATATCATTATTCTAATCCTTTACAAGCAGTTGGTACAGGTAGGAGGAGCCGGTCAGATTCTATCCGGGGGTCAGCCTATCACGCTACAGGTCGCCGGAGGTCAAACAGGTACAGCACAGCTCCAGCAACTGGCACAGACGCTTCAGGTCGTAGGGTCAGGAGGTCAAATTCAACAGGTCAGTTTATGCCAAGGTCAACTCTCCCCTAAAGCACACTGCACAATACAAGATATACTGATTTTGGAAATAAATTGTAATAGCATTAAATATGGGCATTTTAACAAATAAAAGCTACCTGATTCAGGTTTATAACAGTAATATGAATACTAAATAAAGGATTTTAGTGTGCTGTCAGCCTTATACCTGGAAAAAGGGCTAAATCAGTTTCAAATCATAGACGATCGTAGGACTGCTCTGATGTCACTACAACTCAGAGCCGATTTGGCCTTTCCTCCGACGAGAAAGGTTGCAATAAGCCATATTTCAAAATTATTTTATGTGTTTGAATGTGTACATTAAATGCTAATACATTTTCTTCCGAAATCGGATCACAGACCAATCGTATAGTGGGCGGTGGGCTTAAAAGAAGATGCCACTGACAAATTTTAGCACTTTTACAATTTTTAATGTTATAAAACTAGTCAGATTAACCAAAAAACTCATCGCTCAGGTCAATAAAAGCGTAGATCTCGATTTAAAAAAATAAATATTACAATATCTAGTAGTACGATCCGCAAAATACCGTTACGTCACTGCAGCACAACTGCAAAATCCACTGCAAATTACGGTAATGCCGATATGGAGCAATACACAGATCGCTTTCACAGCGCCTATAAAAATGCTATTTGTGAGACAATTATGTATGACAAAAAGAAAATTTTATTAATTTTTCAGTTTTTTGTATTTTTGAATATTATCTGCTGAAAAAATAAAGTGCTTTAGCAAAATTTTTTCACAATTGATGGAATTAATAAAATTAAAATTGACACTACTGTTTGTCATTGTTCGTACGTGCTTCCCATTATGCGTGTACTTTAAGGCACGCACGGAAAGCTAAAGCTAAAGCTGTGCAAACCGAATACACATTGACTTACACACTAATAACAGTTTGAATACGGCTGCAAGATTTTCAAACGGAGAATACCTTGGACCCTGAATTACCTGAAAAAGGAGCTTTAAATGGATTATTCTGTCAAATTGGTAAGTTGAACCGATTCAATTCAATAATGATATGTAGATCTAGATATATGAGGAAAAATCAAATTATTGCGATTTTTCCAGCTACTCGTCGGCGAGTAGTCGGTTTGCACAGCAGAGTGATACAACCGTTTCTGTCTCTAGGTGAAGAGCTAACGAACGAGAGACAGAATTTTCGGTCAAGAGGTGGCTATGGTAATGCAGCGAGATGTCCAAGGATTTCATGGTGCAGGCGAATTGTCTTTCATATTCATAAATAATTTCCTTTTTTTCCCAATTTGTCCATGATGTTTGATGACATGAATGTGTCAGCATATTAACCTGCTCGGCATGTATGCTGACACTTTTAGCGCTAAGTAATGTAGTTTCGTATCCAAGAGCAAAAAGTTCTGGGTTTGTATCCCAGGCACACAGCTTATAGGTTGGTCTTGAACGCCGAAACGTCAAAATGGTCTTCACAGACCACTCGAAAACAGGAATAAATGTACGTTTTCACGTTGAATTTGGTTGTTTCAAAGTTCCTTATCCATACAGCACACCTTTCTCTATCCTTCTTCGGATCAGGGATGGCAAAAAAGGATTTTCCCGGACAATTTTCACTACGATTCGAACAGTAAATCGCCTGGCACATTGGCATTTTTGCAACTCCACGAATACTATTGTACTGTATGCATGCGAATATATCGTCTACTTTTACGGACGCGTAACGCACACGCATTGAGTGGAAACTCAAAGTGATGCAACGACGTCACAGCTTTGGCCGACCCAGCTAATTTGCGTATCGACAGTGGCAAAAACATACTTTTTATATCAAAATATACGCACTTGTAGGCTGTTCAAAAATTACAATTTCGATACTGATTAGTTCCTAGGGACATGCAGAACAACATATTTTTTCAAAAATTGTCAATGGCGTCTTCTTTTAAGGCTCTTTCAAACAAAAACAAAAAACAAACAAACAAAAAAGCTGTGGCAATATGAATTGAGACAAATATCACCACATTTGTTTACATCCTAATACACATATCAGTGAGCACAAGCACATACATGTATAGGGGCAATAAGCCACTTCGTAATTGCAGTGTACGCATGTGCAGATAAAGGTCATTTGTACAATTGACCTTTATATGCAGTCATTATATGTGCACCACAATGATTTTGGCTGTTATACAAGTAGCGCGTCCTTTATAACAGATGCACGTGCTCTTACAAATTGGGGTCATTTCTGGGGTATTTGTACCATTGTGGTAATTACAAACTGACATATTGTTGCTTGCTGCTTTGTATTTGTACCCCCTCCAAAAGTTTATTTCTTGCCATTTATGCACACATGAAGTGCATAAAATGCATTAAAAGTTATAGATGCTTGTACCCCAGCACCTTGTAACAAACCTATTACATTCATATGTTTCAAGTTATTTTGTTTAATAAGTAAGAATGCAGGTTGCATACATTAATTTTAAGTCCTTGCTGTGTACTGCTTCTGTACCAAATCAGATTTACTCTTAAAATTGTAGCATTAATAACTTCAGGTGACATGAATTTCATGTATATTACGTTTCCTCTTCCTTATTTGTGGAGAGCTAGCAACTCTTTTGAATTATTAATCATGGCTGTTTTTGTGGTGAGAAACTCCCACAAATTGCCCAAATTCACTTGTTTGTGGTTTGAAACTTGTGTGAGTCTTACCACATGAAATTTTCAATAGTTTCTGCATGCTGATTTTTCTTGATTTACAGTGTTTTTATTATAATTTTTCAACTTTTTTTCCTTCAGATTCAACTTATTCCTACTCAGCAGCTACAGGGCAGTAATCAGGCTACACAGGGTCAGGTAAGAAACAGAAAATCAAAGGGCATTTCTGAAAAGTTGAAAGTGGAAAAAACTAAGAAACAGATGTAGTGAAAGGCTGAACAAAATTGGACGAATACAAAAATATGAATGTTTGGAAGTTCAGATGACTTAATCTCAAATTGATAAGTTGGTCATTCAACCGTTTCCCCATATCTCCCTCTATAGCTTTCCATATATTTCTTTATATACCTGCTCCAATATCTGCTTCTTCTGTTCTAGGCCCAAGTGGTTCAGACACAAAGCTCCACTACCCAGGGACAACAACAGCAACAGCAACAACAACAGCAGCAACAACAGCAACAGCAACAAGAGCAGTCACAGCAACAAGCACAGCAGGTAAATTCACCAAAACCCTGTTTCATAAATCCTGTACCTAATAACGGGTCTCAATAATCGATATAAGCCACTGAAATAATTGTTATCGAATATAATTGTTGTTATCAAACAGGGCCTCATGGAAGATCACCGCTATTGGTGAAAATGTGCCACCCTATCTAAATATCAGAACTACACTGTAAATATATAAATAAATAAATAAATCCTTGGGTGTGGTTTGTTGTAAACAGATTTGTTACAGAATTACACTATTTGTTTTTTGTAACCATTTTTAATTAGAGGGCCGGAATAGATTCTTTGGTAGTGCATTGCCACTCCAGACCCAAGGAGTTAAAAGTACTGTTCAAGCCTTCAACATGATTCTAAAAGTATTTCAATTGATAATCAATTTGAAGAATATGCATAAAAACATCTTTGATGCTTTAATAATAATGAGATAAATGCATTATTCCTGTTTTCCATTCACTTTCCACTACCGTTAAATTCAGTTACAGTCATAGCCATTTTATGCAAAAAACTCGGCAATCTTTCATTGCATTGGCAAATTTTTTTCCATCTACCCACTGCTAGATAAAATCAGCAAGCCTTATTTGTCTGTAGTACATGTTTGTATCAGCCAGTTGGTAATTAGTACATGGGACAAGTGACCCTGTAATGGCCCCGATATCGCACACGCATTTGTTTTGGTGGACGTGCTACTTGTTAAACGACTGAAATCATCCTGGTGCGGCATCATGCTGCTTGCAAAATGACAGCGTATAAAGGTCAATTGTACTCGGTACAAATGGCCTTTATCTGCACATGCGCAAACTGTGATTACGAACTGACTTACTAAACACACTCTGTATTCTTTTCGCCCACCCGATGCTCCTTGTAGATTCAGATTGTACAGCCACAACAGGTCCAGACGACCAATCAACAGGGCCAGCCGGTTCAACAGATTATTGTGCAACAGCCACAGGGCACAACACAGCAACAGGGACAACAGCAGCAACAACAACAACAACAGCAACAACAGCAGCAGCAGCAACAAATACAGGTAAGATTATTCTGCAACAAAATGCTGTTTTTTGGCAGGGTTGGCTAAAGATTTTTGAATTGTGATTGGGGATATGAGTTGGTTCAATGGTCAACTCTCTGTCTATGCCTCCAAAAAGTAAAAAAAACAACAACTGAGTCTCCTCTTCCAGATGGTGGCATTACACAGGGTTTCAGGCTATCCTCGAAATGAAGGAAATGAGTTCCTTTTTTTTTTTCCAGTGAGCGAAAAGTCAGGGAATTTAGAAAAATCATTCAAATCATGAAAAAAGTGAGGGAATTTCAATGAAGTAGATACCTACAGTTTAGTCAGTCTCTCTTCTATCTTTTTCTTGTGTCCTAATTACCGTATCCACTGGATGACTGGCTATTGTGGCTTTTTAGTGTCTAAAATGCATCCTTAAATATTTCTGGAATATTGAAATATCATCAGGAAAAAAATCAGGGGATTTTGTTAATACCTTTAAGTTAGTCACACCTACGAGACCGACACGAGACTGACACGAGACAGACCGAACAAAAGATTACAGTTCCCTGATTGGCCAAGAAGAAGTCGGTTTTTGATCGGTTTGAAGTTGTTGTATTAACCCTATCGTGACAATTGACTATATTTTGTGGTTTGGCTCAGTTGCTTTTGATTCAGAGCTCTGAAAATTATACCAGATGCATGAGTAGAAAGAGCAAAATTTTTTGCACATACCATGTTCAGTTTTGTTGCATGACAATATTGCGTTTGATGCCAGGAATTTGAAAACAAGAATAAGCTTTAAAATCCTGAAATTTTCAACACATTGATTGAGATGTTCAAAATCATTGTTTTTTTAATCAAAATTGACAATTTTTCAAATTTCCGACACTTTTAACCATGTATATAGTTTTCAAAAACATTACACCTTATTAGAACCTTGTAGCACTAAAAGAAAACTGTTATTGTGGCCAATGTGAAGAACAAAATGTGATCAATTTAGCCCTTAAATAATTCCTGTCCTGAAAGGGTTGCCCTCTTCCATGCCACCAGCTTTTTGAGCAATTGTCAAAAATGAACTTTCAAGATTTAAATATTAACTTCCGATGCGTCTTTTCTTGGGCAAACTGAGCAAAGATATATTGCATAGGAATAAACATTATATTGAAGTCACAGGCTTCTGTACGAGGAAGAATTTTCAAGCCTTTCTCAGCCTAAATGAAATGTTCAATACTCAAATTTTTAGGTGGGATATGCCGCCCACAGCATGGTAAGTCTTAAGATCAGTTCCCGGATGAAAATATGGATATCTTTGGTTTTGTTTAATGATTTCATTTCAACTTTGCCTGTGTGATCCTTTATCTTCAGTTACAGCAGCTGATCACCGCAGATGGTCAGACGATCTATTATCAGCCGGTTGTTGCAGGGGACAGCCAGGTCAACCTGTCGGGAGGTCAGCTACAGGGTGAGTGACAAAAGGACTTACAGAGTGGTGCAAAATTTAAAAAACAGCGAATTTTAGAATAAGACAAATCAAGACTATTCTGTCTCTTTATTCTGTTACACCAATTTATTTTTCAGTTACTGAACCGTATGTAAATTGAATGTACTCTGTTTTCTGTTATTGGAATTTCATTTTGTAACAATATTGGCGGCTGTAATAATGTCAGCACAATACCACTATCTATATTGACTATTTCTTACTGTAAATAGTAGGCATTAATGAATTGTATTTTGTTTTGTTGTTCTTTTATATATGTATTTTACTGTAAATGCAGAAATATTAGTGGTACATTAATTTTTGCGGATTTTGTGCTATTTTCGGCGGGCGAGAATTCTAGAACTCGCGAAAATATTAGCCTGATTTCCTATGCGGGTTGTATTGCACACTTCAGCACATTAATATGTGTGTGTGTGTCCAATTCATTTTTGAGCGCATGTGTAGTTGCGCATGCCTTATGCATTTGAATGGACTGCGTGTGTGTAAATTAATGGTGTGGGTGTACATACAAGCGTGCAATTGTGCATGGCGAATTTAAGAACCTGCGAATATGTTTTGGGGTCGCTCAGCGCGAAAATTTAATCGTGCAAAAATAACAGCATTTACAGTAATATGGAAAATCAAATGTATCAGCTTTTCGATGCAATCTTGAATATTCTTCAAGAAACCTAAATCTTAGAAAAATGTAGGATATCAGAAATATGTATTGCTTGGTGTGGTATAACATCACAGTGATGTGGGTGAATTGACAGCTGTCCTCCATTAGACAGCGATTAATGTCATATCAAAGCCCCATCTTTCTTGTCAGCTGTTTGATTTTCCAGAAAACTTTTAATTTTTCAATCTGATTCTCAGATTTGTCTGCACAGCAACTTATTATGGTGGTGGGTTTTCCCTCAAGGTGAAGTGAAATAGATTCCTAGATTGTCAAGCGGATGTTTGAAAATATTCAAAATATAACCAATAATAGTTCCAAATTTTGGACCCGCTTTGGATGCCACGTGTGGGTTGTCTGATATAGTCCTTTGTGTGGAGTTCAGCCAGATTGAGCCAATTTTGAATCATTATCATGTACAATATTCCTATGCATTACGTAATAAACCTTTCCAAATACAACTAGACATTGTGTTTTCACAATGCAATTTCATGGCCAGTACTAAACTTATCTTTAACTCTTTACGTGCCACTCAAATAACATGCCCGTGCCACACAAATTTTGTCAGATTTGTTTAACAGTTTCTAGTAAAAAATCAGTACATACAGGTGATTAAAGGATTATTAGGTAGCAAAATAAGACCGGAAGTGGGTTATTATACAAAGCTTTTCTAATGCACAGTGCATATCCTTTTGTTAATTGGTTCCTATTATTGTGCCAATTGGCATGTGTAGCACTCCTGCGACTGTGCCAATTTGCACTCATGGCAAATGAAAGGTTAAAGGGAAGGTTGAGTTCTGGGAAAGGTCAAAAATAATATGTGAGCTTTCTCATTCTTATTATGTTAATTTGGAAGATTATTACATATGTCCCCTGAAAAGGATTGCTCTTCAAATGCCCTCACATCCAAAATATGACAAGAAACAGCTGAAATGTTCGGGCCGAACATTTGTGTGTAGTCCCATATACATATTTCTGTGTGCAGTGCATGTGACTCTCAGCAGGATTGAGTCAATTTCTTCTCATTTTGGTGATTCCAAAACCTTACAGCCTACACCAGTCAGCCTTTCCCAATTGCTTTGAGACAGTTTCTTTCACAATTCAAACTCATGACCAGAACTCAACTTTATCTTTAAAGACAATTTTATGAATGATTTCTCACTTTGACTCAACAGGTAGCACTAGCGGCAATGGAGGTGGAGGGGACAACAATAGTGTCATGCAGTTACAGACTACTAACCAGGTTCAACAGGGTACGACTTCCTTCCACTAACACTCATAACATTACCCTATGGAGATGAAAAACAATTTAATCAGTCATAAGCCTTTATTTCCTTTCAATCTCTCAAATCTAACATTACTTTTTGGAGATGAAAAATAATTTCATGTATTATAAAGCCTTGTTTCCTTTCGATCTCTCAAATCAATTATTACCTCTTGGAGATGGAAAAAAGTTAAATTAGCTTTTATTTGCATTTGCTTTCGATCTGTCAAATTTATCATTGCCTTTTGGAGATGAAAAAATAGTTTCATCAGTTATGATTTGCATTTCCTTTAAATCTGTCTTTCTCATGGAACTTTTTGCAGTCTTAACATATGTTTAGGTCTCTTACCAGCATTTTCTTTTCCTTTTTTTTTTTTTAAATTTCAACTTCAAGTTATGAAATGACTTCTATTTGCTATGTTCTTGGTAAGAGGTTTGCATTGATGATCTATTAGCTTGTTGAGAGAGTTTGAACGTATTTATATCGCAATTGTGTCTGCAAATGTGACCAGGCACCACAAAACCACCAAAAAGTCGCACTGTGTGATTTTTAGTTAGAGTTAATAAAGGTGTTTTTGGTTGACATGGTCAAATTTCAGTTTTAGGCATATCCTTAAAAAGTATACTTTTTTTTGAAGTTATTTGAAAATTTAAATCACCAAACAATCTAAAAGTGGTACTTTTGACAGTTTTTAGTAGACCTGTGTTTGTCTTCTCTGGATTTTGTTGTATTAGTTTTCTTTTTACGACCCTGGATACTTGTCTCATTTTGATCTCCTATAACTTTAAAACAGAGTAAATTCTTGTATTGATACTTGTTCACTATGATAAGCTGGATGTGCTTAAATAGTGTGCCAGGCTTTAGGAAAATCTGATAATAATCCCTTCATAGAAATTTCTACTGAGTTCCAATCCTCCTTTTGTCACCTTTGCACAATGCATTGTAAGTCAGAGTACTTCAATAGACTGCAAACTTTAAACCCTTAAAGTAACATTCTGTGGGACTGGGCATTTTACTCTTTGTACAGTGGGTTAGGAACCTCCACTGTTCAAGTGTTATGTATCATTTTAAAGCTGAGAATCTCCTCTTTCAGAATCAGATCTTAACTAAAAATTCATATCTGGGGACTTTTTGGTGATTTTGTGGTGCCTGGTCACAAATGGTCTCAAGAAGTATCTGTTGGTGCTGTGACATATGCTATAGCCACAGTTGCTCTGGGCTCTCTTTTGTCAGAGGCATAGGGTTAGGGTAAGGGTTAGCTGTAGTGTGTCGTCCAGGGGTGAAACTAAGAAATCGGTTAGCATAGGATATTGACCACGGAGCCATTGCCATGTGTCAGGATATCTGTCTGTCTCCTGCGAATTCATTCTTCCATATCTGTTCTGTTCCTTTACTGCTGCCTCTTTCAAATTTCATGATTTATATTTGCATCTCTTTCAGCTTCAGCAAGTACAGGGGCTAACCCCCAGATACTCCAAGTGGCCAATAACGGTACAGACAACAGCATTGTTATGGTGAGTTCAAATCTCTCACTAGTTTTTTTTTTGGGGGGGGATATCTGTTGAAATATGTGATGCATAGGAGCATTAAGGATCTGTGGTTGTGCTTACCATGTAAGAAATTACTGCTTGGTAGCAAAGTCATGAAAAGGTTATAGTGGAAACTAACCTTTCTTTACTTTCTATTTGCTGTAGATGATACCAGGCAGTGGGGGTGTTCCCACTATGCAGAGAATTCCCCTACCAGGTGCTGAGCTACTGGAAGAAGAACCCCTGTATGTGAATGCCAAACAGTACCACCGCATTCTTAAAAGGAGGCAGGCCAGAGCTAAGCTAGAAGCTGAAGGCAGGATTCCCAAAGAGAGAAGGGTATGTCTAGGAATTTTTAAGAGTCTGTTTTGAAAGTTACCGTAAATGAGCTGTGTCACTATCTAATGATTGCAGGGAAACCTGCTGTAGCAACCACCTGCATAGAAAGATCACCTGTGTGTAAAGACTACATTTCTAGTTTCTCTGGAAAAGTGTTTCTCATCAAACCTGTACTTTGTAACTTATTTATAAGGAGAACCTGCCTGTAAAGGATGCTTTTATTGTCTACCTGAATAGGTCATTATATACAGGTTTGACTATATTTTTAGTGCTTCTGGCAAATATAGTAGAGACTTCCATGTGCTAAATCATTTTTTTTTTTTGTTGCCCATCTTTTAATGATGTGCTGTGCTGTCTGTTGAATCAATAATTAGTGTATCCTTACTTGAGCTGTAATGTCCAAAGTAATCCCAGAAGGGTTCTCAGCAGGAATTGGCCTACCCTTGGTTCAATTTGAGTGAAATTTGTGAAAGTGGAAACTCATTTTAAAGAGCTCCGATATAGAATGAGATTCCTGATATAACAAGGTAATTTTGCTGGTCCCAGGTCTTAACCCTTTCGAGACAATTGACCACATTTTGTGGTTTGGCTCAATAACTTTTGATTCAGAGCTCTAAAAAATATACCAGATGCACGAGTAGAAAGAGCAAAAATTCCTGCACACACTATATCCATTTTTGTTGCATGATCATATTGTGTTTGATGCCAGAAATTTTAAAAACGAAAATAAGCTTTAAAATCCTTAAATTGGCAACACATCGAGGGGTTCAAAATCATTAATTTTTATCAAAATTGGCAATTTTTAAAACTTTTCGACAAAATTCCTGACCATGTACATTGTTTTCAAAGACATTACACCTTATTAGAACCATGTAGCACTAAAAGATAAATATTGTTGTTGCCAATTTGAAGAACAAAATGTGATCAATTTAGCACTTGAATAATTCCTGTCCTGAAAGGGTTAATGTTCTTTTGCTTTTTGACCCTTATATAAGGAGATTCCTGTTATATCAAGGGAATTTCCATGGTCCCAAGGTCCTTGTTATACTGAGTTTCCACTGTAGTGCACAATGACAGTATGTTTTGGCAGATTTGTTGTACTTTTAGGTAACCTTGTCAGGAGGATTTGCCTGGTAATTTTTTCTTATGAACTCTCCCACACTTGGTATTCGCACCAAGAGTGTTATACACTGGCACGAAACCTGGTCCTCTACCCTTGGTATCAATTTCATCTCTCTAGAAATACCTCCACGAATCACGTCATAACCATGCCATGAACCGTATCCGAGGTGAGGGCGGTAGATTCAACTCGGGGGAGGGTGAAGACATACCCATCTCATCACCCACGATGGTGAAGACGTCACAGCAACAGCAGCTACCCACCATGGTGCAACTACCGCAGGGGATCACCCTGGGTGCTGACGGACAGGTGCGTTGATATGTAGTAGAAGTAGGTCTAGCATGCAATCTAGAATGCAGTTGATAAATTTAGTTGATAGAGGATTCAACAGAAATATTTTCAAGAAAACTTGCCGTTACATATGAACAGGCGTGCTGGTATGCAGTAGAAGTAGATATAGCATGTACAACATAATTCTGTAGTCTATACAGTAGCAATGTCTATAAAGGAATCAGGGAAATCCTGCTGTTGATATGTAGTAGAAGCAGATGTAGGGGTACATATAACGTGTGTTGTCAATACAGTTGATATGTTCGCGAGTGATAAAAGAATGAAGCAGAAAATGTTGGTGAAATCTGCGATTACAAACAGACTGTCATGTTGGTATGTAGTAGAAATAGGAGTAGCAGGGTACATAACACCTAATTTGCTTTGCTAATACAATAACTGTGCTTGTATTTATAGAAGAATCAAGCAAATTGCGCTGTTCTAGAGATAGAGATGTGTTGATATGTAGTAGAAGGAGGTGTAGTAAGGATCGTATTTATTACCTAATTGTGTCAGTACATTGGTTACGCTTGTATTTCTTGAAATGTCAATCATATCCTGCTTTTTTAAATGGACAGATGCTTTGACTTGTCTGTTCTATCATTAGAATGAAAAAGGGGATCCATGTATTTGAATATATTGTACACATCATGTGGGAGATCGCACGAAAGTGACTGCATATCTGGTCTGAGATTCCCCATATCATTAGTGATCCTGACATTCAAAAACTTATAACTTTCTTATTTTTTGTTCTGTTTTCTCAAACTTTCACTGGTTCACATCCCTGATTGTCTGTTTCTATTTCTGTAGAGAACCCTCAGTGACCATAATAAAGTCAACTGCTGATAACATTGGATTGTTCTCCTATTTTTCTGTTGATGTAGGTGACCCAGGAAGGCATGATCAACCTTAGTATGCTAACTGGAGGAAACACGTCCACTTCAGCTCAGGTTCTCATTGGACAAGGCAATGCCATCACAACATTATCGTCCAATGGCGTGAGAGGAGTCTCCCAATAGTCCAGTGAGATTTGCCAATTTGAAAACTCGTTAAACTTCTCAAAATTTTGAGAATGTGAATGCCGAAGGCAAGACAGTAATTATATTATCGTCTAATGGGGTTTGAGGAGGCTCCTGATAGTCCAAGGAGGTCGCCCCCATTTGAAAACTCTTGAAAACTTCTCACACTGTTTTGAGAATGGGAAGGGCCAAGGCAACACTGTCATTAAGTTATTATCTAATGGGATTGGAGGAGCGCTGGATAGTCTGACAGGATTGACCGGTTTGAAAAATCTCCATGGAATGCAACTCTGCTGTTCAGTGCAATCTTTGAGTTGATGAGACGCTGCAGTTACATTGTAAGTTCCAATTGGTCAGCACTTCCTCCGTTTGATGAAAAAAAAAACAGTATAGCAGGAGTCATCCATTCTACATTTTGAAACTTTAAAACTTTATGGACTGCAACTCTGCTAACCAATGCAATCTGGTTCATGAGATGCTTACATTATGTTGATGGATGGGACACTTCCTGGAAGGACCTTATTGGTCAACACCAGTATCTGTTTCAACACTGTTGAAATCTTCATGGACTGCCACTCTTGTGACCGATGCTGTGAAGTTAGAAGGACACTGCCAGAATGTCTGATTGATCAACACTTTTTTCAATGATCGTATCACACATGCTCCAGCGACAATTGCACCTTTGCCACGGTTAATTTCCTACTAACCAAATTCCTAACTTCATCCCTGGACTTAACCCTATACCTAAACCTAAACCTAACCTAAAACACATTTAGTATAGTGGAACCTCGTGATAAAGAACACTGTTCTAACAAACTCTCGTTATAACAAGGTGATTTTGCCGGTCCCACTTCTTTGTATTCTATTGTTGTTTAACCCTGATTATAACAAGGTTTGGATATAAAGAGGGTAATTTCCTTGGCCCCAAAGAGTTTGTTATAACGAGATTCCACTGTACCCGAATCCGAACATTATACCTTTGATGAAATAAAGTTCTAAGCATTTGTCGCAGGAGCAAATGTGGGATCACCGTCCAAATGGAAGACAACAAAAGCTAGGAGGAACTCGATTGACCCTGACATTGATGAAACGCTTTCTGAAAGTTCAGACCGATCAACACAAAACTGATTGATGCAACATTACTAGTAAATGACATGAGAGAGTTCTGTGACAGGTGATTGACAACCATCTGGTGAGATCCACATGGGCATTATACCAGTCACACTGCCAAACAGACTCACAACCAACCAGTAATCAACAAAATCTTGGCTGTAATTTTGGTAATGTGATATTGTGGTACGTGTGCCTGGGGCTTTAACTATCTGTGAAGTAATTGATTTTACACCCTTTTTGCTCTCATCAGGCAAAAAAAAAAAATGATGAATTTGAAATACTTGGAAGAAATTGCATCTAAAGCACATTGCAAAGTCGTGGAATAATAAAAAGGATAAGAATGAACAGTATATTTGCTCTATCAGGGCCCTGTTTCATGAAACTTGTTATCAATAACAACTGTCAAAGCTCTGTAACAAATTTGCTCTCAGTCAATGAGATGCAAGGATATCAGTAGCTTTTGAAGGTAATGTTTAGTTTTGGTAAGCCTCAGAAACTTCGTCATATTTATTGGATTTTTGTTGATAAATAGCAAGATAGAAGCAATACAAAGATGCTGTGAATATTTCATGTCCTAAAGTGGCATATTAAACAAATGAGAGGCAAAAATAATTTAGGTGCCGGGTCAGGGATAATAAACTCCCAACAACTTCAGCGTGCATTATACACCATACACGCATTCAAAACCTACACACAGTGATACACATGCTATCTCCATCGGGGTGGAAGGTCCTGGCATAGGGCAGTATATTGCCGTGATCTATATAGCGTTGCTTACATATATTTACCGGAAATCATTGATGGAATACCAAATGATCTCGTACAAATATCTTTTGATATGTGGAAAACAACATGAGACTCTAATTAACCTGTTTCTTTCCAATTTCTTTTTTGCTACCAAAACTGAACATTAGCTTTAACAGTTATTGCAACTTGTTATTGGTAACAAGTTTTATGAAACGGGGCCCTGATGTGTTATGAATGGCAATTTTCCTGTAAATGATTGGAAAAAGCTTTAGAATATATTTTCTTCTTTCTTTTTTGTAGGCTCATCTATGTGGATTTCTAGATTGTAATTTTTTGCACTTGATCAATTTCAGGCTTAGACTTTGCATTTGTTTATGGCAGGAAAATTTTGTTAATGTCTTTTAATCCATGTCGTGAGTTTGTGCATCTACAAGTGTACACAGTGATGTAAATGTTGTTATACATTGTAAATATGACTTGCACATTGTAAAAAACTCAATTAGATATGATTGCTGGGCTCAAGCATTTTTTATTGGCAAATCAAAACTTGATAGCAAGTTGATCGGAATGAATGCAGAAAAATCAGATAAACAGATCGGTGAAACTTTGAATGAAATAGGATGAAGAATAGGAAAGGTATGAATTTTTAAAAGCTTAGATTACTATACAAATTTGAGGGATCGACAATAAATTAAACTATTAAGCCGATATAGGGCGTCAGCAGATATTTATCAAATGTTTGCTTTTGATTGGTTGACGCATGCTGTGTAAGCAGTGGGTTCAGCTTTAGGTCTTTTTGTTACAGTACATTTCTATCTATTTGTACAATCGTTAACTTACTTCAGCTACACAAAGTATTCAAGTTTTTCCAATATGTTCATCATTTCATCCATCATAATGGACGGTTTCGAGAAAGAAGATTTTTAGAAGATGACTGTTCTACAACTTCCTAAGTTCTTAACAGAGAGTGCGGTATAACATGCAATGGTAAATGAAGAATGGAGCTTGCCAGTCTTGCATCGACAGGTGGGCTACGTTCGACATGATACAGTCCTACTCGTATTTTCCTCCGAAAAGCACAACGTTGCTTTGCAGCGGAACCCCATACCCACAAAAACACTTTTGTATGATTTAAATCAAAGTTTAAATCACTTTTCATTACCATTTTAGACCCCTTCTTGACTAAGACACATTAGCTTGTA
This sequence comes from Heliocidaris tuberculata, assembly GCA_025618425.1. Lineage (NCBI taxonomy): Eukaryota > Metazoa > Echinodermata > Echinoidea > Camarodonta > Echinometridae > Heliocidaris > Heliocidaris tuberculata. The sequence goes on from CM046843.1 coordinate 30,179,603, forward strand.
GTGGAAGTAGGAGTCACAACGAAAGTAATATAGCGCCGCCATCGGCAAATATCTTTCAGCTATTGTTGGAGAATTAGTGATATCACTCTCCTTTGTGTTTCTCTGTACATGATAAAATTGACTAAAATATCACTTTTCTATAAAATTGCGACTGAGCAGGATGTTTTTTCATTGGAGGACGTATCTCTTTGAGTAGAGTGCTGAGGTAAAAGTCATGTAAGAGAGAACTGGGAATTCATGAGGTATCGGTGTGTAAAATTACAATTGTCAACAGTTACATTTCAAGTGCCAAAGTTATCTCATGTTATAATGTTCAGCAATGTTAGTACTGTTCAGTACAGGGCCATCTTACATAAAACGTAATTAAATGCAACTCAGAAAATTAAACGCAAGTCTCAAGTACGCAATTCTGATTGGCTGAAAATTAAAGGGAAATCCAACCTTAATAGCAAGTTGCTTTGAAAGAAAGAGGAAAAATCAGAGAAGCAGACTGGTGAAAGTTTGAACGAAATCGGACAAGCAATAAGAAAGTTATGCATTTTTGAAAGTTTTAATCACTATGCATATGGGAATTTCAAATTGGCCGAATAGGTAATGTCACTGTGATGTAGCTGTGGACAGCTCCCCCATTCACTCTAACACACAAAATGACTAAAATGTCACTTTTTTTCAAAATGCATCACTCAGTAGGATCTTTTCGTTCATGAGGACCTATAACAATAAGCTATCTCCAATATATTTTGAGTATTGCCCCGAGGGTAAAAGCGCCTCAAAGAAAACCGCAAATTAATGATACTTTTGTGTACGACAAATGGGAGAGTTGTCCACAAAAATGTCACAATTGACTCACCAAATTGCCAATTTGAGATTCGCATAGATGTAGTGATCTCATTTTTCAAACATCCATAACTTTCTTAGTCCTCATCCGATTTCTTACAAACTTTCACATTCCTGTTTTTATTTTTCTGCTTTCACACAAATTATCTTTTTACCAAGGTTGGATTGCCCTTTAAGTTTAATTTTTTGGAGTTGAGTTTAAACTCAAACTTTTAGGCAAGAGGGTCCATGGAATTACATGAGAGAGAAACTCACAAGATCTTTTCTGAATGGTATATATTATGTAGAAAAAGAAACGCTCAGAGAGTTTGGAGAAAAGCGACTTTACCACGACATAATTTTCCTGTACATGTACTTTGAACATTTTAAATTTGTTATAAAACCTGGCTGTATATAGGTATTATGTGGTGCATATTTTTAATATAAATGAACTAGGAGAAGAAAATACACAAGTGTATTGAGCACTAAAAAAGAAACTTTCCTCTGGGTCAAATTTCTTTGGTTTGTTTGTTTAAACATGTATTTTTTGAAAGAGAATGCTGTTTGATTGATGAAATGTGTTGTGGATGGGCTTCTCAGCAGAAAATAGTTTATGCATGGTTCGAAGCGACAGAAATATGGTTTACAGAATCTTGTGGGTCGATTTGAGATGATCAAAGCAATTTTGCACTTTGTTTCTGGTCCATATTGAGTGAAATAGATGTACAGTGGAATCTCGTTATAACGAGGTCCTTGGGACCAGAGAAATTTCCTCTTTATATCGAAACCTTGTTATATCAGGGCCAAAATACAATAGAATACAAAGAGATGGGACCAGGAAAATCACCTTGTTATAACGAGAGTTTGTTATATCAGTGCTCTTTATAACGAGGTTCCACATTGAGTGAAATAGATGTATAACCTTATGACATCCCAGGGAGGACCAAAACAACTTTAGAGATGGAGAGTAGGCATTGACTGATTTATTACCCTTGTCTGAAATCCCTCACCCTTGGTATCAGCACCAAGGGTATTAAGTACTGGCAAAGCTGGGTGTGGAACGAAAAACAAAAAATTTATTGGAGTTGGTGTTGAGAGTCCTTGATAAAAAAGAACAACACTTGTGAGTGACTAACTCTCATTAACAGCCAGTCCCATTTTTCCCTGTTGTTTTTGAGCCCTCATATTTCAAAATTTCAATATATAAACTTATAAAGGTATTTTCTTTGGTCTCGGGGAGTTTGTTCTAACAAGGTTCCACTGTACGTATACATGTATTATGAAAGTGGCATCTTGTCTTATCGTTTCAAACTTGCTATGTACAGTACTCTCATTTTATTAGGGTTATTTTTTACTAAAGGGCTCAACACCAACAGCATACCTGCCAACTGTCCCTATTTAACAGGGACAATCCTGATTTTTGGTAAAAGAAAGAGCCACTTTCTACCACTGTGTCCCTATTTTTGCAAAAATCTGTCTGTAGTAATGTATAGGAAACTCAGAAGCCTCTACCTTGTCATTTGTCCCTATTTCTTGGGTTTCAGGGTTGGCAGGTCTGCAACAGGCCCCTAAGTTTTAACTCCGGACCCCCCCCCCCCCCCCCCCCCCCCAAATTGAAATTTAACAGACTCAATGTTCACTCACTGAAAAATCTCAATCAGGGGCCACAGTTGGTTAAAAATTAGTGTGCATGGAGCCCCAATCATAGTGAAACTAAAACTTAAACTTTCAGTATTACAAGCTTCTAGAAATCCTTTAAAAATGTGAATCACACTTTCCATTGAGACAAAGGTACATGTGGTATGACAAAGAGAAAAATCAATTCCTTTTTTTCTTTCTGCAGAGCCTGTATTTATTACCAGTGCAAGTTCTAGATTATCATATCACATCAAAATTATATATATTGCTATGTATACCTGTACATATATTTTTTTTACACGTATGAATTAATATGTATACATGTATATGATAATGTACACTTATTGATACATTGATGTTTTTACACTATACATAACCAATCAATTTTCTTTCTAGGGATGTGAGTAGACCTGTATAAAGCACTTGGGCTTCTGTAACCTAACATTATGATCAGAACAAATCAATCATTTGTCAACGGGAATTTCAAATTGAAAGGAATTACAAGTGATTTTTTTGCAAACAGTGACTTATCTTGTAATGGATTGCCAGTCATTTGGGTTGGGAAAAAAATATACAACTACCCGTAAAAAAAATGTACAACCGATTGGCTTATATTTCGCCACAGCATGACAGCAACAGAGTGCAGGGTTGTTGTTTTTCATCAATCAAGTCATGTGATGACAAAATCCATACATGTACAAAAATAACAAAATAAAAACGTTTAAATGTACAAATGTAATATATGGTCATTTTCTTTACATATACATATATAAAATACAACTTTGGAACACTGCCGTTTCACTCCTATCAAGCTTGAAAGTCAACACAACAATCAATTGACTGGTAATGACCAATGCGCATGCTCAAAGACTTTCCATTTCATTCCTTAAGAGTGGAACAGGTTCATTATTACTTAAAAGACAAGTTATAACAGTACCATACCTCACCTATCGTCTTTTGTCAAAAATATTCCATTTAAGAGAGAAAAGTAGGATTTTAAGCTCAATTTCTAAAAGCGTTGTCCCGACGCTTTAACGAATGTCAAAATTAAGCAGCGAGAGGTTGTATCAGTACCGTTGAACAAGAGGTAATCTGGGGACCGTTTCATGAAAGATGTCAGCTCTGACAAGTTGTCAGATTCTGACAGTTACCATAGTGCAAGTCAGTGGCCAGTGCTTCTCAGCCAATCAGAACCAAGGATATTACTGAACTTGTCAGAGTCTGACAACTTGTCAGAGCTGACATCTTTCATGAAACGGTCCCCTGAAGGAACATGATGTTATATTCTTATTTGTTTTTACCGAAATAGAAGGCCGACTGAAATGATACTTTGTACACGTGTTACTGTAACCATATTCAAACTCCATGCCAACTCTGAGACGAATTGGTGCTGTTTTGCAAATGAGGGCTATTACCTTTAAAGTAGAACTCTATTGATTTTAAATATTTATTTGATTCTTATTATTGCGTAGGTGAAGCTTATATTAAACGAAGTTATCCAAATTCAACGCATGGAAACATTTGAAATAATGATAATTTACCAATTATAAAGTGGTAAAATACAGCCCTGCTATAACACCTGAAGAGCTCTTCGAACGCTGCTGGGATATGTGACGTCACACCAGGGACCAATCCTGCCTAAGCAGACGATGTCCCATAACATCTTAAGGCCACCGCACACCTTACGATCGGTTTGCGATCCGATTTCAGAAGTAAATGTAATATCATTTGACAAATCATTTAAAAACGAAAAATATTTTTTGATTGGGGGTCTGAACAGTCATACAGATATTAAAATCGATAATACGGCCTATACCGAATTTTCTAGTCGGTGGAATGGTCAAATCGGCTCCGAGTCGGAGTGACGTCACAAAAATCGTGCGACTGCCTACGATTTGAATCTAATTTTGCCCTTATTCCCTGTAGAAAGCTGACAGCTCACCAAAATCCTCTGTTTAGTATTCATATTACTTTTCAGAACCTGAATAGGGTAGATTTCATTCGATAAAATGCCAATATTTAATGCCATAGCGATTTATTTCACAAATCGGATCGCAGACCGATCGTAAGGTGTGCGGTGGCCTTAAAACATCTTCAGTGCCTGTTTTGTCATCTCCTCTTCATTTATTTCTCTTACTCCACTAGCGTCAGTCTAAATGTTAATCTGTTGCCTCACTCTAAACTTCGTGTATGGTATTATTTTGATGAAAAATACAGCGTTAACAAAATAAAGGAATCACTCGCTTGTAAACGAAATAAGACGCCTTTGAGTTTTCAGCTGCATGCACCGCGGCATTTTCGGCGTTTAAAGAAGGAATGTATACCGTCCACTATTATTCGGCGGGCTTTTCAATTCGAAAGTGTGGTTTCTTTGATTGATCATTGATCCTTATCCTGTATATTTACAAACAAAAGATTTTAGTTATCAGAATTGGTTTCACTCCCCTTTTAGAATGGTGTGAAATACGGTCATGTTTAAATACACCAAACTCTTTATAATTTGAAAAATAACTGCATTGCAATTACGTTCATTCGTTATAGGACGTAGTCTGCTTAGGCAGGATTGGTCACCGGTGTGACGTCATCAAAACATCGCTATATTTCTGGTGAATCGCTCGGATATCCCAGATGCTGGGAAGTGCTATTATTTGTGTTATTTTTCAATCAATTTTCAAATAAATTGACGTAAAACTTATACGATTGCCATCTGTAAGCTTCCCAGTTTCTAGTGATACATTATTTGCCATATTTGTGATTTTCTTTGAATAGGCCCTTTAAGACAAGGTCCTACTTTATTGTGTTCTATACGTGTTTTTGAGCACTGATTCAGTGGAAACTCTGTAAAACAAGGACTTTGGGACCATGAAAATTACCTTGTTATATGAGGAATCTCCTTATATCGGGTAAAAACAAATAAAAGAACATGAAGACCGAAGACCAGCAAAATTTACCTTCTGATACATGTGTTTGAGCTCTTTATAATGAATTTGCACTGTACAAGCTACATGTGCATTCAATATGTTTAGTTCCAATGAGTTTGTTTTAAGGAGCTTTTACTGTATACATGTAGTAACCTGCAAGTACAAATAAGGGGACATGCATGCCTCTGTTACATACATGTACCGGTATGTGTTGTGTATGATTTTGTAGAATACCAATACAATGTACCAACACGAAAATCACAATTTTTGATCTTCCATCACTCTGGGGATATCTTCAGTGCTTTTCACATCACCACTACTTCTACCTTCCACATCTGAATGATACATAAAGTAAACATTACATGCCTACCAATCACCAAAAAATATTTTGCTCTGTATATTAGGGGTACCATGTTGCGACTTGCCATACTATATTCGAAATATGAGCTTCAAATGTTGATTCTATAAAGAGATATTGCAAGTTGAAATACACTTCTAATAAACAAAATAGCTACTTGTGAGAAGACTTGTGACGCACCCTTATGCGGTCGCATAGAATAATGGCCCGGCCTGCACGGAAGTTCGGAATCGAACTCGGAGTTGGGTTCCGCCCAAAGGGGTTTTGTATTTTCCTTCATTTTCTTCATACTCCTTAACCATTAACCCATAGAAGGCCAGGTAAAGTGTTTTGAGGTTGATTCTAGCTGTAGACAAATAATTTTTTAAAGTGATTGGTACACTTGAGGATACAACAGGAAACATTTTATTTTCAAACAGTGGAGTGCGACAGTAGTCAATTATGTCACACAAAGTTTAATTGAAATTTGTTTCCATCAATGTACCTTTTTCTCTCATTGCAAAGCAATAGTTCAGAACTACACCCCAAAGAAATTGTAAAGTAAAATCTTATCTTTATCAGCTACACTAAAGAATAATCTCCTGATCTAATAATAAAAAGCTATCTGTACAAGAAATAATACATACGCAAAAAAATACAATTTAGAAAACAGAAATTAACAGCTTAAGCACACAAAATCTTAAAACACATTTCAATTTTCTTCTACTCAACTACCAAGCTGAAATACATGTACATGTAGTACAATAATATACAAAATTAAATCATCAATATACATTGTTCATCAACACTATCAATATATAATAATCTATAAGCAGCAAAAAACAATCATAAAATAACTTTCTGGTACAGTTTAGAAGAAAAGAGAATTTGGCAAGTTGAAATAAAGGATAAAAACAAGAAAAAAACTTTCACAAAATACAGGGGTAAGTCAGATAACATTAGTTTATCATTCACTTTTCATGAAGTACAATTTAAATACGAATTCCTTGATGTAATGAATTTGTAATAATAATAATAAACCGTTCTTGTATAGCGCATATCACATTATGATATAACGTCCCTATACTATTGTATTCGGTGTTACTGAAGAGGATGACAGGAAAAAAAAAGAAGAAAAAAAAAAAAAAGAATGAATGATAAATAAGGAAAACAAATAGTAAGAATTGAAACTCCAGATTTAAATAGTCAACACTTCACTAGTAGTATGATCTAACATGCTTGCTAGCATACAATGTCATCTTTGCGGGCCTTTTTATGCATTCTTTTCACGTAATCCATAGTTGCCAAAGGGTTAATGTGTTGCAATAATGCTGGTCATCCATGTACATGTATAAGGACAATGACATTTATAATTTGTGGTGGCAAAATTTTGAACCTATTTTACAGGAGGTGGAGAGTTTAGTAACCAGCTCATGTTTCCGACATCAATATTGTCTGGATCCACATCAAAGCTTACATCACCAAACATCTTTTCAAAACTTGAATTCAGCAACGCATTCCCACTGTCCTTGTTCTCTACATATCTCTTGGGCGTGATCATCCGTGCCTTGCGCGAGCTGCGCACCCCTCCAGACATGCTTGGAATGTTCCTATTCACAGGGGATAACATGAGGTTCCTGGGAGTGTTGGAATGTCCCACTCTGTTATTAGGGGTGAAGCCTGTCTTGAAGGGGGTGAAGTTAAAGTCCATGTCCTTTATAGAGAAACCAGAGTCTGGAACAGGTGAAAACCCTCGGATGGGCGACAGCCAATCAGGGCAGGTGCTCTTGGGAGGGGTTTTCAGTAGGTCGTCATCAACATCTAACCCCAACCCAAATTCCGCAGACAATGAATTCTCCTTCTCTCCGGCGCTTTTTGCCAGAGCCATATTTTTCAAAGACTTGGAGTCCCTCACAAGAGAAGCCCTGACATCATCCCCCAAACTGGAATCAGTGCTTCCGTATCCAGAGTCCAATGTTAGTCTTCCAAACCCACCATTGGCCTGTTCCATTCTCGTGAGGGGTGTGCTATCAGAGGTGTTCAGCTCAAATTTGGGAGCAATGTTCCTGGGTGTATTGTTTTTAGTGGGGCCAGGGAGACTTGGGGATGTCATGTCAGACCCAGAGGGTAGGTTGTCCCTGTTCGCTGGGACTAGTTGCCCTGTCTTAGGGTCAGTGGTGAAGTAGATTGGTAGAGGAACTAAGGCGTAAGGTGGGGTTCCTTTCGGAAGTATAGGAGGCACACGCTTCGAACCTGAAATGAACAATCACAAAGACACAAACCAACTTGTAAAATATGGCTTCTGTTTATCAAGGACTGGACAAGAAAATTCTTACACATAAGCATTAACGACAACGTTGAGAAATTCTAAAATGTAAAATGCAGTTTTAGATTTGTTTTCTTTTCAAGCATAATACCTGAACATATAATAGATACAGTCTTATGCTAAGCCTACTAAAATCTACAGATAAACTAAAACAAAATCCAAATTCCCCCCTTTTTTTTCCTACTTTGAAAATTAGAAGAGAAAGATAATCTGTTTGAAAATATACTCCTGAATTTCTTTTTTAAACAATTGCAACATATATTAGCACCACTCCTAGAGATTATAACAATGAATTTAGGCACAAATAAATAGTCATAAATATAAATCATTATCCAGACGAGTGAGGGAAAGTACACATACCTTTTACATTTGGTCTTGAAACAACAGGTGTGGAGGTAAGGACTGGTGTCCTGTTTATCATACTACCATCTTGGGTTGATAACATGGGTATGCCGCTGGGATCGCCCACTAAGATGTTATTACCAGTCAAGTGATTCAGGGATGGGTCCACTGCAAACATGGAAAACAATCACATGATGTAAATAAGTAAGAAAATTTTGATGAGATGAAAGCTACTAAACAACTATACCGGGTGTCCCCGAAAAAGCGGAACGGCGGATTTTCAGTACTTTGCCTTCGAAAAGTATATATATCTTTTACATCATTGGGTAAAGCATCTTCTACCGAAGAGAATGATATCAAGATTGTTGATTCTATGCCTGTTTCTTAAAATAGTCATTTTCAGTCACTTTCAAATTTTGCATGTTTTTTGTGACCGATGAGAGTAGAAATGTGTCGGGAATGGCCTTTTATATGGCATGTACAATAATTAGCGCCGTTTCCACTTTTCCCAAGCTACAGCTTACTAAAACCCATTCCCGATACGATCTAACACTCATCGGTCGCAAAAATCAAGCGAAATTTGAAAATGACTGTGTTTTAAGAAACGGGCATAGAATCAAAATTTCTTAACCAAATTCAATGATCTTGGTATCATTTTCTTTGGTAGAAGATGCTTTACCCAGTGATGTAAAAAAAATATATACTTTTTGAAGGCAAAGTACTGAAGTACTGAAAATCCGCCGTTCGGCTTTGTTTGGGACACCCGGTATATAGAAAGATTCCTTGTGCCGAAAGCCATAAGGATGATAACTCACTCATCCCTCATAGGAGAGTTGCTGCAGACTGTACTGGGCCCTGTTTCATAAAGCTTGTTATCAATAACAAGTTACAATAATTGTTCTAAGCTAATGAAATCCTTGAATCTGATTGGCTGAGACTCCTGAGAGCAAATTTGTCATAGAGGAAATGGGTCATTTCACTCATTTGTCATTGATAACAAGTTTTATGTAACAGGGCTCTGGTCTTACTCAAGTATGATCAAAGAACATGGAATTATTGGTTATAAAACATTACCAAGGCTATTTTTTTCTCTGGTTATAGTTGATTCTTGTTCTGGGTCCTGTTTCATGAAACTTGTTATCAACGACAAGTTACGATAGTTGTTATAAGCTACTGAAATCGTTGAATTTGAGTGGCTAAGAACAAATTTGTCATAGATTTGCAGCAGTTGTTACTGATAATAAATTTTATGAAACGGGACCTTGATCAACTTGTACATACAGGTATGTGATATGTTGACTGAAATCAATTAAACTTTTCTTTTTTTAAATTAAGAATTGTATCAAGAATTGATAAGATAATACAACAGTAATAAGATTTTAAAATACCACTTATGCCAATAACAAAGTTCACTTTGAACCCCCCCCCCAAAAAAAAACAAAAAACAACAACAAACAAACAAACAAAAAAAAACGAACACTCTTTTATATTCCAGACTTAGACGTAAGTACATTGGACTGAACAGCATTCCTTCTGGCAATTAATCTCTCTTGATTGATACTCTTGAAAAAAACACACAACAAATTCCAACTTTTGCAAATTGTAACTGACAATACTGGCAGAGTGGCAGTACAACATCACACCACATGGTGAAGTGTACTGCAACTGAAGAAGAAGACTGTTTGTATAATTTACCTTGCATTTGGAGATTTGCCATTGTGGCCATGTCAATAGTGCCCTCAGGTGCAAAACATTCCGGCATGCCAGCCTGCAGCCCCATCTCTTCATGAACTATGACCTTCCGTTCAGGCAGTCTGACCACTGTGCCTGGCCGTAGCGTCCAGAAGGCAGGCTGACCGGGGCCGGAGGGAGCCTCGCGGACGAAGATCTTGTGTAGCGAGAGGTTGTGACGTATTGAGTTCTGTTTGGGAGGGGAGAAGAATTAGGTATAGCAAGAATGAGAAAGTGCATCTTGCTATCATTATCAGCGATCATTTACCAACACAACAAGTACAGTATTTGTATTCAATCGACATGCCATGATTCACTGTATAAAGAACTATCTCGAATTCTCAATACAATCAACATTGATTTCTCTTTTTAAAAATAGGTCTGCTAATAACAATGAAGTCAAGTTCTTCTGTGTTAACAGCACTCTCTTCAATGAACAAAATGTTATACTTTTTAGAAATGCTCTGAAATTAAGGGGTTTGCTGGTATTAAGTGGGCACTGGACTATTAGCTGAACTAGTATATTACTTGTACACAGTTTTTAACAACTTTTCAATCTGACAAGTACATGGAACAAGTTTTGCATTGTACAACGAGTCAGAGGCAATTTGTCCATATGCTTTACAGAGATTACAGTGTAAATGCTTGACATATATATATGTAAATCTATTTATATAAAACATAGTCACCTTCCAGCCAAGTTTGGCAGTTCTGAAATATGGGAAGTGAGTCTCAATCCAGAAGTAGATATCCCTCAGCGTTAGCTTGCCCTCTGGCGCACTGCTGATTGCAAACTGTATAAGGGCACTGTAAGAGTAGGGTGGCCGCTCCTTATGAGGATCCTGTGACTGGATGTCAGATGAGAAGTTGCAAATTTATTTCACTTTTCTTATAAAAACGTTTTAAGGATCCTTTCTCTGAAAGCACTCAAAGATAAAAAAAATTATTGCTTTTGTAAAATTCTTCTTGATTAAAAGAAGGAGATAATGACATACATGCCTGCTAATGTTTAGTATCTTTGTGTGAAAACTGCTTTGCCAGAAAGAAAAGACACCCTCTGCAAAGGTTATTCATCATTTTGGAAGAAACAGTTAAACGAAAATGGAATTGGATCTGACTGGATCTGCAGGAATATATCTAGGATACCACAGAACCTCGTTACAAAGAACACTGTTATAACAAACTCTCGTTATAACAAGATAATTTTACTGGTCCCACTTCTTTGGATTCTATTGTTTTTTAGACCTGATATAACAAGGTTTCGATATAAGAGCCAATTATTTTGGTCCCAAGCAATTTGTTGTAATGAGGTTCAACTATACCAGAAAAAAGGGGGAGGGGGAGAACTTAATACAAGATTATAGATAATTATCATTTGGTAACAGTGTAAAAATTAAAATTTCTTTCGTGAAGATATTTTAATGCACTATGACCGATGGGCAGAAATATTATTTGACGGTGGCTCTTTTTTCATTTACGGTGGCCTTTTCAAGAGTTTCGAGGGCTAATCGCCCTTAGCCCCCACTTTTTTTTTATCACTGATTGGTAAAGTCATAAATCGAACATCTCTTAGATTTAGATTTTCTCTTAGAGTTTAAAATGTTATACTGAATGTTGAACAAAAAAATCTACCACAGTACATGTATATAAAATTCCCTTCTCTACATGTATATAGATTTATAACCAAGCAGTAAATTTAAAGAATCTGTAATCTAAGCACCGATTTCTATACTTGTATTACTAGATGAGGTAAAATGCAGCACAGGTAAAATGTTGATAATTTACCTGATCAGGGAAACTAACTGTAATTATATACCTCATACATAGATTCTTATTCACTGATTGGTCAAAACTATATCACATGACATGGCGCATCTCGATCTATCATTGCGTCAGAGGGTTTTGGCGTTCTATCAAATCAATTGACCTAAGGTCAAATGATAGAACGCCCAAACCCTGTGATAGAACGCGTAACCCCTCCGTGACTTTTGCACACACGTACGTACACAAAATTGGGTTCAGGTTTTAACGCTTTGGCGAGTTGCTATATACGCGCAGCACTTAAGAATTCAACATTTGTTATAGCTAGACCTACAGCTAGACCTATCCATGAATCAATGAAAAGGATGAGGTATATAAAACAAATATGGACTGCTCTGTAATCGGATGGTGGTGAAAATTATCACTCCCTCAGTAGTGTTCATACCGGCCCTTCTATCACCCCCGAGGCGAAGCCGAGGGGGTGATAGAAGGGCCACCTTGGGAGTGATAATTTCCACCATCATCCTCATGAGCAGTCAATATTTGTATATACTAACCTTGATGTGCTGAAGGGTAATCGGGTCAAGGTCAGGGGCAGACATTCTTCTCAACCATGTGATGTTGGTCAGACTGTCATCTTGGTTTCCTGAGAAAATACGACAGACAATGATAGAGACACATCATCAAAGTGTATTGTAAAAGCAGGTTTAGGTCATCATTTATGATTGGTTAAAATTAAAAGACTGTCAGGGGTTGAAGTATAATCATCTCCATAAAAAAAACAATAAAAAACAAAACAAAACAGTCAATAATAATTTATTTGATGTTACAGATGGTATACAGCTACTGTAACATATTAGGGATATCAATTAATTTCTGCAGTACAAATCTGGCATAGCAGTTTACCATGAGCAAAGCTTGTATGCCTAAAACATTCATACTTTCAGGACAGGAATTATTTAAGGGCTAAATTGATCACATTTTGTTCTTCAAATTGGCAACAATAATATTTTTCTTTTAGTGCTACATGGTTCAAATAAGGTGTAATGTCTTTGAAAACAATATACATGGTTAGAAATTTGTTGAATAGTTGAAAGAAATCGCCAATTTTGATGAAAAACAATGATTTTAAACCTCTCAATGTGTTGCCAATTTAAGGATCTCAAAGCTTATTCTTGTTTTTAAAATTCCTGGCATCAAACGCAATATGGTCATGCAATAAAAATGGACATAGTGTGTGCAGAAAATTTTGCTCTTTCTACTCATGCATCTGGTATATTTTTTAGAGCTCTGGATCAAAAGTTATTGAGCCAAACCACAAAATGTGGTCAATTGTCTTGAAAGGGTTAAAATATGTACACGTAGGTTTCATCAAGCAACAATAGAAAATGAGTGTCCATGTCTGTGAAATTCTGAGTTTTCAGAATATAGTATACTATACTGAAGCAATTCTGTAATCAATATCCAACTTTTCAACAACAAAAAAAAAAAAAACAGGCATTGCTTGAAGTTACAATTGCAGTCAAATGTGATCCCGTTTTGGTATCTTGATAAAAATGAAATTTAGTTTTTAAAAATTTTCATATTATTTATAGAATAAGGTTATTCATGGTGGCACAATTCCGTACTTGCACATATTGCAAAGAAGTGAGAAAAGGTTCTTCTGACCTAAACTGATAGTACATGCAATAGTTAATTACCTCTAGCAACAAGACTTATTCTGCTGGTCTGATCAGCAATATTCAGACTCAGGCCTCCAGATGCGATCTGCTCCCTGACTCCAGAGTCTTCCTGCACCCCGACTCCTGCGAGACATATCCCCTGCTGCTCCATCATGCCAAGGTACCTGGCCTGGTGAGCTAAATTCTCCCTTTCCTTGGGGGATAAGTTTTCACCTCCCAAGAGACTGACCTCCTTTGGAGTCATGGACAGGTCAGGGGTCACAAAGAGGGCATCTTTCAATCCTTTCTTCTCACCATTCATGATCTTGCTGACATCAAGGTGTGATGGATTGATCCGTGACCTGCTCTGGCTCGAAACTGGGGTGGACTGAAAGGATTTCTTATGGGACGGTGTAGTGGAAGCAGGCTTTGGGTTTGACTGACTGCTTGGGGTAAGCTTTGATGTGCTTGTTATTCTTGGCGTCGACCCACCTGCTCGCTTCTTAGGAGGCCGCAGGATGATGACTTCCTGGGCATGTCGGCGTTTCCTCTGAGATGCCCCACAAGACTCACCGCCAGAGCTGCGCTGAAGGATGGAACTTTTCCTCGAAAGTGGCGTGTCAGACCCCTTCCTAGAAGCAGATCTGCTGTTTGGTGTTGTGGTCTGACCGACGTTGAACCTTGCTGGCAAACCCTTGGGGCTCTTTGCTTTTCTGCTCCGGGGTGTGGTTATACTGACGGTAGAATTGTTCTTACGTTGAGGTGAATTGCTCTCATCAAGAATAGTCTTGATAGCTTCCGAGAGCTCAACAGTTTCCATGTCACTTGCAGAAGCCATCTTACATCTGTATCTGTGGTGTTGGCTTGGACCAGACACGATACTGTGTTAATTTTCTCTGAAAATTAAAGATCAGAAATAAAAATAAATGATTCAGACTTGAGTTAAGTTTGAATGTCAGATGATGACTGAGTTTTCATTCACCTAAGTTCAGTCACTTTAAGCCTTTAAACTAAAATACAATTCACCCAACAGGAAGCACTTAAAACAAATAGCTAGCCTTGCATAAGTCGAACTTTCTCTATGTCGAATCAGTTTTTTTTTTTTTACCAAACTATGCAAAAACGTGTTATTTACATTTCCTAAGTCAAACTCCCAACAGATTCGACATAGGCAAAGTTAACATATATATATCTACCCAAATACTACCAGTGCATGTATGGGAGTGTGACCTTATACGCATGACCAAACTATGCACAAGGCAATATCTCGAAAAGTAGAAAAGGTTTCAAAAATCTGATAGGATTAGCAGTTTTTAGCACCAATGGATGGATGAACCTAAAATTACATGTATGGTTTGGACTCCTTGTTTTCAGTTGCAGCACATTGCAATCCGAAATCAGATTGCATTGCAATATGATAGTCTAACATTCTTTGTTGATCAATTTTCTTGTTGGACCTATTTATTGTAGTCCAAAATTTTGCTTTCCGTTTAGTACAATACGAACTACAAAAATTAGTGTAGAATATGAGAAGTTATGGATCGAATATCAGATTTCTAACAACTTTTAAAATGTGCTTGAACTTTGGTCACCCCATAACAAAGCCATTACCATAACTACTAGAAGAATCCAATTTAATATCGAGTTTCCTTGTAATACTGCAAGAAGTGCTTATATTGAATGACTTGGACCCTCTTGCATAAAAAGTTGCAATTAAACGCAACTCGAAAAATTGAATGGAAGTCCAAAATATGCGATCCTGATTGGTTGAAAATCAAAAACTTTAATCGCATCTTTTTATGCAAGAGAACCGACATGTATTGTATTGTAGGTCTAAGATTTACTGATTAGGAGTTTCTTCTTCTTCTTCACTGATGAGGCTACCCTGGGACTGGGTAATCAAGATTACTATATCTGGGGAGCGTTTCATCAAGCGTTTTGTCAGTGATTTTTACCGACAAATTTGCTCTCAGCCAATCAGATGCAAGGATTTCAGTAGTTTATAACAGTTGTCGGATAAAAGTCACTGACAAAATGCTTGATGAAACGCTCCCCAGATCTACATGTACCTGCTGAAAGCCAGGGGATAATAAGGTAACAACATTTCCTTTTATTTTACTCAAAGAGTCAGTATAAAATATGATTTACATTAAACGAGATAATTTACAAAACAATACAAGAAAGATATCAGTACAAATATTCAAAATAAATTACTGAGAGGGCATCAATTCAGCCAAAAGGATAACCCTTATAGGATGTTTGTGCCATATTATTTTTTTTTTGGGGGGGGGGGGGGTCAGAGCAGCAGAGAAAAGAATGTTTATTGCCAACTGGATAGATTCCGTCTCAGTAAACAGTTTGTTATGCTTTTAAAAAAATGAGGCTGGCGGACTAGTCAACTTGACATCAACTTGAAAATGAATGTTACTGACATTCATCCATCGTAAATACTCTCAGTGATTTACATGTAACTTCAGTCTTCAGAATAATAAAGGAAATTCGCATAAAACACTGAATAAAATGACTTTTTAGTGGTTGGAAACAAACTAAGGATATAGCCTAGGTACTTCTTCCTTCTCATCCTCTAGTCTACTCTTCTCTGACTTGTGTTAATTTTCTTTCTACTTCCTTTTTTCTTCTCCTTCAAGACTCTATTTCTTCTTTTCTTCTTCAGACAGTTCTGTTTCTCGTTCATTTTTTTTTTCTTCTTCCTTCTTGATTACTAATAAAATTAGGTCTTACGTTACGTTTGGAATAGTTTGGGAATTTAGCAAGAATATTTCGTAATTAAATTAGAGCTCAAAGTCAAACTTAGCAAAGACAAGTCAAACTCAAAGTAGTCTAATCAAAAGTTAGTAAAAGCTAAACTTACAAGTTAACAAGAATTAGGTATTCTCCAACCATATATGACCATCTTATGATCATGTGATGAAATTACACACTAAAATATTCAGTGTGCAGAAAAGCCAGAAATCTATAGAACAGGAAATCTGTCGTGTCAGCTTTAATGCACAGTCACAGACAGTCAGTCAGCATGCACGCGGCCACATCACACACCCTGGGCCTGGCCGACTGGCCGCACGGACAACACACACTGCACACACACAGCGCATGCAGAAGGCGACGGAGAAAATGAATGAAACCACTCATCAACACAAGTTTGCAGCATGTTTTCTCATAATATGACATATTTCTACAATGGAATTTCGGTTCAGTAGCAAAACACGACTTCGGTAATGATCATATATAAAATGTGTTACCTCCTCATTCAGCAAGCGCTGAGAATTTCAGCTGGAAATGTGCAGACTTCCGGGCATACTTCGAATAGCACATCGGAGATATTTACAATCAATCGAATTTAAAACTCCTGCCTGTGAATGTTGATTAGCCAATCACCGCGGTGTATTGATTCCCCTGTCCCGATTATGTCGCAGAGGGCGACAGACGAATTCTCGCAGGCGAAAATATTCATTTTGATAACTAAATTTTTTTTTAAAATTTTGTTAATTGATATTTATACGGTTTCTCAATTTATTTTCTATTAAATCAATTGTTTTTTTTATTTGAAATTCTCACTTTCTCTTTCACCCTACCCCACTCTCTCTCTCTCTCTCCTCATTCCTTGTAGTATTGAAACATTATTTTGGGAAGGTAATTAAGGAGGGGCTAGTCCGCACAAGGCTACTCTAAGCATGTGGGGATGCAGTGCCGTCACCAGCTTTTTTAAAGGGGGGGGGGGTACCTTTTGGAAAGAAAAAAAAAAGACAAAACTTACCAACTCCAATGTCAGGCAGTGGTGCTGGTGGCGCAGATATGAGCTGTTCGACACTACACATTAAGAACATGTCGCCCTTTTCAAAAGACACCACCCCCCCCCACCCACCCGGCGACGCCCCCCCCCCCAAAAAAAAAAAATCCTTTTTTTTTTTTTTTTTTTTTTTTGTCTCGAGGGGGGTTCGCACCCTCCGCACCCCCCCCCCCCCCCCCCCCCCCCGGCGACGGCCATGGGATGCAATAGAAAGTTAACTTTGGAAAAGTCGGATCTGGGAGCTCTTGCATAAAAGTTGCAATTACACGCAACTCAAAAAATTAAACGCAACTCGATTTTCAACCAATCAGGATCGCGTATTTGGGACTTGCGTTTAATTTTTTGAGTTGCGTTTAATCGCAAATTTTTATGCAAGACGGCCCTGTTGGGACAACAGAAAATAGTTCGACTTATGCACCCCCCGGGGGGGGGGGGGGGTCACATTGAGGCCTGTAAGTCATCCGCGTCCATGAAAACGAGGAAAAAGGGTTGTTTTTGCACCACCAGACGGGTAACCCGGGGATCTCGTTTAGGGTATCAAAAACAGGAAAGAAGAACCAATCCTCGAATAGGGTGTATAATACTATGCAATTAAAATGCAAAGATCTAAAAATCAGAAATTTTTAGCAGATATCCCCTGAATAGGATATCAAAAATCCCTCAAAACCTCTCGACTTAAATCCTCGTTTAGGGTGCTTTTCATAAAGTCATGGACGCGGATGCCGTGCAGGCCTTAATGAAACATACCCCCCCCCCCCCCCCGAGCTTATCCTGTTGGAACCTGTGGCCATGGTGGCCTTTAGCGTAGAGGGTTTCAAGAAAGGGAAGAAGCGTTTCCTGCAGGATGTCCTTACAGTAAAATTTGCTGTCCATAATGTTAGAGAACACAAAGATATTAGTGGCTCCGAGTCTCCTCCGCGAGATTCCAGCCCACACATGGACCTTTCCAGGGTGTAATTCGGCCTTCCCTTCAGCTGTCTCTCTCAGTCCTCACCCTTAGTTTCCGAATGCAGATGTGAATTCGGGTGGAGCTGCATGAACACTACACTCGTCGGTGAATATAACTTCGCTAAAATTAATGTGTCCTCGGCCCTCAACACTTTCTCGCAGTGTGCCATCCTCTTCACCTGATTTGAATGATGCACCATCTGCGAAGTTTTCGCCATGCACGGCATCCGCACCCGAGGCCTTGTCTGCATCTCCTGATGGTATAGACGCCAACACCTCCAGATTGTATTCCCTCGCCAACTTGTTCTTTACGTCCGAACTACTCAGCTCATTGTTCTCCTTGTAGAGGTTGTCGATGATTTAGTGGTAATCGTCGAGCTTTGACGGACGAGTTTTCCGCTGCGTTGACATGGAGCCCGTGGTCTCGCCGAATTTCTGGAGGAACTTGCAATGGAGACGGCCTGCAGGCTCACGCTGGTCAATATACTCCCGCCTAAGTTTCTCAACTATGGTTGAGGGACTGGGATATGTTGAGCTCTGGAGAAATTAACATCTCGCTGGACATCGTGTTGTTGCATGGCGACATGCGCCCCATTTTAGCTTGCGGCTTTGTTGAAGAAGCGACCGATCCGATGAAAGTCTTGAGGTGACTGATGATCTGCTGTCGTTGGCAGGCTGAGGCTAGGCGCCTTTTATCTTACAATCGCAAAGAACTGACATAATGTGAACGAGAATAAATGGAGGGAAAAATCAAGGTCTGGAGTAGGAGTATAAGACAAGAAGACACGCCTTCTGTACGATAACGATCTGATTCGTCAAATCCTTGATGAATATTCAAATAATCGGTTATCAAAGTATTACAAAATATGTACATGTAACAAGTTTGTGTTGGTGTACGCGCGCGTCATATAGTTCTTTCTCCTATATGAAATTCGTATAAAGTAGCAATCCTTGCAAATGCAAGGTCGCTCACCTACATAATCATAAGTGTCAAAATTTTTCTCAGGTGACAAGGTCACTTTATAAGCGTATTTCCTCTCGCCTACCTCTTTTAAAACAAGTAAAACCCCAATCTAAGGCTTACCTGTAGGCCTAACGTGTTTGTGATATGTTGGATCTATGCTGCTGTTTGATTTTAAAGAGTCTTATTATCCACTTCCCCTGCCAAGGCCTACATCACTGGGACGCAAACGGTATTGAAATATCCACAGGTCAATTGTCATTCTCATAGCAGGACAGCCAGAATAACTCGTAAAAGCTCGCTTGATATAGAGCGGTTAACTGTATATATGAAGTGATCCTTCTTACAAAATGTCATAATTAATCATAGCTCTCGGACCATACTGTCAGGGGAAAATTCCTGTCATAATCGTCAACGTTTTCCTACATAATGTCACAAATTTGAAGAAGAAGAAAAAAAAAAAAAAGGGAGAAGCTTTTTTTCAGTAATAATCAGATTTCGTATATTTCCCCGGCCTGTCCATTTTTCTGGAATTCTGCTTTCCTTCTAAATCGATCAAGTTGTTTAAATATTCGAGATGGCAGTTAGGCCTACCGGTGCTGCGGGTCCGATACCTACATTAATTTGGCATATTTAGAGTCTGAATTTTATGTATTCTCAAACTGCATATTTGCTTGTTAATATTTTTAATTGCCAAAGTTATTCTCATATGAAACTTTTTTCAGTTTTCAGATAATTTTTAAAAGTAAAAACAAAAACAAAACAAAACAAAACATACAAAGTCCAATCAAATCAAATTATGAATTATATTAAATCCACTGGCGTCCCTTACCTAAATATCAAATTTCCAGTTTCGAATTTTGTGAACGAACACTATTTTTGACACGGCTAATTGTAGTGACTAGGCTAAATTTAAGGGCCACATAGTCCAACATATCAAATTAAGATATAAATCAACCAGTATACCGGCATCTCGCTGCCCAAATATAATTGTTAACTTTCTGTATCTCCGCTACCTTAATAATTCTCGCGTGGGGGGGGGGGGGCGTTTTCTGTTTCCAGACCCCCCCCCACACACACACACACACACACCTCTGTAACTAATCAAATCCGACGGATTATAGGCTAAGGTATTAAAAGCAGGAAAATTTTGAAAAAGGGGTATTAAGTTCACTAGTGATGAGAAAAAAAAAAAATCCTTGCCAGGGCAGAAAATTTGGCAATAGCTCTAGGATACTATTCGGGAGCCGGCCAGGAGCAGCGAATGTGAAAATACACAACAAAAAGAATCCAAAGAGGTTCTTTTCTATTCTTTCAGTGAAAACATATTTCTGTAATCGTGTTCCAAAGTAAATATTTGTCTTTATCTCTTCCTTTTTTGGCCCCAAAAGGGCCAAGAAGAACCAATCCTCGAGTAGGGTGCACTATGCAAGATCTAAAAAAATCCCTGTTAAGGATCTAAAAATCAGAAATTTTTCGCGGGTTTCCCTGAATAGGGCTTCAAAAACCTTTCGACTTAAATCCTCGTTTAGGGTGTTTTTCAGAAAGTCGGGACGCGGATATACCAAACGGCCTCAATGAAACATGCCCCCGGGATGCCTACTTTAAAATCCATACATAAAGTTCTCACAATTCAGTTTCCAAAAAAATCATGTCAATTAACAAGCCACTAGAGATAAAAAAATATATATAATTGTCTCAGGCCTAATCGAGAAAATGACGCATATCATAATTAACAATAATCATTTTTTATTTACTTAAAACTTGTAGTTTGTAGTAATTGAAAATTCGTTTTATTACATTGCCATCAAACATTGGAATACCCTTCCTAATGATATAAAGGAAATAGAAAACTTTGCTCTTTTTAAGAGGAAATTAAGGGAATACCTATCACTTGAGAGTCAGAGGAGGGAAGCTAATGACATGGTATATGATTGAAATTGCCTGAAGACAGAACACTTTTCTTTTCTCTGCCAGGTTCATGCTGTCTAAGTTTGTATATATACTTTTGTTTTTGTACGTTTTAGAGATTCAACGTATTCTTTATTATTCTTTATGCTCCTCCTCCTCCTCCTCCTCATCTTCTTCTTCTTCTTCTTCTTCTTCTTCTTCTTCTTCTTCTTCTTCTTCTTCTTCTTCTTCTTCTTCTTCTTCTTCTTCTTATTATTATTATTAGATATATCATTATTAATGTTGTTGTTTTTATTATCATTTTTATTATTCTTAATATTTTTTTCCCTTCTCAGTCTTTAAATAATACAAATTGAACTTATTAATTTTGTATGTTGGGGACCCCACTGGAAATAAGCTCTCGAGCTTTCGTGGGTTATCCTGTTCAAGCTTACATAATTTTGATCTGATATTCTTTTATTGTTGTATGTTAGAGGCTTGGCAAATAAAATCAATCAATCAATCAATCAATAAATCCTCAGAGGCCGCATATATAGATGGTGGTCATGCGTGAATTCGCTTAACCACTGCACACTATACGATCGTCTGTGATCCGATTTCGGAAGAAAATGTAATAGCGTTTGTCATAAACATTAATTTAAAAAATATAAAATATTTTTGACTGAAGTTCTGAATAGTCATATAGATAGTAAAAATCGAAAATACAGCCTATTGCGAGCTTTCTAGTCGGAGCCTAAGCCAAATCGGCTCCAAGTCGTAGTGACGTCAGAGCAGCCCTATGATTGTCTACGATTTAAAACTGATTTTGCCCTTAGGCTATGCAGTGGCGTATAGATACTACGGGGGAGGGCAGAGGGGGCACGTGCCCCGGGCGGCATTTGGAAGGGGCGCAAAAAACGCAAAAGAGGGAAAGAAAAAAGGAGAAAATGAAGAAAATCATAATTCTTAAGGATTATGCCCCCCCCCCATTCGCAGCGTAAATGCATCAGAAAGACAGTTTTTGAGGGTTTAAAATGCGAAAATTATCTAAAGCTCGGTCGCTTTGCTCTCTTGCATAATTATTTTGTTTCAGGATTTCGTAATTTCTCGCCCCCAGTACACTATATAGTTTTGAAATAGCTTTTTAAAAGGGTTCATAATTTGAAAAATAAAGATGTAATTCTTGTTGCTTTGCTCGCTATCATGTAAGTTTCATCAGACTCTTGCTAAATATTGCGCCCCAATCAATAGGAGGTGTATAAAATAGCATTTACAAAGGTTAAAGATTTAACAGAAATCTCAACTTTCGGTCGCCTTGCTAAATTCCTCGACCATTTCTCAAGGGTTCTCATTAGCTCGCAATTTTCGAAGGGAGTGAATAGAAAACCGTTTATCAATTTACAAAATTCGAATTAGTCTCTACCGCTCACTTGCAGTACGTGGTCATTGCTAAATTAATTCCTTGCTCCCTCGCTTGTACAATAACTTAGATAAGTTTGGGCACTCGGGGGGGGGGGGGGCGCAACTTCATTGTTTGCCCCGGGCGCCGTAATCCCTAGATACGCCACTGAGGCTATGGGGTATAAAACTGAAGCGCACTAATTAGTGCAAATTAAGGCACTAATTAACTACTAGTAATCGACGCTATGAGTCATAGAGTCAAAACTTTGTTGAGCTTTTACCACTATTATTCCTCTTTCGTTTCAAACAAGTAAAAGAAATTCGATCATACAGAGTGAATGTCTGTATGGCCTTCGAATAATTTCTCTCAGCTCCCCCCCCCCCCCCCCCCCCCCCCCCGAAATCAATGACTTGCCAAATGCAAAAGTCAGTCGAGTCAAGAGCAAAATTAGAGTTATGATCGCGATGGCAAAATGTAGGTACGCCCTCTTTAGATCAGGATTCGCGGTTAATTCAAAACTAATCAAGGATATTTCACGGAAAACATCGAATCAGATTAACAAGCTATACAGTTAAGTTAGTTGGGATGTTGCTTAACGATTTTCTGATGAGTCTCAAACTTGGATAGTTCTATATTCAACTGAGGTAAGAAGTGATCTTAAAATTATTGCCTGTGTTGTGTTTTCTGCAGCTTTCAGAGTGCTGGTTGAATTGCACCTGGTCCCGTGCATTGAAAATGCTGTCGTGCCAAATCGACTGATGATTGAGTTTCAAAACTTGACGTTAAGTCCACTCACACTTATGCGAGGTTATTGGAGATAACCTCGCACTCTGTACCTTCGTGCCTCGAGGAATTCCTCCCATAGCAAGTGTGTAATCTCTAGCACACACGTGTGCTGGAAAGGAGCAAGATTGCCGGCCAAAAACAGCCTGTACCAGTGTATAGACCTTGTGTCACTTATACATGTACAAGCTTATCTGAAGATAACCTTGTACTCAGACTAGCTCTTTTATATGTGAATAGGCTCCAATAGCTATTGTGTGTATCAGCAGGCCCTTTTCCAGGCTAGATCATTCATACAGGAGAGGAAAATAATTATTTAAAATTTCACTTTCAATTCTGAATCCCCTAATTTGTGGCACAGTAAGAGTGGAAGAGTCCATGAATCAGGTAATCTAGCAAATTTAAGAAAATTAAATCTTGCTTAGAGCAATTTTGTTGTCTGTTTTTGACTGCTGCAACAGTGAATGTTGGACACAGTCCCACATAGGCAAGGGCCCATGAGTGACCTTGTGTTAGATCTATGTGTAAATTTCACTTGATCATGTTGATCAAGATGATAAAGATTCTTGAAATCAGATAATTCTATCGTCCTAAAATGTAGAAGGAAGTATTTTCTCAAATTTTGCTGATTATATTGGTGTTTTCACCTCTTCAACTTAACTGTTGGACTTAGAGGTTAGACCACCGCTGTTAGACCACCGCTGAAATTGACACAGCCTCTCTCTCTCTCTAGTAAGGTGTCCGAAGTCACACTGAAAAGTGTCAGCTTTTAATAAAAACGTGCTGATTCAGGGGAAAAAATGGCACAATTTGGGGGGCAAATTCATCCTGTTATTACAATGTGATCTGAATTAATTTTTATCTCATATTTGGAATGTATGGAAAGAGAAAATCCTGGTCATTCTTTTGACACTAGGGGCAAGTTTTTAGGCTCACTAGAAAATTAAGATAAGAGATAAATTGCAAACCCTTATATTTGTGTGTATTCAGATTGCCATTTCCCCATGCGTTTCCTATGGGAAACTGAAATTTCTGTTTTACACAAATTTTGTCACTTTTTCGCAATTTTACACTGATCTGATATTCAAACCTTGAAAAAATTCATACCATCAGAAAGATTGTAAAATTTCCTATCTGGTCATGTAAAGGTCAAGTTTTTGACATTAAGTATAAAGTCGTAACAGGTTTCGGAAGCTCAAAATTTGGATTTGTGTGTGTCCCATTTCTTAACTACATAGCCTGCGGCAGGAAAAAGCTGAAAAATGGTCCGATTTCATTCTCTTATATTACAGTAATTAACTGGAATTTTTCATGAAATATCATATTTCTGTCAGTTTGATGGTTATTATTTTTCAAATCCAGAAAGAAAATTTAATATCATTTTGAAATAAGAAAAATAATTTTTTTCTCCGGACACCCTATCTCTAGTCTTGCATCCTTCCTCCGCTAAGGTTGGACTTGGAGATCGTTGGCACTTTGAGTCTGCCGAAGTTCATTACACTGTCATGACTGGAAGTGGTTTTCTATAACTATGGGTCATTGGAGTATTCAGCTGTTGCTGAGAAGATTTTGACGAGTTGTGTGAAGGTTACGTATGAAAAGGGGATAAGTGTATGCGGCTGAGCTTTGGCACTATTGTTCATGTGTCCAGGAGGGAGAAAGAGCACCAACTCCAAGAACAGCTCAGGGACAGATTTAAACTAAGACCCCTTTCACACTCACTTCGTTAGACTGGTCTAACTAAGAACGGTTCCTCAGGAGCGGTTCTGAGCTGAGGTGAGTGTGAATGCTAAAGTGGTCCAGCCACAAGAGGTGGTCTTGAGGAACGGTTCTTAGTTAGACCGCTCTAACGTGCACTGTGAAAGCGAAAGCGAACCTAAAGCGTACTTCAACCGGAAGTGAGTGTGTGTTGCGCAGGAAATCTCGTGTGATTTTCCTTGATTTTCCTTTAAGTGCAGGCCATCGCTGCATGATAAAATGATGAAAAGAAAGAAACATAAGAAAAGATATAGAATTTATAGAATGATAACAAAGAAAAACAAAAGAAAACAAGGAAAGATAGAAAGAGAAAATGATAGAATGATAAAAACAAAAGAAAACAAGGAAAGATAGAAAGAAAAAATGATAGAATGACAAAACCAAAAGAAAACAAGGAAAGATAGAAAGATAACATGATAGAATGATAAAACAGAAAAACAAAAGAAAACAAGGAAAGATAGATAAAATGATAGAATGATAAAAACAAAGAAAAACAAAAGAAAACAAGGAAAGATAGAAAGATAAAATGATAGAATGATAAAAACAAAGAAAAAAAACAAGGAAAGATTAGAAAGAAAATATGAAAGAATGATAAAAACAAAAAAAACAAGGAAAGATAGAAAGATAATATGAAAGAATGATAAAACAAAGAAAAACAAAAGAAAACAAGGAAAGATATAAAAAATGAAAGAACGATAAAACAAAGAAAAACAAGAAAACAAGGAAAGATAGAAAGATAAAATGATAAAAACATAGGAAAACATAAGAAATGTAAAGAAAGAAAGACGATAGTATGATAAAACAAAAGAAAACAGAAAAATGGAAAGAGAAAATGAAGTGATAGAACGATAAAACAAGGTATAACAAGGAAAAAGTAAAAAAAAGCGTAGATAATAGAATGATGAAAACAAAGGAAAACAGAAGGAAAGGTGAAAAAAGACAAGATAATAGTATGATATGCACACAGAGAAAAAAGGAAAGTGGAAAAAAAAAGAAGCCTTGGAAAGATATAAAGATAAATGCATCAGGCAGGCAGTATACGGTTTGAATTCTGTGCGAAAAAATTGACCCGCTGACCTGAGTTGCCATAGCAACAAGACCACTTTGACTCATTGAGCGATTTTAGACAAAAAATGCGGGGAGTGTGAAAGCAATCAAGCATTCTTCAAGAACCGTTCCTCTAGAGCGGTCTAACTTGGAGCGGTCTAAAGGGAGTGTGAAAGGGGTCTAAGTACTGCGCAAACTGCTTGGTGTTGCTGTTGTCACATAATGATGGTTCCGTGAGTGCGTTAAGTCTTGAGTCTTTGACAAAGTAAAGAGAAAAGCAAAAATATCAAGTAGTCTATGAAGGAATCAAAGAAATGTAGATTTATATTCTTAATTTCCTTCTTAAAAAGCCAACATTCGCCTGCCTTAGTCTGAGACTAAGTCTAAGTGAGTCTTAGCATGCTAAGTCAAAGAAGTAAGATTAATAATGGACATGATGGAAGAGAGGGAGAAAAAAATGCAGTCTGACAAGTTAAAGAATACTTGAAAATATTTAATTGGAGAAAAAGCTTGTGCTGAAAATGTTGAAAGTTTCCTAAAATTATCACTTTTGGAAATAAATGCAAGCCCAACCCATCCTTGTTGTCTTGCTGCAGCCTGCAGCGATGCATCTTACACTCGCCATGCTCGCAGGCATTTTTTAAGACAGAGGTCTATTTAGTATTTGTGTCAAAACAAGACAAACAAAAGTCGAAAACTTTCTGTGCTGAACACTCTCGTGAAATTACTGCACAAATACATTGTAGACCACTTTTAGGTTTGCATGCCTCGTCGATGTCTGGAGATGACTTACACAGTCATGTGATTCAAGTTTCGGAAAAGTTGGGGTTTTTTGAGGGGAGGGGCTTAACAAGTTTTTAACAAGTTTGCATACTACTTTCCATGAATCTTTAGAAGAGTGTGTAAATGAAATGTATTCATGGAAATTAGACATATTGAATACATATTTTTAGCAAAATCTAACATCAAAAGAGACGGCTTTACTTTTGTGTCCGGACACACAACCCCACATCCTAGTATAGGTGCGATAGATCTATTCTGATTTAGATTCTAATGAACTTTTTTTCCCCCCAGAGCTTTCCTGATGCCTGAGGTCTGAGCTGATGACATCACAATGCCTCGTACACGCTCATCCAAGAAACCAGGTTGCTTCAATCAGGTGAAACCCACATTGATGTTTACAGATAGCCCAGCAGAACGGCTGCCCAGACGTCTCTGTAGTCCCGTCAACGTGGCTGATAATCCTATCACAGCTCAGGTGCTTTACATAGAAGATGGCCTAGAAACAACATGGGTAGGTAGAGTTTAAAGCTCATGTACTGTATTCATTGGTAGCAAATAGGAAATTGGAGAGAAACATGTAATATATTTACTCATGGTGTTCTCCTTGTATCAAAAGATGTCTGTAAGAGATCATTTGGTATTTCATCTGTGATTTCTGGTGAATTTCATTGTAAATATCTGTAAGGAATGCTTGATCACTGCCATTATGCTAGGACCCTTGCATCTTGCAAATATTCAATTCGCCAATTGATTTTCACCAGACGCCACTCCATGTAAAGTAGATTTGGACACGCTCCCTTCCAACACATGGATATATGCCTGATGATGTGAAACTTTTAAAAGCACACACTACTTTGAACAGTGGCAAGTGAAAGTCTGGGGCATTTCTTCGGATATCACAGAATAAAGAATGTCAAATAAACGTACTAAATTTGCATTGAATAATGCAGATCTGTGAGAAATAAAATGTTTAGAACGTAGTGTAAATTGGCCAATTGTAATCATTAATTTTACACTAATTGTATCGTTCATGTAGGTATCCCCTCAGTTTCATCCCAGCATGCTTGAGATGGAGGAAACCCCAAGGAGAAGGAGGAAAGGGAGACTGGATGGGGACAACGCTGGGAAATCTACCATGGCAAACCAGCATACCTCCAGGAAACGGAGACCAGTCCGGAAGTCATCAGTGACCACGCCCATCCAAGGTGAGAGGAGGTTCCCCAAGGGATTCCAGCCTCTCCAGTTTCTTGGCGACTCATCTAGGAATGGGAGGGCTGGAGGTGAATGGAAGAGGACAATAGAAGCGGAGGATGACATTGAAGATGTAAG
Organism: Heliocidaris tuberculata; assembly: GCA_025618425.1. Classification (NCBI taxonomy): domain Eukaryota; kingdom Metazoa; phylum Echinodermata; class Echinoidea; order Camarodonta; family Echinometridae; genus Heliocidaris; species Heliocidaris tuberculata. The sequence goes on from CM046843.1 coordinate 30,207,845, forward strand.
AATCGATGATGGAGATGATGATAGTATTCGGTTGGAGGATAGCACAACATTTAGGAAAGGACATAGGAGGAACAGTGCATCTACAAAGAATGTGTTAAAAAGACATGAGAATGAGGAGTGGATGGAAACAGGAGCGAGTGATTATTCTAGTTACCATGGCAATAGGTCTTTGCTCAGACTTCAAAACCAGAGCAGGGTAAAGCCTGGCAGGAGCTCTGTAACTAGATCAAGAACATCATCTGTAAGTGGTCACCATAGCAGCAGTCATCATCGTTACATGGATGATGATGTTGGTGAAGGTAGCTTTCACCACCGTACGCTAACAGCTCTGAGAGAGAAACCAGTGACCAGCACTATCAATCAGAGACATTATGATCACATCCATAGTCATCCACAGGACCTTCCTGACAAATATGATGAGAATTTCAGTGAACTTGACAACTTTCACAACTTTTGCCCTCTTGGAAACGAGAACTATGGTCAGAGTCCCAAGTTTAATCAGAGCAAGAGAAAAGATAGAGGAGATTCTGCGCGAAAGAAACTGGAAAAGTTTGCTGCAGATACACATCAATTTAGACACACTAGTTTACATCAAGAAGAACAATACCTGTTGACAGACCTGAATCAAACTGGACGTGATGCATTACAAACCAGGGGTAGAGTTCTAGCAGCTGATACACCAGTATCAGATTATGGGGTGAGGGTCAGTTTGAGAAGAAGGAGGCATCTATTACCAAAACATTATACTGATAGATTGATGTTGGATTCGTAATGGTTGAAACCACTTTCATTTATTTAGTATGAATGAGAAGTGTTCAAATTATACTTATTTCTTTTTATTGATAATGAAATATCACAGCTAAATTGTTCTACAGGTACATGTACATGTATACTCTTTGCAATATGTTTCTGTATGCATGCACAGGTACTGGCAGAGCAAGTGAAATCATGCACTTTTTTTACAGCTATAGAAAAGGACAGAGCACAGAATATGTTTGAGTGATATCCATGAATGTGTAGGTGTCATGGTTTAGTGGTTCATTCACTTGACTTTAAGGTATAAAAGGTTGAGGGTTTTAATCCCAGCCCAGCACTAACATCCTTTTTACCACTCTCCACCCAGGTGTAAATGGATACCTGCTATGCTGGTACTGTATAAGAGTGTTAATAACGTTGAAGCACCATGAGCACCACAGCGTGACAGATAAGAGTGCTACAGTGGAAACTCATTATAACAAGGACCTTGGGACCATGACAATGACCTTGTTATATCAGGAATCTTCTTATATCAGGGTGAAAAAACAAAAGAATACAAAGACCTGGAACCAGCAAAATTATCTTGTTATATCAGGAATCTTGTTATATCGGAGCTCTTTATAGGGAGTTTCCACTGTATATAAAAAGCCATTGTTAAAACAAACATGGTACTGTACCTGTAAAAAGTTTCGAAAATTAGTGGAATTTGTTGATCATTTCATGCTGTTTTCTTTGTGCATTTCCCAAACAGACAAAGAAAACTAAATTGTTTTGTCACAATATATTTTGCATGAAACGTTTAGTTGTTGCAAACAAAAAAAGTTATTAAATACGTGTAGTACATGAATTGACGAACAAATCAGTCTTTCATTAATCATTACTTGTACATGTATTTCTTGGCAATACTAATGTTTAAATTTCACACAAATACGTCATAATATAAATACAGTTAACCTTGCATAACTCGAAGTCGCATAAGTCGAACTTTCCCTAAGCCGAATCAATTTTTTTGACCGAACTATGCTAAATATGTGTTATATTTACCATTCGTAAGTTGAATTTTGCATAAGTCGAACTATTTTCTGTGGTCCCAACAGATTTAACTTATGCAAAGTTAACTGTATACATGTACATGTAATGTGGGTAAACAAGTAATAATTGGAAGGTTTTTGCTTCAACCATGCCAGTCAGTGACAATCAATGTGCAATTTGATTGAATTCTTATAGATTATGTTTATTTCGTTCTGGTAGCGAAAAAGAAAGTTGGAATGAAACTTGTTGAATATGGCCTCATGTCATACTACTTTTGTACCTCAAAGCAGATCTACAATCTTTGCATGGCATGTGGTCGAACGGTTATCTTATTCTTGTGTGATGGAAAGATTGTGAACTTTCTTATATTGGTGATTAGTTGTTCTGTGATATGTGCTTGTAAATCTGTCAGAGAAATGTAGTGAACATAATTTTGGTGCTGTTTACCCGTTATTCATTTAACTGAATGGCTTAGGTGTGTACATGAATGTAACTTATGTAATAATTGGTCAACATTTATATTCGAGATGCATTACTAACCATGATGATTTATATACTGCATATTTTTGTAATGAATGATTTCTGTGTCAAAATTGAATAATTAGTGTGCATAGAAATGTGTAAAATATTTTTCTATGACATACTGTATGTATTTGTACAAGAATTTGCAATTTGGTGCTTCAAAAAGAATGTCTTTTCATATTCCCATTTCACAGTTCTCAAATACATGTATACATACATTGATCTGTATACAAAGTAACAAAATGCACTGTTGTATGATTCAATGGTCCTGTCTGTAATCTCTCTCTCTCTCTCTCTCTCTGCCTGTCTCTCCTTTATGTCCATTTTATACCTCACTGCTTTCTAGCACAAATCTCTCAGCATGTTTGTCTATCTTTCTTTGGCACTCTCGCTGTCTCACTCTCTCTCACTCTCTGTCACATTTTTATGGAGAATGTAATTTTGGGAAATTCCATATGTGCTCTTTCCCCACAGTATCGTCTTTCGCCCTTATCTCTCTCTCTCTCTCTTCTCTTTCTGTCTCTCTATTCGTACTTCTCCATCTCCCTTATACTTTTATTGTACATGTATATCCGTTTTTTCAAACCATTCAGGGAAGTCAAGCTAATCTACGTCAATACGTAATTATCAACATCACAAAGTATGAATGAGAGAGGGAGAGAGAGAGAGAGAATTGGGAAGGGGCGGGGATAAAACGAATTATGATATCATTGAAAAGAAAGCAAAATGTTTCTTTATACATAAGCCTATACGTGTAGATGTATTGAGTGACTAGTTTGCAGGTACAAACCCTGGTCAGTCGTAAAAGAGAGTCTGCACTATAGTTAGGCCATGTACTACAGCTGCTCCTGACACGACCAGTAGGTAGCTCGGCTAGGCTTCTCTCAAGACAATGATTTTTTGATAAAAGTGTCAAATTAGGGTCTGTGCTTGCAGACTATTCAGTGACTGTGTATGGAAAGGAAGATAAAATTACGTATGGGCCTACTGCACATGAGGCCAGCACTTATGCTAAATTTCCTTGTTCTGTTTTTTTTCTTCATATTTTCTTATTTTTCACGACTAACTTGTAAAGTGGAATGCCGTTATAACTTATAAAGAACACTTTTAACAAACCCTCATTATAACATGAATTTAGCCATTCCCACTTAGTACAGTGAAAACTCAGTATAAAGAGATCTGATATAACAATATTCCTGATATAACAAGGTAATATTCCGGTCCCAGCTCTTTATATTCTATTGTTTTTTAATTCTGATATAACGAGATTCCTGCTATAAGAAGGTAATTTAGATGGTCCCAAGGACCTTGTTATACTGAGTTTCCTCTGTATTTTCTTTATGAGCCATGATATAATCAAGGTTGAAATAAAACCAGTTTAGGAGATTGTCATAAACAAGGTGCCACTGTATAATGTTTTGTACAATAATGATGCAAATATTATTAATATTGTAATGGAATGTATCGATCTTCTTATTAGTTAATAAATACAATCATAACTTCGACGACACATGCTCCGGCGACGATTGCTCTCCTTCAATTTCGAACACTAACCGAATTTTACACTTCAACCCTGGACCAAACACTATAACCAACCCCAACCTTAATCCTAAACCTAGCCAGAAGCCCAATTGCAATCCTAACCCTAACCCTATGGGGTAACCTCGCTAGTCATAAGGACCGCTATTCATAAGGACCACTTATTCATAAGGACCGCTATCCATAACGCGTGACTAAATGAATAGCGTTCCTTCTGAATAGCGAGCAAACCATAGACAAATTTCCTCGCTATCCATAAGGACATCCATTCATAAGGACCACTATTCATAACTACTCATAAGGACCGCTATTCATAGCGCGTGTTAAATGAATAGCGGTTTTCTATGAATAGCGGTTCTTATGAATAGCGAGCGGACCCGAACCCTACAGAGTATAGTCCGAAGTAATTGTCACCACCATTATGGTAGAGCACTTATCACGAAGCGGGATAAAAAAAAATCAAAAATAAGGACTAACTCAAAGACATCACATCACACCACAATACATAAAATGAAATATAAATTTATTCATTTGAAAGCAAACTGTAAAAACACAGGTAATTTGTATTCCATAATAGAATGATCTTTTAAAGTTTTTATGTATATACATACATGTACATATCAAAATAATTTGAAAATTCGACCCCAAAGTATATTTTCAAAAAACAAAAAGTGAGTAACCCGCATAGACGATCCTATACCTTATGAACCTGCCGTGTGTTACAGAGTTAGACGAGTGAAATTTTCAATTTTGATTTTAACGAAGACGTAAACATATATTTTATTAATAGAAATTACTCCACAGCATTTTATATAGACCTTATTCGCTTGGAGTCATACTTCTAAAAAAGAGAAGCAGGCACAGGGTAATTTGTCTAGATTTTCACGAAAATTTGACAATGTAATGTGACCATGAAATGACTACAGAGCTTTTTAAAAAAGAAAAAAAATATATTACTGACCAATAATGACCATCATCATGATTATAGAAAAGTACATATTAGGCATATAATGGTCTCCACCAATGGCAACTTTAAGAGGACAGTAACCTGTATGGTGCACTGTCATTAAAATTTGAACCTGACCCTTTATCATTAGGTGTCGTGATCGAGTGGTTTAATCCCTGACTGGGGATGCAAAGGTCGTGGGTTCGAAGCCCGATGCGGCACTTATGTCCTCGAGCAAGGCATTTTATTTACATTGCCCCTCTCCACCCAGGTGTTAAATGGGTACCCGGTAGGATGCGAATGTCATTGTGGCTGGAATAGCATATGTGCGCTTGTCAAATGGGCCAGACCTGGGGAGCGTTTCATCAAGCGTTTTGTCAGTGATTTTTACCGACAAATTTGCTCTCAGCCAATCAGACGCAAGGATTTCAGTAGCTTATAACAGTTGTCGGTAAAAATCACTGACAAAACACTTGATGAAACGCTCCCCAGAGCTATCCATACAGAGAGTCCTGACACTGGAGGTCGCTTCTGATTGGTCAGTCATTTCATGGAGCTTCAAAAAGTTCCCTCTCATAGAGAATGTACGTGAAAGGGAACTATTGGGAGCATGATTGGGAGCTCCATGATCCGCCATGTTTTAAACAAAGACCGCGTACGCGCATGCTTATTATGCGCGTATCACAACTCTCTCTATCAACGCGCTCTGGGCCAGACTGAAATGCTCCCTATAGTGGAGTGGTTTCCATGTGTATTGCATCATAATTCGCTGATTCCAGATTTTGTTGGAATTACGAATTACGTGTGTGAGGTCTCCCAGGCAGGCAGGCAGGCAGCGAAACCAGGGAGATGGGTCTGACCATGGGTCTGTCCCACCATAAAATATTATTCCAGCTGGGGAGATTTATGATGATGACATTTCCTTACACCTTAGTAGGAGGAGGGCACAATGCATTACATAAGAACTGCCTGTCAACAACTGTTGTAAGGTAGACACCAGAATGGTTTCAAATTCCCCATGAGAACCCACAATGTACTATGTGGCTGTAATATGTGCGGAATCGTATATGATTATGAATCCAATGACCGGAGTAGTAATACACTGTAAAGCGCTGCATAAAAACAGTTATTATTATCATTATCATCATTATCATGGTTATGATGACATTTCCCGAGAAGCATTTATTTCAAAATACAATTATATAACCATATAATCATATCTATAACTGCAAAGGGCAAGATTCCTATTTTCATTTTAAAACATATATCAAGCAGTTATGTATTGCTTAGACACAAAATATCGTCATGGCAACTGACACGCCTGAATTACTGGTAGGGTATGCAAATTCGTCTTAAATTCCGAGGCATAATTTTCGTTCACATATAATAACCGGGAGTACAAAGCTTACTGAGAATCCCTGTAATTTTCTTTAAAAAGAATAACGATAACCCGCCTACAAATGTAAAGTCCAATATCATAAGTGGTAAAAATCAGACCTATTCGCGTAAATAATGTACGCCTATGTTTTGTTTTATTTGTTACGGAGATCAAATCAATCATATAACACCAAATATATCATCAAGATAGCACGATTTCTTGTTCTATGACGAAAATATTCACATATAACAGACCTTACCATGAATTCTTGAAATTTTTATTACGAATAAGCGTCTCGCATGTAATGTGTCAATTTAAATTTCAGTTGTAATTAATTCAAAATTATGAAACGATTATTTGCGTATAGATGAGCTATTATGTAAGGTACTAGAAGTGCTTCAACATTTATTTGTTCATCCCATTTCATTGCAATAATGCGGTACTCACGTTGGCATGTCAATAGCTGATGTCAGTATGTATGTTGTAATGTCAGAAATACCTCCAACAAGCTTTCTATGAATCAAAGCCACACACCCCGTATGATGAAATTAGAGACAACAAATGAATGAATACAACACGAAAAAATAGTCCAAAGCAAGACAAATAAAAAGTCGGAAAATTGGAACCAAACCAGGAAAAGTTACGCAAAAAATAAATTGATAATAGTAATAACAATAGTAGTAGTACTACTACTAAACTATTACTACTACTACTACTAATAATAATAATAATTAAAATAATAATAATAATAATAATCGATCATGATAATAATAATAATAGAATAATATATCCATTCATTAAAAGAATTTCGGATTGATTTGTTTTCAAATAGCGTGTAAATAATTCAAACGATGAGGTATAAAAAATGTTTCCCTGTTGTTTTTTTCTCACAAAGAGGTAGACATGCATTACTTCATAATGACCATTTGGGGAGGAAAATATGGTATTTTGTGCATAAAATCATGCATGGGCAACGTCCGAAATGAAAGTGTTCAACCACAAGGCCATGTTCATATTTCAGTGGAGCGCCGATTTTGGTCTAGTTACGATTCAATAACCCATGATATGCCGTTGAAAGGTAATGCGATCTAATCATTTGAAGATTTGCATCATAATACAAAGTGAAAGAGGTCCTGTGGTCATGTACCTTATAAACCCGTTCCATTGTACAGTACACTTTGAAGAAGAAGGAGGAGGTCCGAGGTGTAAGAGAGAGAGAAGGATAAAGAGAGAGTATTGAGATGCACGAATATTGAGAAAGAAAGGAAAAGAAAAATTAAACATATAGGGAAAACGTATTCAATATTGATTATATCAATGTACTGATGATATTTACAAGAGGTGTCTTTAAATGTTTACGGAGACCTTTCAAAAAGGTGGGCTTATTCTGCAGTTTACAAAATTTAAAAAATGGAGAAGAATGCAAAGACAACAATTATTAAACCAACTTAATTTATGTTCTTGAGGCTATTCTCCAGATAACAGTCTGACCTTCAAATTCACATAACTTTCAATAATGTTTACTCACAATGTCACTTTATAAAGGTTCAGTTTTTATCCTTTTTCGGTCGTTGGCGGGAGAGACATGCTGGTCTCCACTTGGCACGGATCTAGTACTTTTGTTATTTGATGTTGATAAATCTAGAGCTTGTGATTGGTTGCTGGGCTGCGGCAGAACAGCCGGGGATGTCGTTCTGTCCGTCTGTGATTGGCTGGAAGATTCTGCCGGTGCGGTTGGCAGCGCTGCTGGGGGTAAGGTGAGCGGATACCCGTACGGTATTGGTTGAAATCGCCCGACTACTCTCATTGTTCTGTAGATGGGAACGAACTGGTAGTAGGGTGACGGGTGCAAATAACACTTGTTCGCAAAGTAAGGATAAGGTGAAGAGTGAACATCGGGAGCTGGAGAAGAACTGTGTAATGGACATGATGTGGAGACTGATGTACTCTGGGTACTGGGCGCAGCATGTGTGGTCATCGTGCGTGGAGCACTGGTGGTAGCTGAGGTTGGCAGGGTCGTGTGCAGAGTTGATGGTGCCGAGTGCAAATGGCATGATGGTCCAGTATTGACCCCGGATGACGGTAGGCCAGACACGGGAAGACTTTGGCGCAATGGGGAAGCCCCTGCGATATGGGATGCAGCTGCAAAGACATGGCCGTTTATGTTGGTGACAAGTGCCGAAGACTGACCGGCCGTACTGGTGGACGGACTCGCTTGCGACGGCAGCGGTAAGCTGTGTATACTTCTTGAGGACGAGTGGCGAACTCCTTGGGCATTCGAAAGAGAAGATGACCCATGGACTGACGGACTATTGCTGAGACCAAATGGATTCGAGTGCACGAAGTGGGTAGGTTGTGCGGCGGGCAACGCGGTTGGCACCCCAGGAACCCCGGACGGGTTACGATCGGTCCCAAGTTTGTTACGAAGTGCTGAAAACGGAGCAATAAACGGAGATGCCGCATTGGCTGGTACCAACGGCGAAGTCGGTATTTGCGATGCTACCGACACGGCCGCCGTTGGAAAAGGGGGCATTCTACCTGGCAGTGACATATTCCCTTGAGCTGCGTACGTTATCCGCACCCTTTGCCGACATGCTGTGAGGTACTGCCGAAGCCTCCTTCGGAAATCTTCGAATAGGATCGCACCCTTCTCGGGTACTCGGTTCAAGAATCCCTCCCGTTTCATTAAACAGAGGGCACGTCCGTTCATATGAAAGTCTGTCTTGTCGACAACGAGGGCATATTTCGCTGCTACCGCCTCAAGCCAGCTTCCGACGTGCAGTGCCGTCCATTTGCGAGGATCTGCAAAAGATAGAGAGACTTTGATCAGCATGTGTATACACAGACTTTACTTTGAAAACATTCAATATTTATCGTGAGACACACGTGATCCTAATTTGGGATTGTTTAAGTAAACTAAATGAAAGCGTCCATGGTATTATCAATAATATTTGCAATTAAATAATCAAATAATACTTTACGATAATCACCATCCGGTTAGGGGATATAAAGTAGCAATTATCTCATGTTACACGTCTCAAGAGCATTAAAAGGCCCCTGCAACCCAAACGCATCCCAAATGCAAGTTTATCGCTGTTGATAAGCATTTATGTAACATATTTAGATGTTTGAATAGCAAAATATAAGTTGTATGCAAGCATCCCTGCATATCAACAGGAATCAACTTGCATTTGGGTTGCAGGGGACCTTTAACAACAACAGTGGGTTCTTGTATAGCGCCCCAACCGATAGTACGGGACAAAGCTTAGCCCACTTTCTATTCACATTGCGTTTTACCAAAGTGGGCTAATTCCAAGATAGTACAGGACAATTTTAGCCTGGAAAAAAGCAGGGTTAGCCCCACCAAAGGTGGGGCTAAATTTCAAAAGATGGAGAAAAGCGCTCTGGCTATAGGGCGACAGTACGGGACTAAAACTGCCAATGAGAACAGAAAAAAATATAGTCCGGGGTTAAGGATAGTACGGAGTTAAAAATATCAAATGTAAAAAACCTAGCTTGCAAGGCTTTTGTTATGGTAGATTTCAGCATGGCGCAGCCACATAGCCCAGATACTTAGCAAGCTTTGGGGCCCTTTTGAGGGCCTCTGTAAGAGGACCTAACCCGGCGGCTTCGTTCGGGCTGACAACCTTTTTGTGAATGATATGGATGGTCAAGTAATTTTATAGGGGTCAAATCTCATAACGGGGTGACTATTTCAGGACAGGCTCCTGGCCTGTGAGTTTTCTATGAATGGATTTCCGTATTAGTATTTTTGTCTGCTACCCATTAGCAACATACTGCAACTGTATCACCACGGTATCAGGATAAACCGCGGAAATCAAAATTAGAACAGTATTCCATCATTTTGCTTTATCTTTTGCGATTATGAAAAACAAACTTTGAGATATCATTGTGTTGTTTTGTCCCCTCAACAAAGGATATCACATTATAAAATACAAACAAGTCGCTACTATTGATACGTGATCGGAAATGTTTAATGAATTGTTGGGGTGTTTCCATACCAGCTTCTATTCATCCTTTATTCTTCTTTAATTATGTTTCTACAACGGCAATGTTACAGCAACGGGTAGGGAGGGGGGGTTATTGTACCTGTTATTTTCAAACTTATTTGCCTGAAACATGCATTTTTCCAAAATCTGTGCCCCGACCAAATTTCAGAACCCCTTACTGTTGTTCTTGTTGTTCTCGTTCTTGTTGTTGATTGTCAGAGATTTGAATACTAAAAATGTTTCTGAACTTTTTGGGACCCGCGCCCCCTCACAAAAAGGACAAAAATTTCAATCGTCCTGTTGCCCCTCGCCGCTGTTCATAGGGAAAACATGTTGTGTCTCTATAAGCGAAAGTATATATATCAAGGAAGACTTTTCCAAATGGGAAAAATATACATGTATGTATATATATATATATATATATATATATATATATATATATATATATATATATATATATATATATAAACTAGCGTGGAAGCAGCCTTGATCCAAAATGATTCATTCATTACCTCTTGAAGCCATGTACATATAGGAAACGACGAGTGATAACAATTTGATTGCAATTTTTCATAGATCTTTCCCCCAAAACAATAAAGTTAATTAAAAATCAAAAACAGTGTTTATAGTCGCTAATGCTGTTAGTTATAAGTATAAATATAAGTATATAAATGGGGGGGCATGAGGGGTCACGTGCCCCAAGGCAAAACCCAATACACATGATAAGTACCAAAGAAAAAAAAATCACATGCCTCAGAAGGCCCCTGCAAAATGTGATAACCCCTTTTCTTTGCTTGCTTGCTTTGTCAGAGAATTTAACTGTGAAAGGGTTTTGCTGCTTCTCCGCTCTAACTACAATGTAAAACCGTGTATGGAGCAACTTGACTAGAATAAAGGGATAGTCCCTCTTTTACACTTTATTTTTCTACATCAAACAAAACAAAGCAATGCTTGTTCCGCGTTTATGGTTTATACTGTAGGGTTCATCCTACGATAATATAAGAAATAGATAATAACTTCCGCACTGTTAAATGCATGTTATATGATTGTGTAAGGTGCAACTGTCACATGTTGCTTTTACATGCATGAGCCCTTTTTTTACTCGCACGTGAACTTCCCTATTGTACCGCATAACACATGTAACAAAATTACATGATTTACCTACATAATTATACAGCAAGGGCGTAGCGCTGGATGGTGTGGGTGGGGGGGGGGGGTAAACACTTGCCTGCTTGTCTGCCTGCCTGCTTGTCAATACTTGTAGGACTTCTATAATCTGGATGCCGATCACGTGCCCTTTTGCCTTTTCTGTTCCTTGATTTTCAACATAGCCAATACTCCCATGCCGTGCCCCCAGCCCGAGGAAACTCTGGCTACACCCATACAGTACGAATCATAATTCGCGATAAGAAATTTACCATCTATTCTAAAAGTACCAATATAGACATTTGGACTTTGATAATCAATAAAGATATTCCCGTGTTTGATGAAAGAATTATCCAGGTTTCATCATGAATGGGCAAATAAACACATTTACATGAATGAATGTATTCAAACAATAACCAATGTGCATAACTGTACAGAAATATTTGTCATGTGGCGTATCCGAAATACTTCTATATTGATATATCAACATTGGAATCTCGGTTAACACAGCAGTGGATCGAGCATTGTAATGAAGGGTGGGGGTGGGGAGAGTCGGCGAATTCTTTCCCAACATTAACTTGCTAAGATACATGATTTAGGAAATCCAGGAGGCACGCTTACGGCCCGAAAGGGGGGGGGGGGGGGGGTGGCCTGGGGCAGCAATTCCTCTACCCTAGAAAATAATATTGTTCAGCTGTGGTATTTCAAAATTTATACTGACTACTCTCTAAAAAGAAAAGAGTGAATTTTCACTCTATTTTCACTCCCCTGGGAGTGACGTCAGTGATCACTTGTTTAGGAGTGAGTATTGAGTGATTATCGAGTGCTCTCCTAAGACAAAAAGAGTGAATTTCACTCTATTTTCACTCTATTTTCACTCCTTTGGGGAGTGACGTCAGTGATCACTCGATATTTTTTAGAGAGTACCAGCTTCGATTAGGGAAAGGCGCGTAAAGAAGTCATTCTGTTAATGCAGACAAATTTTATGATTTGGGTAAAATTTAAAGGAATTAAGAAATTATTCATAATTTTCTCTTATTTACCTGCTGGAATGTGTGTAAGACTAGGAGGCGGGGAGGACGGTGATTTGGATGGTGATTTAGAAGGTCTGTTGGCGTCTTCGTTGTCATGGTTACGCGGCGAAAGATGCTTCCTCGCGACCCCGTTCCCGTCATTGACATTCATCCATTTCTCCATCTGTTTTTAGACAAATACATGTATATAATAATAATGAAAAAAATGGTCTACGGATTTTTAGTAAAGGAAAAATTACAGATTCAATTTTGAACTATACATGTATAATATTATTAGCAAAGGAAAATTCGACCATATTTTTACAAAGAAAAACAACTGAAAAAGCATTTAGAAGGGTTTGCAGATTAATAAAGGGGAGTTGTCGACGTCAACGTGTTATCGACTTGCTATTAACGTCAACGTAGGAAGCAACATACATGTACATTAACAAGTAAAGGACAAATATTGATCTATTCTTTCTCTGTTTAAGCAGTGAGAATCGAAAAAGAAAATAACTTATTTACTGAAAAAAAACCCGTGGTAAATTACGTTCTGAAACATCATTTAGGCGATGCCTGTATTCCTAAAAGCAAATGTAAAATAATGATAGTAATAATAATAATAATAATAATAATAATAATAATAATAATAATAATAATAATAATAATAATAATAATAATAATAATAATAATAATAATAATAATAATAATAATAATAATAATAATAATAATAATAATAATAATAATAATAATAATAATAAAATAATAATAATAATAATAATAATAATAATAATAATAATAAATAATAATAATAATAATAATAATAATAATAATAATAATAATAATAATAATAATAATAATAATAATAATAATAATAATAATAATAATAATAATAATAATAATAATAATAATAATAATAATAATAATAATAATAATAATAATAATAATAATAATAATAATAATATTAATATGTTGCATTTATATCTGCGCATTATACGTGAATATACTTATTTTTACCCCTAGTCATTGGATTTCAAGCCAGCACATAAGTGTGCATGCATGCACCATCTCCACTCCTTAGGAAGTATTCCTACAGGGGAGCGTTTCATCAAGCATTTTGTCAGTGATTTTTACCGACGACTGTTATAAGCTACTGAAATCCTTGCATCTGTTTGGCTGAGAGCAAATTTGTCAGTAAAAATCACTGACAAGACACTTGATGAAACGCTCCCCAGGTGTATATATCATTTTGCACCGTTCACATGCATGCATGTATATAGGGCAATGGCAAAAGCAGTCACACTGACTTTCAGCAATCCTCACAGGTAGATGTATCTATTATCTCCTGGGTATAATACTAGTAGTGGCAATGTCGATCCATGCCTTGCCAAAGGACGCCAGTGCCACAAGCAGGCGGGACTCGAACCGCGAACCATGTGATCCACAGTCCGGTGTGACTCTGGTGACGTAGAACACGACACCTCTGAATCTATCTTAAAGCAGATATTCACTGATTTTTAAAACTGACTTAATTTTCATTATTGCGTAGGTGAAGCTTAGACCTGACAAGTTTGTCAAAATTCGACGCTTGCGACGCTTCAAAGTAATGATTATTATCAATTACAAATTGCTGAAATACAGCCCCGACATAGCACCTGAACAGCTCTCCGAAAGCCGCTGAAATGTGTGACGTCAAAGGGAGGACGTTAATTGCACAAGCAGACGATGTCCCATAACATCTCACATATTTTCAGTGCCTGTTTTGTCATCTTCTCTTCAGTTATTTCACTTCACTAGCGTTAGTCTAAATGTTTAATCCATATATTGCCTCACTCTAAACCCCGTGCATGGGTTTATTTGGATGGAAAATGAAGCGTTACAAGAATAAAGGAATCAGTTGCTTGTAAACAAAATAGACGCCATTGCATTCACAGCTGCATACACCGCTGGACGTTCGGCGTTGAATGAGGGATAAATACCGTCCTTGCAATCATTCAGCGGGCTTTTCAATTTGAAAGTGTGGTTTCTTTGATTGTTCATTAACCCTCATCCTATATATTTACAAACAAAAGATTTCAGTAATCAGAATCTGTTTCATTCCCATTTTAGAATGGCGTGAAATATGGGCACGTTTGAATACACTAAATTCTTTATAATTTGAGAAATAACTGCACTGCACTTATGTTCATTCTTTATGGGACGTCGTCTGCTTGGACAGGATTGTTCCCTTTATTGACGTCATTGAAACATTGTTATTTTTTCGGCGAAGCGCTCGTATATCGCAGATGCTGGGAGGTAGTTTTATTTGTATTATTGTTTAATTACCTGATATGTAGTTGACTTTAAACTGATACGATTGCTATCTGTTAACTTACCAGTTTCTAGTGATACATTATTTATCATATTTGTGATTTTCTTTGAATGTGTACTTTAAAGGAAAATCCAACCTTAATAGCAAGTTGCTTTGAAAGAAAGAGGAAAAATCAGAGAAGCAGCTTGGTGAAAATTTGAACGAAATCGGACAAGCAATAAGAAAGTTATGAATTTTTGAAAGTTGTAATCACTATGCTTATGGGAATTTCAAATTGGCCGAATAGGTAATATCACTGTGATGTAGCTGTGGACAACTCCCCCATTCGCTCTAACACACAAAATGACTAAAATGTCACCTTTTTTCAAAATGCATAACTCAGTAGGATCTTTTCGTTCATGAAGACCTATAACAATATGCTATCTCCAATATATTTGGAGTACAGCCCCGAGGGTAAAAGTGCCTCGAAGAAAACCGCAAATTAATGATATTTTTGTGTACGACAAATGGGAGAGTTGTCCACAAAAATGTCACAATTGACTCTCCAAATTGCCAATTTGAGATTCGCATAGATGTAGTGATCTCATTTTTCAAACATCCATAACTTTCTTAGTCCTTGTCCGATTTCTTTCAAACTTTCACCATCCTGTTTTTCTTATTTTTCTGCTTTCACACAAATCATCTTATTACCAAGGTTGGATTGCTTTTTAAGAGAACAAAACAAAACAACTAACAAACCCCCAAAACATATTCCTACTCCTATACAACTTATAAGCAGGCTTTCTGCAACAACATTTTAGAGAGGTCCAGAGGTGTGTTGAAACTGAGCAAACAATTTCCTCCACTGAAAGGACACATGAACCGCTGCAAACAATAGTACCCCCAGTAAAGTAACTTATAATTCACACCCACTCAAATAGAGGAAGAATAGTTTTACCATTTGACTTTTATTTCGCAGCAGGTTTAGGTAAACCGAGGTGTATCATTATGCTTCGTCTCTCTCTTTCTCTTTCTCTGTCTCTGTCTCTCTCTCTCGTAAAATATTTCGTGACTTTAGTTCGTTATAATCCTTACCTCGTAGAAAGACCTTTTCACGCCTGAGCTATCCCATTCATACATTTTACAAAGCAGGTACAAACCATGTCACGAACCATACTTCCGCGCGGATAAAATTATAAGCAAATATATATTTTCATAAATGAAAACGCAAAACCACACAGTAGAAGTATCAAGAGACGTCCGTTGATACGAGAGAAAATATCTAAGACACCTATTACATGTATGGTTACCGCATACATGTACATGTAGCGATAGGGACATTCACACGTGGCAAAATACCGTATAAAGAAACTCGTTAAGAAACGTGTACGTGTTGGACGTGGAGAAAAGTACGACGTTCACACGTTGTTTATCGACCGCCGTTTCGCTTTCCGACGTATAGGCTTTATATAGGACGTTCACATGAGCAACATCACTCGAAAAACAGCACTGGAGTTAAATGGACAAGGTTTTCAGGTATGGAAGAGGACTAGAATGATTTCCCCTCTGCACAATACACACCTTGAGAAAGTACTGTGTCGGATATCATTAACACAAAATAAAGCGGATCGATACACTCCAAAATGTAACACACGATGCTTCCACAAATAAAATAAGAAATTGATCATTTGGCGTCAAAGATCTGCCCCATAAGCACACGATGTTCATGATACGTCTAAAATGTATCTCACTTGTCAATATGTTTGGCTTCTAAGCCTGCTGAGCGGAAAGGAAGAGATCCGACCTCGAAGAGTTAAGTTTGATCCCTGCGGGACGGTCATGAACCCGGATGTGGCTATAATGCGTAATGTAGCTGGCTGGAAAAGCAAAATAACAACCCCACCCCCACCCCCTCCCCCCCCCCCCCCGCTTCCTACTTTCTCCTGAATGATTGTCTCGCCTTCTCTCTTACTCTCTCACTCACTGCTCAGTCATAGTTTTTATTCGAGCTGTCTCTCCTGTTTCCACTTTCTCCTAACCGTACTACTACTACTACTACTACTACTTCTATTACTACTACTACTACTACTACTACTACTACTACTACTACTACTACTATACTACTACTACTACTACTACTACTACTACTACTACTACTACTACTACTACTACTATACTACTACTACTACTACTACTACTACTACTACTACTACTACTACTACTACTACTACTATTACTACCACTACTATACTAATACTATTACTTTACAACTACTGCAGTAAGTGTGAGAAATTCTTATTTCTTATATCACTGCTGTTATTTTGTTCCTTTTGTAATAACTGTATGATGACGATAATGATGATAATGATAATAATAATAATGATTATAATAATACTAATAGCAGTAGTAGTAATAATAATTGTAATGATGATAATAATAATAATAACAATAATAATAATAATAATAATAATAATAATAATAATAAATAACGAATATTAGCAATAATAAATTATATTAAAATCATATTTTACTTCAACCGGCAACACCACTCAGAATGAGGCCTATGTATACATGCATGTACTTAAAAAGCATCTCAGAATGTCAACAATTTAATGAGAATTACATGTACAAAAACCGGTTTCTGATTATGTTGTGACACAACTTCATATCGTATTCAACTGCAATCAGTCAACCGACCAGAAACAATGGTATTGCGTATTACGTCATTCCTTTAAAAGCCCCTTAACTTGTGGTAAAAAGTTAAAAACAATTCAAATTAAAAGGCCAGCAAAAATAATCGGAAGATACACGTGTACAAAAAAAATATAAGGTATATACAATAAGCATACCACTGTAATGTGAAACATTATGACGTATACGAAAGAATTAAGCGAAAACTATATTCATATAAAACATAATAAATGCAAACAATGTGATGAACGGGGGAATTACGGTCCACTTTCACATTTCCGGCAATACATGTACATCGTTTCAATGTATTGTTATTTCCGTTTGATATTTCCTTATACTCATCATCACTGACTCATCGAAGTATATATACATAAAATCTACGAAAAAAAATATAATATAGTAGAAATATTGACTTCCTCATTTCCAACTGCACTGAAGTACGTGTTGACTTTGGAATTAGCCGCCCCCGCATTGAATGGAGCTGAAAATGTCATGAAACTTTTTTGAATATTGTTTGAGTTGATTATCTCCCTTATGAATACTGGAGGAGCTTTCGCCACTGAATGTTATTATCATACATATAGCGCCATATTAAAATGTACCAGTGCAAGGTGGATTTCTATTACCATGTCGGATGAATCAATACGATCATTGTGATTCTTGAAACAAATCAAACGAAACAAGAACAAACAAACAAGCAAAGAAACAAACGGTAGCTCTTGTTCCATCCGCTACAGTCAGAGGAGTTAACCTTTCTCCTGCTACCCAGCTATATCGAAGTATAGAAAGTAAATAGACGAAAGATATTGGTATATATTGTCTGATTTTTCAAATAAGTTTTATCGAGCATAAAAACGACTTCAAACAGAAACATTCGATGACTTACACTGCAGGATCGGCAAGTGTGAACATACTTCCACATAACAAACGCGTTAATGTGGCGTAGTTTTATCATGCACGTTAACAAATTCGACACCAACACAACGACAGACCTCGTAATATGTTATGTCGATCAAAAATAATAATAGCTTTCCACAATACCCAAAGCGCTAGCGGCACCCGACGTTCTATGGAAATAGGATCCGGTAGCAAACTTGTGCTGTTATACTTAAAAAGATTCGACCGCTTTTGTCAGTAATATTATGGCATAATACACATTCCCGTGTGTATGGCACATTATGCAGTATCTTTGTAACGAATGGTTAAATGATTCCCAAATGTCACGCACAATGACATTTTTGAGCGTACTATTTGAACCAAAACCGTGTGTTCACAACCACCACCAACAAAAAAAATACATTGATACCTGGGTGTCATCGTATTGCTACTGAGCCCCCCCCCCCCCCCCCTTCCCGCCCCTCGGCCTCAATCCTACATCTCAGGGGCATATTATAATACATAAAATAACGTACAACTGGTCACATCGTATCAAGTCAGTAATATGACAATGACCTAATAAGATGGCCGGCGAGGGGCTGCAGACGATAAATTGATTTTTCTATTCTTGTAATTTGTCTTCATTTTCTTGCCTTCACAGACCTACGTACATTTATAGATGAATCCTTGATCCGCCACTCATACCATCGTACAGCCCTTTGGTATATATCCTACTCGTAGGGTCAACATGATTTCACTCAACTTTTGTCTTTCAGGAAGTTGACTTTGGTATCAAACCAAAGTCCCCATTCTCAGACTAGACATTATCCGACTAGACAATGTCTGCAACAACAGACTACATTTCTTTGTTCCCAATTGGTTGTATTATCCCACGGGGTCACGTCAGGTCACCGGGCATGCGTCACACAGCACCTATGCGGTTTCCGCTGAATTTCCCCGAAACGAGACAATCACATAAATGCATGTCGCCGTGACCTCACACAATACAAATCGACCTTTAAAAAAAAAAAAAAAAAAAAAGACATTACAAAAAAGAGACAGTAGGAACTCTCGTGTCAAAGCACAGACGGGGGATACAAGTAAATACTAGAAGTGTGTGCTCCGTCATGAATTTACCTTTATCTGTCGATTCCAAAGTACAAATACTAGGGTCTACAATGTACAAGCATATTGGAGTCAAGCCAAAATACATATTATTGTCATCGGAATTATGTTATACCAATAACAGAGCAATAAATAAAAGCCCAACAACTTCTGAAATATCATACACTGTAATTTTCCCTCCAGCTAAATTTCCCACTGTCAGGAGGGAATTCTACCTAGAATTCATGGGAATTCGACTAAGGAAATTCAATATTACATATGCGGGCATTTCTTTACATGTAATTATTTACTTGATCGCTCTTGCGAGGTCAAAGGGGGCTACATACAATGGGGATACTTTCACCTACATGTATGCTTGATGTTCTATGAAACTGGACATGAAACATATAAATGATGGCTTTGAACAAATTTAATTGCTTAAAACTGAAAGGAAGTGTGAATCAAGAACAGAAAGGGCCAAGAAGTGACTACATTTATATTATATGGAATGCATTTTGGAGATCTACAGAAAAGTACTAGTAGTAGTACATACAATGAGCGCCTAACCCGTGATTGCCATGCATCGGGTAACCATTGTTGTATTGTCTTAGCTGCGCGCAAGCGCGTACCCATTATCTTCCTTTGTCTTAGCCTATATGGTCTTAGCCATAGGGTCTTAGCTGCCCGCATCAAGCAAGAAAGTCATGCAAGGCGCCAATTTATCTCAAATAATGTGTGCGTCGCCGGTAGTCTGCAAGCACAGATCCTAATTTGACACTTTATCAGAAAATCATTGTGTCTTGAGAGAAGCCTAATTCAGCTACCTTCTAGTCGTGTCAGGAGCAGCTATAGTACATGGCCTATGGTAGTCTTACAGTGCAGACACTCTTTCACGACTGATCAGGGGTTTGTGCCTGGAAACTACATCGCCGGTGACGTACAAGCAGAAATTTTGGGCCAGCATAAACTCCTCGCCTTATAAGCAAATGAAACAAAAAATTCTAGATAAAGTGGACATGCCACTGCCTTTTCGTGATTTGCCCCCCCCCCCCCATACACCCAATTAAAGCAACCAGTGTTTATCCTGGCTTTAGTATTAAAAAAAAAAGTAATAGTATACGTATATTATGACTCCTTGTAAAATTTAATTAGGTGCCTCTGGAGGAGGCGCGATGGCGCTGTGGTAGAGCGTGCAGTGCTCTCGCCTGGGTTCGAAACCAAGTGCCCTTTGGTAAGATCACTAAGGCATTAATCCTCATTACCAAATCCCTAGGAGAGGAATTAAATCCGTCGGTCGCCTAGTTGCTTACTGTCAAACATACACATGCTTTCTTAGCAGTCAGGTAAAATAAACCATCAAACCTTTTCAATCATGCACTATTAACATGCAGAGCTCGAGATTCATTATGTCAAGGCACAACTGATAGATTACATTGCGTGCATAGTGAACGACACAACGAGTTTCATGAGGTTAAATATATGAAAAGACTCTGGCGACGATTAGAAGGACACAGTAATCACGCTATTACTACAGGTGTAGATCAGAATTTGGGATGAAATTCGAAAAAATAAAAACCATCGATCGAGAGAGGGGAGGGTGTGGAAGGTGTCGTCTCAGCTTCTTATCTCTTTCCCTTTCCCTCTATCTCTCTATTTTCTCTTTAATTTTTTTTTTTTTAACCATTCCATTGGGGGCCCCACGTGCCCCACTGCCCCATGTACATGTAACTACGCCACCTCAACTACACAATCAGGTAACCCTGAAACCCATTCATATCTCTAGGGCCGAACCCGACCGATCACCTGACCCGGATCTCTATATAAGGCCTTACCAACAATTTGTAAATGAATCATCCTTGACAAGTAAAATGGTTCACTCTAAAACTAAAATGTTATGTAAATAAACATTTCAAAGGTTCGAGGAGTGACAACATTTTTAGAATGGTAGATTAACACTTTTAACATGCTGGATCCAACAGTATAAAGGAACCAGCATGTTAAAAGTGTTAATTTACCATTCTGAATATGTTGTCACCTTTCGGACCTTTCAAATGTTGATTCGACATTTGAGTTTTTAGACATGTCCAGCACAGTGTTGTCCGATGCTAACAATAATGTTTAGATTATATAAAATAATTGAATAAACTGAAAATGCAATGTATATAAGAATCATTGGCCTACAATATATATGATGTACATAGCGGTGTAGAGACAGAGCCGGGCGCAGAGGATGATACATGTAGATGCTCCCTTCACCCCCCCCCCCCCCGAATGGCAAAACAAAACAAAACAAAAAAAGGAGAAAGTATAAAAATGAGAGGGAAAGGCACAGTAAAACAATGATTGCAACCTTTTCCATACCCTCATCTCAGTCGACGGCCTTGTTCCTTCTCTCTTTCTTTAAGTGAGATCGCGACCCCCCCCCCCCCCCCGCGGCCCCCATCATGACACCAACGATACGCCACTGTGTGTACAATAAAAAAATTAAGAAACATAATGCAGAAATATTAATATGATAAGTTAGAGTATGAAGATTCACGAGATTGTCACGTTTGCGGTTAACCAATTTTTCCATTATTGATATCACTGGACAGCAAATATTTCATTGGCCGCACTGCCGCACCATGTTGGTTCAAGTAGAAATAGCGCAATATGTAAAAAGAAGATTATTGAACCACCGCTCGATCGTCCCAAAATTCCATGCTCATAGACTCATCCATTGTTAATCAAGCAAACTGACATCATGAAATATTTTTTCATATTACAATATCCGTGACTTTTATATTACTCTTACTCTAGAAGTAAAAAGCATTGTCTCTCTCTCTCTCTCTCACAAAAAAAAAAAAAAAAAAAAAAAAAAAAAGAGGGGGAAGGAGAGAGAGAGAGAGAGAGAGAGAGAAGGGAGAGGGAGAGATAAGGGGAGTGAAAGATTGGCGGCGGTGTCGTGTTGGTTTGTCTTTGTGGGTGGAGCAGATGGCGGACACAAATTGAATCCGGACACGAACCAAAGCTATATGTGCTACCAGCTTCTTAAATATACATGCTAGATTTTGAAAAACAGACACGTTCTTTCACCATATTTATCGATTTCAGTGATAATCCAGGAGATTTTACTCCGGTACAAAGTCATGCATGGAGCCGTTGCCCCAAATGCTTATTTTTTGTCGGAAGATTCCTCTACAGTGCGTCCCCCCAAAAAAATTAACAGTTGGAAAAACTCTCCCCAAATTAATATTTCAGAATATTTTCCATAAATTTTCATTCCTGTTGATAGCTTATAGGGTCTCTCCTATATGCAATAACACCAAAAAACTTGTTATTAAGCTTGATTGATCAAAAAACCACTTTTGTGAAAAGGTGCAAAATTCAGACTTGACAAGAATTGGTATTTGTCCTGGTTTGTTGACAGTTGAAAAAAGTCTCCGCATTTAAATATTTCAAAATATTTTCAGGAAATGTTCATACCTGTGGAAAGCTTAGGGTCTCTTCTATCATATGACACCAAAATTTCTCACAATATTTTACGCTTTTAAGCCCATTTTCGGCAAAGGGTGCAAAATCCATACTTGACAAATGTTTGTTGTTCTGGCTGGTATCAGCAAAGTTGAAAGTCATGAAAAGGCTTAAAAGTGTTATATTCTGATCACTAAAGATAATTTATGAAAGAATAGACTTTGTTCACTGTACATGTATATGTCCTGATATATCCCATCAAAAATTTACGGTTGGGTGAGCAAGCCAGGTGAAATTAAAAGACTCACCAAAAGTAACATTTTGAAACACTCAACAAAGTAGTTAATTGCTCACCCAAGCATAGAATATTGATGGGATGTGTAAAGGCTTACATACATGTAGAACAAAGCCTGTTATTTCATAAATTGCCTTTTATTGACCAGAATATGGAAATTTCTAAGCCTTTTCATGACTCAGCTTGGCTGATACCAGCCAGAGCCAATATCAATTCTTGTCAAGTCTGGATTTTGTACCCTTTCACAAAATTGGCTTTCGCTCACTCAAGCGTAGAATATTGGTTGATATTTTGGTGTCATTTGATCGAAGAGACCATAAGCTATCCACAGGTATGAATATTTCCTTAGAATTGTTTGAAATATTTATTTTGGAAGACTTTTTCCAACTGTTAACTTTTTTTCTGGGACGCACTGTATATACTATAGTCTACTCGATTTCCCTATATACCTTGGTGAGCTTAATTCCGATATATAGGAGAGGCTTTATAGAAAGTAACTGAACCTACACACTAAGAAATAAAGGTACAAATTTGCACCTTTTAGGGTGCAAATAAATGCAACACTGGGAGCACCTTTTTGGGTGCAATATTGTACCTTTCAGAAAGGTGCAATTTTGCACCATTATTAGGGTGCAATGTTGCACCATTTAGGGTTCAATATTGAACCCTTTTTCCTATAAAAAGGGTGCAAATAAATGCAACACTGGGAGCACCTTTTTGGGTGCAATATTGTACCTTTCAGAAAGGTGCAATTTTGCACCATTTAGGGTTCAATATTGAACCTTTTTTCCTATAAAAAGGGTGCAATTTTGCACCCAAAAGGGTGCAAATAAATGCAACACTGGGAGCACCTTTTTGGGTGCAATATTGTACCTTTCCAGAAGGTGCAGTTTTGCACCTTCTGGAAAGGTACAACGTTGAGCCCTTTACCCCCATAAAAGGGTGCGATTTTGCGCCTTACAGGGACGCTTTTGGGGTGCAAAATTGAACCCTTCTAAACCTTCCCTTTTGTTTGCATACACAGATACTGAAGAAAAAAACAAAAAAACAGAGAGCTATACTTTTCCATGTTAAGTTAAAACAAAACTGAATGAGTTGTATTTAATAAGGCATATAAGCATACATTGGAGCATCTGATCTTTGAATACATGATATTCCGTATACATGTTCAAGCACAGTACTGTAATTGTAATGAGAATACATGAGGTTAAGATGCACTTTGAATGACTTTCTAACAACCCCAACTTAGCAAGACATTTTTACAATAATTAAAAAAAAATGAACAGTTCTATATAAGCTGGCTTTAAAATAGTTCACGAACAGTGACAAGCAATAGGCTTTTGTTCCATCACTACATTATCAGGGAATAATATTCTCAAATTTGATTAGCATTTTTGGTCGATGGGAAAAATACTTTAAACAAAGTTCTGTACAGTCCTATGTAAAAAATTTGCTACACAAAATAAATTTTGTGTAGCAGTCATATAGAAAATGCATAGCAAATTGCTATGCGACACCAAGAATTGATTAAGATTATCATTCTCAGTGGCCTATGTATATATATATATATATATATATATATATATATACTGTAATGGCCAGTGAGTACAACATAAGCAAGCAGGATTACATACCCTCATCTCAGTTAAAATTTTAACAATAAAAGGTACATGAATTGTACCGAGTACAACAAATCATTAATCATTACTCACACACATTATGATGATACATTCGCAAATGAGTGATGCACTAAAAAAAAAAAAAAACCCAGTCATAACAGAAACAGTGTATATAAAATTCAGGAATGCGTTCAAAGCTTTCCATTTCTAAAAACATATTTCTGTACTATTTCTGCAAGTATGATATATTACATATGGTGTATACCTATGTGCGATATACTTTTCACTATACATGTATATTTCTTTTACAAGATATATTTTGTGTGTGTTTAGCTGTACATTGCTTCAGAAAAGAAGACAAATTGAGTAAATACTGACTCTATGAAACACAATTCTAACTAATGAATGCTTAGTCATTAAGGTAATCTAAAACAGATTGTTCCATGTATACTTTTTCAATTAACAATTATGAAATGCATTATGCTTTTTAATTGATACACATCTTAAAATTCAAACCTAGAAAGTTTTAAAAAACCCAAAATTTATGGGCATTCAAAAGGCAAGTGATGTGCATAATGGTGAAGCACTTTATTTTACAGTCTCTTTTTCCTATTTTGGGGCATTCAAATAACAACAAATGCGCATGTTCAGTTGTTGCAGTAATCTAAATTACTGTAAAGAGACAACATGTATGTGGTACATAACTTATATAACATTTTCAGTAGGTACGAAACTACTAAAATCATACTACATGTACTGTGTACATTTGGCCTGTTACGAAGCCACTCATACATTGTACAAGAGGAGCGGATCCAGGAGGGGGGAGAGGGAGAGCAGCCCCTCCCCCTAAAAAAAAAAAAAAAAAAAAAAACTTTCAGAGACCAGAAGCAATGAGGTTTCAAATGGCCAGGGGGATTAAAGAGGGCTTTAAATGCCCCATTCAGGTCACTATATGAAATAAAATTCGGCCCACACTTCACACTTGTGACAGTTCTTTCACTCGCACAATTAAATACAATAGGTGGGTTATAATTACTTCCAGGATTTAAAAAAATTAAGGCTTTAAATAAATTGCACTTCACAACCGCAATTTTTTTTTTTTTGGGGGGGGGGGGTTAAAATAACCAACTATCATGTAATAAAAAAGGGCTTCAAATGCCTTGTTCACGGTTCACTATACTGACAAAAACTTGGGCTCCCGTTTTGTGCTCGCTTCGCTCAACTGATTTTTTTTTCATCTTTTTCAATTTGCCCACCCCCCCCCCCTTCCTAGAAATCCTAAATCCGCCACTGTTGTAAAATATATATGTGTCCTTTATGCCAAACAAGGAAGGAGCCAAGGAACAAGTAGCATAAATTATCTGCAGAAGAATACTCTGTCCCATACTCTGTCCCAGCAGACACCCATTGTACCACATAAATGTCATTGCAGGCATCATGTACCTTGACATACATAGAATACACCATTTAGATTGTGACCGAAAGAAGCGAGTGGTGCTGCAGAGTGAACTCTCCAAAATGTATTAGACCTCGGCCATCACATGAGGAAGATGATAATGACAAAGAGCATTCTTATTGAATCTTGTTTAGAAAATGCTACACCTTGAGGGGTGCAGGTTTGCCAATACCAAGTCTGACCAAATATTGTTGTATAAAGATTAAAGGGAGCCACCGCTCGATATCCATGTACGTTCAATTTCATTCGCTTGCCCCTATTACAAGGCCGTGCATAACAACAATCTTGGAGCAGCGAACAAAATTGCCGTAGAGGGTGGGGTAGTTTGTCAGTTGGGTTTTTCAGTTCGTCTTTCTCCGGTCAAATGCGTGCTGCATACACACAATTCATGCGTTTACCGAAGATGTACGGAGATTCCTGAATATTACCCGAGCCGGGCCAAGCTCCAAAACACCACGATTGGCGACTTTTCGGTCCCTTTAAGGTGTTTTTTTTCCCAGCTTTAGGTACTCAAGCCCATAGACGTAAAAGAGGAAAAACATAGTGGCAAACCCTGTGAGTGCTCCAGAGCAGTGGCACACCTCACCCCCTTCAATCCAGACTGCAGTTACAAAGTCTTCTTGTAGCAGCTTTCCTCTAAACACTGCAGTTGTTGTTGGTGTCACAGGTTCCTAAGAATGTGGAAGGAAAGAAATTTACCAGGTCACTGTGCATGATAAAGTAAAATCATCTTATGATTCTCCATAGAACTACAGAAGTATGTAGGGAAAAGGGTAGAGGAAATGAGAAAAAAATGGAGATAAATCTAGTGTCATACTCTAAACTTTAACCCCATGTAATTTAAGTGAACAGTTTCCTGCATCAGATTCAGACCACTCCCCCCCCCCCCCCCCCACCACTTATGTTACACAATCTCTTAATAGTATCTTTATGGTAGAATGGAATAGTGGTTGCAACATGTTTGGGAAGAAAGGGTTTAAATTGTCATTTACCTTGTCTACAACATACATCATGTCCTTCTCCCCAAGCAGGTGTGGTATGGCCAGAAATGAGACCGCAAGTGTCAGATCTGGAAGTTAATCAGACAAATTATATTAAATCTATGAAAGAACTGGCGTTCACATAACAAACAATTGATGTGGAGGAGCTTTTCACAGCAACTTGATGTACACCCCTGTTATTAACACATGTACAGAATTATAAAACATGATAGTTCTGTAACAGAGTCTGCGTAAGTAAAGAAAAAAATTAAATAATATTTTTTTCGAAGACAAAAGCTTCAAGCCCCCTCCTGTTGGAATGGTAACCAAGAAGAGCATTGCAAAATGCATTCTAAACATTTAAACAAATACTGACCTTTCATTTTGTCTCCCTCAATACACTCCTGGATGAAGCCGAGGCATTATATTCCTTGAAGAGACAGCTTGTGGAGCCAAGGGTCGAATTCCTCCAAACGTGGATGATTTTCTCTGCTACTTTTTCGAGGGCAGTCCGGAAAAACTCAATCTCTTTCAGAATCTGCAAATTCAAAAAAATATATTATAGCATTGTTCTTGTTTTGTTCTGTCAGAGAAAGTATAAGCCATGAAATTTATCAAAAATAATCCTAAGAATGGACGAAATTTGTAAAGCTAATTATTAAAGCTGACATCCATAATGAATTTGTGTGCTTTGAACATCATAAAAACAAGGTAGATAGAGGGAATCAAATTAAAACATTCCTTTTGCCTGAAAATTTTTGTACATGTATGCAACTATTATCTGTTTCTGATAATTAAGTCCAGATTATTGATAAACCTCTACTTACCCAATACTCCGAGTCTCCAACTACAGGATGGGGAACTCCTCCACCTCAAAAGCAACATGCTCGGCACTATATTGAGCTCGGTGAGTCCTAGTGCGCCTCATGATATCTTCTATGACACCTTTATCCAGGTTGCGCCTCCTCGCAAGCACTTTTAACTCTTTTCATCTTCTCCTTGGAGATCATCCTTAAAAAGTGAATACAGAATATGTAAGAGTTTGAAACTCCATTCTTCCTATGGACAAAAAGGAATCACCTACATTTTACCTTACCAAATACGCATAATGTCGTTATCAATTACATATAATTAGATATCAAAATGGAGATTCAGCCCACCTCATACAATGTGATTAGATGCGTTCAGATCAGAATTAAACGATTGCCCACTTATGCATGTACAAGCTTATCTGAAGATAACCTTGTACTCCACAATAGCTTTAACGGGTGAATAGGCTTCAATAGGTTTTGTGTGTATTAGCGGGAAGTGGTACATTCTAGATCATTCATACATGAGAGGAAAATAATTATTTAAAATTTCATTTTTAACTCTGAAACCTCAAATTTTTAGCATACATAGTGAGAGTTGACAAGTCCCTGAATCAGGTAAAATAGCAAATTCAAGAAAATTAAATCTTGCTTGGATCAAATTTGTTGTCTGTTTTTTACTACTGCAACAGTGAATGTTTGACACAGTCCCACATAGGCAAGGGCCTATGAGTGACGATTGCCTAATACCACATTGATCATTGGACGGGATCACTCATAGCGGCATTATGTGTATACATCTTGGACGGTTGTACATCTCAACACTATCAAACACCACTGCACAAAATTCACCAAAATTCACTCAAAATCGGCATTTAATTTACAAATACCGACATGAAATACGATAAATTCAACTCACTGATGTTGGAAAAGATAATTCCAAAAATTAAATCCTTAATTTACGGGGTATCGAAGTCATTGTGTACATTTCTTGGTCCCCGCGAGCGCTGACATCTCCCCCCCCCCAAAAAAAAAAAATTTGGTCACTGTCGACGCCCATACGTAAAAGTCCCGATTTTTCGTCATGTTCGTGTGCGCAATTGTAGAGATCAGTGTGCATCAGTATACATATTACCATTGAATTGGTTAGCATGGTTAGGCCTAGGCTCTACTATTTAAGGAATCGGCTTAATTTACCAATTTAACTGAACAATCCGTTTAAAGCTCCTTTTTCAGGTAATTCAGGGTCCAAGGTATTCTCCGTTTGAAAATCTTGCAGCCGTATTCAAACTGTTATTGTGTAAGTCAATGTGTATTCGGTTTGCACAGCAGAGTGATACTGATACGACCGTTTCTGTCTCTAAGTGAAGAGCTAATGAACGAGAGACAGAATTTTCGGTCTACATGTAGGTGTGGATATGGATGGGATGGACATTGGTGGGATTTACTTACACTTAATAACAAAAAAAAAACAAAACAGAACAACGTACCTCAAGTGATTACCTCAAAGCCTTCTTTACAGGAGAGGCCATCTTCTTTACTCCCTTTAGCATGTTTAAACTTTGCGCCAGGTGCACTGCTTCCCTTTTCCAGCCAAATAGCCCTCTTTTCTTGACTTTAGTCTCTAGAACATCCTCATCTATTCCACACCACGTATAGTGGTCATACTGACCACTACGCGGGACGAATGCAAAAATACTAGTCATTTTCTATCGCATGTACTTAAGGTATGGGGGGAAAAGTAAGATAAATGTTTAAAATACTTCCTTTCAAATTCAGCGCTTTAAAATCTCTTTCCTACCTTAAATGGCCGTTAGGAAGAACTTCTGATATTTCCAGCAAAATCCAAAGTCAAAATCATGTCCAAAACCTAAGAAATCCCCGCCAATGATCTATTCCAGGCCTGGGCCGGGTCGACCCTACTTTTATTTTGAGGGACTCCTTCCATGTGTCCTGTTGGATAAATGTATACCAGAAAAATTTTGTGTCCTGATGCTATTATTACTGATAATAATTTCGGTACAATAAAAATAAATTGGGAGGGAAACGTGAAATTTGGTAAACAGATCAAATCAGAACTTGTCATGACAAAAAGTTACACAAAATTGAACAGATGGGACTGGGACCTTGACATACGTAAATATTGTTGCTCGATCTTGTTTACACTGTTATTTTGTGAAATTTTGTGAAATATATATCAAAATACACATGATGTCATGCCATGACTTGATTACACAGAGGTTATATTCTACAAGACATAAAAACATATTTTACGCTTACCGTTAACGCTGAAAGCTCACCAGAGAAAGGATATCGCGCGGCTGAATTTGATTTGAATTTTGTGCGAGCAATATGCATATGCGGCTCAGAGATTGATCGGCCAATCATGGCGCACGTATTAAAGCGATACGAATATGGTATTTTTAATTTTTTTTTAAATTTCAATAATTCACGAATCAAATAATTTATATTTGAAGAAAATAGAGCTTAAAATGTGGTTATAATGAAATAAAATGCAATTCTAAAAGAAATACTGTGGCAGAAACTGTAACACTTACCCTGTTTAACTTCATGTTCAGCATTTTCGTGGGCATTTTCTGTCGATCGCTTTCATTGGCCAATGATGTTTAGACGGGCGAAGTTGACGTAGTCTTTTGGCCAAAACGTTCAAAATTGTCCTCGAAAGTACAGTTCATTTATGAGACTAAATAGTTTGCAGATGAACATGTTATTACAACAGTATGTCATAATATAACCGATTGAATATTACATTTAATGACAAACTTGAATAATTTCTAAAAAAGGACACCAAACAAAAGACTACACGTCATAACGCAGCATACGTTTGAGACTAACAAAAGGTACAAGTTTGCACCCTCTTCAGATTTATCATTGAAATTACTCAAAAGGGTACAATATTGTACCTTTTACGTAGTTTGCTACACATTGCACCTTTTTTTGGATTTTTGCACCATTTGTGCACCTTTAATTCTTAGTGTGTAAGCAGAACTTACTGCAGAAAAAAAACTATTTTAGATTTGTTATTTCTTTATAGTGTGACGTTTAATCAACTAGACATTGGGAAATAGTAGTTTTGATGTTATGTAACCCACATTTCGAGGCTAGACTTAAACAGGAATACTCTCTTTAGTATTAAAAACCGCATTTTACAAAGCACCCTTTTTTATAACCTATTTGATATTTTGCCAAACATTGGAGGCTACACGTATACACATTACCAAATTTTCAAGTTTACAGACAATAATGAGCACAATCTTAAATCATTCAGAAGGAAGGAAACTACATATATAATATACCTTACAAGATAATGATTTGGTAAAGGTCGGTATCGTCAATTTATCTGATAATATAACAATTAAAACAGCACTTTATATGTATCGTTATATGAACACTATGTTACCAGCTGTTTTTAATGATTATTTTTTTTTACCATTGATAAAAAACATAATGTCAATACAAGATAAAAAGATAATATTTTCTTGCCATATTCACGATTGAAATTGCGACGGGCAAATTCAATAAAATATAAAGGTGCTGGATCCTGCATGGAACAATCTTAACCCTTACTTTAAAAAATTGACCACCGTAAACTCTTTCAAAGCCAAAATCAAGCTGCATCTTCTTGCCATCTATTAATGACATCCTTCCGACTAAAACAGTGTGATATAACTTACGTCCTTCTGTAATGTTTTTTGTTTTTAGTATTGTTATTATGTTTCATGTTCTGTATTTTGTATTATAACTTTTATTGCTTGTTTTATAATTTTCTACTTATTGTATCACCAAACTGTCATTTATGTTATGGATCCCCCTACAACCTCAAGCCACTGGCTTTTTAGGGTGTTAGATCCTCACACTTCTCGATGTATATATTAACAAGTTCAAGTAATGGTTTATTTCATATAAAATTCAATACATCCTCACACTTCTCGATGTATATATTAACAAGTTCAAGTAATGGTTTATTTCATATTAAATTCAATACATGATTGGCAGCCGAAGGGCTGAAATTATCATGTTTACATTGCAGAAATACATAAAAATTGATCATAGATAAAATAACATATTAAATAAGAATGACAATATACATAACAAAATAAGTAAATACAAAACATGAATACAAATCAGAATATTAAAATTGGGCTGAAATTAAAACTGAAATAGAGACTATAAAACAATAATAATGCAATTCTGTAAAATTTTAAGGAGAAATATTATGACCATTACTGGGAATTGAGTAGATCTACAATGTGGTATTGCACTCTTTCTGAATCGAATCGTTTTGCATTTGAACTGTGCAAAATTTGATACATGTCTTAAAGAAATGGAAACATTTTTCTTTTTTGGTAACCAGTCTTTACATTGTGTGTTATTCAATAGAGATTTAGCAAACTCAATACATAGTTTTTCTCGCCTAGTTTCTATCCGTTATAATTCACATTTTGTAAGAGCATCTTCATAATCTACGTAATTTGTACCAAGAATTATTTTACACACTCTTTTCTGTATTCTCTTTAAAACATATACCTCGTGTGATTTTTATGAAATAAATTTATATTGAAAATGAAAGGGCAATGCTTTGTACAAAACGTTGTATATCGAGCCAAATATGATTATTAATGAAGACCTTTCTAATTAATATGTTTACCAGACAAATGCCACACCACAAAGAAATAATTATTTGTGCCACCCCGGCCCCCAATGATTCCATGGGTTCAAAGTACACAGCAGTTTCTCAAACTTTTTAATTTTTAATCTAAACTAATCAGTATAATCATCTCCACTGTATACAAATAGCCATTATTGAGAACCAAGTTAACAACCCCTGTTCACCATTCATTTTCCCGTTGGTTATTCAAGATATGCATGTATAAAATTTAATGCAATATAGAGAGCGATAGATTCAATAAAGAACGAAATAAATTTTTATGTGCTGGGACTGCAGAGAGAAAAACGAACTTTAAAGGTACATGTAAAATGTATGTCAAGCCCGACTGCTTCAGCACATAATAAAAATCTGCACCATTTATGAATTATCACACATAATATACAGGTATATTGTAAATTATTGTTTTAAGTAGAAAGGACAATGTGTGTGTGCACGCATCTATTTCATTCTCGGAAAATATGAATTATTATTTCCAATATGCACGGCCACATTACTTGTGGCACGTATGGCCTGAGTTGTTGTTTTGCTGTGTTTTTTTTTGTTGTTGTTGTTCCTCGAAATTAAACATCATTTCTTTTCTTTCTACAAACATGAGATTAAACATTATTTCTTTTCTTTCTACAAACATGAGATTTTATAATACTGATATCATTGTCAGTATACTGTCATAACTATAGAAGAGTCATTTCAAAGAAATTCCATACATCTTTCTATTTTGCTTCAAATAACCTTTGGACTGGCACTTCAACAAGTATAACGTTAAAGGGGTCAAGAATCAAGATAATTGCAGGTCGAATTTTAAAAAAAAATGAAGCTTGAACTATAAAAACGCAATTACCAAGAAAAGGGCTCAAATATTCCTTCTCCGAGGCACTTGTTTATCTTACAGAGAAAAATGGTCGATTTTAGACTGGGCTTTATCTGATACATGTTGTAGATAATAAACGACTATCGAGGTGAAAAGTGTGTATGTTAGTCTACTTATATGAACCTCTTCAAAGTAATCCATTTCGGTACCTATTCTTCTTCCTGAATTTGCTTTGAAACCTGTTTTTTCTATAAAAACTTTTATAGAAAGTGTGAGGCAAAAAGAAGAGTTTAATAATTTAATGTGTCCAAATTGGTTTACCAGAACAGAAAAACAATAGCGGAAAATAAAGTGCTTTAGCCATGCAGCGGTCACAACACTGGATACTATTTAGATCTGGAAGACTTCAAAAGAGCTCTGAAAGACTATCAAAGAGCATAAGTATGAAAGAAAGAAAAACAAACAAACAATAAAAACATATCAGGCCAACCATACCTAACAAATATGATAATCAACGATCACCTGATCGCACAAACTTTGAATGAAAAACAAAAAAATGTGTCTGCGCTGCAAGACTATACGGTTTATGAAGATATTGAAGTTTGGAATGGCGGCAAAAATATATCATCGATTTTGTTGATCAACCATAGATAAACGTGCTCATGTGCATTTTATTATTTCCCATAACTCACCTTGTCGGGTTTTTTCTTTCTAATGATAAAACACATTTATTTCAAGAGCAATTGTTCTAGTAAAAAATAACAACACAGTCGAACTTACCTACCCGGAAATTGGGGATTTTTTAAACCTGTTTCTTTTCAAATACTTTTTAAAAATTCTTTCTTTCTTTTTCTTTTCTTTTTCTTTCTTTTTTTTTTTTTTTGAGAGAGGGGGGGGGGGGTAAACCACTCTGTTAAATGAGATGAAATGATAAGATAAACCTAAAACTGGGGATACCATAGCATAACTACTTCATTTTGATCTAGTAAAATCACACATTTCAGGTGAAGTGAATCAATGGGAAAAGTTCTGATTAATCGATATGAAACTAACCTAACCACAACATTTCCTTGTAATTGATTACGTCATATTAGATCTCAGGTTCGTCATTCATGTAACCTGAACAGACCGTCTGCTTAAGATGACACAACAATGACACCCCCCCCCACACACACACACACACACACACACAAGAAGAAGAAGAAGAAGAAAGAAATATGAGGGGGATTTGATTTTACAAGCTCTTTTGAAAACCACCGTAAACAGAGTGGCAGATTCGGAATTCAATTTTTGTTTTGTTTTGTTGTTGTTGTTGTTGTTGTTGTTGTTGTTTTTTGTTAAGGGGGATGGCACGATTCCGAAAACCTTCAGACGGACGAAAAAGGGTCACATTATATTCTATGTGCTAAGCTAAAAATCTCTGACAAGTAACCCTCAATAAAAAAAGAACAGAAAAAGTACCCTTTTCTGGTCCCCATGGAAGACCATGCAGTTGCACTATATAAGTGTAGCTGAAAATGGGCTATCCAGCCGTCTCTTTCTTGCCTTTCCTTGTTTACACTGTATTTTTCATTCTTCAATCGTTCTTTATTGTGCTGTTAAACTTAATGCCATACTATCGAATAGTTTGGCTTGTGTTATATATGTATATGAATTTTGTTATTTGCTTTATATTTATGTGATTGTATATTCTTTTTATATGACGGAAAATAAAACAAACAAACAAACAAAGTTCTAACATTTGAAAGGGGGTCGAGAACACAATAATTACGAGGGCACATTTTTATTTGTATGTACTTGGGTATATCACATTGGGTTAAAGTTCACCGGCCAGTTGTGCCATCTCCTCCCGGGCCTCCCCTAAATTCGCCACTGATCTGCTGGTGTACGAAGAAACCAAGAAGAACTTTTTCTGGGGTGGGGGGGGGGGGGGGATCACTGTTGCCGTACTGCAGTCAATCAGCCATATAATGTACATGTATATACCACATACACAGTCATACATGTATAACTGAAATGCAGAAAGGAATCAAACGTATATTCAAGTTCTCATGGATCTTGGTAAAAGGCTGGGCATATCTACATAATCCATAATGCGTTGCTGTTGAAAGTCAACACTGAACTTGAATGTTATCAAGCTTTGATGTCCATATGGACGGGCATACTGAATGGCAAAGTACATAATGGATCCCACAAGTGGCGTAGCGTATACATAGATGCAGCCACTGAGGGGCCTTAGCATCATGGGCAGGTGGCCACTGGTCGTACTCGGTGCATGGATGAAATGCGAATTAACAAGGCCACTGATTACAGTTATGTACATTGTATGAGGAGGGGTGGGAGAGGTCCCTCCTTCCCCTATCCCTTCTCTCTCTCTGTCTCTCTTCTCTATTCAATGGGGGGGGGGGGGGGTAAGGCGTAATAACGTTTTTCACAAACTTGGCCACAAATCATAAGCAGAATATCTGAAAAATATTGACTACACCAGTATTAGCATCTCTGTGACTTAAATTAAACAATCAAAATAGAGAAAATTGCCTACACTGGAACATGGGCACATACACAGAAATAGTGGCGTAGCTAAGGGGGTCTCGGGAGGGCCCCTCCAATCAAATGACGAACAAGAAGGAATAGGGGAAAGAAAGAGAAAGAAAAGAAGAAGGGGAAGGTAACGTGAAATGAAGTTAATATTATACAACCCTTATCACATTAATTACCCTCATATTTCATTATTACGCCATATACAGTGCCCATTACTGGCTGGACCCTCGAAACACCACAGCACCCCCCCCCCCCCTTTACCCCATTCCTTTCATTCATATAAAGCAATTTAATGATACATGTACGCTGCAACTTTGAAGTATGTTTTGTTTCTGTATATAGGGAAATAGAAAGGTGCGTTTAAAATTTGGGGAATCACTGAGGTGCCCCCAAACCGTATAACCATGGTACATGACTGTATAACGTATAGATACGCCGCTCGTATGTACGAATAGGAACCGTTTTTCTCCAGAACTGAAGACCGAAATGTCTGACAATTTTACCTGGCAGGCGGGAAGGGAGGGAGGGAAGGGAATTATACATGGTGGGCCTTATTATCATTGTGAACTATCAAGAGTAGAAAAACATTACTATCTTTATATCATTTACCAACTAAAGTCTGATCAAAGAAATGGGACACATCCATAGTCTTGTCAAGGAGTACATGTGTATCTTGTTGCAAATATTTAACATGTTTGTTGCTGTTGTTTTTTTCTCAAAAATTTGTGAAGATAGGTCAAATACGAAAAGAAGATGGCATTCACTTTTTAAAAACTGGGTAACCGAATGTCATAAAATGTACAAAATGATTGAATTGAGGTAGTCGGTGCAGGGTGTAAAGATCGAATGCTATCTCATAAAATAAATTTACCCTAACCTCATATAAGTCAGAGTATGAGATCTGACAAGTATCATCTCAAACAGGGGCGAGCACATCATAAAGAGGGACACAACAAAATTATGAAAATTTCTGACAGGGAAAGTTTGTCACATCGATTGTCAGATTTTGAGGTGCATTTTGGTTTAAAATGTGAAAGAGAGCACAAGAACACAGATATAGGGAAGGGGGCAGGGGCATATTTTTTGTGTATTTTGGGCTTCTAAAAGGGGCGAAACGGACTAGCTGTGCCCTCCCCCTAAATCCGCCACTGAGCTCACAATAAAGTTAAATGGCCTTCTACATGCTTGTACATGCAGTGAGTTAAAATCATTCACGTACGTAATGTCTTTTATCATAATGGGGGATGGCGGAGCAGAACGGGAGACAATTTTGTTGTTCATAATATACGAGTACAATGTAATTATCGTACGCGGATTTTATGTATGTATTTTAATAAGAACAATTAATGTATCAGCTTTTAGCGGCAATCTTGAATATTCTTCAATAAACCTAAACCTAAAAATATGAAATGGTGCTTTTACTGGGGTGAACCCCTCCCTCTTTTTTCTGGGTCATCATGGTCATGCATGGGATGGTTACCCAGTATACCAAGAAATAAATATAGCAGTTGTCTTCAAGGCCAAAACGAATGCGGGCCCCCTCACTGAGAGTCGAAAAAGAGTATATAGTAAAACACCTTTGTAGAGGTGAACCCATAATGGCTCAGTGGTAGAGCAGTGGTCTCACAACTTTGAGGTCCCGGGTTCGAAACTAATTGCCCTTCGGTAAGGCAATAATCTTGGACAACCAAGTCCCTCGGATAGGACTTGAAGCCATATCGATCAGTAGGTTGCTTTATAAAAATATATGCCTTATCTTATCATAATTATCGCGGCTTTCTATAGCTGTCAGGTAAAACACATGTAACCATCAACATCATCATATCCCTTGCTTACAGTATGTACATTATAATGTGTATTGACTGCATGTATATAATTATATAGGCCTATATTTTTGTACAGGGTTTTTATGATTGTGTATGGTGACTTCTTTCATATAGTTAACAAATCAGATTAACCAGGTCTAGAAGCAGGTTTCGGAATTCTGTTACGACACACTTGCTGAGTAAATCATGAATGAAAACATTCATGCAAATAGTCTGTATATGTACAAGAAATGTATTTAACATCATTACTTTCTCCTTTTTGTACTTCATTGTTAACTATTATTATTTTTAATTTTGGTAATAACTGAACTTTACCAAAATACTTGTTTGTTTTTTTTCTGTTGTGGGTCAGGCTCGACTAGCACATGTGCTATTATCTGGCCCCCTTTACCAACCAATGCTTTTCTTCCTTTATATGTAAACATCATTGTATGAAAAAAATGTATTGTACTTAAATGTTGTTGGTGGTAATAAATCAATCAAATCAAATACCAGCATTTTCCACTTCCTATAAGCATCATAAATCACAATATATGGGACTATACATGGTATCAATTGATATCATGGTGCCGCCTATATAGACGTTCTCTTGATTGGCAGGGGCGGCTCCGGGGTGGAAGGGCATATATACCAAGGCCAAACTCTGCTTCATGCATTTACAAACATTTTTTGTTTTGTTGCTTCTTTTTTTTTTGGGGGGGGGGGGGGCTTGTCATTTTCAAAACTTAATGTACCATCACTGCCAAATTGTGATGATTTATCATATTACAGAATTTACAAATTACATATATTTCTAATTTATTTCTCCTGTGTTCTTAATGCGGTGTCAGTCTCTTCAGTATATACATGTACCTGTACATGTGTATAGAATTTATAGATCCCCCCCCCCCCCAAAAAAAAAAAAAAAAAAAATGCCTACAAATTAGACCTTAAAGGCAAAAGAAAAGGCAAAAGAAAAGGGAAAACATAAAGTGGTAACTTTTTTTTCCCCCTTGCTTGCTTGTCTGAGTTATTTGGAGAATGGTTAGTGAATTTTGTCCCCAGCAAAGAGAATCCTGAACCACTGCTTTGTTATTGTCAATGTCTGTATGTACATGTACTTATTGCAGTGCAAATGATTTCGGCGATTAATTTCACTATTTGTTTGTATGTCCTTTCTTTGAGATCAAACGTAAACAATTCCTCAAGAGGTATTATTGGAAATTAATACACTAACACATTTAAATTCAATGAATTGTTTAATTCCACACTCTAAAAACTAAAGTGTAAATCACCATCTAAAAGGGCCGAGGATCGAGCGACCACTTTTCAAAATTGTAGATTAACACTTTTAAAATGCTGGATACAACAATTAAGGCTGAATCCAGCAGTTTAAAAGAGTTGATCTACCATTTTGAAAAAGTTGTCACTCCTCGGCCCTTTTAAATGGTGATTTAACACTTTAGTTTTTAGAGTGCATTATTTAAAAAAAGACACTGTCAAATGTATCGAGGTTTTGAAGAGAAATAATGTCCTTTTCTCGTTAGATATCAAACCTACTATACTCTTTGTCATTATCGTGAATATTTTTAGTATTTTTACAATTTTATGTTTATAATTTCAGGCAGTGCGTGAATTATTCTCCATTCTCTTTTTATTTGCATTCTGATATGTTTTACATAATCATATTTGTCTATTTGTTTGTAATTATATTTCAATTTTGTACATACTTATATATTTAGATAAGAATCAAGAGAATATAACAGTTACATGTACATGTACAATAATAATAGCAATAGTAATAGTCCTGGTAATAATAATAAGAATAATAATGATGATGATGATAATAATAATAATAATGAAGATGATGTTGATAATAACAATGATAGTAGACAACAAGAACAACAATAATAATAACAACAACAATAATAATAATAATAATATTATTAACATTATTATTATTGTTGTTATTGTCATTAATAATAATAATAATACTAACAATAATCATAATGATTTGTTCACTTAATTGGAGCATAGATACGAGGAGGCCTACACTCACTCTACCATGTTGGCCAACACAATAGATTATGAAGTATATATATATATAATTATGTTTTCGAACTGTACAAGTCTCCCTTGGTATACGATCGAATATATGCTATAAAAAAGATAATAAATGAGTGTCACCCTCAGCTCAGCTGTAATGTGAAAATACAGATCTCCCAGAAATGTACAAAATCAATAATGTAATTCAACAACAAGGCTACTTATGTTATGCACTATAAACGTATCCACATCTTGACAACGCATGAAACTGCATAACCATATATATTTGGAAAAACATCCAAGCCCAAACACGAACAAAGGCATTGCAATATTTTGAACAATGGAATTCACTTACCATCTTCTTACGGTGATGACTGTGTCGCGGCCCCGGCGCTTCCCGTGGACCAATCAACTCAATCTCGTTGATATCAACCGGCTCTTCTTTCACGTGTAGTAAATCCAGTTTACCAGATTTTGTAGGGATTTCTCCATTTTGTTGTTCGTCGTTTAAAATTGCAGTGGAAATCGTCATCTGCGGCTTCATGTCTATGCCATTAGATATATTCCAGCATGAACATGCACGAGTGGGAAATGGCCCGGACGCAAAAGCCAAAACTTGCTACGCGGCACAGTATACACAAAGCTAGCTAGCTATTGTGATTTCGATTGTATGTGGATATATGGACTATACAAGTAGTACAGCTGCATGAATGTCGCACGCATTGGCCTGTCCTCGAGTTACCACACGTATGTGAGAATGCAAATGGGAACTCACACGAACCAGTCACGGTCATTCAATACACACATCCGGGTGGAGCGTCCACACTCGACCACTGATATCCGCCTAGCTTGCTGTGCGATCGATACGGCTAGCTAACTATTTCCTATGAAGTCGAATGAAAAACACAAAGTGGTATTATCAAACGTCCTTTTTGGCTATTAACCGCCTACAGACGAAAAATGCCGTCTGACTATAAAGAGAAATGAGGAAGCTCTGTGGACTGATTAAACGGTTGCTTGCATGTCGCCCCCGCAGCAACCAAGTGATCTTGTATAGACTCAAATCGTAGTTTATTGAATATGAAAAGCTTGCCTTTATATTTTGTTATCGCACTGCTCGATCGAGTGGACTTTGCATTGTATTCCAATAATAGATTTTCCGTTTCGAACAAAAAAGCAGACGCACTTTTCGGCGTATATATGCGGATCTACGTGTAAAATCTTTGACCGCGATTGTCGCTTCATGTTTTCCTATATACTTCCACTTGTGACGGGAAATGCTTATAGGCCTTATAAGTTTGGACAGGTACGTGGAACAATTATCCAAGAAAAATCAGGGGTAATGGTTTTTACTTTCCCTAGGCACATGAATATTAATTATCCGTGTCTGAAAACATTTACTTAACTTTCAGTTTTCCCCTATCTCTCTCTCTCTCTCTTTGATCTCTATTTCTGTCTCTCAATCTTTCCCACATTCTAGCTCCTCTCTTATTCTGTTTGCCCCCCCCCCCCGACCGCCCCATCCTCCTCTTCTTCCTCCCCCTCCCCCGGCTCTCTCTCTCTCTCTCTCTCTCTCTCTCTCTCTCTCTTCTGGTCTCTCTTTCTGGTCTCTCTGTCTCTCAACATTTCCTACATTCTACTCACCTCCTCTCTTATTCTCTTTGAGCCCTCCCCCCCTCCCCCCTCCCCCCTCCTCCTCCTCTTCCTTCCCCGGCTCTCTCTCTCTCCCTCCTCTCTCTCTCTCTCTCTCTCTCTCTCTCTCTCCATTGAATCACTTGGTTACATTCCGGTGTTGTATTCAGAAATAATATTGATGTTCGAGCTGAGTAAAGTGTCAGCTTCAGTTGCAAGTAGGAGCTGCTATAGTATATAGCCTACCGGGAAGAGGGGGGGGG
The DNA here is from genome assembly GCA_025618425.1 of Heliocidaris tuberculata. Classification (NCBI taxonomy): domain Eukaryota; kingdom Metazoa; phylum Echinodermata; class Echinoidea; order Camarodonta; family Echinometridae; genus Heliocidaris; species Heliocidaris tuberculata. The sequence continues at coordinate 30,249,545 of CM046843.1, forward strand.
GGGGGGGGGGCGGAATGAAACGCATCCTCAATATTCACCTATTTATTTTGTCTTTTAAATAGATTGTTGTTTACCTTGTTAGACCCCCCCCCCCCAAAAAAAAAAAAAAAGGGGTGAGATTTTTAATTAGACTATTATGATGAGTGTTTCAAAAATCTCACAATCCAAGACCCTGAAAATATTGGAGGAGGGGGAGGGGGAGGAGGGTGGGGGTGAAGATGCACAATGGTGAAATTAGTGATTTCGTTAAACATTCTCAGTGCTGAGATGCGAAGCACGGCTGAGATGAGAAGCACGGCCAGCAGGAGGAGCGCCCCCAATTCGAATCAGTCGTGTTGTTTATAATGAACTATCTCGTTAGAGGTGTCGTAGTTAAACACTTGACTGGAGATGCGAAAGTCGTGGGTTCGATACACGGGACGGCATTAAGTCACTGAGCAAGGCATTTGATCCTTTGCTTCTCTCCACCCACGTGTTAAATAGGTACCCCGTAGGAATTGAAAGTCATTGTGGTTTGATCAGCATTGTGAGCGTCTGCAAAAGGCGCCTATAGCTGGAACGTTCCCCATCACGGTGGAGAAGGTGCATACAGTCGAAGGTGTGGGCAAGCCATGAATCCGATGACTGGGGTAATGAGATGTCTGTAAAGTGCTTAGAGACATCGTAAATGTATTAGGCGCTCTATAAATCCAGAATATTATTATTATTATTATTATTATTATTATTATTATTATTATTATTATTATTATGGGTATGCAGCTCTTAAAGTAGGTAACACTTTTTAATTAGCTCAGGGAAAATCCACCTGCCCTGCCTTGCATAGATGGCGTTGGAATGTTTAGCGAGCCTCCACTGTAGCTATACTTTGAATTTATTCTATTAGCAAGCTAAGAAACACTAACATGATGAGACAAACCAACAGAAACGGATACCGGCTCGGTTGTCGCCCGGGTGAACAAGAACCGCGTCCCTCAGTGACAAACCAGGCTGAGGTCGGAAAATTGAATACTGGTTCCAAATCCAGACGTAAGCTCATAGATTGCAAAGCAGCAACTCTAATATCGAGTCTTAATGTCCGGTCCCTCAACTCAAAGGAGAAGATGGGAGAACTCACAGCACTAGCTGAAGAAAAAAGAATTGATGTTCTATGCATACAGGAACATCGTATCTATCATGACAATATTGATATTCAGATGAAGGACATGGGCAAAGGTTGGATGCTAGCTACCTCTTCATGCACCAAGAATACAGTGAACAGCACAGTTGGAGGGGTCGGTATATTGATGAGTCCCTTTGCTTATAAGTCACTGGAACACCTCGAAAAAGTGAGTCCTCGTATACTTCTAGCCAAGTTCAGTGGGAATCCTGTTCCCACTGTTATCACCTGCTACAGTCCAACCAACTGCTCCCCAGACAATGAAGCTGTTAATTTCTATAGCCTACTGTCTGATGTCGTTAAACAGATACCTCAGCACAACCTGAAGATTATCTGTGGTGACATGAATGCCCAGGTTAGCTCTACAGACAGCAAGGGTTTTACGTTTGGCAATAGGACTAACAGAAATGGGCAGTACTTGCTGAACATGACATTTGAATGTGACCTGATTGCGTGTAACACACGCTTTCAAAAAGCCAAAGAAAAGATGTGGACATTTACATACCCAAATCAGAGCCAGGCACAACTAGACTATATCCTAGTGAACAAAAAGTGGAGAAATAGTGTAAAAGACTGTCAAGCTTACAACTCTTTTCGCACCTTGAATTCAGACCATCGAATTGTTTCCACTAAGATGCAACTAAGCCTGAGAAGCAACAAGAAGGTAAAAGCCAATTCAAGTCCCCCTCATGACTGGCAGCTCTTTCAATCAGATTGTGGTATTAAGGAAGCATATACAGTGGAGGTAAACAACAGGTTTGAAGCATTGTACCAGGATATCGAGAATCCTACAGCGGATAATATCTACTCCTCACTAATGGAAGCACACGAAGATGCAGCCAAAAAACATGTACCAACGAGAAAGGGAAAGAAGAAACGGGTGCCATGGGAAAATGAAAAGATTAGGGAGAAACGGAAATGCCTTAAGGAAGCATACAATAAAAAGAACAGCACACCAAATGCCGAACATGCAGAAACACTTGACAAAGCCAAGAAAGATCTCCAGGATGCATATGATGAAGAACAGGCAGATTACATCGCTCAAAAATGCACTGAGATTGAGATTGCTGCCGTCCAACAGCAGACTAGGAAAGTATGGGATATTGTGAAAGAGATCACTGGAAAGACCTCTACCCCAGTGGGGCAGCTTAGAGGTAATACACCCCAAGAGAGACTAAACCAATGGAAAGATCACTTTTCAAATCTTCTTGGTCAACTGCCACCAGATGACAACAACCCAGTAAGGAAGATGGTTCAAGAGACACTCCCAATCAAAACGAGCAACTTCACCACTGGAGAACTTAAAGTGGCAATCACCTCCCTCTCCAATAATAAATGCCCTGGTGTGGATGGAATCCCATCAGAGGTATGGAAGTCTGGTGCCCTTAACCAACAGCTTTTGGAAGTATGTAATAGAATGCTTATCCATGGTGAGAAACCAGATTTGTGGTCTAAGAGCATAATCATCCCTGTACCAAAAAAAGGAGATCTCAGTACTCCTAAAAACTACCGTGGTATAGCACTGACCCCAGTAGCTGCAAAAGTACTCAACAAAATGCTTTTGAATAGAATTCGTCCTCACCTGGAACCCCTTCTCCGCAAGAACCAGAATGGATTTCGTCCAGGAAGGTCTACAGTAGCGCAAATTCTAACCTTGCGAAGACTGGTAGAAGGTATTAAAGCAAAACATCTGACAGCAGTACTTACATTTGTGGATTTCAAGAAGGCCTTTGATTCTATCAATAGGAAGAAGATGTTAGAGATCTTAAGAGCCTACGGAATACCACACACAATAGTTACAGCAGTAGGATTGCTGTATAAGGATACCACAGCTCAAGTACGTTCACCAGATGGAGAGACTGACTCCTTTACCATCTTAGCAGGAGTGCTCCAAGGAGATACTTTAGCACCATACCTATTCATCATAGCATTGGATTATGCTCTAAGAATAGCTACTGAAGGGTTTGAGGATCTGGGCTTTAACCTCGAGGAAAGGAAAAGTAGCAGATATCCCGCTGTAATGATCACAGACACCGACTTTGCTGATGATATTGCACTAATTTCAGACAATTTGGAAAAGGCACAGAAGCTCCTAGAACGAGTTGAGTCTGCAGCAAGTCAAGTAGGTTTACAAATAAACAGTACTAAGACAGAATTCATGATGTACAATCTTCATGAAGGCGAGATTTCTACTGCTGACGGGACAAGGTTGAAGCAAGTTCAGGACTTTCAGTACCTTGGCTCATGGGTTGATCAGTCAGGGAAAGATCTGAATATCCGAAAGGCAAAATCGTGGACGGCTTTGAACAAACTGGCAGCAATTTGGAAATCTAACCTCAGTAGGCAACTGAAAGTCAGATTCTTTAAGGCTTCAGTGGAAACTGTACTGCTATATGGATCAGAAACCTGGACACTGACAAATAGCCTGGAAAAACAACTGGATGGCTGCTATACAAGACTCTTGAGAGCAGCATTGAATGTCAATTGGAGGGACCATATGACAAATATAGAGTTATATAGGGGCATGACACCAATCTCAGTCAGACTGAGAGAACGCCGCCTCCGTTTCAGTGGTCATTGCTGGAGGAGCAAGAGTGAAATAATCTCACAAATGCTCTTCTGGGAACCTTCAAGGGGCAAACGCACCAGGGGCCGTCCAGCAATGACTTACATAGATCAGTTAGAAAAAGACACTTGTCTACCAAGGCAGGAACTCCCAAAGATCATGGAGAATAGAACTGAATGGAAAAAGCTTGTCAAATCAGTGCGAGTACGCTCGACCTATTATTATTATTATTATTATTATTATTATTATTATTATTATTATTATCATTATTATTATTATTATTATTATTATTATTATTGATGATGAAAATAATCAATTTATCAAGACAGTGAAAAAGCAATCAAGTAAAAATATAGAAGAAAACAAGAAACAAAAAAACAAAAACAAAAAAGAAATAATATCCAAATTATTTATCTCAATTTTCTAAAGGACTTGCATTAGCCTACTAACAACGCCAGGTTCGTCATATAACGCTAGAACAATCTTGAATTTCTTTAGAGTCACCTATTATAGAGAACAAGTCAATACAAAACACCCTTCACTGTAAAAATAATATGTCCATTGGTAATTTTTACTTATTTTTCCCATGTAGAATTTACTTAAAAACATAAGTTCTGCCATTTACGCACTCGATTTAAGTCTTATACTTACTCAAACTTTCAATTTAGTAGAATAAACGTGAAATTTTAAAGTAAAATTAAATACAAAAGAAAATTTCAAGTAATTTCAACTTGTATCGATTTAGTAATGTTAACTCAAAGTAAGAAGTTATGGGAAGTTATACCACTGGCGTAAATCCCGGGGGGGGGGGTGGGGGATATATCCCCCACCCCCAACTTTTCAAGGAGGGGGGATGGCCTGTACAATCATCCCCCCCCCCCACTTTTCAAGAAAGAAATGAAAAAATATATGCCTATGGGTGTTTTTTGAATGGCAAAACGTGCCTCTTGTTTGTCAAACAAGATCACGTTGGCAAATTATTTCAACCATCCCCCCACTCCTCAATACGGATTTACGCCTGCACTGAGTTATACGTATTACTCAAACAATTTATGTTGATTGTACTTATCTTTTTAAAGTAGACTGATGCAGTGCGTAATATAAGTATTAACACAATTCATGAATATTCATTAAGACCAAATTAATATCTCTTTTTAAATAAAACAATTCTTTTTTGTGGTTGAATAAATTAAAATATTTCCTAATTCATTTAAGCAAAGATAAGAAGATAAGACAATTTTTAATTGTCACTCAATTCAAAACAAATCAAAACTTGATATTTCAGGAAAATTGTCAACCAATTTTCTTTTTAAGATGCTACCATCAAGTACCGTGTATATCTAAATTTCGGAGCCCTTTCAGTAGTTGTCAAATTAAAGCGTATATTGTAATAGTGTTTGCTGGTGATGGTGGTAGATAATTGGATAAATTCTACTAAATTGAAATAGTGTTAGTGAATGTTAAATGGGTACAAGTTTAATCATGTAAGTTTTTTTTTATTGTTATCTATCATGATTACAATACTTAAATTATTTACGTTAATGTAACTCAATTTAAGTGAGTAAAAATTTATTAAGCAAAATATTTAAATTATACTTAAAATTCCCTGTTACAAATACTTAAAATAATGAAGGCAATTTGTTGAAGAACTTTTTTTGAGTAATTCCAGCGAATTATTTTTTACATTGTTGTTTTTCTTCTCTTTTTTTCTAAATAGGGCTTTATTGAGAATTACAATAGTGGTGCATTCTTCGAAAGTGCTATCCGGAATTTGTTTAACACGGCTTTATTATTCAATTTTATTCCTTACAATAATTTCGGGAAATAAAACTGGGAAGACAGACGGGAAGAACATAACTTATACCACTATACCGACATTTCCATGAACAGAAAGTTGATCAAACGTACATTAAAATGAGCTGGTACTATAGTTATGACCGTCTACTTACTATATCCCAGGAACAGTCCCACAAAACAATTCCCGGCAAAAAAAAAAAAAAAAAAAAAAAAAAATCATGTTCATAGAATCGTATGTCATCAGATTACGTATGTAGGTTCGGGAGCGTCCTTCCTTTTTGGTGTTTTCTATTTCCCTGTGGTTTGCACCTATATGTTTCGGGTCGTCTATTATAGGAAACCTGATCGATTTCCAAGATGTTTGGTAGAGAGAGTCTGTTGGGTAAAAATCCACATTTTTGTTGTTGTTGTTAAGAGGGTTAGTTTAGTCCAAGAAAACCGATTCCTAGTTTCTCGTCGCGATTTTTCGAAAATGGGGAGGATGTGCCACGCATGTTTTTTAATATCTGATATCTTTACTGCACACAGAAATCCTTATATGAGATCAATTTCAACACATTCTTTTTGAAATTAGATTTCATTTGGACATGCATTTCAGAGACTCAAAACAAAGGGAAATTGCGTTATGTTAAAGATTTTTATTACAGTCCTCATTGTCTGTATAGATGAACAAAAATATCAAATAAAAAAAAAATTGAGGTGGCCGCAAGACAGGAAGGATGAGGGGACGAGATACTATGAATTAATTCAATACACACAACCGTTCTTTTTTTGTGCAACAAAAATTAATGTCTAGACCTACACAGTGTGGCCAGCGAAAAAAATACTATTCTGCTAGGGAGCAGCGAAAAATCTGCAAAATCAAAAATTTTACTCAAAAATTCTCTGACAAGCAAAAAAAAAAGCAAAAAAAAAAAGATTATCAGCAATTTTTTTTTTTTTTTTTTTGGGGGGGGGGGGGAGGGGGGGACTTTTTACTCAAAAATTCTCTCTGACAAGCAAAAAAAAAAAAAAAAAGTTATTAGCATTTTTTTGGGGGGGGGGGGGACTTTTTACTCAAAAATTCTCTGGCAAGCAAACAAAACACCAGAATTATGCTAAAATTCTGCTAGATTTTCTCAAATTATGCCTAGCATAATTTTTTTCCCCCCCTTCCACAGGGTTCTTTATTTTCAAATAAATGTCATCATAATTATATACAGTATATTTATCATTTCTGTTATACAAATAGTTAAACAGATACATGTAAATAGCAGATATGACAAACATAATATTCCAGATCATCACGGTCGAAAGCATATAAAGTTACATAATGAGAGGAAAAAAAACAACAAAAATGGCATATCAGAATGAGACACTATACGTAAGTTACATGTATGTTCATATTTGTGTTGGGACATTGCCAACACAATCAAAAAAATTCCTAAAATGAAACCATTTCTTTTTCATTTTATTTTCTCTAAAATTTGTTTGACATATATATTTTTCCATTTCATAATAACGTTTCAAAGCTGATAGAATAACGTCAAAGTCAGGTAATTGATTTCGTAATTTGGCTAAAAATATTTCTCTTCTTACAATTATGAGAATACAATTAAGTGCATTATTACTGCTACCGCAAAAACCAAACAATTTGTTTTGATTTGTGAGTGTGATTCTTTTCCCTGTGTAACGAAATATCCAGTACTCAAATTTCAACCATATTTCAACCATATTTCATTCGAACAGTTACAAGAGCAAAAAACATGTAGGAGAGTTTCATCATTATTGTTACAAAAAGTGCATTTCTTATTAGCTACTACACCAAATTGTAATAAAGCATCTTTCATATATAATATTCTGTTTAGGATCTTTATTTGAAACCATCTTAAACTACCATCCATTGTTGATTGAAATGGATTTGGCAATATGAACCCCAATTTTCTTGTTGAAAATCCAAAATACCTTTCCACTTTGTGAGAGCTCTACACTCTTTTACTGATTTGTATTTAAGAAAAGATTGATAAATATGTGAACAGCCGCATTGTCTTTTAACCACGAGATGCAAAGCTTCTGGAATGATAGGATCTGTGGCCGTATGGATTCAATGTGTACTAATTTCAAAACCTGACCGAATCGCATTACAAAGACCGTAGTACTGGAGGAAGTTTGTTTGTATGTGATACTTGCGTTGAAATTCAAAGTATGAAAGAAAAGAACCATCTGTTTGTAGAATGTTATTCACAAAACGTATCCCTCGTAAGTTCCAAGATGTGAAACACAATGCACCTCTCCATTAATTTTGATTCGGGTGTTATTCCAGAGAGGTTGACTGGCAATGTCATTAACAAGTAGTTCGACCAAGTCTGACCAAGCTAAACGAACTTCTTTCCAAAATAGATTTGGAGTCAAAACTCCCATTTTTCTATAGTAATCTGAGCCCATATACAAGTAGAAATTAAAGGGTTGAGGCAAAAATAATTTGAACATGTGAAAAGTTAAGCTTTCTATGTGAGAATCAGTTAAAAATCTTCTACTCCACGATATCTTCAGGGATTTAGAATGAATAAAAATATCAGTCATCTTAACCCCGCCTTTATGATATACTTGACACATTTGTTCTCTACTGATTTTGTCAGGTTTATTACCCATGCATATAAATGAATAAAAAGAACAGTTTATTTCTTTCATTATTTGCAAATTTGGTTCTGGAAGTGAAAGCAATAAATAATTCAGTTTTGGTACTAACAAAGATTTGACTACAGTTATTTTCCCGAGTACAGTTAAAGTTCTTTTAGACCATGAGATAATTAGACGTTTTATATCTTTAATTTTTTCAACATAATTGTGATTCACCATTTCTATTAAATTCACCGAAAAATCTATTCCTAAGTATCTCGAGTAACCTTCTGATACCCAATTTAATTTATGCTCAGGGAGTAATTTTTTTGTGCAGGCTCTAGTTTTCCCAATCCATATTACATGAGTTTTTGTAACATTAACCTTAAGATTTGATATTTTCTCAAAACTACCTAATATTTCCATTGCATGTTGTAAGTCTTCTTCAGTACCGTTAAGTGTCAAAATGGTGTCGTCTGCCTAGCATAATGCTAGATGCTAAAGCGGTCTAAATTCTGTCAGAAAGCAGAATTCTGCCAACTCTGGCAACCTTGGACCTACATCTAGAAGAGCAAAATACTGAATCTTTCAGTAACTTCCACTGGCTGAAATTTCAAATAAATCAGAAGGGCAAGCCAACAAGCAAGCAAGCAAGTAAAAGAAAAAAAAAAACGTTTTGTCAAAAGGTAGATACGTGCACCCCAACTTTGATCTTGTTAATAGTGATAAGTATAAGCACTTTTATTTCTTTTAATTTATGGACTGTAACTATTTTTAGTCTTTCAAACGGGGTCTATGATATACAAGTCATGCTTTCTTAATAGATTCCTCCACTAATGTTTTCCTTTACAATTATTATAATGTTTACATTCAAATCGCTTTATCAGTGTAAATCATAGCCAGGTCAACTTAATTATGATATGTGATATGTTTGGATTTATATAACTGTTATGTTCCTGTTCTTAATTTTTCATATGTACTATTTTTAAAAAACTGTAAAAGACATTTGTGGAAAATCAATAAACATTGAACTTTGAACTTTGATCTGCCTCTAAATACACCATAGTCAATGGATACGTTCTTCAAGATATACTAGTAGCAGGGGCGGATCCAGGATTTTGTATAAGCGGGGACACACAAATGCAGAATGCAGGTTTGTCAATTTTGCATGGAGGGAGACCCGTGTTTTGGGAGTCTCGGTAGCTCTCGAAAAGTCGCTCAGTGGGCGGGAGGTGCGGGGGGGGGCAACAATTTTTTTTTTTTTTAGAACCCCAAAAAAGGTTTTGGGTTCTAAAAGGGGGGGGGGGCACAATCACAAAAAGGGAGGGCACAATGCATACTTTTCTTCCAAGGGGGGGGGGGGACGGGCCGGATGTGCCCCCCCCCCAAATCCACCACTGCTAGTAGTCTTTTTCTTCTCATAATCCGTCATTACCGCAGTTCTAATTTCCATTCTTTCTAAATCTTCTCTTCCTTTCTTTCCTTGGATTTCCTTCTTTTCGAGGGGTATCGCTCTACCATTATGAAGGGAGGGGGGTGGGGTACGGACCAAATTTGCCACAAGTTTCAATTAAACGTTTCAAACAAGCAAAAACCAACCAACCAAACAAAATATTGTAAGGGTCTTATACTTTTTGCCGACATCCTGGTTGCAAGTTCAAATTTGCCGACAATAGTTGAGACTTCATGACCGACATTTTGGATGGGGGCGTCACGCACTCACGGCCCTCCTCTAGCGAAATCCATATTTCTGCATTATTTCTGTGTGTTGTTACACTTTCATTCTAGCTCCCTTTCTGCTGTGTCGCCTTTTCCACAATTATTCCTTGGTCCTTTCTTCCCATGAAATAACCGTGCCTTTTACAAGCTCTGAAGCCTTCTGCAGTTCTAGACCATATATATTTTTATGTTTTATAACAAAATGTATAATTTATGTATTTTGTATTCGTCATGTATACAGGGCCCCAATAACAGTATTTTAGCTACTATATCCCGTTTACTAGATTACTTGATAAGTGCATTTAAAAAAACCACACATTTCTTTGATTTCATCATTTGGTATAGATTCAGGGATATAGGGTGCATGGTTATAGGGTATAGAGGGAGTGGCGTATAAGAGGCGCCCATGTTCTCCCTTCTCCACTGTATAAAGGGTTGGTCACATTTTTAAAGATGACGATAAAGTTAACGATAAATATCTTTGCCAAATCGTTCAAGCGTTGTTTATTTGGAAAATGAATAGGAAATCTTTGTGATAGCTCAGATTTCTCCATTATATGGTTATGAACCTCCTCCTCCGATTTTATCGTCTCGGTAGAATCGCTCGGCCACCGATCCGATTTTTTTTTTTAGAACAGAGCTCACCGATATTTTCTGAGAGCCAACGGTTTTTGCTCCTTCGCTGTGACGTTACTTCAGGAGAATCGTGTATGTGGGCACTGTCCATCGTGCTTGATTGACCCCAACGATTTTATCGGGCATAATATTATTATGTGACCACTTTTATGGTCATCGATTTCTATGCGGTGTCGTTGCTGGGAGGGAGGGTCGGGGGTTACAACGGAACACAAAGCAGGACAGGATTCAGGATTTTGTAAATGGAAAGGGGGGGGGGGGTCCAATTTCTGACAAGAAAAAAAATGGCCATCAGATTTTTTATGTTGATTAAAAAAAAAGAAGATATACTATACATGGTGTAGGCCTGTATACGTCTCAGTATGCTCGTATCTAGGGAGCATAGACGCTAGGGAGTATACCTTATGAAAAATCTCGTTATTCTTATCGTTATCGGACAAATGTGATAAGCCCTTTAATTGTTGATCAACCGGCCCTCAGACCACAACTCGACCGGTCTTCAGGCCAAAATATACACTGAGTGCCCCTGACAACTTTTGACCCCATCCCCCCCCCCAAAAAAAAATTGGAGGGCTGGCGAAAAAAAAAATTCTCGACATCCTCCCCCCCCCCCCCCCCCCCCACCACTGAGTGACTTTTAGAGGGCTGGCGAAAAAAAATTGTCGCTATTGATAACCTTTTTTTATGCCACTCTTGACGCCAAGGTCCATCAGGGACCCGGACCCCCCCCCCCTCCAACTTCCCAAGACCATTCGCCCCTGAAGTCACAGAAACAATAATATAGATACTCTAGCACAACTTCAACTTTCCAGAGAGCGAAGTTTTTCAAAATCTATAGCCTTTTAATGTATCAATTTTCATCTCATGTAGGCCTATATGTAGAAAGTTCAGGAATTAATTTGGAGAATTACGTATGCAAGAACGTGCACGCATGACTCAGTTTTATAGCTATTTCCCAATACTCTTGCTCAATAACGTAAATTCCCTCCACCCTGAATAAACGAATTGTTAATATTTTTCCTTCTCTTTTTAGTTCGTTTGCTTGGTTTTTTCACAGGGGCATATCTAGAATTTTGGGAGGGGGCTTTAGTTCCGAAAAATTCGCAATTTTACAGTGCTTTTGGGTCGTACACTTTAAAGGAGGGGGCACAAGATCATACTTGGGGCATTTTCCTAAAAAAGAAAGAGGGCGTTGTGCCCCTTAACTGGCCATGCGCATATTTATGAAAGATAAGATATTTTTCATGATTTAAAAAAAAAATAGATTGTAGAAATTATGTAAATCACAACTGCATGAATTTTAAACGAAAAATACTGGTGTAAGGAAGGTACAATTTATTATCCCCCCCCCCCTCTCTCTCTTATCTCTTTCATTCTCTCTCTTCTCTCTCTCATTCTTTCTCTCTCTCTTCTCTCTCTTCTCTCTCCCTTCTCTCTCTCTTCCCTCTCTCTTCTCTCACTCATAATCATTTTGCTCATCATTTTTCTCCATTCTATTTTTTTTCTTTTACAAAATTCCCCCAAATTTTCTTCCTTCTGCATGTATAAGTGTAGAAAAAATCAATTTGTTATTTACTAAAAAATATGATTCACCGCAAATTCTCCTTTATATGACTCGTGTGGTTTCGATATAATAATATTACGAAAGGTGATTGGTCGGAAGTTTGGTGTTTGGAAATAGTGAAGTTCATCATAGCAGCACCGAATTCAGGATTTTGTAAAAGAAAAAAAAAAAAAGGGGGGGGGATCCAATTTCTGATAAGAAAAAAAAAGGGTCATCAGATTTTTTATTGTTGATTGGAAAAAAAACCCTACTATACATGGTGTAGATGTAGACCTATATACGTCGGTTCCATGACATCATTGCTCCTGTGACAATTGCTCTGGTCTAACTTTGCCATGTTAATCCTAAACCTAAACCTAACCCTAACCCTAACCCTAACCCTAACCCTAACCCTAACTCTAACCCTAATCCTAATCTTCACATTGTCCTGAACAAAAAAAAACAACAAAACACACAAACAAACAAACAAAAAAAAAAAAAAAAAAAATCATGACCTTGACCGTAACCTTTGACCTTTCGAGATATGGAAATCTATAGCCTTTTAATGTATCAATTTTCATCTCATGTAGGCCTATATGTAGAAAGTTCAGGAATTAATTTGGAGAATTACGTATGCAAGAACGTGCACGCATGACTCAGTTTTATAGCTATTTCCCAATACCTCTTGCTCAATAACGTAAATTCCCTCCACCCTGAATAAACGAATTGATAATATTTTTTTCCTTCTCTTTATATTTCGTTTGCTTGGTTTTTCACAGGGGCATATCGAGAATTTTGGGAGGGGGCTTTAGTTCCGAAAAATTCGCAATTTTACAGTGCTTTTGGGTCGTACACTTTAAAGGAGGGGGCACAAGATCATACTTGTACATTTTCCTAAAAAAGAAAGAGGGCGTTGTGCCCCTTAACTGGCCATGCACATATTTATGAAAGATTTTTTCTCATTATTAAAAAAAAAATAGATCGTATAAATTATAAACAACTGCTATTTTAAAAGAAAAATACTGGTGTAAGGAAGGAACAATTTATTATGCCCCCCCCTTTCTCTCACTCTCTCTCTCTCTTATCTCTCTCATTCTCTCTCTCTCTCTTCCCTCTCTTCTCTCTCCCTTCTCTCTCTCTTCTCTCACTCATAATCATATCTCCATTCTATCTTTTTCTTTTGCAAAATTCCTCCAAATTTTCTTCCTTCTACATGTATAGCGTAGCAAAAATCAATTTGTTATTTACTAAAAAATATGATTCACCGCAATTTCTCCTTTAAATGACTCGTGTGGTTTAGATATAATAATATTACGAAAGGTGATTCAGTGATTCAAGTTTGGTGTTTGGAAATAGTGAAGTTCATCACAGCAGCACCGGATTCAGGATTTTGTAAAAGAAAAAAAAAAGAAAAAAAAAGGGGGGGGGGATCCAATTTCTGATAAGAAAAAAAAAAGGGTCATCAGATTTTTTAATGCTGATTAAAAAAAAAAAACAACCTACTATACATGGTGTAGATGTAGACCTATATACGTCGGTTCCATGACATTGCTCCTGTGACAATTGCTCTGGTCTAACTTTGCCATGTTAATCCTAAACCTAAACCTAACCCTAACCCTAATCCTAATCTTCACATTGTCCTGAACAAAAAAAAAAAAAAAAATCATGACCTTGACCTTAACCTTTGTCCTTTTGAGATATGGACGGCGGAGCAAATGTCGAAGGAGCAAATGTCGTGTCAATACATTATAGGTCTTTGTATATATGCTAGTGTCTATAGGGTGTATACCTTATAAAAATATCGTTATCGTTATCATTAGCAGATGTGACCAGCCCTTTAATTGTTGATCAACCGGCCCTCAGACCAGGGGCGGATCCAGGATTTCGTATAAGAGGGGGGGGGGGGGCACGCAAGATTGTCAACTTTGAGAAACTGCTTGGAGGGAGACCCATATTTTTTTGGTCTCGCCAGCCCTCCAAAAGTTGCTCAGTGGGGGGGGGGGGGGGGGGGGGGGGGGGGGGGGGGGGGGGGTAGCGACCAAAAAAAATTTCCGCCAGCCCTCCAAAAGTCACTCAGTGGGGGGGGGGGGCGGTTATGGGGTCCAGTTCCCCTCCATAATTCTCTGACAAGCAAAAAAAAAAAAAAAAAAAAAAAAGTTTTCTGGTCGAAAAGGGGGGGGGGGGGCACAATGCATTGTTTTGCCTCAAAAGGGGGGGGGGGGGCACGGGCCGGGATTGCCCCCCCTAAATCCGCCACTGCCTCAGACCACAACTCGACCGGTCTTCAGGCCAAAATATCGGGCTGACCTCCAGGGACCCCCCAACTCCGCAAGGCCATTCGCCCCTGAAGTCACAGAAACAATATATAGATTCACTGGCACAACTTCAACTTTCCAGCGAGCGAAGTTTTTGAAATTTATAGCCTTTTAATGTATCACTTTTCATCTCATGTATAGGTCTATACGTAGAAAGTTCAGAAATTAAGTTGGAGAATTACGTTTGCAAGAACGTGCACGCATAACTCAGTTTAAAGCTATATTTCCCAATGTAGTTCTATAACGATAATTCCCTCATTGTTTCACTTGGCAGTTTCTTCCTTCCTTTTCTTAGTCAGTATCATTTCCTTCTATTTTTTAGTTTGTTTGCTTGGTTTTTCACAGGGGCATATCGAGAATTTGTTTGAGGGGGCTTTAGTTGCGAAAAAAAAAAATAAAATGCAATTTTACAGTGCTTTTTGGTAGTACACAAGGGGGCATTTTCCTCAAAAAGAAAGGGGACGTTGTGCCCTTTAATTGGCCATGCACAGATTTATGAACGAGACTACTTCACGATTAAAAAAAAAATACATCATAGAAATTATGTAAATCACAACTGTATGATTTTAATCGGAAAATACTGGTGTAAGGAAGGAACAATTTATTATGTTCACTCTCCCCCCCCCCTCTCTCTCTCTCACTCCTCTCTCTCCTCTCTCACTCTCTCTCTCTTTCTCTCTTCTCTGTCTCACTCTCTCTCCTCTCTCTCTCTTTTCTCTCTCTCTCTCCCTCTCCCCCTCTCTCTCTCTTCTCTCTCTCTCCCTTCTCTCTCTCTCCCTCCTTCTCTCTTTCTCATTCTCTCTCTCTTCTCTCTCTCTCTCTCTCTCTCTCTTCTCTCTCTCCCTCTTCCCTCTCTCGTCTTTCTCTCCGTCTCTGTCTCCCAGTGGCGTATCTACGGGGGGGGGGCAGAGGGGGCACGTGCCCCGGGCGGCACTTAAATGGGGCGCAAAAAAAAAAAAAAAAAAGACGCAAAAGAGAGAAAGAAAAGGGGAAGAAATACAAAAAAATGTATGGCCTTTGAGGATTATTTGCGCCCCAGTCAAAGACAAAGAAATGGTGTTTTATATGGTTTGAAATGCGAAAATAAGCTTGGTCGCTTTGCTCCCTCGCATAATAATGTTCAGGATCTAGCTTTCGCACCCCTAATGGCGTTTTTAAAGGTTAACCATTAGTTGACTATAGTTCCTTTGCCCCCCCCCACATAAGACAGCTTGTTAAATTTTGCGCCCCCAGATGGGATATAAGCGCATAAATAAAACTTTCAAAGTATAAAACATTCGAAAGAATTCATAAGTTTGCCTCGCAATTGCCTTGCTAATTTCCTCAAATATATTTTTTTAGGGTTTTCATCCCCCAAAATAGGAATGTTAGAAAAAAAAAAATCATAAGAAATTTCAATTTGAGAGTTGAAAAGGGGGGGGGGGGGGGGGGAGGGATCTGCTGCTCGGTCGCGTTGCTCCCTCGCAATAATTCATCAAATTTGGGCTAACAACCCTGGTTATGTGCATCAAAACTCATTTTCACTTATAGTGCCATCATTTCTAAATAAAAAAACGCTAATGGCGTTTTTAAAGGTTAACCATTAGTTGACTATAGTTCCTTTGCCCCCCCCCCCCACATAAGACAGCTTGTTAAATTTTGCGCCCCCAGATGGGATATAAGCGCATAAATAAAACTTTCAAAGTATAAAACATTCGAAAGAATTCATAAGTTTGCCTCGCAATTGCCTTGCTAATTTCCTCAAATATATTTTTTTAGGGTTTTCATCCCCCAAAATAGGAATGTTAGAAAAAAAAAAAATCATAAGAAATTTCAATTTGAGAGTTGAAAAGGGGGGGGGGGGGAGGGATCTGCTGCTCGGTCGCGTTGCTCCCTCGCAATAATTCATCAAATTTGGGCTAACAACCCATGGTTATGTGCATCAAAACTCATTTTCACTTATAGTGCCATCATTTCTAAATAAAAAAAACGCTCATTAATCTGAGTTTTGGCATATGGGGGGGGGGGGGGGGGGCGCAGATTTAATAGTTTGCCAAGGGCGCCAGAATACCTTGATACCCCACTGCTCTCTCTCCTTCTCTCTCTCTCTCTCTTTCCTTCTCTCACTCTCTCTCCTTCTCTCTCTCTTTCTCTATTCTCTCACTCATAATCATATTGCTCAGCATTTTTCTCCATGAATTTTTTTTCTCCTTTTGCAAAATTCCCCCTAATTTTCTTCTCTATAGTTCGAAAAAAAAAAATCATTTTTTTATTTTACTAAAAATATATAATTCACCGCAAATTCCCCTTTATATGACTCGTGGGGTTTTGATATAATAATATTACGAAACGTGATTGGTCGGAAGTTTGGTGTTTGGAAATAGTGAAATTTATTATTATTGCGGTTTAGTGAATTCGAGGAGATTACCCTAAAAATAGTAAGGTTATTCTCTTTTATCAGCGTACAATACGCATTATATAAAATGTATATGTTGAACTACTTTGAGGGGAAAACATAGTTTTACAATATGGCATGTTTTTTATAAACGAATTACGTTTTGATAACACTTCAGATGTTATATCAAAGGCTCTTCAACATTTTAGTAAATATATATATATATACAGTGAAACCTGTATATAAAGACCACTCAAGGGAGACAAGAAAAGAGGTCTTTATGAGCAGGTGGTCTTTATGGACAGGTTCCTTTTGATACACATTTCAATGAGAACATTGTTCAAGGTAAACAAAAATTGTGGTCTTTCTATACAGGTGGTCCCAAAGCAGGTTTGACTGTATATGTAAATTTGAATTTGAATTCAAATTTGTAATAAGAAATTTATTATAAAAAAAAAAGAGCAACCCAAAAGAGCAACAACAAAAAAAAGAAAAGAAGAGGAAGAAGAAAGAAAGAAGAAGAAGAAGAAGAAGAAGAAGAAGAAGAAGAAGAAGAAGAAGAAGAAGAAGAAGAAGAAGAAGAAGAAGAAGAAGAAGAAGAAAAACTTACCCATCCCCGACTTTCCCCGAAATAGTAGGGACGGCCACTTTGAGAGAGAGAAAAAAGAGAGAACATATATGACATAGGTAGAACCAGGGGGGGGGGGGGGGGGGGAGAGGGGCAAGTACCCTCTAAAATTTTGTGTGCCCCCCTGGCCAGGTGCCCCCCAAATCAAGACCCATCACCAATTTAGTGACCTGCCTAATTTACTGACCCAATATGCCCCTTCCGTGAACAAAAAGATGTAAATTAACTCCCCCCCCCCCCCACGAACTGCGATGACGATGTCACGTACAGTACCCACCTCATGCAGCAAAAAAAGGACAACAAAATCGCCTCCTGTGCCCCCTCCTACAGTAAGGTGATGCCCCCCACCTGCCCCCATACTGAAAAAATCCTGGCTACGCCGCTGGAACACGATGGGGAGGGGCTTCAGCAAATCTATAATACGTCTATGGGCTTCAGTATCAAGCGCGCACACACATAATTTTGTGCTTGCAGCCATGCGGCCAGAGCGTGAGCGCGCTAAGCATTCACCATCACTGACCTCTACCCATAGACAAATTAAAACTTCTATCTACCCACCAGTGCTCACCATAGAATAGACTCACTATATGCTCGGATCGGACGCGACGGACCCGGAAGTGACAGGTCCCGCCATTTTCAAAACAAACCCATATTTGGTTGGTCTTGAACCAATTATTTGCGTTGATTTTTGAGTTATACTCATATCAGTCAAGTAGTGGTAAGTGTGGCAGTGTTTTTATTGTAGTCAGTTATACTTATGTTAAAGCTACAGACATATATTCACATTATTTCTGCGATATCACTGAATTAAATGTTGAGAAAATCATGTGTGCCATTTAATGTACAGTCCCATTCATTTGCAATCATGTCAGTAGTAATTATATTCAATTTACAGCATTTGTACAGAGCGCAGATAAGAGAGAGAGAGAGAGAGAGAGAGAGAGAGAGAGAGAGAGAGGGGGGGGGGGGAAGAGGGCTGTCAACTTTGGGGAACTGCTTGGAGGGTTCCCCCCCCCCCCCCTCGCCCAGTGTGACCAGCGCCAGAAATTGAATTACGTTAAAAAGCATAATTTTTTTGGGCTAAATTAGGTCTAATGCTTTAAAAATCGTCATTTTGAGGTGCTTTTTACTTACTCCAAAATTCTCTGACATATATCTTGCATTGACAAGCAAAAAGAAGGCTATTAGCATTTTCGGCTGTCTTTTTTACTCCAAAATTCTCTGACAAGCAAAAAAAAAAAGGTGGTCATGACATCAGCATTTTCGGCAGTCATTGACATTGTCTGACATTGTCTGAAGTCACACTGAAAAGTGTCAGCTTAAAAACGTGCTGATTCAGGGGAAAAAATGGCACAATTTTGGGGGCAAATTTATCCTGTTATTAAAATGTGATCTGAATTAATTTTTATCTCATATTTGGAATGTATGGAAAGAGAAAATCTTGGCCATTCTTTTGACACTAAGGACAAGTTTTTAGGCTCACTAGAAAATTGACATAAGAGATAAATTGCAAACCCTTATATTTGTGTGTATTCAGATTGCCATTTCCCTATGCGTTTCCTATGGGAAACTGAAATTTCTGTTTTACACAAATTTTGTCACTTTTTCGCAATTTTGCACTGTGATCTGATATTCAAACCTTGAAAAATTCATACCATCAAAAAGATTGTAAAATTTCCTATCTGGTCATGTAAAGGAAAAGTTTTTGACATTAAGTATAAAGTCATAACAGGTCTCGGAAGCTCAAAATTTACATTTGTGTGTGTGTCCCATTTCTTAACTACATAGCCTATGGCAGGAAAAAGCTGAAAAATGGTCTGATTTCATTCTCTTATTTTGCAGTAATTAACTGGAATTTTTCATGAAATATCATATTTCTGTCACTTTAAAAAATTTAATATTATTTTGAAATGAGTGAAATAATTTTTTTCTCCAGACACCCTATACTAGATCTAGGTCTACTTGTACTTGTTGTAGGTCTAGATTTAGATGTAGACTCTAAACAGATCTAGCTAGAGTCTAGATCTCTATTCTCTACTCCAAAATTCTCTGACAAGCAAATAAAAAAAAAAAAAAGTATGTTTTCGCTATTTACATATTTTGTTGCGGGAAAATTTCATTTGACACGTTTGACAGGAGGGTTTTTCATAGAGCGTAAGATTTACAATACAGGTCTGGCGGGAGAGTGGGAGGAAGGGCGTGGTGGCGAGAGTCTCCCGCCATGAAACTGGTGGGACAGCGGGAAAATGAGCATAGTGGCGTGAGACTCCTGCCAAATGCAGGGGGGTTGACAGCCCTGTAAGGCTTTATATAGCCTATAGCGAGCATAGGGAGCATGCACACATAGCAGCTTTGCTAATACTTTGTGTGTACACTCTTTTACGGTCATACACCTCAACACTTTCAAACACCACTGCACAAACACTTATTAATATAAGTTATACATGTACAAGCTTATCTGAAGATAAGCTTGTAGCCTACCTCACAATAGCTTTAATGGGTGAATATGCTTCAATAGGTTTTGTATGCATTAGCGGGGATTTGTCCAGTCTAGATCATTCATACATGAGAGGAAAACAATTATTTAAAATTTCACTTTCAACTCTGAAACCCCAAATTTGTAGTATAGTAAGAGTTCAAGATTCTCTGGATCAGGTAATCTAGCAAATTAAAGAAAATTAAAATTAAAGAAAATTAAAGAAAATTAAATCTTGCTAGAGCAATTTTGTTGTCTGTTTTTGTCTACTGCAACAGTGAATGTTTGACACAGTCCTACATAGGCATGGGCTTATGAGTGAGTGTGACATTGACAAGCAGTGGCGTAGCCAGGATTTTTCAATAGTGGGGAGGGCCAGATGTAAAGGATCCAACGGCATAGCCATGGTAGCCAGGATTTAATTTTTTTTGTTTTTTTGAGGGGGGAATGTGAACACGCAAAGCGTGCTCCCCAGGGGGGTGGGTGCAGGGAGGGGGGAGCTCTGATGTTTTATAGCAAGTTTGAGAGAAAGATAACGGCTCGTAGCACCTTTTTTTAGGTGGAAAGTTAGTTTGACACCCCGACTGCTTTTCAATTATTTGGATGCAATATTGCACTGTATGTAACAGGGGTGGGTGCAGGGAGGGGAGAGTTATTCCCCCCTACCCGTGTGAAGGGCGAAAACTTTGATGTTTTAGCACATTTTGAGAGAAAGATAACGGCTCATAGCCCCTTTTTAGGCTTTTTACTCTCACTTGCTCCGCTTTTTCGCTCTCGCTTTTAAAAAAAATTGGGGGGGGGGGCTGAATGAGGGATGGGGCCATGACCCCCTTGTGCCCCCCTCTGTTCGCCAGTGTTAACAATTGACATTGTAAACCTAAATCTAATTGTAGACCTCTAGTCTAATTGTAATTCTATTATTATTATGGTTGATGTCTGACTCTGACATGTCTGATAAGATAATTAATATTAGTAATTTTTTAAAGATATATTAAAGGCATTGATTAACTTTGCCCAGGATTGAAAAAAAAAAAATTACTGTTCCAGCTAATGCTGTAATCATAATTGCAGACCTTTAGCTCAGACAGGAATCGCCTGAGTTTTATAAGCTGATCGGTCGTTTATATATCAAGATATTTACGATTGAACATTGATGTCGGGATAGAGTACCACCGAACCCTAAAGAACTCTTACGGTTGGCATACCTCGCTCTATCACAGAATACCGTACGGGCTGGAAACCCGCTCTGAAATCGCCAAGCGCTGGTGCTTGGTTTTTGTGACTGCAGCGCAACGAAGAAGCCAAGCGACTTGCGTTAGCGATTGATCGCGATTTTCTCTTTTTTAGGGTAGTAAACGGGTTCCATTTTCTCTCATACTTTCACATATCCTTAATTATATATGTAGTTAGAGGACTGCACACAATTCACTGGCATTTGAGCTGATTTTACAATTTTTCACAAAGTTAATCAATCACTTTAAGTTAAAAAAGTTAATATTAAGACCATGAAATTGAGACTCGTTCAATTTGTACACACATACTCTTGTGTGCTAAGCCAAAGCAAGTAGATCTAGACTAGTCTGAAAAGTGAATGTGATGCCCATGAAATGATAACAAGGCACTTTTTCTCAGCCATTTTTTTTTCCTCTCTGAAGTCATTAGCCCATTTGTTTTGTGTGTGGATCATAACAAAAAGTGTTATGAAAACATAAGTACACTGTAGATGTAACTATACAGAGCGCTCTACAAGCCGGCCTATTTCTAGCGTTGAGAACTGCAACTACGAAGTGCGACTACATGTTTTTCGCTGATATTACATATATATTTTTTAATCTAAGAATGAAACTAAATAACACTTCAATTATCGATTGATTGCATTCATTAAGTTAAATTTAGTTAACCAACTTACAACTTACCCCCAAAACCGATGATTTATTGAGTCGTCTGCCCACAGTCCGGAATGGCAGAATGTAATCGCTGCACTTACAAAATTTTTTTTTTTACACACCCGTGCGTAACTATACACAGTGCTGTTGGGAAGCGGTACGGCAATGGATAGGTTTTGGCAGTCAAAAGCTAAAATTTTATACCCTGTGGACATTGTCCGATGGCTTGCTGGGGATTGAACTTGATCTATCCAAGCAATCGATTTCATGTGAGTATAACGTAAAATTGGAAGTTTAACATACATTTTCAATTAATTTTGTACATCGTTTTTAGCGACATTGAGGGGTGTCGCATTGAAAGTCTAGTGGGTCCCTGTCAGACGCCGTGCTTCGTCTGGTCGGGCTAAAGTAGATGGTGAATTTTTAAAGTAAATGGTCAAAAGGGGTAATTTTTCATGAGGAATCTGCTTATCACAATCTTTGCAGCAAATGTAAACGAAGAAAATTGGTCTCCGAAATGGGAGACTGTAGTGTATCCCAAATAGACTACTGAAATGTTGATAATAGAGATTGTCTCTTCATAGGAAACAGTCTGCAATATCGGCCGTACGCCTCTACTATGCAATGGCACCTTTGATAAAATATATAAGGGCTCTACTGTGAGGAGTCAAGTGACTGAGTAGACCTAGTTTCTTTTAATGACACTAACAGAATAAAAAGAAATTGATGATTGTTATCTTGTTCTTAATGCCTGGCCCTGTTTACTGCCTGCCAAGTGCCAGCCTGTCCCCCCCCCCAAAAAAAAAATAAATTAAAAAAAATTGGGCAATCCCCCCTCCCCCCCCCCCAGAAAAAAAGAAAAGAGCAAATAACAACAACACAGAAACAACAGCATATTGGTATCAGGTAGTTCAGCAAGTAAATTTGCAGACTACCCTAATTTCCAGAACCAATTGATACATAATCAAAACCCATACCAGTGAAAACTGTTATGATCTTTCCTTTGTCATGATTGCATTCTAGAGTGTCAGAGATGTGAACAGCATGGCTACCAAGCTTCAAAGGCTACAGAGGGGACAACATTTTCTGGGCAGGGCACTATTCACTGCTGCAGTAGCGCCTAGGCTGGTGAAATTCAACACTGTTGAAGTGGTCTCCTCCCCTAGCCTCTCCGAGATAAGGAAGTTCTTCAAGGACAGTGGATGCCAAGTTTCAACAGGTTACACATGCCTCAGGTTGACATGTCCCTACTGTGGAGACCCTGATGCAGAGGCAGAGAAGGCAGCCAAATTGAAAGAGAAGCAACTCTTTGTGAACATGACTACAGGTTAATTTGTGTAGATTTTTTTTCTAGTTACAGTGGCCTTTGAGAGTAAATGTCATGTATTTGAAGAAAGAATTGGGGAACAGAATAGGTAATGTAAAGTGCTGTCTGTGCTCGATGCTTATTGTCTGGGAAGTTGGAATGACAAATAACATCAGTATACTCTTTAACCTTTCTCAAGCAAATAAATCAGGCAAATTGTTTAGGATGATCATATGGAAATACCACCTGTCTGCAAATGTTCATTACACTTGAACAGCTTTTCTAGTCAAATTATGTATTAAAAGAACTTGTACATAAAGACCACCTGTCTAGAAAGACCATTTTCTAGACTCAGAACATACTGTATTTGAAAAAGTTATATTGACCTCAACTTGACCCCTTGACCCCTACTTCTTATTCCTTTAGGTCATTGCCAATGTCAGTGCAGCAGAGTATGTAGTTCCTGGCCCAACCTCACAGACAGCCTAGCCATTGCAAAGAGACAGACAAAGAAGAAGAAGACCACCCCCAAGCTACCCAAGGAGCAGTCATGTGACCAGGAGTGGAGGGCAGAGGTCACAGACGCTGAGGCATTGTGGGAGAAGGGCATGAGTCTGAGTGAGCTGCGGAGCGACTCTTTGCGGAAACTGAAAGAGAAATTTGGGGCAGAGGTAATTGTTTCTTATACCTATATTAAAATTAAGATAGTTTGTACAAGTTGAAGATTTGAAAAAAATTATTTCCGTTATTTTCTAGGATATTTAATCTCTAAAAAGTTTGCTCTATAAAATTACATTATTTATTTCTGAATTCTGAAGGTTTATCATCGGCCATAGATCTTCTGTGTTTTGGCTGATAAATTCAGTTATGAATAACACACAGATGAAATTGTGTTTGTGAAACTCACACCAATATTTTGCTTACGACAAAATTATTAAATTGATCTGTCTCTGTTTTTGCACTTAAAGGGGGTACCCAATGCTGAAACAATGTTAGTTCATTTAAAAGATCATGATTTTATTAGCAGAAAATCATCTGCCTTAAGTTTTTTAAAAATTCGTGTTGCCAGAAAAATCCCCGAAATATGGTAAGACTTCAGGATATTTTGGCCCCTCAGCTGTGTCCCAATTTCAGCTAGGTAACCACAATGACGTCAAAGTGGTTACCCAGGTTCGCGTATTGCAGATGTGTTGCGCGCTAGACTGTACAAAATGCATTACACCTTGCGCGCATTTTGCTATAATTGCACGACAAGGTAACCACTTTGACGTCATTGTGGTTACCTAGCTGAAATTGGGACACAGCTGAGGGGCCAAAATATCCTGAAATCTTACCATATTTCGGGGATTTTCTGGCAACACGAATTAAAAAAAAATTTAAGGCAGATGATTTTCTTATAATAAAATCATGATCTTTTAAATGAGCTAACATTGTTTCAGCATTGGGTACCCCCTTTAAGGTGGTTGTAATTCAACAGAGCAATTTCATTCTTTGACTTTACAGTCACTCTCCACAGAAACATTTGACAAATTTTGTGCCAGAACAGATGCCAAACGTAAAACCTTGTTGCTGCCACATTATGGGTCTGAAGGTCAACTAAGAGGAACGAATATGGTTGAGACGTGTAAACAGGACCCTGATGAACCCGAGGACTCCCATTCAAACCGCGTGCAGTCTACTGTCATTCCAAGGTAGGTGTTTTTACAAGTCTCATGACCATTTCTTTTAGTTTAATTCATCTAGTTTGGTAGGGTTATGATATTATGGTTGTCAGTGTTGAAGTATTTCCATTCAGAAAAGTCTTCAAGCTTTTTTGATTTTTCATGTCATTGATTTCATAGTTCCCCAAAATATGCCACACATGTAAGCACAAAAAGAGAGAAATATCTCTGTAACTGAATGGCCTTTTTTTGTTGTGATAGCATTTGTCATATTGCACCAGACTGTAAAAAGTAAAATATAAAATCCTGAAATTAGAAACAAATTAGTTTAAAATTTATTGCTATTTATTTTCAATGAGGTCGAATTTCTTAATTTTTAAAATATATAATATATATTCATGTATTTTCATTTCAGCTACATCACTTTAGAGTAGTGTAGTAATAACAGTAAAAATGTCAGTATTGCCAATATGAAGAAGGACTGCTGTTTATTAAGCTTTTTGTATAATATTTAACAATAATCATAAAAATCATTCACTACTGGCCTTTTCATGAGATACAAAGCGCATTTTATAACAGAAAACATGAAACAGTAGGAATAACATTGAGTTCAAACAAAGAACAATACACATGAAATTGGAGACTTATCAATGTGAAAAAAACCTAAAGTAGCATGAAAACGTTTATCCTGCAGGGGAAGCGCATTTAAGGTTAGTATTCGCATTCTTCATCAGCGACCAGGATGCGAAATTGATGTTAAACTTTAAAAATCTGTTTCTGAAGCAGACATACACACAAGGTTTTGTCTGCTCCTGGTCGGACGGATTTCAAAACTAACCTGTTTAAGATGAAAATACATCTATAACTGCTGCCTCTGTAATAGTAACCACGCACCTTGCTATTGCACGTTTTGTTGCAAAGACGCGTTGTCATGTCTGGCTAAGTAGGTAGGGTCCAAACTCGCTCATCCTTGATGAGCCAAAGATGAAAGGATGACTATGTTATCCTGTCCTGCATATGGATTTAGTTTCATTGGATACAATTTGATTTTGGGTTAACAGATGTTTTCCTTTGAACCCAACCCAACTTTTCTTGGACTTACTCTTTCAGGTAAAGTGTGATTTTTTGTTTTTGTCAGGGATTTTTCTCCAGGCCTGTTTGGATATCACCTCATCCAGTCCCAGTACACAGAGGTTATCCTAACGGCCAGTGAGCTGGATGCCATGGCGGTCAGCGAGGTCACTGGTCAGTCTGCTCTAGCCCTCCCTAGGGGTATGGCGTATCTTCCACAAGAGGTACAGGATACCAGGAGATGATACTGGTGGAGGGATGCATGATGTACTGAGAGCAAAGAGAAAGAGAAGAAGATGTGGAAGAGATGAAGAAAGAGATGACACGAACAGAAACTAGCATGGAGAAAGATGGAGAGAGAGAGGGAGAGACAGGCAGAGCTATAGAACTCTGGAGAGAGAGGGCTCAAAAGAGAGAGAGAAGGAGAGAGAGAGAGAGAGAGGCAGAGCTATAGAACTCTGGAAAGAGAGAGCTCAAATGAGAGAGAGAAGGAGAGAGAGAGTGACAGAGAGAGAGCTATAGAACTCTGGAGAGAGAGCTCAAAAGAGAGGAGAGAGAGAGATGGGCAGGGCCATAGAACTCTGGAGAGAGAGGGCTCAAAAGAGAGAAAGAGAGAGAAATTAAAAAAAAAAAAACTATTCTGTAAAATACACTTTTCTTCAACTATGGAGGAAGGGAGGTTCAACTTCGGTGAAGCAAAAGAAGTTGTTATGATATTCCCCCATCCAATTAAAAAAAAAAAAAAAAAAGAGAGAGAAAAAGAATGAGAAAGATTCCTGACCTTACAATGTGCTACTCTATCTATTGCTTATGTTCCTAATGCTAATACTTTTGTAAAGGTTTTGCCGCTCCTGGAGCAGTTCCAGAAGATAGTGCTGTGGTTTGGGAATGACATGAGGTCATGGGAAGCAGCGAAAAGTTTTGGAAGGAAACTCAACCCAAAGAGGTGCTATTTTATCAGGTAAGCTCTTGTTTGCTGAGGTAATGTTTCATTAGGTTGTGCAACTTTTTCACTGTTAGATGATTTAAAACATTTTTTTTAGAACTCAGTTATGAATTGTTTTAATGAATGAGTCGACTCATGACTGTTGTTAAAACAAATAGACTTCACATGTGTGAGCATGTGTGTCCGTCGTGTGTATATGTGTGACATTTAACATAATTCTGTATGTAATTTAATATATAGTGTTTTCTACATTCTGTTATATGATTTTTCTTTGCTTCTTTTGTTGTACCCGAACCATTTTTCTTACTTTATGTCTGATATGTTTTGATATGTTATCAGTGAGCAGAGGCATCGGAACGTCGGGCTCGGACAATGCATGGGGGGGGGGGGGGGGGTCTTTTGTCCACCAGACAAAAGATGCCCCCCCCCCCCCCCCCCAATTCATTGTATGGACTTTTGAATGTTTTTTTTTTTAATGGTTGAATAAATAAAATGAAATGAAATGAATGAAATGAAATATGGACTTGGTGATTATATTCAGATTCAGATAGTTTTTATTGATTCCTTCATATTAACCCTTTCAGGACAGGAATTATTTAAGGGCTAATTTGATCACAGTTTGTTCTTCAAATTGGCAACAATAATATTTTTCTTTTAGTGCTACATGGTTCTGATAAGGTGTAATTTCTTTGAAACAATATACATGGTTAGGAATTTTGTCAAAAAGTTGTAAAAATTGCCAATTTTGATAAAAAATAATGATTCTGAACCTCTCAATTTGTTGCCAATTTAAGGATTTTAAAGCTTATTTTCGTTTTTAAAATTCCTAGCATCAAACGCAATATGGTCATGCAACAAAAATGGACATAGTATGTGTAGAAATTTTTGCTCTTTCTACTCATGCATCTAGTATAGTTTTTTAGAGCTCTGAATCAAAAGTTATTGAGCCAAACCACAAAATGTGGTCAATTGTCTTAAAAGGGTTAAAAAAAACTCCAGAAAATTGGCCTCCACTAGCATAGCAAAATCAATATTCTAAGAAATATCATGCATTTTGAATGGTGTCATTTTTTTCAGTTCACTACTTAAAGAATATTTCTATTGACATTGTCTGGACCTTTTGATGCCCATGCCAATCCCCTACAGGTCTGACTAATAGGCTCAAGTCTGTCTTTCAAACTACTTGGTACCAGTCATGATATTGTAGAAAAAAAAAAGTTACTGTGAACTTTATGTTACTATGATTATACCCTGCTTTAAAGAGAAGGAGTGGTATTCTGAGCACCATTTTATCTCTAAAATATTTTGTTTTATCTGTTTGTATTCTGAGACCACATTTTATCTTGGATTTTATCTCATATTTTATCTCACGCTCTTACCTCTTGCGTGCCTTGCACTTTGATACGCGTGATACACGGACAGCAGTGTCACTTTAAAGTTTAAACCCCCTCTTCCAGCACTTGCAGCAAAAGCGCGTTTTGCGCTTTAACACATTTTGCACTTTAAAACATGCGTTATGAAGTAAAGACACAATACGCTCTGTACCAAGGAGAGAGATTCTGTTGGTTGAGCAGCTAAAGGTGAGAACTGACAACAGTTTTTATTGGATAACGGATATAAAATGGGTGGATCCCAATGAGATAAAATGCCGCTAAAAAAAAAAAATTTGCGCGTTTTATCTTACCGAGATAAAATAGTTTTTTTTAATCTGAGATAAAATGAATCTTACAATACCGCCCATGGTTGAGTTCTGGGAAAGGTGAAAAGGAATTTGTGAACTTTATCATTCCTTTTATATCAGTTTGGAAGAACATCCTAGTAGAAATTTCCCCTTGAAAGGATTGTTCTTCAAATGCTTCATATTCGAAATATGACGAGAAATAGCTGAAGTGTTCGGGCCAAACATTCATGCCACATGTGTGTGCAGTCCCACGTACCCATTTCTGTGTGCAGTGCATGTATTTTTCAGCGAGATTGGGTCCATATCTTACCATTTTGATGATTCGAAAACCTCACAGTATCCAAATTGCTTTGAGGCAGTTTCTTTCATAAAATTGCAAGACCAGAACTCAACTTTATTTTAAACAAGAAATCTTCAAATATCTTTAAAATTTTTTTTTTCTCCAGACCCTTAGATGCCCATCCAGGTCCTCTTCAAGCCCTAACCAATGGCCTCAGCCTCAAGAACATTCTCCGTCAAGCCACCCCCATGAGTCACAAATCGATTGTGTCCTTCCGTTCTCTCAGGGATGAGGTGCTCGGAGAACTCTCCCATGCTGAACAGGTCGCAGGGGTCAAGGTAATGCCACCTATGATCAAAACACAATAAACCTGTTCCATATTGTGAGCAGGAAATGCAACTCTAAAATTGAATATCGAACAATTTGTATGATATTCCATGTTCACTTTTACTAATAAATATAAAAATAAGGATGAGCGCCAGGAGTATCAGGACTTGACAGGGTTCCATGACATTTGCTCCTGCGACAATTGCTCCGGTCTAACTTTGCCATGTTAATCCTAAACCTAAACCTAACCCTAACCCTAACCCTAACCCTAATCCTAATCTTTACATTGTCCTTAACAAAAAACAAATCATGACCCTGACCTTAACCTTTGACCATTCGAGATATGGATGGAGAAGCAAATGTCGCAGGAGCAAATGTAGTGTCACCCTTGACAGACATGCACGCTATATAAGAAGCCACCATTATTATTTTTTTATTTCCCTGTATATAAAGACCACCTGCTCATAAAGACCACTTTCCTTGTCTCCCTTTAGCGGTCTTTATTTTAATACAGGTTTCACTGTATTATTATTAATTCAAATGGGAAATCTTAGCATTTAGGAATGTCCGAGCAAAGTTGCTCACAAGATAACATTTTCTGTTGAGAAAGAGTAAAAAGTGAGTAAAAAGCGAAAAGTCTGTCAGGTTTTGAAAAAGGTTTCAGAACGAGATTCTAAAGTCATTATCCAACAACACCACAGGTGATGAGGCCCAGACCAATCTCAATCTTGAATTTTTGATGTCTTAGTCCTATGAAATGAAGGTAATCTTAAGTTTTTCACATGGTTTTGGTCTCGGGACTCCTGGTCTCGACTACAACACTGCCAACAACTCCTCCGTCTAAAAACAAAGAGAAAAGAAGTCAATAGTATTGATTTGCAGGCAAGACTCTGTTTTTTTTTATTTAGAGGGTGATGGTGTCTCACCCCTTCTTGTGATGTCCCTTTGGTGAAATTTGGCTAATCATTGTCTGTGTCTTCTCTTTTAGTGGAAGCGATATCCACTCCTCAACAAGCACATGAAGGGCCACAGACGAGGCGAGCTGACTGTTTTCACTGGTCCAACGGGGTCAGGCAAGACCACCTTCATGGCAGAATATTCATTGGATCTCTGTATGCAAGGGGTAAGGGAATCAGCTGAGAACATGCTTACAAAGACTAGCAATGTCTGGATATCTATTCCCCAGTCAACTAACACCCTTGGATAATTGTCCCTTAACCCTGTCAGGACAGGAATTATTTAAGGGCTAAATTTATCACATTTCTTTCTTCAAATTTTAGTGGTACATGGTTCTAATAAGGTGTAATGTCTTTGAAATTTGAATTAGTCGAAAAGTTGAAAAAAATTGGCCAATTTTTATAAAAAACAATGATTTTGAACCTCTCAACATGATGAGGATTTTAAAGCTTATTCTTGTTTTTAACATTCCTGGCATCAAACGCAATATGGTCATGCAACAAAACTGGACACAGTGTGTGCAGAAATTTTTCCTCTTTCTACTCTTGTATCTGGTATATTGTTTAGGGCTGTGAATCAAAAGTTATTGAGCCATACCACAAAATGTGGAGTGATGTCGCGAAAGGGTTAACATACGGAAAATGTACATGCTAATTATCTTAAGGGGTAAATGTCCAGAGCGTATTTGTTTTGGGGGAAATTGTGCAAGGGGATAGTTGAGTAGGGGTAATAGACTGGGATTGTGGGGGAGGGGAATTTGTCTCAGGGTAGTAGCTAGAGTTTGGCGGTAGTTCAGAGGCTTTTTTTTGTACATATAGATTTAAATTTTTCCTACATTTACCATGAAATATTCAACAATGAAATCATTATGAATTAAAAAATGGAAGTTACTGTGTGTATGAAATGAACTGCAATTTTTTTTCTTTACTAAGTTTGCAAAGAAATGTTATTAATCATGCCAATTTCTGATTACTTCTTCTAACTTTAATAGTAGTGATTTTGGGATAAATATGCCCTATCATTACATAATACTGTCAATCTCATCTTGTGTTTAGGTATAAGCACATTTCTCTGTTATTCATTCTTTTTTCCCGTACAGGTGAATACGCTGTGGGGCAGCTTTGAGATTCAGAATGTCCGTCTTGCCAAAATTATGCTAACTCAGTTTTCAATGTGAGTAGAATCAAGTGACTGTCTTGTCTTAACAGTGACTAATTATGCAAGAAAAAAAAGATGTTCTCATTAATTGTGACACTTTATTTTTAAAAGAATTCAGTGGCCCTGCAAGTACCTGTATGTGTCATATTTATGTGAAATTTGCAGTTTCATAATTTATGAGCTGTTTTTTGTAAATCTTGCCTGAAAAATTAAAATTCTGTACTGTGTGTATTGAATATAATTTTTCCTCCTGAACATATATTTGTATTGATCTACATTTTGAAGTTTGTTTCCATGCAAAATTGTCAAAGCCCACTTAAAGCTGAAATTTTGATGGTTTTGATTTTAATTTATGATAATTATTGTCCATAGACCTAGTAGTGCTGGAAGGGCTAATTCTAATCTACAAGATAGCTAACTCAACTGTGATCTCCTGGTTTGTTTTCAGGTGCAATTTAGAGAAGAACATTGACAAGTTTGATCGCTGGGCTGACAAGTTTGAGCTGCTCCCCTTGCACTTCATGACATTCCATGGACAGCAGAACCTCAAGACTGTAGTTGATGTGAGTCAGCAAAAAATAATCTCATGAAACCATATATATGATATTTCAAATGAGCTTTTGCATTAGGATTCATTCAGTGAGTGATTTGTAAATTGTCCTCTGATTTAACAACTCTTCCTCCAGGATAAAAACTGAAATTATATTTTGAAACTAATCTTGGGCTCTTGTAATGGATTTGGGATATGAGCACTATATAAATATCCAATATTATTATTATTATTTGCATTATTTGCATTTCAAGAGTCTTAAATCTCAATTAAGTCATTGGTTTCAAAAAGGAAATTGGAATTAAACTTCATAGTCTCATCTTGTTCCTCTTGTATCAAAAGTTACAAGAGCAACAAAATGTTTTCTTCTCTTTTATGCCTCTTAGCTGTTTCTCTTTAAATTTATGTTTATACTGTTTTTGGTGTATCGTTTATTGATAATTTTTCACCTATTTGCCACTCTGGGAATCAGTGTATCGAACCATAAGTTTGGTTTAAACCACTTACGTTCCTTTCGACCAAGATTTCCAAGTTCCATTGAAGACCACTGGTCTTATGATCGAGCAAATGCTCTGTTTATTTCTTCACCATAGGCCATGGCTCACTCTGTCTACGTCCATGACATCGAGCATGTCATCCTTGACAACCTTCAGTTCATGGTGGGTGTCTCAGAGCGCCATCTCTCTGTTGACCGCTTCGCCATCTACGACAACATCATTGCCGCCTTCAGGAAGTTTGCCACGGAGAACAACTGCCATGTATCTGTCGTCATTCACCCAAGAAAGGTCAGTTGAATGATATTAGAAATATTCAAAATTGAAATACATGTAGAAGTAAAGGTATGCAAATAGCAGTAAACAATCTTGAAAACCTCAAACACAGATATGAGCATTGTGACTTTTTACGTACTGGCTGTTTAATTCAATCTCGGGTCACAAACAGCAGGAAACAATTCAAATGTTGTAAAAGGAAGATCAATCTGACATTTACTCTAAGCCCCCAAACACAGAAATGCACATATGGGACTGAGGACACTAATGACTGTTTGATTCAGTATTTCAATCAAAAAAATGCCAT
Organism: Heliocidaris tuberculata; assembly: GCA_025618425.1. Taxonomy (NCBI): domain Eukaryota; kingdom Metazoa; phylum Echinodermata; class Echinoidea; order Camarodonta; family Echinometridae; genus Heliocidaris; species Heliocidaris tuberculata. The sequence goes on from CM046843.1 coordinate 30,282,253, forward strand.
ATGTCTGTGGCCATTCACCCTAGGAATGTTAGTGGAGTAATTTTTTGCTAGAAATGAAGCAACGCATCATTGGGAAAGAAAAAAAAAAGTTTTATTCTCAAAAGTATTTTATCTCTTATTTCTTAATTGTCCGATAAGATCTAGATTATGGTTTGTCACTGTGCAAACTGATAGGTGTCTGCTTATACACATCATTCATAAAGAGATCTGAACAAACATCAATTAAAAGCCACAATTTTTATGAGTTTTGACCAAAGAAATCCCTTTACTGAAACAAACTGCTCTTCAGAATACAACCATGGTATGGAAAAGGAGGGTCAAATGATACATTGCTGTACAGATTTTGCGTTTGCCTTTACTTCATTTTGGACCAACCAAACTATAAATGTTGCTGAAAATCAAATAAAAATTGCAGACATAAGCACATGTTATGTCACTAGGGATCATTGTATTTAGGAGATTCATGTTATTAAATACTTACTATGTTAATCCATATATTTATCATTTCAGAGGTTTGTTTACCCATAGGTTCATAACCCTGAAAATGTATTGGGGTCCAGTGTTCCAACAGTTCATGACTTCAAAGACAAAAAAGGATTTGCAAATCATTAAATTATAAAAGGGCTCATAATTACAAAAATTGAAACGTGGTTCATAATTCAAAAAATAGAATAGGGTTAGTATTTCTGAAAATAAAGTGTTCTTAATTCCTTATTATGAACCCTATTTGACTTACGACATTTGGAACGTTGAAAGTAAAGAACCCTCAGAAAAAGGAACTGTAACGAGGTCTGACTGCAACCCTGTATCTTCACCCATTACCATTTGTAGGAGATGAAGTCTCTGGTTTGTCAATAGTAAAAAATGAAAAAAGGGCTAATGATTCCAAAAATAGAATTACATTTTTGATTTCTGAAAAGAAAAGGGTTCATCATTCTGTTCCTATGAATTCTGAATTCTGAACCCTCTTTTATTTTAGAAATTAGGAAACTTTGGGGTAAAGAACCTTCAGATAAACAAAATTTAGGATCTATAAATCTTCAGATTAACATAATTGCAGAAAAAGGAATTGTAAACCTGTATTTTCACTACTTGTAGGAGAAGGAATCAGATGAGCTTCAAACAGCATCCATCTTTGGTAGTGCCAAGGCGAGCCAGGAGGCTGATAATGTTCTCATTCTACAGGACAGGAGAATGACCGCCCTCAGGGGAAGAAAGTACATTCAGGTTAGCCACTTTTTCTTTTTATGGGAAAGTCCAAACTATTTAGTCATTTGCTGTCAATGCGTTACCAAGAATAGATTAAAATCGTATCCAGACAAGTACCCCCTGGAAAATTACCCCTTGGACAACTACACCCAGACAATTACCCCCCTGGAACGATGACCCCCCCCCCCCCCCCCCCCCCCCACACACACACACACACCAGTATTTGTCCTGGCGGGTAATCATCCTGGAGGTAATTGTCCTGGGGGTAATTGTCCTGGGGGTGATTGTCTTGGGGGTAGTTGTCCCTGGGGTAGTTGTCCTGGGGATAATTATCCTTGGGGTGTAGTTGTCCCAGGGGTAATTGTCCAGGGGGTAGTTGTCCTAGAATCAATTAAAATAAACAAAAGTGACATCGCAAGGGGGTGCGGTTATTGACCAAGAATTGTAGTTTTGAATGACTCTTTGACTGCCTTTTCATAAAAAGTCTAACAAACATTTGAGTACATGTATGTCATTTCCAATTTTTGACACCATCAGGTTGTGAAGAATCGTTTTGACGGTGACCTAGGCATTATCCCCTTGACCTTCAGCAAGGAAACCCTGACCATGTCGCCACCGGTCAAGCCCAAAGCCAAACGTCCAACCAAGAAAGAAAAGGAGGGAGCAGATGGGGAAAGGAAGACAACGAAGACAGAGGGAGATGAGTATGAACTATTTGAGGGCATGATGCTGAAGAGTAAAACTGAGGATGAAATTGGGATCGGTGAGTGAAACCGGTCCCAGGTGTCATGGTTTAGTTAGTATGAAACTATGTTCTGTATTGCTGGCTCAGGCTGCACAATGAACTGAATTTTGTTGTCTTCCTGAAGAGGAAGAACTGGGATGAAATTGGGAACAGTGAGTGAAACTGGCCACTTGTGTCATAGTTTAGTCCATATTGAACTATGGTCCGTGTTGCTGGCCCAGGTTTCACAATAAACTGATTGTTGTTATCTTGCTGACAAGTAAGAACTGGGATGAAATAGGGATTGGTGTTAAGAGCCAGACACATTTGTCATGGTTTAGTTAATGTGGTACTAAACTATGTATTTCTGGCCCAGGTTGCACAATGAACTGTTCTAGAGTGTGATGGTCAAGAGTAAAAAAGAGGATAAAATTGGGATACAGATGGAAGTGAAACTGATCCCAATTGTAAATGTTTTGTCAATATGACACTCAGCACTGTATTGCTTGCCCAGGTTCCACAATTAACAGATATATTTTATGATGATCAAGAGGAAGAATGAGAGTGTGATTTTAATTGGCTAGTGAAACTGGTTGCAGGTTTCATATGGCACTTAACTCTGTAATGCTGACCAAGGTTGCATGATGAACTGTTTTTTGTTACCATGCTAAAGTGTAAGAGTGAGGATGAAATTTGGATTGGCGAGTGAAACCGGGTCCAGGTGTCATGAAATAAAAGACATTAGAATCATGATTGTTCATTGGACAGATAATGGTGCTGGAAAAGAGTATTGGATGTTTGTGTCTTTAATATGCAGGTAGTTTTAAGTATTTTTAGGATAACACAGTAATAGGAGGTATGTTGCATACATATTCCAAAATGTATAAAACAGATAAAGCCTGTAAAATATGAAATTACATCATATCATCATCATCATCAGAGGAGGAGGAGGAGGAGGAAGAGGAAGAGGAAGAGGAAGAGGAAGAGGAAGAGGAAGAGGAAGAGGAAGAGGAAGAGGAAGAGGAAGAGGAAGAGGAAGAGGAAGAGGAAGAGGAAGAGGAAGAGGAAGAGGAAGAGGAAGAGGAAGAGGAAGAGGAAGAGGAAGAGGAAGAGGAAGAAGAAGAAGGAAGAAGGAAGAAGGAAGAAGGAAGAAGGAAGAAGGAAGAGGAGGAGGAGGAGGAGGAGGAGGAGGAAGAAGAAGAAGAAGAAGAAGAAGAAGAAGAAGAAGAAGAAGAAGAAGAAGAAGAAGAAGAAGAAGAAGAAGAAGAAGAAGAAGAAGAAGAAGAAGAAGAAGAAGAAGAAGAAGAAGAAGAAGAAGAAGAAGAAGAAGAAGAAGAAGAAGAGGAAGAAGGGGGGGAGGAGGAGGAGAAAAAGAAGGAGAAAAGAGCATTTTTGGATATTCTCTATTTGCCTCTTTGTGGCAAGTTATGTTGTAGTCAACAAAAATAATATGTCGTTAAGGATCTGCATATTGTATGATTTTTATATAATATGTGATATGATAATAATCATATCAAATTTCCCACCGTTGCACTGAAGATTATCTCGAGTTGTATAAAATTTATAAAGCCTGTAGAATGTGAAAAAAAATCACATCTCAGAAGAAGAGAAAGAAGGAGATCAGAAGAAGAGGAAAGAAGAAGATGAAGAGGAAGAGAAGGAGAAGGAGGAGGTGAAAATGCATTATTGGATACATGTATTCTATTTGCCTCTTGCTTCCAAATTACGTTGTGCCAAACTATGTTGTAGTCAACAAATAAAATATATGATGGAGGATCTTCCTATTTTATGATTTGTAAATTATAAATGATTGATAATAATCATATACATGTATTTAATATCCCACCTTTGCATTCAAGATTATCTTGAGTTCTCGTCGCAACAGAAAATAAATTTTCACAGAATCCAACAAAATTTTGCACAGAATGTTCAAGACTAAATGTGCCCAACAATTTTGTTAGAAAATATATAATAGCTGTATAACTTGTATAACATGTGGGCTTCTCTGGGAGTCGGGGTTGTACGGCTCCTGCTCCTGCGACAATCGCTCCGCAGTCAATCCCCTACCTAACGGTAATTCCAAACTTCAATCTTGGACCAAACACGGTACCTAACCCTAAACCTAGCCTAAACCTCACCTAAACCCAATTGCAACCCTAACCCCAATCCTATATTTTTGACGAAATGAAGCCTGGAACGTTGCCGGATCCCCCTTCTCGGAGCTCTGCTTCTCAGTGAATCGATTTCCATCAAATTTTTGTTAAATGTTTACATTTTACTTCTCAAAACAAACCTGTCTAATACAGTGTAACCTTGTTATTAAGAACACTTTTAAACAAACTTGTTATATCAAGGTAATTTTGCCGGTCCCACTTCTTTGTATTCTATTGGTTTTTAGCCCTAACATAACAAGGTTTCGATACAAAGAGGTAATTTCCTTTGTCCCAAGGAGTTTGCTATAATGAGGGTTCCACTCTACACGATAAACTAGTCTGTATTGATTTACACCAGTTTCTCTCAAGATTAGGCCTACTCAAGATGCATTTTCAATTTACCAGAACTCCGCATCATCTTCCAATCGGGATTTGGTGCTCTTTTAGTTCACCAAACTGAAGTACTGCGGTCAGTATAAGGGGCCTATTATATGAGATACCATATTATGAAGGTACTATTTTCATATATTTGTGAAACAATAGTTGATATTGTTTACATTTCTATGTGAGGGTATTATCATGTTACCTATCATCATTATTAAAGAACTTATTTTCATATACATGTTTATTTTGAATTGTTCATTGAGTTTCTCTCCCCCTGAGGTAGAATTCATAAAGAAAGATTCCAAGGCAACACTAGGAAAAATGAAAAAAATAATGATAGTAATCTCTGTAGTATAGATTTTTGTACATGTTGGCCGATTGCCACTTTTGGTATCAACAGATAAGTTTTGACAGCTGGAGTTGTGATTGATTGCAACTGAATATGAGATCGATGTCAGTCGCAACTTTGTACGTAAGAGAAACTAGACTGAAAATTATGATTAATTGGGGGACTTGCAATTGATTGCGATCAACTGTGACTCATTTTAACCCTTTCGTGACATGATCACTCTACATTTTGTGGTTTGGCTCAATAACTTTCGATTCAGAGCTCTAAAAAATATACTAGATGCGCAAGGAGAAGGAGCAAAAATTTCTATACACACTATGTCCATTTTTGTTGCATGACCATATTGTGTTTGATGGCAGGAATTATAAAAATGAGAATTACTTAAATTGGCAACACATTGGTTCAAAATCATTTTTTTTTCTTATCAAATTGGCAGTTTGTTCAACTTTTCGACAAAAAAATTGCCAACCATGTATATTGCTTTCAGAGACATTGTACCTTATTAGAACCCTATAGCACTAAAAGAAAAATATTACTGTTGCCAATTTAATGAGCAAAATGTGATCAATTTAGCCCTTAATGATTATTCCTGTCCTGGTCATTCCAGCAGTCTCTGTAAGGAGATTCCCAAATACATTACATAAAATAGATTTGAAAAAAAAATTGCCTAGAATGATCCGCATTAACCCATTGGCTATGAGAACTTATTGGTGGATCCAGTAAGACGGGAAATTAGAAAATTCAGAATCCAACAAGTTAAAGATTAAGTTGAGTTCTGGGCCCCGTTTCATAAAACTTATTGTCAGTAACAAGCTACAGTAAAGCTACTGAAATCCTTGCATCTTGATTGGCTGAGACCAAATTTGTCATAGAAATGTGGCAGTTGTTACTGATGACAAGTTTTATGAGACAGGGCCAAGGTCATGAGATTGCATTGTGAAAGAAACTGTCTCAAAGCAATAGGGAATGGTCTATGTAAGGATTGATGTATACTGTGAGGATTTGGAATCATCAAAATGATAAGAAATTGACCCAATCTCGCTGTAAAGCACATGCACTGCACACAGAAATGGATAAATGGGACTGCATGCACACACATGTGGCATGAATTTGGCCCGAACATTTCAGCTATTTCTCGTCATATTTCTTATAATAAATATGAGGGCACTGGAGGTGCAACTCTTTTCAGGGACATTTTTACTATGATGTTCTTCCAAACTGACATAACACTAATGAGAAAGCTTACAAATTATTTTTCACCTTTCCTAGAACTCAACCTTTTCTTTAAATATGACAGATATGGTATAGGCAGCATTGTAGGATGAGGAATGGAGAAAGAAAGGGGAAAAAAGAAGTGTGAATGAAAGAAAGAAGAGGAATGAGGAAGACTAAAAGGGAAAATGCTGGAGAGAGAAAGAGAGAGTGAGAGACCTTTAAGAGAGGAAGGGAAGGAGCTATGATAGAGAAATGAAGAGAATGAGAGAGGCAAGGTTTGGAGGGGGAGAGAGATAAAGGGATGGAAAGCTTGGATGGGAGAGAGAGTTAGAGAGAGGGGGAGAGTGGAGCAGAGAGGAAAAAGGGAAAGCTTCTAGGGGAGAGAGAGGAGAGAGAAAGAGGGAGAAAAACTTTGACGGGGAAGTTAGAGTACGTGAGGGAGATGACCAGGGAATTAAGGTTTGATAATGAGTGGTAAGAGTATAGAGGTGTTGTGGTCTAGTGGATAAGTCACCGGACTGCAGATCACAAGGTACGCGTTTGAATCCCACCACGGCACCAAGGTCCTTTAGAAAGACTCTAATCTACATTTGCCACTCTCCGCCCAGGTGTAAATGGGTACCTGATATGCTTGAGCGCTAGTTACTTTGGCGGCTCGGCTATAACCAAGGTAATAATGTCTAAGCGCCATGAGCGTCACTGCGTGATGGATATGAGCGCTATATAAGTAGCCATTATTATTATATAAGAAAGAGAGAGAGAGAGAGAGAGAGAGATTTAAAGGAGAAAATGAAAGGAAATTAAAGGAAACAAACAAGCAAAATAAAGAGAAGAGGAAATCGATATGAATTAAAATAGAAAAGGAGAAAAGAAGAAAAGACTTTAAAAGGAAAGGAAGAGGAAGTGGATAGCAGGAGATGGAGTTACATTATACTCTTAAAGACGGGCGGATCCAGGATTTGGTATAAGGGGAGGGGGGCGGGGGCACACGAATGCAGGATTGTCAACTTTGGGAAACTGCTTGGAGTGAGATCTGTATTTATTTGTTTGTGAGGGGGGGGGGGGGGGGGAGGGGGTGGCGACAAAAAAATAAAATATTTTGCCAACCCAAAAGTCGCTCAGTTGGGGGGGGGGGGGGGGGGGGTTTATGGGGTCCAGATTCCCCTCCATAATTCTCTGACAAGCAACAACAACAAAGTTTTCCATTCTAAAAGGGGAGGGGGGGGGGGCACAATCCATTGTTTTCTTTCAAGGGGGGGGGGGCACGGGCCGGGATTGCCCCCCCCCCTAAATCTGCCACTGCACTAAGAAATAAGAAAAGACTAGAGACATGAGATGAGAGAGGTGAGATTAAGAGTAATGAAGAGCCAAGAAAATTTAAGAAAATATGCCAATATCAATTTCAATTCATTTTGTACGGGAAGCAATTTCATTTCATGTTTTTTTGTTTTTGTTTGTTTGTTTTTTTTCTATAGCTGACAGATCATCATAAAAGAGAACGATTGGTGTCATTTCTCTACACAAAAGGCATGGAATGAAGGTGGCAAAATGAAATTAATTGCTAAGTTCTCGTCACCACCTCCTTTCTTTTTACTGCCTGCCTCATATTTTTACCTTTTTAAAAAAAAAAATAAATGAGAATAAGAGGACAGCTAGACAATGAATTAACAAAATTCATTAATAGAATGAAATTTCCCTTTTAGTCATGGAGCCTGTCCCAAAATAGCCAAGTTCAAGTTCAAGTAATGGTTTATTTCAGATAAAATTCAATACATGATTGGCAGCCCAAGGGCTGAAATTAGCATGTTTACATAGCAGAAATACATAAAACTTGATCATAGATAAAAATAACATGAAATAAGAATGACAATATACATAAAAAATTTAAGTAAATACAAAACATGACTACAAATCAGAATATTAAAATTGGACTGAAATTAAAACTGACACAGATTATAAAACAATAATAATTTCTATTTCTGTAAAATTTTTCAGGAGAAATATAATGAACATTACTGGGAATTGAGTAGATCTATGAAATGTGGTATTGCACTCTTTCTGAATCGAACCGTTCTGCATTTGAACTGTGCAAAATTTGATACATGTCTTAAAGAAATGGAAACATTTTTCTTTTTTGGTAACCAGTCTTTACATTGTGTGCTATTTAAAGCTCATAGACAGTCTCGGTAGCAAAAATCATACTGGCAAGAAACTTATCTAACATAGTCACATACTATTCTCCTTTTATCATAAGACACATGTACGAGATTATTTAAAGGGAAATCCAACCTTTATAGCAAGTTGCTTTGAAAGAAAGAGGAAAAATCAGAGAAGCAGATTGGTGAAAGTTTGAACGAAATCGGACAAGCAATAAGAAAGTTATGAATTTTTGAAAGTTGTAATCACTATGCATATGGGAATTTCAAATTGGCCGAATAGGTAATGTCACTGTGATGTAGCTGTGGACAACTCCCCCATTCGCTCTAACACACAAAATGACTAAAATGTCACTTTTTTTTCAAAATGCATTATTCAGTAGGATCTTTTTGTTCATACGGACCTATAACAATATGCTATCTCCAATATATTTTGAGTACTGCCCTGAGGGTAGAAGCGCCTTGAAGAAAACCGCAAATTAATATTTTTGTGTACGACAAATGGGAGAGTTGTCCACAAAAATGTCACTATTGACTCGCCAAATTGCCAATTTGAGATTCGCATAGATGTAGTGATCTCATATTTCAAACATCCATAACTTTCTTAGTCCTTGTCCGATTTCTTTCAAACTTTCGCCATCCTGTTTTTCATATTTTTCTGCTTTCACAAAAATCATCTTATTATCAAGGTTGGATTGCCCTTTAACATTCCATTCACGATTTCAAACAAATTTTAGTGTAAATATCTGTAAGAAACGCTTGGTAACGGCTTTTCACTGCCTCACGCTGAGACCATATCCACCCGAAGGTTCCCCACACAATAAACCCAGCGCTTCGCACTATGTGTAGTGTATTCTATAACACACAGCAATCCTCATGGGAGTAATGTGTGTGGCCGTTGTTCGAATTTACATCCCCTCTTTTTTGGGCCAGGGATTTTTATTCTTTTCACCTTTAATTCGATAAATATTTCACTTGAGGAGGAAAAAACTTCACAGCATCTTAGTTATGTTAGTACCCTGCTATTTTATTAAGTAAAATCAAAGAAATCTCACGAAAAGTTTTTGAGGGCTTCCCAAAACTATCTAATACCTTTAATAGAGATTTAGCAAACTCGTTACAGTACTTTCTTGTTTTTGCTATTCTATTGCATATTTCAAAAATATTTTAACAAATATGAGAGTCATAATATCATACAAAAGTTGCAAAATATAGGCCTATTTATATACAAAGTAGATTTAACAAGATTTATATAATTTTTTTTGAATGATATGTATTCACTCAACAAAATTTTGTCTTAATGTCACTACGGGAAGAAAAACTGTCAAGTATCAAAAAAAAAAAAAAAAAAGATTTACAGGAATAATTACAATTCTCATCTTTATCAAATTAGTAGGATCGCTGATAATTTTCGTTTACTTCTGTTAGCCATTACGATCAACACTAAACATTCAGTCTTGTATCGGATACTTGGCGGCACACGAGGCGTAAAAACACTGCCATAATAGACCCGTTCACACAACATATTCAAGTGGCAAACTACTGCACTCACTTGTTACAGAAACTGCATTGTATTTCATTATCCAGAATCAGTTTCCATACATTACTTGTTGCTATAACGGACATTCACTGGAAAAAATTAGGATCTTCACTGACAACGTTTTTAATACATTTTGTGAACTGGTTTATTGATTCGTTCCATGTTAGAGAATTCATACAACAGTAAATAGCGCAAATTATGCAGAAAGAACTAGGGCAGTATACTGAAAACTGTTTTATCTCAAATATTGTTGTATCTCCACACTTAAGATAAAATTGGTATTCTGAAAATTGTTGTAACTCTTGTTGTAACTTTTGTTGTATCTTTGTTCACTCTGCGCATGGTCCTAATTTACATATGCACGCTGAAGATAGTATCATGAGATAATTGGTATTCTGAAAATTATCTTATCTTTTGTTGTATCTTATCTTCCATGGTAACTATAACAAAACTTACAACAGCTTCTAGCTGTTGTATCTCATGATCTCGGCAATTTTTCTAGCTCAGAATCAGACAGTACATGCTCGAATAGCAAGATGGGGACTATGTGCGATTCAAGATCTCATAGAAAAGACATTTTAAAGAAATTAAATTTTAAAGAAATTAAAGGTGGAATTCGATGATTTTACATCAATATGTGACTTGGTTCGAGCAGAAGAGGGTGAGCCTCATAGCCATTATGTTAAAAATTGCAGTCCAATAGCGCATGGCGCATTATAAAACGCGTAATTTAATAACTACGCCCGAAATTGATATACGCGCAAAGCCCATCCTTAAGTTGGACATAAGGGCCCGAATTCACAAAGGTGGTAATAGATTTGTACCATGGTTTATGCAGATTTTGTGGTATAAGTGCGCTTGATTTCGCGCGTACACTTAGAAAGATCCAATAATGAACGCGCGTGATTAGCAAAGTGCGCAAATTTTACGCTAGTTGCCATGGTTTAGACCATGGTTTATGTAAATTAATTGAAATAAACTGTGCATAAATTTACATAAACCATGGTCTAAACCATGGTAACTAGCGTAAAATTTGCGCACTTTGCTAATCCCGCGCGTTCATTATTGGATCTTTCTAAGTGTACGCGCGAAATACCACAAAATCTGCATAAACCATGGTACAAATCTATTACCACCTTTGTGAATTCGGGCCAAGGGGTTCTCCTATTGGTTAACCTACCTATATAAAATCTATCTTGAATGGTAAAGTGTCAAAAAAAATGGGCGTGTCAAAGATAATATAAAGGCGGTCCTTAGGGAGGTAATATCTACTTAAGACAATTTTCGGAATACCAACTTACAATAATATTTATATACAATAAAAGTTACAACAAAAGTTACAACAATTTTCTAGAATACCACCCCTAATGTTTTACTCACTGGTTTATCTAGATTCATTTATTTGCCAACGCCATTGTTCCAGCACATGCCTTATTGTCGGACAAATCTGAAACTTTGCGCCAGGCCATATCGCACATTGTGTCAGTAACTTGTGTCTGTATCTACAGGATGCGTTTAAACTGGGTGTGCATAGATGTACCTAAATGTCCTTGACTGACGCAATGAAATCGAAGTCGTTTTAATTAGCTTGCATAATGCCCACTGCACACGAAAAGTGATGTGCCTGATGTAGGACTGCGTCAGCGACTGGCGAGGTGTAAATTGATGCGACATGTGAAGGTGACATCATACAAAAAATGAATAAAAAAAAAGCAAACACTGCTTTGACTAACTGGTGTGTGGGCGAAAATACTTCTTAAGCTTGATTAGCGCTGGCAGTAACGCCACCAAAGTGACGCCTCCTAAGCAGCTAGCATTAGTGAGAAATTGCCATCAGCATGTATTTGAATTGATTTGATTCAATTGATTGCACTGATTGATATATTTTTTTTTTTTTAAAGAAAGAAATTACAGCAAATAGTTCTAATCTCTACAGCACGAGTGTTACAGCTCGGTGGCTTGAAAGACGACTGAAAACCTTTAATATGAAAGCCTCGGCAATATTTGCAAAAATACAAAAGTAAGAATGAAGTTGTGAGAACCTATCGTTCCTGGGCTAGGACTTTATAGTTCTTTGGCGCAAGGGTGCCGAGACAGTGTTCAAAACCGAAGTCTCCGGTCTGACCTTCGGGGAAGTGAAAGCGGAATCGTTGCATGAGGGTAGTAGCGAAGAGAAAGAATTCCATCCTGGCAAGCTGCTCACCAAGACATACACGCCGACCTGTTCACACAAACAAAACAAAATGATATCAATCATAATCATATATATCATACAATAAGTCGTGCATCCGTTAAAAAGAAAAAGAATACAAAGAAAAAACAAAAAACAAAAAAAAAAAACGTTGCTGAACTTCTTGACTCCTTAATTTTCAATATTTTAGTAATAGGCTATCTGCATGGGTAGATACACTGTACAATATGCTTCACGTCTTTTACAATTTATACTCTTCCACTTGCAAACAATTTAAAAAAGAGAATGAAACCCTGGGGAAAAATCGGTTTTAATGAAAAGAGAGGATAGAGAGAAGCAATTTTAAAAAAGTTCCATCAAAATCGGCTACGAAATGAGAAAGTTATGAAAGTTTGAAAAGTCTCAATTTACTTTCTATGGCGATCCTCAAATTGGCAATGTTGCTTCAAAGTGACAGTGAGAGTAGGACAACTCTCCATATGTTTTGTACACAAAATTTCATATTTTCCCCATTATCTCTCAAGGTGCAGCTTGTCTCCTTCTTAGCTCAAGATATATCAAGGGAAAATGTATTTGACACAACATATGTTGAGTTCACAAAAAGACAAGCAGCATCTTTAGAGATAATGGAGAAAATATGAAATTTTGTGTACAAACCATATGGAGATTTGTTCTACTCTCACTGTCACTTTGAAGCAACATTGCCAATTTGAGGATCGCCATAGAAAGTAAATTGAGACTTTTCAAACTTTCATAACTTTCTCATTTCGTAACCGATTTTGATGAAACTTTTTTTAAAAATTGCTTCTCTCTATCCTCTCTTTTCATTAAAACTGATTTTTCCCCAGGGTTTCATTCTCCTTTAACCATGTTACCTAAAAATGAAAAATTAATGGGGGCCATGGTGCACTATCCCCTCTACCACCCCCCTACGGAAATTTGGCGATTTTACAAAGTAGGCCCACACAAAGTCTTGCCGCGCAATTTCATGACCTTCTAAAGCTTTCCTAGCGTCTTATAATAGCAATCTGACAATTTTACAGAGTCACATCACTTCCTATGACCTCTTGGTAATCTGAAAATGGAGTATTACCGGACTTAGTGTACAAAAATATTTTTTAAAATCCTTACTTTCCTCATAAAGAGTTATCATTTCCCAACTGAAGTTTAATTTTCATAAATATGTTTTGTCAGGTCAACATTGATTCTGATGAAAACCTTGAATTTCAAAAATTTTCATTCAAGTGTTAATAAGATTCATTGGAAACAATTTCCATAAAATAAAAAAACACAAAAAAACACTACATCTCTACGCTCTTTCTTCAAGTACTAACATTGATGATGTAGCCTTTATTTTTGTGTAATTTTAGAGCTGGGCGCAAAATTTTGGGGCAATCACTCTCTTAGCGGCCGAGATCTTGATGGGTGCCATGATGCTATCGTCTTGTCCCTATCTTGTGATCCTCAAAACCAATGATTATTCAAAGCTCCCAGTTACTGTCAGTCGGCCTGAAACGTTTTATATCCCTTTGCAGCATATTTTAACATATTTCGGCCGACATGCATTACAGAGAATGCTATCACATTATGTTTCGTCAACAAAGTAACGTTAGGTGCCTAGCCTATTGGCAATGTCCTAATAACAGTGGACCCTACATCGGACATCCTTACCTGCACCAAACACAGTAAATGCATCCTTTTTAACCACGGTCTTTCCGTTTTCGCTCAGGAAACGATCAGGGTTAAACTCTTCCGGCTCATCCCACAACCTCGGATCCAAGTGTATACCGAGGATATTGATCAGAATTTCGGTGTCCCTCGGGATGGTGTAACCTCGGATCTCGACGTCTGTAGCGGTGACATGCGGGACGCCTGCCGGCAGGACAGGCCTGTAGCGAAGGACCTCTGTCAGGGTGGCGTCGGTGTAGGGCATATCCTTGCGATCGCCCACACATGGTGCCCTCTCACGTCCGACAACGCTATCAATCTCCTTTATAACCTGTAATGAGGATCATTTATGAAACAATAAAGCGAACAATATTTAATAGTTCAACTTTAGGCCTACGTTCATCTTATATTTTTGGGAAACAAGAAATTAATGTAAATCACTTCCTCTTGCAACTGAAACGTTGAAGGCAATAGTAGGAAGCTACGTCCTTTTAAAACAAACAAAAAACAACATAAGATACACCTATGTGTAAATTTCTGGGCAATCTGTATCTGCAACTTCTGTAGTTTTTACCGATATGTCACAAACATGTATTTTACTGAAATTTATTGTTCTGCTATTGTTCAAGAATTATTGAATAAAATCTTTAATTGATAGAAGAAGAAGAAAAAAAAAGATCCGTAAGAAAAGTATCCCCTCTTCTCGGTGTTTTTTATAGGCTTTCTGCTAATGTAAGTTGCACGCAACAGTAAGAGAGAAATAGAGCCACAATTGTTTTTTACCTTTTCTTGTACATCGGCTTTACTGGCCATTACAAGGATAAACCAGAGCAAAGACGACGATGTCGTCTCGGTTCCCGCAAGGAATAGATCAAAGACGCACATCCAGATTTCATCCTTGGTTATATACGGTTTTGTTCCACCCTCCTTTGCCTTCTCTTCTTCCAGTCGTTGTGCTTCGGTCAGGTACATATCGATAATGTCCCGGATGTCTGTAGAATCATAGGTTTCCATGTGCTCTGTCACCTCCTTGTTGATAAAGTTCTGTGTGAAAAAGCAGTGCAGATGCACAAGGAGATCGAACAAGAGTTGAAACATAGGCCTACAAGTATTTTTGTATTACAGGAAGGATTGTGATTTGACGTACAATGTATTTAACATGTAGTTTAGGCTTCTACCAACCTTAAAATTTAGTAGGCAAGCTTTCATCCACTCCTGTGGACTTTCTCAGACCAAGTGATTCTTCACAGTGTCTTGCTGTCTGCTACCTTGAGATCACTGGAGCGAAAATAGGTGATAGTAAATAACCAGAGTTCCTATTCAGTGAAGGATGAGGCCTAATCCTTTTGATCCAGATGGACTCTTTCACCTTTCTTTACCAGAAATGTGTTTCAAAGTCAATAATTTGGGCATCATCCCATCCAACATTATGTCCAGTACTGAGGGCGTGTTCTGCAACTGCTGAATGAAATGGATTACTCATTCCCTATCACCTACCTTCGCTCTGATCTCGAGGCAGCAGACAGCAAGAAAATGTGAATAATCATTTGGCTTGAGAAAATCCACAGGAGTGGATGAAAGCTTGCCCACTAAATTTTAAGGTTGGTAGAAGCCTAAACTACATGTTATAATTACCCCCAACCAGGGGCTGCGCCAGGGTATTTTGATAGGAGGGGCAAGACGACCTAAAGATGACGTCATATTTTTTCTCCATTAAATAACAGGGGTAATATAGAGTTATTATGTTTAAGACCTCTCTTTTTAATACTCCTCTTTCTTCTTTCTTCCCTTTTCTTCCTCCTTTTCTTCATTTTTCTTCTTTTTTTTTTCTTTTTTCACTACTTCAAAAATCATAGGGGGGGGGGGGGCGATCGCCCCCTCTGCCCCCCCTGTAGCACCGCCCCTGCCCCCAACCAATGAAAGTTTTCTAAATTTATTTTAAGAAGGCCCTCAATGACGATCACGGGTCCAGAAATTAATGCTGCGTTTATATAATTCATGAGGCTTTAAAATGAAGTCGCTTGACAAATACTATCAGGTCGTATGTTTACAGGGTAAACCCATGGTGTACTGGACTGCACCCACAGATATGGCGAAATATGATAATCCTGTTCCATTCTTCTAATATTAAGCTGTTTCTTACCTTTAGTCCCAAGAGGTTTTCTTTGGACCTCTTCATGAGCGGTGACCTGAGTAACGCCGGAAATCGGCGAATTAGTTCCCGAATGAATGGGTTAACCCCGACCCCGCCCGTCAGGAGTCTCAACCTCCGGATCAAATCCTCGAAGACTGGGTCGTCGTACTCTAACCCCCTCCCGAAGGTAATACTGCAAATGATGTTGGAAACGGCAGGGTTGATGAGATGCAAAGGGTCAAACGCCTCACCGGAGTGTTGTGCCATCGCCTTGCAGAGGGTGCTTGCCTCCTCCTGTATCCGCGTCTCGATGCCCTTCCGACCCATGCCGAAGTTGCGGAGAGCCGAGAGACTGAATCGACGAAGCTCCTGCCAGGGTTCCCCTTCACTGAAAACGATGCCCCCTAATCAGACGAGAAAAATTACTTTAACCAGTAGGGTACCCCCTAAAGGTCACAGCTCACGAGACGATCGACAGCCCACGAGATCGATATATCGGTCTCTTCGGCTTTCTGACAACTTGTTTGGTTTTGGTTTGGGGGGTTCACCGGACCGATGCTGTCGGTCTCTCGGGCTGTTGATCTCCTGTGATGTCCCGACCCCTTAATGTGATAGATTGCTAAACATTAAAATGCGCGGTAATTCTGAATGACAATGAGTATCCTTTCAAGTTCAAGGGAGTTTGGTCATGGTTATACAAAATATCTTTTACTATAGGAAAACAGGTGATAGTCGTTCTTGGGGTAAACCGGTTTTTCAGCACGATTTTTGTAGTGGTTTTTGACATATTACTTAGCCACCAAATATGCTTTGGTATTGCAACTGCAAAGTTTTATAAAGAGACAAAATTTAATGATATAAACGTAGTTCCTCGAATGTAACAAGATGTATAAAGACAGAAAGTAAAATAAATATTTTTCCAATAACCGCTTATCCCAGAATACAAACTATTAAGGATACACAGCAGGAGAGTGATTATACCTGCATAATCCATAAGGTGGGATAAGAATGGTGGCACTTCTCTGTTTGATGTAACATCTGCTTGCTTCACAATGAGATCCTTGACGATACTCGGGCTAGAAATCAGAATCCTCATTTTCTTGCCAAGCTGAAGACACACTATATCACCATACCTAGAAATTGAAAGAAAAAGGCGAGAATAATTCTTTTAAATGCATATCAACCACATGCAGACATTCGACAGAAAAAAATATTGAAAATCATGGGCAAAATCAATACAAAGTAGAGTTGAACAAGTACAACTATACACGTGGGGTGGAATAGTCAGGGATGTGCCCTCGTGATGAAGTATGAATTACGCATGCGCATACATGATCACATTGACGCGTGCAACGTCAATGTAAAATACAATTTAACTCAAAGTTTGCACTGTAATTATCTTCATTCACTTCGTATAAGATATGGTGCGTCAAAGACCGCACTAGTCGCTGACGTAGTCTTACGTCAGCACACGAGGCGCCATTTTGATTGCCTCATCACCAAGCCTGTGAAGGCAATAAAAGAATGCGCCAATAATTACCGCCATGTTAGCACTGATAATTTTGCATTCACTGGCGATGTAACTCTCATTAGACGCCGCCCTACGTCAATAAATGACGTCTCGTGTGCAACGGGCATTACATAAATGCATAATCAGGGCTCTGTTTCATAAAACTTCTTATCAGTAACAATTGCCACATTTCTATGACAAATTTGCTCTCAGCCAATCAGATGCAAGGATTTCAGTAGCTTATAACAGCTATTGCAACTTGTTATTGATAACAAGCTTTATGAAACGGGGCCCTGATGAAAAGATAAGCATGATCAATACAAAGTCATGACATTATAACAACTATAGGGCCGCGTCAGTGACTGGTACAGTCTTTTGCACGTCATGAAAGAGTGATATCTTCCCTTTCAGGACAGGAATTATTCAAGGGCTAAATTGATCACAATCTATTCTTCAAATTGGCAACAAAAATATTTTTCTTTTAAAGCTACATGGTTCTAATAAAATCTAATGTCTTTGAAAACAACATACATGGTTAGGAACTTTGTCGTAAAGTTGAAAAAATTGCCAATTTTGACAAAAAACAATGATTTTGAACCTTTCAATGTGTGGCCAATTTAAGGATTTTAAAGCTTATTCTCCTTTTTGAAATTCCTGGCATCAAATACAATACTTTCATTAGGGTACGTCTGAAGTCACACTGAAAAGTGTCAGCTTATAAATGTGCTGATTCAGGGGGGAAAATGGCACAATTTTGGGGGCAAATTCATCCTGTTACTACAATGTGATCTGAATTAATTTTTAGCTCATATTTGGAATGTATGGAAAGAGAAAATCCTGGTCATTCTTTTGACACTAAGGACAAGTTTTTAGGCTCACTAGAAAATTAAAATAAGAGATAAATTGCAAACCCTTATATTTGTGTGTATTCAGATTGCCATTTCCCCATGGGTTTCCTATGGGAAACTGACATTTCTGTTTTACACAAATTTTGTCACTTTTTCGCAATTTTACACTGTGATCTGATATTCAAACCTTGAAAAAATTCATACCAGCAGAAAGATTGTAAAATTTCCTATCTGGTCATGTAAAGGACAAGTTTTTGACATTAAGTATAAAGTCGTGACAGGTCTCGGAAGCTCAAAATTTGCATTTGTGTGTATCCCATTTCTTAACCATTTCAAGACAATTGACCACATTTTGTGGTTTGGCTCAATAACTTTTGATTCAGAGCTCTAGAAAATATACCAGATGCATGAGTAGAAAGAGCAAAAATTTCTGCACACACTAATGTATTTTTGTTTCATGACCATATTGCGTTTGATGCCAGGAATTTTTAAAACAAGAATAAGCTTTAAAATCCTTAAATTGGCAACACATTGAGAGGTTCAAAATCATTGTTTTTTATCAAAATTGGCAACTTTTTCAACTTTTCGCCAATTCTTTTAACCATGTTTATTGTTTTCAAAGACATTACCCCTTATTACAATCTTGTCGCACTAAAAGAAAAATATTATTGTTGCCAATTTGAAGAACAAAATGTGATCAATTTAGCCCTTAAATAATTCCTGTCCTGAAAGGGTTAACTACATAGCCTATGGCAGGAAAAAGCTGAAAAATGGTCTGATTTCATTCTCTTATTTTGTAGTAATTAACTGGAATTTTTCTTGAAATATCATATTTCTGTCAGTTTGATTGTTATTTTTCAAATCCAGAAAGAAAATTTAATATTATTTTGAAATAAGTGAAATAATTTTTTTCTCCAGACACCCTACTCCCCCTACTTTCACGCAACAAAAATGGACACAGTACGTGCAGAATTTTTTGTTCTTTCTACTCATTCATCTGGTATATTTATTAGGGCTCTGAATCAAAAGTTATTGAGCCAAACCACAAAATGTGGTCAATTGTCTCGAAAGGGTTAATTTGCCTTGATGGGCTCGATTAGCGCAGGTAATGACGCAATCAAAATGACTCCTCGTGTGAGCCGGTCTTTAGAGGTCTAAATGCAATGGTCAGTTTGGGAGCGGCAGATAGATTGAAACTGGAGACTTCAGACCATATTGCACTAATCTGTCATTCCAAAGTAGAAACAGTTAGTAAAGTAAAATTAAATGGTAGTATTCTTCAACATTTACCTCTTACTTATTTGAACCACCCTGCCTAACTGGTTGCTTGTCGGGAAAAGCGCCATGAGGAAATCGAAAGGATGGGGAATGACGGGCGGACCAGGGGGAAGATGGTAGTGGAACGACGCCCAGTAGTTGGTGCGGATAAACCAGAAGGTTAGAAGACAGAGGGTGATGGTGGTCAGGAGATTGGCTATCCCGATGTACTCGAGGAGATTGAGTACTGACGACATCGTGCTCGAGTGCGTAATCAAATGTAACCAAGACTTTTTGTATCGCTAATCAGTTACGGTCTTGACGGCAGCCAAAGCTATATCTGTAGGATGGAAGGTAGGCATGAATGTATGTGTTAAGGCCACCGCACACCTTACGATCGGTCTGTGATCCGATTTCAGAAGAAAATGTAATGTCATTGACAAATCATTTAAAAACGAAAAATATTTTGATTGAGGGTCTGCAAAGTCATACAGATGGTAAAATTGATAATACGGCCTTTGCCGAGTTTTCTAGTGGGTGGAAGGGCCAAATCGGCTCTGAGTCGTAGTGACGTCACAAAAATTGTACGACTGCCTACGATTTGAAACTAATTTTGCCCTTATTCCCTGTAGAAAGCAGAGAGCTCACCAAAACCCTATGTTTAGTATTCATATTACTTTTCAGAACCTGAATAGGGTAGATTTCATTTGTTAAAATGCCATTATTTAATACTATAGCGATTTATTTCACAAATCGGATCGCAGACCGATCGTAAGGTGTGTGGTGGCCTTTATTGATCATAAAACCCCTGCAGTTTACTTCCATCGGTTGCATTGAATTTGGACTTTAGTAGGATTAATGTTGACAGTGGTTGGGTGTGTTTGTGCAGACTAACAAAGTACTATATAAAGCTGAAAATAAAATTCATGAACTTTGAGCTTGTTAAATTGCCAATATAAATATTAAGCAAATTATGTGAGGACTGCGCTCCTCGGATGATGTTCATGACACCCTGCTGCAAAGAGGTGTATGGGTGTGTGCACTTCTTTTGATCACTGTGAAAAACTTTTTATTTTGAGCCCAAATAAAATTTATACCATAGTAAAGCTGAAAATCTATACTTTCTCAAAATGTCATTCATAATATGGGGCACCTTTTAATCGGGTCAAGAACACACTTTGAAGCACCAAGGTACAGGACGAGATTTCTTGATTTTCTGAAAAGCTCCAAATCCAGTCTTCTGATTGGCTGAATAAGGCCAAAAACAAGCCAGCGCGGTTGTTTTGAACAGAATACCACATGGGGAGAGTGACCTTCGAGTGACCCAGGGGGCAAACAGCTGTGGAATGTTGAGATTCCTTGGTGGGTGGGTGGGCAGTCTATCTGGCCAATCACAGTGCAGTATTCTTGGTTTTAGGCAGATAATTTGCACTTGGCTTAGGAAAAGTGTGTTCTTGACCCGATTAAAGTGTGTCCTTCATTATAAATGATATTTTCATGAAGCATAGATCTTCAGCTTTGATATGATGTAAAAATCATTTGGGCTCAAAAGAAAAAGACTTGCAAAATAACCATTTTTTCAAAGGTGAAAATTTTATTTTTTTATATTTGAAACCTGAAATTTCACCAACTTTACACATTTTTTCATTAAAATGAAATACAGAACATAAAAGTTTGGTTCTTATCCTTTACTTTGATACTAAAAACGTCTGATTTGATGCAGATTTAGAGCAACTAGAGCCTGAACAAAAGAGGTGTTTCGAACTGATCTTCCTCATTATGTATTCAGACACCGCTAAGGTCATGCATATGACTTGGATGAAAGGATGACTTTTTGTGGACCTGCCGACTGACTGGCCCGAACAATAAGCGCTGGTCTCCCTGGCGCGCCCCGTTCCCTAGCTCTCACTTACGTAAGTCATTCACTTGCGTGCGCAATTGCATAAATGCACTGTAAAATCCCCACACAAAGTCTTGCAGTAGTGCTGTACATGTAGTGCGTATTTCCGTAGACCCTGTTTTTTCAGCTCGCGCTGGGTATAATCGACCGTTTCAAAGACCCTATGTTCAGATGTTTTTCGCTTCTAGTCCGTTCCTTAGACCCGTTTCGAGGGCGGCTGCGGCACACCCCCGTCTGAAAAAATTTGAGTGCCCCCCCCCCCCTAGCTGAACACCTATTACAGACAATTAGAATACAACTGAACACACAAGGGTTGAACATGTTGAATATAAGGTGATTGAACCATTACTCCGGACCCACATCATCCGACTGCAACAATCGAGAATCACATGCATGAGCGACAAAACAAATATCCTGCGCCTCATGTTACAAGTACAAATACATACATGTTCGAAGTATAGTACAATATTATTATAATTAACACAAAGGCTACCATATATGAGATATGATATTTTGACATGTCAGATCAACAGTGTTTGGAAATGAATTGTGTTGGCAGATAATTATATGGTAAAAATAATAATAGTAATAACTATAATAATAATGATGATAATAAGGAATAATAATAACAATAATAATATTAATGACCATAACAATGATAAAAATGATGTAATAACAATGATGATGATGATGATGATGATGATAATAATATAGATACTAGTATATCAACTGCTATGAGAGGCACAGTTGTTTCTACAGGCTCAAGGGGACCTTACATCCTGCTACAATACGTCTATGGCTATGACCCCGAGGCGCCCCGAGGGGTTATATGGATGTAAGGTCCCCGAGAGCCTGTAGAAACAACTGTGCCTCGAATATTAAAGCAGTCAGTCAATATATCTTTTATATACCGAACAAATGCCAGGTAAGAGTCAAAGAATACATGTGCGACTTACCATTCATGGGGTCCTCACATTTAAAAATCATAATCAAACAGTTAATAAAATAAAAAATCGGAGATAAATCGAGATAGGAGATCGCCGGTCTTATCACACTGCGATTATGGTATCCGCGCTCACGCTAAATCAATGGATGGGGATCGCGGCAAAATTTAACTATGCCCGTTATATTAGGCCAGGAGCTAGCTGTCCCGAAATAGTCACCCCATACCCATAAGATTTGACCCTGTAAAGTTACTTAGACCATCTAAGTCATTGACAAAAAGGTTGTCAGCCTGAAAGTAGCCGCCGGGTTAAGCCCCCAGAGCCCCCAAAAGGGACCCCAAAGTCGGGTCGATTTCACCCCATCTCACCCATGCACCAAACTTTGTCAGTAGGAAGTAATATGACTGGACATTACAAAACACGAAAAACTGACAAAAATTTCCGTCGGGATGGGGTGTCAGACAGCCCCTAAAAATTGGGGTAAATTTTTCCCCTTAAAGCCCAGAGACCAAATTTTGTCAGAAGGAAGAGCTATGGATGTACATTCCAAAAATATAAAAACTGACAAAATTGTCCATCGGGAAGGGGGTGTCAGATCCCCTGAAATGAAAACCCCAAAGTGCCCTTTGACAATGCTTTGCCCCCCAAAATGCTCTGTATGGAAAGAAAAAACATTTTCTTACCTTCTGACTATGATAATTCAAAAGCATTTCATTCAATTCACTTTAAATTTTCATAACATAATTTTGAGTATAATAATCTTCTTGAGGTGCAATTTGGTGTTAATTGGCCTTTTGGTTATTAAGTTATTAAATTGTGAAAAAAGTATTGCTTTCTCAAAAGTAGCCAAAAAAATATTGTCAGGATTATGTAAACACACCCATTGTCTATCTTCACCTGTTTTACAAGGCATAATAGAAGAGCTTTTCAGGTATCTGTGGTATGTGACTGCCAGGCATGTAATTGCACAGATACCAAGCAATTAGCTTCTCTATTATGCCTTGTCAGATGGTCAATGGCTGTGTTTACATAATCCTGACAATATTTTTTGGCTACTTTTGAGAAAGCAATACATTTTTCACAATGTAATAACTTATTAACCAAAATACTAATTAACACCAAATTGCACCTCAAGAAGATTATTATACTCAAAATTATGTTATGAAAATTTAAAGTGAATTGAATGAAACGCTTTTGAATTATCATAGTCAGAAGGTAAGAAAATGGTTTTTCTTTCCATACAGAGCATTTTGGGGGGCAAAGCGCGTCAAAGGGCACAGGGTCTGACACCCCCTTCCCGATGGACAATTTTGTCAGTTTTTATATAGTGGAATGTACATCCATAGCTCTTCCTTCTGACAAAATTTGGTCTCTGGGCTTTAAGGGGAAAAATTTACCCCAATTTTTAGGGGCTGTCTGACACCCCATCCCGACGGAAATTTTTGTCAGTTTTTCGTGTTTTGTAATGTCCAGTCATATTACTTCCTACTGACAAAGTTTGGTGCATGGGTGAGATGGGGTGAAATCGACCCGACTTTGGGGTCCCTTTTGGGGGCCCTGGGGGCTTAACCCGGCGGCTACTTTCAGGCTGACAACCTTTTTGTCAATGGCTCAGATGGTCTAAGTAACTTTTTGGGGTCAAATCTTATGGGTAAAATGGGGTGACTATTTCGGGACAGGCTCCCAGACTACGTGGGCGCTTAGTTTATTTTTGCGGGCATGGTTAAAGACACGACTTCACTTTCAACCAATGAGATAAGGATAGGAAAGATTCTTAAAAGTAAGGTATATAATACTACTACTAATAACAACAATAATAATAATAGTATTGATAATAATAATAATCATCATCATCATAATCATAATAATAATAATACAGGGGCGGCGCGACAGGGGGGCAGGGGGGCGGCCGCCCCCTATCATTTTTCAAGCGAGCAAAAAAAAAAAAAAAAAAAAAAGAGGAAGAAAGGGAAAATTGAAGGAGAAAGAGAAGGGGAAATGGAGAAGAGAAGTCTAGGCTATGCAATTATGACATAGCTGTTCAGGGGCGGCGCCAGGGTATATTGATAGGAGGGGCAAGACGACCTAAAGATGACGTCATATTTTTTTCTCCATTAAATAACAGGGGTAATATAGAGTTATGTTTAAGACCTCTTTTTTTAATACTCCTTTCTTCTTCCCTTTTCTTCCTCCTTTTCTTCTTTTTTCTCCTTTTTTTCCTTTTTTCACTATTTGAAAAATCAATGGGGGGTGGGGGCGGTCGCCCCCTCTGCCCCCCCTGTAGCGCCGCCCCTGTAGCTGTTATAGTCCTATTTGTTATTTCAAGACCCTCGACGTGCGACGTTGCTATATACGCGTCATTTTGCCCCCCCCCTATCAAATACCCTGGCGCCGACCCTGTAATATACAGTTAACTCTGCATAAGTCGACCTTCCATAAGTCGAATAATTGCCTTAGTCGAAGCAATTTTTCAAAACAGAATGAGCAAAACGTGTGTTTTTTTACCTCTTCTAAGTCGAATTTCGCCTAAGTCGAACAGATTTCTGTGGTCCCAAGAGATTCGACTTAGGCAGAGTTACCTAGCATGAGTAATTGTAAGTGTTTGCATATAGCCTAACACATCTGTGTATTACAAGTCATGTAGTATACAGTCTTCTTCAAACAGCTATCCATTCCCCATATATTATCTGTATTATGTCCAACCTTAGCAATCTTAAACCGCAGGGGCCGGGGCAAGCTCACTTATTCTAGGTTGCCAACACCTTGGTGGACCTTTGGGGCAAGTGGTTGCCCGGTCCCAGCCGTCAGGCCCTTGTGGCAGGCCATCATAGGAAAAGATGCATTTCTGTAATATAAGATATTACCTTTAAATATATAATCGTCCTTGGGGAAATCTTAAACGGCAGGGGCCGGGGCAAGCTCACTTATTCTAGGTTGCCCACACCTTGGTGGACCCTGTGATGGGGCAAGTGGTGCCCGGCCCCAGCCGTCAGGCCCTTGTGGCAGGCCATCATAGGAAAAGGTGCATTTCTGTAATATAACATATACATTAATCGTCCTTGGGGCAATCTTAAACCCCATGCAGTGCCGGGGCAAGCTTCCTATATTTAAGTTGCCCACACCTTACTGGACCCTCTAGGGCCTGTAAAAACCATGAAAAACCGTTAATTTTTAATAAACCGAATATTGAATATTCTTCTAACTTCACAAGTTGAATATATATGCCGAATATCGAATATGCTTCTATAACTAACTTCACAAGTTGAATATCGAATATTTTTTTGTTTTTAAGAATCTTTTATTACTTCCTTTTTCAAAATAACATTTTCGCAATAATCAAGGTAAAATATACAAACAAATATATTCACATGCAGTATCATTGTGCCAAATTACATAATAATAATAAGTAACCATAATATTTTACATGCATGTATTAAATAGTAAATTATGCAAAATATGGAAGTCTTTATTGTGATAAAAAAGGGGGAAAATATAAAAAGAAGATTAAAATAGAAAAGGAAGAAAATGAGAGGAAAAAAAAAGAAAAAAAAAAGAAAAAAAGAAGAAGAAAAGCCCCCCCCCCCCCCCCCCCCCCCCCATTGTGTCCGTTGTTCCGCCTCAGATTTTAAAAAACTACAGTTCAGAATTTTCTTCATGATTTTGATGTTATTAAGCACGCTTAGCTCCGCTTAGCTGTCCATCTCTTCGTCCCGGAAATCAAAATGTTCCCATTTTCTAAGGTGTAATGAGAGGGTACCTCTCTCCAAAGCCAATTTTTTTCTCTTCTAATCGATTGTCTGACATCATTGCTTTAATTTCTTTTTCGGTCGGAGGTGTCGCTCTTTTCCTACATTGGAAAGTCATATATTTAACTAACAGAATAAGATGATTTACTAAATTTTCTCTCCCCACATTTTCCATATTAATTCCTAAATAAATTTTCTCCCAGTTCAAATCTTTCAAAATAGGATACTTGAATTCAGTGCTAACCTTTTCCCACATATTTTGAATGTGAACACACTCGTAAAAAACATGACTATATGTTTCCTCTTCTTTCTTACAAAAGGAACAACAATTGTTTGAAACTACACCAAAACGATACAAATGATGGTTTGTATAAATTATGCTATGTAACATTTTGAATTGAAATTCTCGTAGCTTGCTGTTAAGAGTACATTTCCTTAAATTAGTAAATGCTCTTTCTGCACATATAATGGGTATATTAAACGAATCTTTCAACTTATACAGAACAGATGAATTTTCAGATTTGTTATCAAGTAACTGTAGATATAATCTTTTTGATGGGATTTCACTTAAGGGTATATTACTCTGTCACCCAATACAAAGTTGATTTCTCCCTTATCTAATCCTATTTTCTCCTCTTCTTTTCTCACCATTTTTTTCTTCCAACTATATCTGGGATCATTCCAAAAATATATTTTATTCGTGATATATTCCATGTAAACAAACCTTTTCTGATGAAATAATCATCCGATCTTAATCTACCATTCTTTTCAATAATGTGCTCCAGTCGAAATATGCCTTTTGCAAATAGGCTATGATCAAATATACTAGAACCACGAAAAATTATTATTAAAAAGGAGTTCCTTTCCTTTAAAATCATCATACTTCTCTCTTAAATATCCTACTTCTAACCACGTATCTAATAACTCTGAATAAAATGGAGGTAGATCTATCCTTAACATTCCAACAAAGTAATTGCATTGAAAAATAAATTTTCCTCCTTAAAGGTGCACTGCATATTCAAAATATTGTTTCCATTTCATTCGTTGATCTCCCATTAAGAGTCTCTTAACCCACATGATCCTTTGCACTTTGACTTTAATTATCCAGACATTTGTTGGACTTCATGGACAACTCCCAAGAGTGAGGATAGTGGGGAATTCAAATTTATTGAATGTATTCGTGATGCTTTTTTAGTTCAACATGTCGATAAACCTACAAGGTTTAGGTTTGGTTGTAAACCTAATATACTTGATTTAATATTTACGAATAATGAAGACCTTATTTCAAATGTTCAGTACTGTAGCCCAATAGGACTGAGTGACCATGCTGTTTTGATATTTCATCTGAATTGTTACTCCATGTGACCCCTCTAATAGCAGGAAAAAAGTATATTTATATGATAAAGCTAATTTTACTGAAATGAGAGAAACCTTGTATTCGTTAGATTGGCCTAGTCTGTTGGCGCCAGCAGAAGATGATGTTGAACGTCAGTGGAGCATCTTCAAATATGAAGTAAAATCTGCTCAGGAGAAGTTTATTCCATCTAGAGTAATTTCTAGAGGGCAGGCATGGGGAAACAAAGGTGATTTCCCTGTTGATAATGACACGCTAAAGCTCATTAAGAAAAAAACACAGGAGTTGGGAGCGTTATCTTAGGGATAGAACAGAAAGCAAGAAAAAAGAGTATAACAGACTCCGTAATCGGGTCAAAACTGCCACTAGGTGGCTCCAGAAAAACTATGAAAGAAATATTGCGAAAGCTGTGAAATTAAATCCGAAGAAATTTTGGAAGTATGCCAGGTCAAAGACTAAAATCAAATCTGGAGTAGCTCCTCTTGTGAATTCACATTCATCTTCTTCAGAACTTAGTGAGACTGATAAAGAAAAGGCTGATATCTTACTTGATTATTTTTCTACTGTTTACACGGATGAGCCTGTTGATAACATTCCCAGTCTCCCTCAGCAAAACATTTTGGAAGAATTTTGTGATATTGAAATTACTGAAGACAAAGTCCTGTCTTTGCTTTCCAAACTTAATGTCTCGAAGTCTCCGGGACCAGATGAGTTTCACCCTCGGGTGCTGCGTGAGATTGCTCCAGCCATGTAGCTGGCCCTTTGAGTGTTATTTTCCAAACTTCTTTGCGGAGAGGAGTGGTTCCATCAGACTGGAAATCAGCAAATGTTAGTGCCGTTTTTAAGAAAGGTGATAGATCGCTGCCGTCGAACTATAGACCCATTAGTCTTACATGTATAGTGTGTAAGCTTATGGAATCAATGATTCGTGATGAGATTCTGGATCATATGACTATGAACAAATTATTTAGTGTCAAGCAGTATGGTTTCTTGCCTGGTCGTTCAACAATGCTCCAACTGATAAACGTAATTGATGAATGGTCTAGCGCTCTGGAGGAAAATGGGTCAATTGATGAAGGCCTTCGATAAGGTGCCCCACCGTCGGCTGCTTGCCAAGATTAGAAGTTATGGCATAAGTGAGTTGGTGGTAAATTGGATTGAGGCATTTCTAGTTGGGAGAAGACAGCGTGTATGTGTGAATGGAGAGTTTTCCAGTTGGGGTCTTGTCGCGAGTGGAATTCCACAAGGTAGTGTTCTTGGGCCTGTGTTGTTTGTGTTGTTTATAAATGATCTACCTGACACTATTTCCGAGAGTAGTGTTTATCTATTTGCTGACGACACTAAGATTTTCAAGTATATTAGAGATGAAAATGATTGTATTGCCCTTCAGAGGGATCTTGATAGGCTTCAGTGCTGGTCTGACAAATGGCTGCTAAGATTCAACCCTAAGAAATGTAGATCTAGTGTTCTCACCATTGGTAACTCCCAGTCTGCCCCAGCAATTAGGCCATTTGTGTATAATATGACATGTGATAATTCACCAAGTGCCCTCATGCAAGTGTCATCTGAAAAAGATTTGGGAGTGGTGATTGATGATAAGCTGAATTTTGAAGAACATCTTCATACAAAGATCAATATAAGCAAATAGTCTAATGAATTTAATCAGACGAACCTTTGTTTATTTAGATAAGGAAAATTTCTCCCTTTTGTACACTCGCTTGTTCGCCCTCAAATAGAGTACGCTCATGCGGTGTGGAGCCCCCACCTAAAAAGCATATCCATGCTTTGGAAAATGTCCAAAGAAGAGCGACTAGATTAGTCCCAGAGTTAAAGGGGCTGCCTTATAATATATGCACAACGATTGAGACAGTTGAATATCCCTACTTTAGCTTACAGGAGGGCTCGAGGTGATATGATTGAATTGTACAAGATTTTTAATAAATATGATTCTGATGTAACACCAAATCTTGTGTTACAATCCAGAGATCAGACAAGAGGGCATAGTAAGAAATTGTTTATTCCTAGGACCAAAACTCAGAGGTACAAAAATTCTTTTTATGTACGAATACGTAAACCATGGAATAATCTTTCTAACGACACCATTACTGCCCCGAGTGTGCACAGTTTTGAATTAGCATTGGATAGGTGCTGGAAAAGTGAGCCGATTAAGTACGACTATGAGTCGCCTGCACCAGGAAATGATCCAGCCATCTTAAAAAGGAAGAAGAACTTGGAACTGAATACAGAGCTCAGAGGCCTAGTGCCTGCGTTCAGTATCTTCTCTCTCTCTCTCTCTTAGCTGATCCCTCCACTACTTTGGAGATTCCTGGGGTCCAATCAGAGTATATACATAGATCCAGCAGATTAGGAATTTTGAACAGACTTTGAACGGCATACATCAATTTTGTGAAGAAAGAAAAGGGATAGCAGAAGTAGGCTACTATGAATTTCAGAGGGCAGGCAAGGTTGGTAGGTTAATAAGGTAGCACAAGTAAAGTGCTGAGGGTCATCACTATCATAGGAGCTTAGACAAGTAGAATAATCTACAAGACAGTCTTTGACTCTGTTGATGAAGTCCCCACGGAGATGGTTAAGATTGGGACAGGCTCCAACGAAGTGCTCCACAGTTTCATCATCCAACTTACATAGGGGACAGATACATGTAGAAGATTTCTTTAATGTGCAGAGACGGCTTTGTGTCAAGTATGTAGAAGTGAGTAGTTGGGCTCTCACTATGAGTGCATGCCGAATGGTAGGTGATGGAGGATTCTTGGGATATAGAAGATTAACAGATGGTGGAACGTTGTCTATCCAGAATCTGAGAGAAGACTTGGAGCGGATTCCCTGTAGGGTGAGATGTCTAACAGCTTGAAAGACTTTGTATTTAGACATACGTTTCCAGGTTAAGTATGAAGGTGGATTCACGATGAGGCTATGCAGATCTGGGAGGTCATATTTCCTCACTGTCACTTGTAGAACTTGTATGGTAGATGTTCCAGCATTGAAGGCTGCTAAGAACGTTCTGAATTCAAAGCGACTATGGTCGAGGGCGATGAGTTGTCCAAGAAGCAATAGCCTGTCGAGATCAATCTGCACTGAAACCGGCAAAAGGTTCGTCAGCAAAAACACAATCTCATCTGCAGCTGATTTTGGCACCCCAAGGATCTGCTTAAAGAGGTGAGACTGAGTCCTGTCAAGCTTCAGCAGCATAGATTTTGTGAATTTGATTATGGATGAGCCATGCAGCATCCTGGGAATACAAAACGTTTTCCAAAGCTGAGGTACGAGAGTGGGGATGAGTCCGCCTGTATAGGCACCTGTGCCGGTAAGGGAGTAAAACGTACGAAGACCGACTCCGATGATGTTATCAGTAGGATCGAATCGTGCCCCCGATTTAGTGATCCCAAGATGTGGATGACTCTCTCTCTCCTCTACGATGGAACCACTCACTTCCCAAGATGATCTCGTAAGCTGTTTGGTCTTGTTGGTTACCACCACTGCACATTTAGAAGGATTGAATCTGTAGTGCCATTGCTGAGCATAGTTAAAGGGAAAGTTCACCCCGAAGATTACTTGAGTTTAAAAAATGCAGAAAAAATAAAGAAAAATATTGGCGAAAGTTTGGACAAAATCCGTTAAAGAATAACAGAGTTATGGACTTTTGAAATTTTGATTTTGTGACGTCACATGCGAGCAGCTCCTCCATTATGTAATGTGATAAATATTCCATAAAATACAGTTTTCTCAGAAAATTTAGAATATTTTCGTCTGTGCATTTGATATATTGTCAGAAATGTTATTCAATACTAGATTCTGAAAAGAAACAATATTAATTTATCGTGGAACGTAAAAAAAATGCGAATATATGGAATATTCATTACATGACCAATGGGCAGCTGCTCGCATGTGACGTCACGAATCCAAAACTTTAAATACTCATAACTCTTTTATTATTTGACCGATTTTCATCAAACCTTCGCCAATATTTTTCTTTATTTTTTCTGCATTTTTTAAACTCAAGTAATCTTCAGGGTGAACTTTCCCTTTAAAGGCAATCTCTAACATTAGCTGCAACTCTGTTGAAGAGGTAGCGATGAGTGCAACATCGTCAGCAAGGACTACCAAGCCGGAAAAACGACCGTCTATTATGCATCCAAGATTCTTCTCACGCAATATCTTAATCAGGCCATCGACAAATGCAGTATACAATGTAGGAGATAAGACCCCACCTTGCCTTACGCCTTGGGTGACAGATATTGAGTTGCTGGCCTGACCCTTCCAGAAGACTTTGCTTTCTAGACCTTTGTACATTGATTCTAACATATCCTGGATGCATGGGTTTAACTTAGAAGACCTCAGCTTGAGAAAGAGACCCCTATGCCATACAGTGTCAAAGGCCTTTTCAGCGTCGAGGAGAGCTAGGTAAGTTGGCTGTTTGTGAACAGTATTCAGTTCAGTGATAAGCTCGAGTGAGACAGAGGTAAGTATATAGACAGGAGAACCCCTTCCTGAATCCAAATTGAAGTTCATCTGGGATGTTACTGGAGTAGAGTTGATGTTCAATATGGGGTTTGAGAGATAGTTCCAGAAGCTTACATAGAACAGATGTCAGAGTTATCCCTCTGTAATTCCTTGGATCATGTGGGTCTTGCCCTTTCCCTTTATGAAGTGGAAGAATGAGTCCCTCCTTGCTTTAGGACAATATGCATGATGTAAGAGGGAATTGAACAGAGCTAGTAAGAGTCGGCGAGCCGTATCCCCAAGGTTCTTAATATGCTCAGGGGAGACATTATCAATGCCTGCCGCTTTACCCATCTTTAGTCGTTTGATAGCTTCGTCGATGTCTAAAGACGTAAGGTGGATACTGCTGACTGCCTCCAGATCTAATCCATGGTCATGATGGTTGCAAGGTTGATCTTGGTAAGGACTGCATTCCATAGATTGACTCGACACATGATCATCAGAGAGAGTATCACTCACAGCATTATCAGATGACAGAGATGAGAAATAAAGCTGCCAGCCATGAAGCATATCTTCACCTTCATAAAGATGGTCATTTTATGAGAGTTTATTCACATCAGTCTGGGCAGTGTCAGCTCCACGGTTCCTCTTCACAATGTGGTAGAACAATTTACTGTTGGAACTAGGCACACTCTATTTCTGAAATGAGGTAGTTTCTCATTTGAGCTCTAGACTGCCGTAAGCTTCTCCAGAAGGATTTTTTGGCATTGATATGGTCTTTACTGGTGTGGTCTTTGTTGTCCGGACAGGATAGTAACCACACCTTCCTTGCTTCCTTAGCTGCATCGTATGCCCTGCTAACTTCAGCATTCCACTCAGGTTTTCCTTTTCTGTTTCCAGAAGGGAAGGAATTGAGGTAGTTCAAGTAGTGAATGGGCTATCATAGACTCAGTAAGAGAGGAAAGCAGGTTTTCAGCCTCTTGAGGATGGATATCCTTTGTGTTCCTAATACTCCGAAAGAGGTCTCTTATTGCTGTCTTTTCATTGGAATTGTATAGGAGTTCTTGATGGTGTCATGACTAAGTTTTTGCCACTTTACTTTGAGTCTTTTGATGGTAGAGCAGCGTTGCGCATCTGTTGCAGGACAGTTGTAAACCATGGCATCGTAAGACCTGATTGCCGTGACTAGTAAGTGATCTGAGGTGTTTGTGGGGTCATCTTTCTCTGCCTCGATGTTACTGTAACGATGCTTGTCTCTTGAGGGAACCAGAAAGGTATCTAGACAAGACTTATGTCTTCCATCATCTGAGCAAAATGTGTAGTCCGTTGAACTGAAGTGAATGGAGGTGAGACTACAGAGACACTCTCGAGAAAGGAATTCCAAGAGAATGGGAAGTGTCTTCTTAGTGTTTGGGTGGATCATATCTACATTGAAGTCCCCAGCAATGATTGGAGAAGACCCCTTTGAGTTCCCAAGTAATTGCGAGAGAAGAGACATACAGGCATGATAATCAGTCTGATCAGAGGTAGACACCCCACATGGCAAGTAACAGCATATTAAGGTGAAACATTCCTTTAGTTAGTGTCGTTCAATTTAACTTGAATAGCAAGAATTCTTGAAGAGGGACATTTGATCTCCTTGCAGTCCACTATCAATGATTTCCTGATAAATAGAGCGATGCCACCTTTCCCTCTTTTGGTACGAAGATTGAGTGACCCATCTAATTTCTCTGCAGGTTTGTGGAAGGTGAGATGTTGATCACTCACCAGTTCTAACATAACAGTCATGCTCTTGCAGCCAGTGTTCTTGAATGGCCAGAACATCAAATTTCGAGAGTTGATCTTTAGCGTATGCAGTGATGGTATTGAAGCCCCTAACATTAAGTGTACCAAGGGAGAGTTTTTTAGGGACGCTAGGTATCCCTAGGATAAATAATCGAATACGTGATCGATCAACTTCACGCCGCGCCGGCGTGCGCATGCTCAGCGCCGCCCACCTAGCTAGCTAGCTAGCTAGTAACGTAAACGCGAATTGCGAAGGCGATGATGATCATGTCAAGATTAATTGCTGCAAACCGGATCTTGAATACAATTAGGGTTCGTATAAACATAGACGTCAGAGGTGCAGGTGGTAGGTCTATGGTATAAACAATGTTAGATAATCACTTTCTTTCATCTCGAAGTTGGTAACGTACCGTACTATCCCGTATAAAATGGAATTTTGTTGCCATTCTTTTCAAACGACATTCAGTCGGACGGGGGTGCGGTGGTGGTTGACTTGCGACTGGCTAACTCCAGGGAGCTCTGCCTAACGCGTACGGCGGCGGCGGAGCTCCGAGCTCCCTGGAGTTAGCGACAGGCATGAGTTGACAAGCTAGCCCCAATCGGTTTCGTCGTGCATGGTCATAGACATGGTTCGGCATTCTCGTGAAAAATAGCCACCCCGCATTCACTTTGTACATGCAGTTTATTGCGTGTAAATGCCTATGAGGGTTCACATCCTCCATTGACTTTACACGGCCACGGCAGTGTGTGTGTGTACACACTCGATGACCGGTGGCTTATTTCACGAGATGGCCCATTCTTGACAAGCAGACAAGAATACGAATGAAGATTGTGACAGTGATCATGGTGATCTGTAATATTTGCTTTGGTTTTCATTTTTTCTTCAATCTTGATTCTACATTCCTGTATAGTCAAGGATTGTATTTCCGAACAGATTATATTACCGAACGTGTACAGTTAACTTAAGCGCCTGAAATGGGTTTTCATACGCGTGGGATTACGTGTATGAAAAGCACACTATTATTTAGACCAAAAGCTTCAGTCTCTCTGTATCGTCGGTTGTTCCGCTGAGACTGCGTCTGGCTCCACTAGACCTCCGTACATAGAGACTGAAAGACCGTACTAGCCGTAGTATGTGGCCAATCTCTGTAATCCAATACACAGATTGTGTGTGTGTGTCGGTGTGTATTGCCAGTGTATGTCGATATGCACTGTGCAGTGGATCGGACATAAGGTATCAAAAACTACAACTATACCAGCTCGGTAGTCATAATATTTGAACTTTTTATACCTCTGACATTTTATTTCTGTCATTTTAAATGGTCCACATTATGTATAGTTCTAACTATAGTATATAAATAGATCTAGAGGGGAAATGGAGAAAAAACAGTAGATCTAGTGTGGTTACAAAACGGCCGCCGTGCAGACCGGCTGATCGTCCCCCTGCTGTGTACATAACGTCTTGCCGTCTGTCTATGGGGAAGGTCGATAAATGTCAGAAATATTAAAGATTTCCCCATAACAGACGGCTATTTCTGTCTAACTATTATTGAGTATTGAAACAAAGGTTGTGTCGTTTTCCCATAGGTTTCACACGTTTGGAAATACAGTACCTTTTTCAAGGGAACCAAAATGCCGCGTCGGGAAGGGGTTCACTCGGAAGGGAATATCGTATTAAATCTACGTTGTCTTTTTAAAGTTCCATCAACTTCTTTCTCTGTAGGACTTTGAGCATTCATTATGTCAGTTTGACAGATATTCGTCTGATATTTTATTTGCTATCGTTGATTTTCTGAAAAGTGTTCGGACATTGGATCCACCATCATACAGTTCAAAATTGTTGAGTGTTGACTGTTGTGTTGACGATTAGACTTTAGTCTAGATCCACTCACACTTATGCGAGGTTATTGGAGATAGATCTAAAGACAAAAAATAGTTGTAAAAAATTGAATCTAACATTAGATCTAATTCTAAGTTACTGATAGATACTTGCAATAAGTACTAGCAATATAAAAAAAATTTACGATTAACTTAATCCTTTCAGGACAGGAATTATTCAAGGGCTAAATTGATCACTTTTTGTTCATCAAACTGGCAACAATGACTTAATTTCTATTAGTGCTACATGGTTCTAATAAGGTGTAATATTGAAAACAATATACAGGTTAGAAATTGTGTCGAATAGTTGAAAAAGTTGCCAATTTTGAGAAAAGAATGATTTTGAACCTCTCAATGTGTTGCCAGTTTAAGGATTTCAAAGCTTATTCTTGTTTTTTAAATTCCAGTCATTGAATGCAATGGGTGATGCAACAAAAATTGACATAATGTGTGCAGAAAATTTTGCTCTTTCTACTCATGGATCTGGTATATTTTTTTGAGCTCTGAATCAAAAGTTATTGAGCCAAACCACAAAATGTGGTCAATTGTCTTGAAAGGGTTAACTATCTAACTGTTAGGAAAAAGGCAGTGTATACAGCCACACACGTGTGTCCAGTGGCGGATCCAGGCTCCCCTGGGACCGAAAAGGGGTCCCAAAAATGCTGAGGACCTTTTTTTTTGCTTGTCAGAGATTTTTTGAACGAAAGAGGCGCCCAAAAATGCTGAGGACCTTTTTTTTTTTTTTTTGCTTGTCAGAAAATTTTGTAAAGATTAAGCCCCCTCCCTCAAGAAATCCTGGATCAACCACTGCATGTGTCTCTACCATACGGCCGCACATGTGTGGCTGTATCCAGTTATAACTCTGTTCATTGGATAAGTGGCTGAATCCATCACCCGGCCTGAGGATACAGCCACACGCGTCTAACATTACTTAGACTCTGCGCAGTGGCGCGGCATGTAGCAAGTGCATAGCACGAGCGATGTGTATAGTTATGCAACTCACTGTACATGTTGCAAAACTTCATCATGAAGGTTTTATGTCTTGAAATTCACTCACTGACATAGAAAAATATACAAACAATATTTTTTACTTCATTGTCATCTGATGACAATGAAGTAAAAATATTGTTTGTATGTCAGTGAATTTCAAGAGATAAAACCTTGATGATGAAGTTTTGCAACATGTACCGTTACATAAATATACACATCGCTGACGCTTGTGCTATGCATTTGCTATGTGCGGCGCCGGCGCGCTGCGCAGAGTCTAAGTGTCGCAGAGACTTTTAGATGCATGTGGCCGTATGCTAGAGACACGTGCGTGTGGCTGTATACACTGCCTAGGAAAAAATGGCACAATTAACCTGAAAAAATCTGTTGAAAACTTTTGTCAGTGCTTTAGGGCAGCTGGGCTATTAAAGGCTAACTCCAGGCGGCGGACGGCGGTGAAAAGCTCCCTGAAGTTTAGGTTAAAGCCAGTGTAATAATAGTATGGCTAGAAGCCTAGAGTGTCCAAGTCTGTGCGGTGCCCTTGTCTGCGCACACACGTAACTGCGCTATTCTGATAAAACAAAACACGCAATGAATCTTTATCATAGTGATAGGTATTCATGCAAAAAACGAGTCAAATTATTGAAAAAAGGTCTTATTTCAGACATTTTATTCACAAGCCTCAAAATGTTTTTCACGCCAAAACTCCCGAAATGCATGTCAAATGAATGAGTGCGTAGACATGGGCACCATTGTTTATTCAATATCAAAATGACATGGCTGCCATTTCTTGTGAAAATTTGATTTGATTTGATTTGATTCGGTTTATTGTAATAAAAGAACATGCAGCTGGACAGCTGAAATTGCTCAATTTACAAAGTCATATTTACAAAACAATAAACGATCAAAATGAGAATAACTAGAACATACAACCATAGATCTTGAATAACAAAAAATACTAAATAAAACTCTAAAATATTGCATCAAAATCTAAAAATATAATATAATTAAAACTTCTGTGTCATCAAAGGTAAGAGGAAAAGGAGTGAGAGGAGTAGAAAAGAAGAAAAGGAACGAAAAGTTGAGGAAGAGTTAAAGAGAGAGAGAGACAGAGAAAATAGAAAGTGAACAAAGGCATACATACACATACACATACATATATACACACACACATACATACATATATATATATATATATATATATATATATATACATATATATATATATATATATACGTATATATATATATATATATATATACATATATATATATATATATATATATATATATATATATATATATACATATACATATACATACACACATACACATATATATATTGAAAGGAGAAAAAGAGAGAGAAAGAGAGAGAGAGCTAGAAATAGAGAAGTTTCCAAGAAGAAAAAAAGAAAGAAAATTTGATCAGAGAATATAAGAATATAAGAAAAGAGGGATAGAGAGGGAAAGAGGAAGACAGAGTAGAAATATGGAATACATTTTGCTGGAAATGGCATTGTTCTTGCTCTAATACTGAAGAGATTTTTTGCAACCTTACTCTTTAGCATTTCAGGAATATTATAAAATCAAGCTTTAGAGAAATATTAGAGAAATTCATGTTCATTTTCAGGTCAAAATCTTAGGTGCACAGACATACATGTAGGGCTCCCCATCATACTTTGAAGGCGCCTTGAGCAGTGCATCCTGTAAAACATGGAAACTATCGGCTTTCCCGCCCAGCAAAGATGCACTAAGTAGTCTAATTTTGAGTTTTTTGAACCCGCTTTAGAAATCACAAGGATATTGGCATTTCCAGCAAAATGTATTATGAGGTAAGAACTTGATATTTAAACGAAAATTTTGATCGTACCTTGCTTTCTTTTGAAGCAAATGGAACGAAACTGGGGACCTTGGAGTAAAAAATAGATGTACATTTGCACCTGGAGCTCCGCTGCCTGAACTCCCTGGAGTTACCTCAGCTCTGGGATGGATATGTGCGCAGTATTGATATTATTAATGTTCTTTTTCCTCTGCATTACAGATATTCAGTAGATGTGGAAGTGCGTGGAGTGCCGATCAGCTCACACATTCAAGACTTAGTCAAACATTGTTGAAAATGGAGGTAAGTAGCGGAGAACGACAGATGTCTTCAGAAGAACCCAGGAGGTTCGCGAGGCCTGACGAAGTAAACTATGCCTTGAAACAGGACATGGGTGAGGGCTACACTAGAAGGACCATTGAGATTTCAGCTCTAGGTACCAAATACACCATGGTGTATGGAGAGTGGGTTCCTGTCCATAGGCCAGTTGAGGGGTGTCCTGCAGTTATCTGTATCCATGGTACACCGGCAACTGAGGGCGCCTTTCGGCCAATCGGCAGACGTATCGCGTCGGGCGGATACAAGGTGTTGGCTGTCAACTTTCCAGGTGAGATTCTTATTGATGGTAATCACCCGGGTCTTGATGCCTGTTCGGCATCCGCGTCCATGACTTTCTGAAAAGCACCCTAAATGAGGATTTAAGTCGAGAGGTTTTTGATACCCTATTCAGGGAAACCCATGAAAAAATTTCTGATTTTTAGATCTTTAACAGGTATTTTTTAGATCTTGCATAGTATTGTACACCCTTTTCGAGGATTTGTTCTTCTTGGCCCTTTCTTTACCAAAAGGATGATTTAAAGACAAGTACATGTATTTACTTTGGAACACATTACAGAATGATGTTTTCATTGAAAGAATAGAAAAGAACCTCTTTGGATTCTTTTTATTATGTATTTTCAGATTTGCTGCTATTGACCGCCTCCTGAATGTACTGTCAAATTTCCTACCCTTTTCAA
The DNA here is from genome assembly GCA_025618425.1 of Heliocidaris tuberculata. Taxonomy (NCBI): domain Eukaryota; kingdom Metazoa; phylum Echinodermata; class Echinoidea; order Camarodonta; family Echinometridae; genus Heliocidaris; species Heliocidaris tuberculata. The sequence goes on from CM046843.1 coordinate 30,321,480, forward strand.
GGATCTTTTCTCATCAGTGAATTTGATACCTTTTTTCAGAATTTTTCTGGTTTCGATACCCTAAATGAGATCCCCGGGTTACTTGTCTGGTGGTGAAAAAACAACCCTTTTTACTCGTTTTCATGGACGCGGATGCCGTACAGGCCTCAATGAGACATACACCCCCGGGGGGTAATCATATACGTGCTCATGGAACTATGTTGCAACGTCAGACAAACTTATAATCAGCTTTTGTTTTGTCTATAGAGCAAATTGTGTTCGAGGAGCATATGTATAACATCAACTCATCTTATTGCTTCATTACTGAATTTCCTTTTGTAAAAACTTGTGTAAACTGATCCGTTTGGTCTACCAACTACTCTATTAGTAAATTTGCTTATGATTTTTTGGAATCTAAAAGTATTTTGATGTACATAAATGTCTTTTTTCTCTTGTACTTGTACTCTTTTATTCCCTTACTTCTCTATCCTTCACTGCCCAGAGCACTCTACAGAGTGGATTTGGTGCATTGTAAATCATATGAATTATTATTATTATTATTATTTCTCAATACATACAGGTATGGGTTACACACAGATTGATCCTGAGAGAAGATATAACTACTCAACTTCTGATAAAGCTGAACTTGTCAAGGGTTTTATCACAGCTCTACGGTTAGATAGGTGAGCTGTATTGATATGTTTTACAGGAAAAATAATGTAATTTTTTCAGGGATTCTTTTAATTCATATAAGGCTTGATCTCCGTGTAAAATTGTATGCACTGCTTTGATGATAAGAAAAAAAAATCTTCATTGAGGGCTCTTTTTTATTTACCGGGGTGTTTTTTTTACTATCTTGTGACCTAAACAGTTAATTTTTATCTTGTACCTCAGGGCGGCAAGTAATTAACATTCATATGCAGCATTTATGCAATGTTTATCTCTAGAAATATTATGCTTATTTTTCTATACTGCATGGCCCGAATTCACAAAGGTGGTAATAGTTTTGTACCATGGTTTATGCAGATTTTGTGGTATACATATAAGTGCGCTTGATTTCGCGCGTACACTTAGGAAGATCCAATAATGAACGCGCGTGATTAGCAAAGTGCGCAAATTTTACGCTAGTTGCCATGGTTTAGACCATGGTTTATGTAAATTTACGCACAGTTTATTTCAATTAATTTACATAAACCATGGTCTAAACCATGGCAACTAGCGTAAAATTTGCGCACTTTGCTAATCACGCGCGTTCATTATTGGATCTTTCTAAGTGTACGCGCGAAATCAAGCGCACTTATACCACAAAATCTGCATAAACCATGGTACAAAACTATTACCACCTTTGTGAATTCGGGCCCATATGTTTCATTGTTAAAAACAGACCTGTGTTAATCTTGTTGTTCTTGTTGTTCTTGTTCTTGGGGTCTACACTTTTATGGTAATCTAATTTTGAATAAAAGCAATTCTATCTGCTTTGAAACACTTGCGTGCTTTTGGGTGTTTCACAAAACTAGTTGAGAAATAATTAAAACAAATATGAGAAAGGAAACAAATTAGATAAAAAAACTCAGGGAGTATTTTTAAGTTAAGTGCATAATCTGACTTGCTTTTGTGATTTTTTAAAGTGATTTTATACCTGGCTATTATGCTCTATGCTTGTGCATTTCAGCTGAAGTGGCTGAATTTGTTTTCATGGGCAAAGTGAACTTGGGATATATATCAGATTTTTCCATTAGTTTCTAGTCTTCATATGTGTAATCCTTGTATGTATTTTACATGTATTTGATTCTGTTTAATTCATATTGCAGTGTTGCCATGGTTATGGGTCATTCTCTTGGTAGTCATGTTGTCGGATCTTTAGCAGCAGATCCAGAACTAGAAGGCATTGTACAATCAGCTTGCTTTCTCTGCGGGACAGGGATCACTCCTCATAGGTAGGTTTATCTTGCCAGTACTTTAACCCTTTCATGACAGGAATTATTTAAAGGGAAATCCAACCTTAATAGCAAGTTGCTTTGAAAGAAAGAGGAAAAATCAGAGAAGCAGATTGGTGAAAGTTTGAACGAAATCGGACAAGCAATAAGAAAGTTATGAATTTTTGAAAGTTGTAATCACTATGCATATGGAATTTCAAATTGGCCAAACAGGTAATGTCACTGTGATGTAGCTGTGGACAACTCGCCCATTCGCTCTAACACACAAAATGACTAAAATGTCACTTTTTTTCAAAATGCATCACTCAGTAGGATCTTTTCATTCATGAGGACCTATAACAATATGCTATCTCCAATATATTTTGAGTACTGCCCCGAGGGTAAAAGCGCCTCGAAGAAAACCGCAAATTAATGATATTTTTGTGTACGACAAATGGGAGAGTTGTCCACAAAAATGTCACAATTGACTCACCAAATTGCCAATTTGAGATTTGCATAGATGCAGTGATCTCATTTTTCAAACATCCATAACTTTCTTAGTCCTTGTCCGATTTCTTTCAAACTTTCACCATCCTGTTTGTCTTATTTTTCTGCTTTCACACAAATCATTTTATTACCAAGGTTGGATTGCCCTTTAAGGGCTAAAGTGATCACATTTTCTTCTTCAAACTGGCAACAATATTTTTCTATTAGTGCTACATGGTTCTAATAAGGTGTAATGTCTTTGAAAACAATAAACATGATTGGGGATTTTGTCAATAGTTTGCTAAAAACAATGATTTTGTACTCCTCAAAGAATAGTGTGTGCAGAAATTTGTGCTCTTTCTTCTCATACATTTGGTATATTTTTTTAGAGCTCTGAATCAAAAGTTATTGCGCCAAACCACAAAATGTCAATTTTCTCAAAAGGGTTAGAGGGGAGAAAACTTCCAACATATATGTATGTTTTTCTCTAGGTATGTTTGGATAGAAGAAAAGCAACTTGAGACTATAGTGATCAAGTGTTGGCCCTTGATCTGTTTGTCAAGAGACTATACATGTATATCATAGGTCTTGAAAAGACATGGGATTAAATGTTTTTAGCCATTACAGTGTTTCTAAGTGTAAAAAGATGTATTACACATGATATTTTGAGGAACAAGTTTTCAAAGTTGCATTTTTTGAATTTTTTTTCATTGTTCAAATTGATACAAACCTAGATCTGTGAATATTGAAAAAGAAAGACACCCTTCTTTATCTTAAGAGATTTGTTACAGCATCAAATTTTGGCGGTTTAAACTGCTTAAGCCCACCGCACACTATACGATCGACTACGATCTGATTTTTGAAATAAATTGCAATAGCATTAAATATAAGCATTTTAACAAGTGAAAGCTACCTGATTCAGGTTCTGAACAATAATATGAATACTCAACATAGGAATTTGGTGTGATGTCAGCCTTAAAGGGCAATCCAACCTTGGTAATAAGATGATTTGTGTGAAAGCAGAAAAATAAGAAAAACAGGATGGCGAAAGTTTGAAAGAAATCGGACAAGGACTAAGAAAGTTATGGATGTTTGAAAAATGAGATCACTACATCTATGCGATTCTCAAATTGGCAATTTGGTGAGTCAATTGTGACACAAAAATATTAATTTGCAGTTTTCTTTGAGGCGCTTTTACCCTCGGGGCTGTACTCAAAATATATTGGAGATAGCATATTGTTATAGGTCTTCATGAATGAAAAGATCCTACTGAGTAATGCATTTTGAAAAAAAGTGACATTTTAGTCATTTTGTGTGTTAGAACGAATGGGGAAGTTGTCCACAGCTACATCACAGTGACATTACCTATTCGGCCAATTTGAAATTCCCGTAAGCATAGTGATTACAACTTTCAAAAATTCATAACTTTCTTATTGCTTGTCCCATTTCGTTCAAACTTTCACCAATCTGCTTCTCTGATTTTTCCTCTTTCTTTCAAAGTGACTTGCTATTAAGGTTGGATTTCCCTTTAAATTCGGAATAAGGGCCAAATCAGTTTCAAATTGTAGACAATCGCAGGACTGCTCTGATGTCACTACGATTCGGAGCCGATTTGGCCTTTCCTCCAACTAGAAGGCTCGTCATAGGCCGTAATTTCGATTTTACTAGATCTATGTAACTATTCAGAACCTCAGTCATACATATTTCATGTGTTTAACTGTTTACATGTATATCTAATGCTACATGTATAACATTTTATTTCAAAATCGGATCGTAGACCGATCGTATAATGTGCGGTGGGATTTACATGTACATCACTGAGGAATTAAATATATTGAAGTTTAAATCTTGCTCTCTCTGAATACTATCCATGGCATTTTAAAGATTGATCTTTGAACAGAATTGTCCTACATTTTCTCCACTGATATTTTCTCTGGGCTTTATTTCGCAAAAGTTATGGAATGGTATTGGATTGGATTGGATTGGCTTGGCTTGGGTTGATTTTTTTTTTAAAGGTTAAGTTTAGGTTTAGGTTTACGTTTAGGGTCCATATTAGGGTTAGATATAGTGGTAGATTTAGGGTTGAAGTATATAATTTGATAATTGTTAGAAATTGACTGCAGAGGCACTATTTCTGGAGCATGGGCCATACAATCTTAAAGGGAAAGTCCACCCTGGTATTAAATTGATTTAAACAAAAGAAGAAAAAGGAGAGAAGCATATCAGTGAAAGTTTGAGCGAAATCCGATAAGAAATAAGAAAGTTATGAATTTTTGAAGTTGTAATCAATCAAACACAAATTGGCAGCTCCTTGACGTATCTTCAAGCTCCTCCCCCATTCGCTCAGTACAGAAAATCTCATAAATTTTAATTTTCTTAGTTTATGATGAAGGAATAGATTTGTTTCGTACAGGTTTTGTGTAAAAACATATTATATGAGCAACGATTATATATATATATCCTAGGTGCATGTATGATTGAATGTCTCCATGAAAATAATGATTTTAGGGGTACAGGGCAAATGGGAGAGGAGCTCGCAAGATGCGTCTTGTTTCTTATCAGACTTTGCTCAAACTTTCACTAATCTGTTCCCTTTAAAACTTGAAAGGTTCAATTTTTTTTCCTTGGCAAACAGGTTATATAAGAGGATAAACCTACCCATCTTGCCGCATCTCATATTCAAGTTGATGTACCTACCACTTATTGGCTGGATAGTGACGTATGTCATCGCACAGTTTGTATACAGGATGGGCTTTCGGGGCAGAACAGATGAAGCCCAAACCCTCTGCATCTACGAGGTCGCACAAATGAACTTTGACACGGTAAGAGGGTCACGCAAAGGGCAATTCTACATGATGTTGTACTAGACATTTTGACAATATTTTCAGGCTTGCTGATTGCACAAGGGATTGACGAAAATGTGTTTTTCGGTAATTATACGGGGTGGCCCAGAAAGAATGCAATACCTGAGATCTGCAATGTTAACGATATCATCAACCCATTATCATTTTTTTTTTATTGTGTAGAAAATTCTTTTCTGAGTAAATGACACCAAGATCATCAATTTTGGGTAAGGTGTTTTGATTCTACTGCTAGATTTGTGAGTCAATGTCATTTTCAAAATTTGCCACTTTTGCAAAAGTAGTCATGCTTAAAGCAGCAAGAAATTTGCCTGTGATGGCTTTCGATACTGTTTGTTGACAAATGCATGACTGCTCTGAAAAAGAAGACAACATTAATGAAATGGAGATTGTATGGAAAGCCGTTATAAGAAAATTATTCTCGCTTCTTCAAGCATGACTATTGTTGCAAAAATAGCAAATTTTGAAAATGACATTGCCTCAAAAACAATAGTAGTAGAATAAAAAATTCCTTACCCAAAATTGATGATCAAGGTGTCATTTTACTCTGAAAATTTTTTTCTACCCGATAAAATTAAAAAAAAATATTTGTGAATGATGTCGTTGAAATTGCAGATTCTATGTGTTGCATTTTTTTCTGGGCCATCCTGTATAGTGTCACCTGTTTGGCCATGTAAAGTGATTTTTTATTCTGTAGATGAAATGCTGGAGGATAAGCCTTGTGTGTCTGTTCTGTATGCACACATGTTTTTTCTTTCCTTCTTTTCTTCCCAAAATTATGAAACATTCAACATATATGTGATCATTAGTTAATATAGCACTAGGGTAGTACTTTAAGGATTACTCCTAAAACATATAATCTCCTTAATCATTTGTATGATACACAGACTGGAAACTTGTCAAAATGTCATACTTTACCGTGGAATCGCCTTACCATGCCCTTTTGCATTTCATTTCAATTCATTCACCCTTTTCATATCTGTCTGTATAGGATGCAAAAACTCATGAGGATTTACAGGGCATTGTATTGTGATTGAGTGGATCACATGGTATATTTCCTCCATATACATCCATTATATGGGTTTTCAGGGGAGAACCACAGAGGTGCAAGTCCAGAGCATCTATGAAACGTACCTCGTGGACCTCAGAGTGGTAAGAACATGATGTACCACCAACCCTGTGTTACCATTTAGCCACTCCATTGCCTTTTTGGGGGCTTTCTTTTAGTTTTCTTTATAAAGGCCATCAATTAAATGAAACATTATTAAAAGGACATGAAAGGAAATGAAATATCCAACCTCACGGTGTGTGAAAAAAAAAAAGGACAATTGATGATGATGATAGATAATTCTTTTTTTTTTGTGCATAATGATTATAATAATTGTAAGTTGGTTTATAGTTACTTTCTTCGCATGAGCGATAGAGGTCATTTGTACAAAATATACCTGTGGTACAGTGTATGATTATGAGACCAGTTTGGCATAGATACCATAGCTAGTACAGTGCTCATGGCATTCAAGGAATCCCTTCCCATGTTGTTCTCATTTAATTTTTCTGGGTCAAGAGGAGCAAATTTGGATCTTTCCGAACAACAGTTCCTTGCTGGGGCTTGAATCCCTGACCTTCTCCTTGGCAGTTAATTCAATCCTGTCTTTAAATCAAGATTTTGGTTTTATTGGGATGATGTTGGGAAAATTTTGTCTGAATTGCGTTGGCACTCATGGTGTATCGTATTTCATCTCTTTGAATCTGTTTCTCCTCTCAATCCCATATCTACATGTGTATTCTTTCATAACTCAAGAACCATTTGAGGTATGAACTTCAAACTTAGTGCTAGTATGTATCACCATAGGAAGACGATCTTAGTAGATTTGGGGGTACGTAGGTGAAAGGTCAAAGGTCACAGAGGTCAATTTCAGAAATTTCTGATGTTTGCCTCGTTCTCATGATAACTTAAGAACTATTTTTAGGGTATAAACTTCAAACTTGGTGTTGTCTTGTATCACTGTAGGTAGACGATCTGATTAGATTTTTGGGTACGTTGGTCAAAGATCAAAGGTCACAGAGGTCATTTACCATGATATTTCAGGTTTTTCAATATTTCAAGAACAGTTTCAGCCATCAACTGAATTTAGGTGGAGGGATAGGAGATGCAGTCGCATTCATCTTGTTGCTCTCTATTATTGTATTCTACTTATTTTCAAAATTGATTGAACTTTCTTGAAGAAAAAGGCTGCATATCTTCTTGAAAGCATGTCATTAAAAACGATATCTGTATTAATTTGCTGAATTGAGGAAACTGCTCTTTTGATTGATATTGAAGAAAATCTAAATTAAGAGGGAAATTTTTTTATTTTTTAAAAAATATCTCTTTGTGCAGTTTGCCCGAAATATAATGAGAATAGCTGAAAAAAGACTGCCGGTCCTGCTTTTCTTCTCCCTCAATGATACCGTTGTGGAATCGGAACTTCTCCAGGAAAACATTGATGTCCTAGGGATTCCAGAAGCAGACATCAAAGATTATGATGCTGATGGACAGTCAGAACACAGTTACAAAGGTAGGTTTGTCATCAATCAGTCAAAGCAAAAGGAAGTTTTTGTTCTATGACACATTGCATGCTCCCCTGGGAGGTATGTTCTCATTGAGGCCTGTATGGCATCCGCGTCCATGAAAATGAGTGAAAAGGGTTGATTTTTCACCACCATATGAGTAACCCGGGGATCTCGTTTTGGGTATCAAAAACAGGAGAGAAGAACCAATCCTCAAATAGGGTGTACAATATCAGGGTGTACAAAATCAGAATTTTTTCGTGGATTTTCCCTGAATAGGGTATCAAAAATCCTGTCAAAACCTCTCAACTTAAATCCTCGTTTAGGGTGCTTTTCAGAAAGTCATAGACGCGGATGCCGTACAGGCCTCGATGAGACATCCCCCCCCCCCCCCCCCCCACCGGGCATGCTCGAGGGACATTTGCTGCACAGTTAGTTTGCTACAACAACCAAAATCCTACCTTCAACCAAACAGTAAACTCTGAACCTACATGTAACCCTAACCCTAACCCTTACCCTTAAAGGCATTGATTAACTTTGCCCAGGATTGAAAAAAAAAATTACTGTTCCAGCTAATGCTGTAATCATAATTGCAAACCTTTAGCTCAGACACGAATCGCCTGAGTTTTATAAGCTGATCGATCGTTTATATATCAAGATATTTACGATTGAACATTGATGTCGGGATAGAGTACCACCGAACCCTAAAGAACTCTTATGGTTGGCATACCTCGCTCTATCACAGAATACCGTACGGGCTGGAAACCCGCTCTGAAATCGCCAAGCGCTGGTGCTTGGTTTTTGTGACTGCAGCGCAGCGAAGAAGCCGAGCGACTTGCGCTAGCGATTGATCGCGATTTTCTCTTTTTTAGGATAGTAAACGGGTTCCATTTCCTCTCATACTTTCACATATCCTTAATTATATATGTAGTTAGAGGACTGCACACAATTCACTGGCATTTGAGCTGATTTTACAATTTTTCACAAAGTTAATCAATCACTTTAAAGCTCATGTACAGTTTTGGTAGCAAAAAGGAAATTGAAAAGAAACGTGTTAAACATAGTCTCATGTTGTTTTCCATGTATCAAAAGATGTTTGTAGGAGATCACTTGGTATTCTATCAATGATTTCCGGTGAATTTAACCTTAAATATATGTAAGGAATGCTAGATGACAGCGATATACTGCCCTGCGCTGGGACCTTTCCACCCTGACCGCAGTCCCCGCACAACAATCAGGAGGCTTCGCACAGATATAGCATGTGTGTGTCACTGTGTGTAGGTTTTGAAGGCGTCTATGATGTACGGTGCATGCTGAAGTTGTTGGGAGTTAATTATATCCCTGACCCGGCACCTAAATTACTTTTTGCCCCTCATTTGTTTAATATGCCACTTTAGGACGCGAAATCTTCACAGCATCTTTGTATTGCTAGTATCTTGCTATTTATAAACAAAAATCCAATAAATCAGACGAAAAGTTTTTGAGGGCTTACCAGAACTAAACATTACTTTTAACTTAACCTAAACCGCCCCCCACCCCACCCCACCCCACCCCCCCCAAAAAAAAAAAAAAAAAAAAAAAAAAAAAAAAATCAACCTGAAACAAATTTTGCTGAAGTGAATTTTTGGTCACAAAATTTGTAAAAGGTAAATTGATAAAAGATTTTCTTCAAATTGGCAAGACAAATATTATGATGCCAGAGGACAATCAGAACACAATTACTATACAGAGGTAGGTTTGTCGTTGTCTTGTGAAGGATAGGTAATTTTCTTTATTTTTAAGCTGAAGTCCAGTGTTAGTCTTCAACACCAGTATTTTTCTTTAATTTGCTATACTATTCCATTGAAAATAGGAAAACATATGTAAAGAAAGCAGGTTTGTCAAGTTTGCAATCTTGAAATTGCAATCTGAATTCTTTCACAGATGGAAGCATTTTTTTGCATAGAATCCTAAATACACTACTAAGTCCATTTTGGTTATGCAAATTCTTACATATGTAAACAGAGTAGGTTTGTATACAAATACACAATCTTATAACTGGAATCTGAACCCTTTCACAGATGGAACCTTACGGAGAGTTGTACGCTTTGCTGCAGGGACACATCGACTCCAGTTTACCAATCCTGAGAAAACCAGTGCAGAGATGGTCTCTCTTCTTGATGCATTGGGGAAGAGATGATACTGCAAGACTATGGGTTGAGGAAATGTACAAGATGTAAGGAATACAGGCAGTAGTCTAACACTCACATACCTCGTACAGTGGAAACGCTGATACAACAAGATACCTGGGCCCCGTTGCATAAAACTTAACCATTAATAGTAACTCTGCTAACAATGGTAACTACCATGATGGTAACATCACTCAACAGCCAATCAAAATGAAGGTTTCCATGGGAGTTACCATTGATGGCAAAGTTACCGTTAATGGTAAGTTTTATGCAACGGGGCCCTGGGGTGGTATTCTGAGATTTATTTTATCTTGATTTTAGTGAAAAGATTTTAATTGTCATAACAAATTTCAAATTTCATTGGTGTTTGTGCTGATGAATTCCGCGTACGCAGCCACTTTGTGCAGGCATTAACCAATGATGTGCCATAAGCGTACATTTTGTTATGACAATTAAAATTATTTCACTAAAATCAAGATAAAATAAATCTCAGAATACCACCCCTGGTCTTTATGTTCTTTTGTCTTTTAACCCTGATATAAGAAGATTCCTGATATAACAAGGTAATTTTCATGGTCCACTTGTACTCGTTACAGAGAGTTCCACTATATTTGATATGCGCATATTTGTTTCTATACATGTGAATAATTGGTAAAGTTGAAAGTTGTAGGTACATGTAATTCTGTTAAAGCAGAAACTTTGCGTCTTTGAAACTTCCTCGAAATTTGCAGGCAGTTGAGGTTTGTGGAAATTTCATGCTGCAGATATTTGGACCACAACATGAATGCTTTGCTGTTCGTGAAAGTTTCTGGTTTGAAAGTGCTGATAGAAGGTTGATCAAGGTCATGGATTGTATTAAAGGAGAATAAAACGCTGTGGAAATATCAATTTTAATGAAAAGAGAGGATAGAGAGAAGCAATTTTAAAAAAGTTCCATCAAAATCGGTTAAGAAATGAGAGAGTTATGAAATTTTGAAGAGTCGCAATTTACTTTGTATGGCGATCCTCAAATTGGCAATGTTGCTTCAAAGTGACAGGTTTAGTAGTACAACTCTCCATGTTTTGTACACAAAATTTCATATTTTCCCCATTATCTCTCAAGGTGCAGCTTGTCTCCTTAGCTCAAGATATACATGTATCATGGGAAAATGTATTTGACACAACATATGTTGAGTTCACAAAAAGACAAGCAGTATATTTAGAGATAATGGAGAAAATATGAAATTTTGTGTACAAAACATATTGAGAGTTGTACTACTAAACCTGCCATTTTGAAGCAACATTGTCAATTTGAGGATCGCCATAGAAAGTAAATTGACACTTTTTCATAACTTTTTCATTTTGCAACCGATTTTGATGGAACTTTTTAAAAATTGCTTCTCTCTATCCTCTCTTTTAAAGGGATTGATTAACTTTGCCCAGGATTGAAAAAAAAAAAATCACTGTTCCAGCTAATGCTGTAATCATAATTGCAAACCTTTAGCTCAGACAGGAATCGCCTGAGTTTTATAAGCTGATCGGTCGTTTATATATCAAGATATTAACGATTGAACATTGATTTCGGGATAGAGTACCACCGAACCCTAAAGAACTCTTACGGTTGGCATACCTCGCTCTATCACAGAATACCGTACGGGCTGGAAACCCGCTCTGAAATCGGCAAGCGCTGGTGCTTGGTTTTTGTGACTGCAGCGCAGCGAAGAAGCCGAGCGACTTGCGCTAGCGATTGATCGCGATTTTCTCTTTTTTAGGATAGTAAACGGGTTCCATTTTCTCTCATACTTTCACATATCCTTAATTATATATGTAGTTAGAGGACTGCAAACAATTCACTGGCATATGAGCTGATTTTACAATTTTTTCACAAAGTTAATCAATCACTTTAATTGAAATGGATATTTCCCCAGGGTTTCATTCTCCTTTAAAATCTGATTGTACTGGTCTCATCTAGATAGTTATGCCTCAACGATAATTGTGATTTATTAGATTGAATTTCAGTCCATAGCAATATTGAATAAATCAAGTTTGCTTTCGTTCAATTTGTATAGATGCCAGATGCAATGTTCACTTTATACACACTGATGAGAGGGCGTCATAGCTGTATAAATTTTTTTTTTTACCCCTTCGACTTTAATAATGTACTTGATGCTGTCAGTTTTGCACAAAAGGTTATTCCCTTAATGGACACATTGGAGGCAGTGCTGTAGTCAAGTCCATCCCATCCGAGTCCGAGTCCGAGTCCCTGGAGTCTGAGTCCGAGTCCGAGTCTGAGTCCCGATGGGAACATCTTAGATTGCAATTTTGTTTTACGTCACATTATTTATATTATGATAAATGCCTTACTGTGAACTCTCTATAACATAAATAGTTTTTGGTTCATTGAAAACTTCCATTTGTCTGAGAATTTAATTCATTGTAACTTTTCTTAGTAAAAATGCGGACAACTATAAAGACTTGCTCACAAATGAGTGATTTGTCGCCGTGACATGTCGCTTGGTGCTTAAGAAGATTAAGTTCAGTAAGATTTCAGCTATTAACCCTAAAAATTCTGACAGAAGGTAAGAAAATTGAATTGGAAATGTTGAGATAAATGTCTGTGGTTAGATTTTCGGTGATGGTTTGGTGTACTGGTTGAATTTCGGAAGTTTTATTGACCAAAATACTCAAGTGAACATGCACTCTTTTTGTGCCAAGGTACATGTCTCGTTGACAAATGGCTCATATGTAAACAAGCTTATCAGGCCAAGTATTTTGCTTGTATCCATACTTATAATAGAGAGTTGACTGTATTGTTTATGTGATACCTCAGTAAAGAAAAGAAATACAAATTAATATTTGTTCATTTCAAAGGCCTGTAATTTTTTTTAAAACAAAATTCTATCAACATATCAATTATAAGTAAACAAAACACCAAAATAATAGGTTGAATGCCATTAAAGCCAGATTATAGAAAAGAAAGTTTCCAACTGAAATGGAGAATGCCATTAAAGCCAGATTATAGAAAAGAAAGTTTCCAACTGAAATGGAAAAAAGAGGGAAAAACAATATTTCACCAAGAACACCAATCATGCCAATAGTTCAATCTTATCAAATAGCTGACTTAAAGTAGTAAAAAGTGAATTGTCAAACCCTGATAAAATCCTTGTACATATATCAGCTAGTTCGTTAAACTGGCTTAATGGCTTATAATACGAGTACAAAATTAACATTCATTTTGGAAACTGACTACATGTAGTTCAGTCATGCATGACTGACTCGAGTAAAATGAAAGTAATTCTTCAACCGTAATAAAACCGTTTGACACTGCCAAAAATTATAAATTGCTCATTTAGACTTTTTGCCACATTTAACTTTTTGCCACAGGAACATGGGTTGCAAGTAAAAAGATAGAAGATCAAAACTGTAGTTCACAATACTGGCTTGAAATACAAGCAGAATAGTAATCTATTTGAGACTGCCCATACTGCAAGATATATCCAAGGCTATGGTCTATGGAGAAACGTGTGTTATAGATTAATCCATCTCCAAATGGTTAATATCAATTTCAATACTTATCTGTGTCATAACGAGTGTATACGAGCATAAAACAACTAATCTTAATGTCTATTTGGGCACATTCTCGTATGGTATACGGCGATCGATGTTAAGTTCATGTTCAAAATATCGCTCAATCGAGAAAGGTGCGCGAAAATAGCGGGTTTTATGTGTGCCCTGGGGTAATTTTTGAGCTAAATTTAAATTAAAAGCGGAAAACAGAAAAAATTACCCGTCTCGTTGCCGGTCTCGACCTGAGAAATAGGGACTCGAGTCCTACAGCACTGATTGGAGGGGGGGGGGGGGGGGGCTGGGTTCGATGCAAGATATTTGTGGAATCTGATCCCACTTCCTCCCCCAACTTTCAGATGACCAAAATATCTCGGCCTTTTTAAGGTTAGATTGGCAAGTGCTTCATGGTAAAGTCCTGAATGATTTTAAATTATTGGAGATGGTGCACCTTTTATGTCGAACTTGACATGAAATGGATAATCATAAGCAGCTCTTTTTAAAAGTGCTCTGGGGACAGTTGGTCTGGGCTCTATTTCGTCAAAGATATAGGGTTAGAGTTAGGGTTAGGTATAGTGTTTGGTCCAGGGCTGAAGTTAAGCAGTGAACCAGCGAAAACTGCAGGCGCACATAGTTTCCAAGCAAGGAACATCAATTAATGACTGACTAGACTATTTTACTACAACAACCAGACGAGGCGTAAATAGTCAATCTTGACCGAACGCAAAAAATACAATCGACAACAACAATGTTGAACTTTAGAATTCAGTTAATGTAGGAAATAACGTGGAGCTATTGTCACCGCATCAAGTGTCCTACAACCCTGCATCTTTGTGGTACACAATTTCCATAGATAATCTTCTCTGATACTATGTGTAGATTTAGCAGTTGTTGGAAATGTGATACTATGAAGTATAAGTTCATGTGTTAACCCATTTGTAAACGTCTCGACTTGGTAACGGTATGGCCGATTTTTTGTAAACTTGGTGTCAAAAAATGTGCAAGGCTTGGAAGAAAAAAGTCAGAAAGTTGTGTGGTGTGAAATGCACTTACTGTACTGGGGGGGGGGCCCTGGAAGGCCCCCCCCCCCCAGTACAGTAAGGGAAGGGTTATACCATGATTTCCATTTTTCTTTGAGTAGAAAATATTGGTTGATGTCTTGCCTAAGATGTTAGCTTTTTGATATACATGTACAGGTATTGAGAATTTAATTAATTGTGCAATATTTTGCTACATAGTTTATTTGGTATAGCATTCAAATTCTGTGTAACCGTAAATGTTGTTAAGTAATATTTGTATAAAATGTGTTGTTGTTCAGGTTACTACAACTAGCTTGCCTGCTTGCCCATGGCAACTAATATACTGATGGGCAAACCAATGAAAATTACACTTCCCCGAACTAGCAAGCATAGTACAAGTAATTATCTGAAAATGACATGAACAAACAAAATGCACTATTTACTATTCTTTTCATAATTATGAGGAGTAGTATACATGTAATTGATGGTCTTCCAAGTGAAATTGGTATTACGGCAAGTGCTTTTAAGACCAACTAGCCCTGTGGGAAGTGAAAATTCTTATATTGACTTAGCACAGAGGTGGCGGAACGTTGGGCTCGGACAATGGAAGTAGGGGGGCACCTTTTGTTTGGAGGACAAACGGTGCCCCCCCCCCCCCCTCACTTCCATTGTCCGAGCCTAACGTTCCACCACCCCTGTTGTAGCACCTTGATTCATGTCTGGCTAATCTGACATTTTGATCCGGTGACATTTGCTGCAGGCTGTATTTCGTCAAAGAAATAGGGCAAGGATTAGGATGGGCTTAACCCTAAAAGAGCCGGGGGCGGGGGGGGGGGGGGGGGGGGGGGGGGGGGTGGAATCCGCCCCCCCCCCCAACATTTGCTGCAGTATGTTCAAGGATAATTTCTTTTGTGCTGCGAGCTGTCTTGACTTTGTTGCCTACAGTCTTACGCATCCTTTGGGTTCCGTGACATTTGCTCCTGTGACAATGGGTGAATTCAAGTTTGGTGTTGAAAGCTGGTGTTGGTGTTGGGGCAGAACTAGCACCAGGCACAACACCAAACCGAACCTGAAACGAAGCTGGTGCTTGAATTGACTACACTAGGTGTTGAGCTATCAATAATGTGATTGGTATTATTTTTATAAACCCGAATTCAGTGTTAGAATAAGCAGCCCAATTCACGCTCTCAACACCAACACCAACACCAACACCGAACTTGAAATCACCCAATTGCTCTGGTCCAACTTTGCCATGTTAATCCTAAACCTAAACCTAACCCTAACCCTAATTCTAATCTTCACATTGTCCTTAACAAAAAACCATACATGACCTTGACCTTAACCTTTGACCTTTCGAGATATGGATGGAGGAGCAAATGTCGCAGGAGCAAAATGTCGCAGGAGCAAATGTCGTGTCACCATCCTTTGATAGCAAATTTATAAAATTTTGACCAACGGGTAAGGCGTAGCATCCAAAATCACCAAGCCGCGCGTGGCCATAATGATAGTTCCTACAATGATAGTTCCTACATGTGTATTGTACACAATGCAGAATTTTCAATTCGCGAATATGTAAATAATCAATTAGCGATAATTAAAAAGCCGTTTGAGTGAGATATAGATATGAAACTTTACGGGGTTATTCTTTATAAGATACTTTATAAGATCTGTGTGCCACGGGGGAGGGGTGGATTCCATCCATCCCCCCCCCCCTCCCGACTGAGAGAGCGCCAATATAACCCGGCCTTTTTAGGGTTAATGAGGTTTTGAAACCGCTACAGTGAATTTCTCGAGCAGCAGTTGTAGCCAGAGCGTGTATAATTGAGAGATTTGCTGTGTGAATGGACGGTTACTCCGTCGGTAATTTATGGATTCACTGCCAAGCAGTTTGATATATCATGAGTATTTTTTCATTCCGCTTCTCTTCTCTTAATGAAGCCATTGTTCATAAGCAAATATGTTTATGACGGTTACATGTCAAGGGAAAAAACTACTTTTATCATTTGTGCTATTACATGTGTGACAATTTGTCTGCATGGTGATTGAATTGAAGATGTATAATAATTGGTGAATTTGCCTTATGTAACAGATGAATTATTTTTTTGATAATATGAATAAAATTATTTTATCAAACTTCAGAAAAGGTAAACTTTCTTTATACTTTGTTATCTCTTGCTTATTTTGGGGTATTTTGCTGTCGGCTAAAATTGAAGAAATCTGAAAAATATATTCCTTCGGATTTTAGGAAATCTAGTTGAGTTTTAAAGAAAAGTGAATTTAAATAGGAAAGAGGAATGGAGAGAGAGAGAGAGAGAGAGAAAGAGGGGGAGAGACTGGACGGGGTGGGAAGACGGACCAGAATGAATACAGCACATTTCCAATCTAAGTTACATTACTATTATATAGTATGTATATAAATTCAGATTTTATCTCTTGAACTAATAGAAAGTAAACGTAAATGTTTAACATCAATAACTGAAGATTGAATTTAGTTATGATCTAATTTGTATCATGATTATCAGGGGTTCTACACGATACGTAAACTAGTCATATAATGAAGGCTCTTTTCGGGCAACAATAAAACGGCGAAATTCAGGTAAAAAAACCCAAATGTTAGAATAGTGTCATTGAAAATGAAACATTACTATAACTATCTGTGACTATCTGTTAAAAATGATGGAAGCTCGCTTATCAAAAGTGGAAAATTACAAATTTCAGTTATTATACGCTAATATCATTCTTAATTCTTTCTTTAACATCTTAAAACATACGGATCATAATGGAGACATGTTTATGGAAATGTAGGCTTATACGGTAATGATTGTATAAGACTGTTATTGTATTGCCTTTTTTTTTTGCATCGAACTATATAAAGTGGAAGGAATCGGGGAAAAAATTGCTCGTTATGTCAATGATCATCTCAGATATAACATATGGCATACATATAAAATAGTCATGTAATACATGATTCATTCACGTGGTTGTGCAGCATGATAAAAGTTTAAAATATTACGAATAAATTATAATTGTATAAAAGTATAAAAATATAAAGTATAAAAGACATATAAAACGAGTATATAGCACATAAATATTGAAGCGACATTAGCTTGGAAGCATACTAATCAAACGAGTAAAAACTATACTCTAGACTTACTTCTTCCCGAGAACAGAAATATATCTGAATATCAATTTAAATATAAAAACGAATAAACATATTTTAGGTACAAATGATGCTTGAATATACATGTATATTTGGCTTCATGAATCTATGTTTTACTGCTGTAAAAGGCTTTGGCACTTAATTAAGGTGCAGTACTTTTTTTTTTGTTCTTTAATTTGTTGGGGGTTTTTTTGTACGCGCCTTCAAGTGAATTTAATACCACTTTTGAATAAAACTGAAACTTGATTGCCCGTATTCTGAACTCCGGTTTAACTTAAATTCCTGTTTAAAGTTAAACCGGACTTAAACTACCCCTAACTACAGTCTACAGTCCTTTACAAAGTTTAACCACGCTTAGAGTCTAGACTGCACTGTAGTTGAAGTTAAACCGGAATGTGATTATCTTCAACTCCGGTTTAAGGGGTAGATTTAGATTGGGTTTAAACCACATCTAGACAGCAGTAGAAGCTTAACCAGAGTTCAGAATACGGCCTGTAAAATTTCGTGTACATTATTATACGACGTCTACTGATGCAATATAAATCAATGTGCATGTATATTATACATATTTGAAATAGTACTGATAAAATAATGAAAGGAGGAAATACTTCAACCAACAGAGACCGTTAAAATATACATGTACAATGACTTAACAGAGTTTTATGTATATATGTACAAGGTTGAACAACCCCCAACCCCCCCCCCCCACAAAAAACAAAACAAAACAAAACAAAACAACAACAACAAAACAAAAACAAAAACAAAAACGGGGGAAAAAATGATGCAACCCCCGGTTACATATATATGTTTAGTTTCTGATATAACTTACTATGAAATATATATATATATATATATAGGAAATAACATATACAAGAGCTTTGGCAACTATCGTGGAAACAATTATAATTGTGAGAAATGAAAATGAGAGAATAATGGTTGCGTAGCTTAAAATAAAGTTCCCCAGAGCTGTCCTCCCTTTGAATTTTTGCAAAGGTTGATAAAATGTCTCCGCCGGGAATCGAACCTGGGTCGTTGGCTTAGAACGCCAATGCCTATTGGTCAATTGAATCTGGTGTCGAAATCAATGACCCGTCTCCGTGGTCTAGTGGTTAAGGCATTGGCGTTCTAACGACCCGGGTTCGATTCCCGGCGGAGACATTTTTTCAACCTTTGCAAAAATTCAAAAAGGGAGGACAGCTCTGTGGAACTTTGATTTAAGCTACGCAACCATTATTCTCTCATTTTCATTTCTCACAATTATATAAATAAATAAATATATATATATATATATATATATATATATATATTATTATATATATTATTATAATAAATAAATAATATATATATATATATATATATATACTTAATTAATTTTATTACAAACCTATTATAGTGTAAGGTTAAAACTCTACATGATGAATAAATCTGCAATTTATTTACTAGTACATGAATAGGTATTTGAATAACCATGAAAAGTCAGATTAAATTTCAAACGACTAATATAATAAGCACGAGTGTAAGCTACAGGGCATATATCAAGTTGAAAGGGGAAAAACATTTAAAAAAATCTTTTTGTGAAAAGGGGAAAAATATTTCATGATGTTGAAGTCATAAACTGAAAGACATTATTACTTTTACATTACTGAACTTTTGCATAGTAAATGACCATATTGCACAGATCTATTAAATAAATATGTCATTTGTTTAAAACAATGACACGACTTATGACTTTATAACGACATACACTGTTTCCTAATTATTTGCTCATCTGACGTGATATTATACATTACTGTAACGTGAGACCCCCTCAACAAAATAGTTTGCTGCCACCACAATAGTTTATAGAGTTATTGAGCTCTTGGCCTCGATATAGAAAACATATCTGACCATAAATAATCATAATCTCTCGAAATTTGAAGCCTAATTTAAAGAGCTAGAGATTGTCCAATCCAAACGAGCCATATCTGCTCCAAACCTACATTTCTGTACTAAGCCTAAAACCTGGTAAGTTTCAATAATTCACAATTCTAACTGTCATTTCCAGACTGTGAAATAATCATGTAATTTGTTGAGCGATGTCCACGATAAAATTTTGCCATGTGAAACTCTTCCATTCACTTTGTGTACAAACTCGTGTTCCACGTTTTGTCTACATGTATTCAGTGTTCATTCACGCCGTGTGCACAGTCGTTGACACAACAACAATCACCGCATCAGGCAATCAATCACGGCTTCGACAATCAATTATACTAGGCTCTTTCTCGATCTCCAAATCTCAATATCATCTCTTTCTATCTCCTGGTCTCACTTGGTTAGCGTAGTTATTCGAGCTCGATAGCGAGTTCCGTTTTCTTGAAATATACAAGGTTGGTCTTTTATAGCCTCAATTAAAAATGTTTAAAATTTTCTAAATCTTAATTAACTGTACTGCTTAATCTATGTCACATCAACAGTCAATCTTCACTACTCAATCGGTCACCAATTCTAAATCTAAGTCTTGGGTACAAATCCAAATCCCTGGATTCAACATTCACAACAATCACTGAATCACTATTCAATAATCGCTTTCTCACATGTGTGCATTGTTAAACAACTTATAAAATTATTTCTGCAAATTGATCTAAAGTTCAATAGAACTTTAATAACGATAACTTCAAATGTTTACAATGTCAATGTCAATGTCAGAAACAATATCAACTTCCATGCAAATTCCAATAAATGAATGAATTCATTGAGTATAAATACGAGCATGGTAAATTTACTGTACATCTTTTACCTGTAGTAATAATAAGGAATTCAGCCAATAACCTAAACTAACTTTGTATCTCGGCTGAAGTAAGATAGAATACCTAAGATCTAACCTATCAACTACTTTATACTCCGTGGAGTTGCATTCCTTAAAGAAATGACTACTTAAACTAGTATTGGTAGCTGATCTTTCTGACATACTATTAACTGTTCCAAAAATCCTGATCCGTCTCACTAACTTTATAATAAGTACTTCCTTCTGATTGAAACCGTCAATCCCCGTTCATTCTCCACTTCCAAACTGACAACTGGCCAAAATTGTCTCAACCTCTAACCAAACCATTAAACTTGTTCCTACTTCACCCCGCCGGGAATTTTAATCCAAATAACTATCCGTTCCCAATTCTCGTGTACTCACTTTTTCGGTATCACGGAATAACTTTCAAACTCATGGTCTGCAGAACCAAAGTGATATCAAGCCTCAAGACTATAAAACAAATCTCCTCGATAACACGGTTTAAGAAAGACTCACTATAAGTTTCAGTCGGAATACATTTAAAATAAATGCAGCCACTTTCCTGCTTCCTGTAATAGTAGTTTTCAGATCACCTACTGTATCAATCTAAGCATACATGTAGCCTACTAAGAAAATATACCTAAGTTACTATTAAATAAGAATGTTATGATGCTTAGTCTTAGACATCATGTCAGCCAAGTTTCTTAACTGATAATCTAAGGTAGATATCGACTTATCTCAAATTTCCATCTCTATTCATGCACACTAGAAATATCAAAAGTAGTGTAAATATTTATAAGTTCTGTTTACCATCTATGTACAAGACTAGTTTAATAATCATTTTAATATTGATTATTCTACTGAGCTAATCATCCTATTTACAAGTGTTATTTACAATTTATTTAATAATCATTTTAAAATGATTATTCTACTGAGCAGTACGCTTGACTACGTAACTTCTGATCGTAACACCCTAACAGTAATCATGGTCCTTACTTCGTTTACTATGAAAAAGAAGTACCCAGGTCTATAAAAGAGAAATAAATAATACCAAAAATTGTTAATTCCTAAAATTAAATTATGTCGAAGAGAACCAATAAATATCAAATATAAAACTTAAATAATGTATTCTATGTAAATAAATAAATATTCCATCCATTAAATTCCAGAAAGACATCCGTAAATAATTCAGTATCATGTTGACCATCAAAATAATCAATTTCCTCTAATTCCAATCACTTCACGTTCATGCCATTTCCGAGCATGAAATTACCATAAAAATGTCAATAAATATCTCAAAAAATACATAAATAATTCCACAATCTTTCATAGACCTGTTATTTAATCCAAGTCTGTTATAGAAATAAGAAGGAGACTTTGTTTTGCTGTCCAAACGCTATAAATTGTCTAATAAATTTGAAGTCAACCGTACAGGGTGACGAGACGTAAATGCCAGAACAGTCACCAACCAAAAGGGTGACGAAAAATGCCAAATTTGGTTTCCAAAACAAATCATCTCACTGTAAACCTTGAATGGAATTCAGTATTGTTATTGATATAATGTACTCACGAAGTTAATTCTATGCTCAAATCTAAATGAAGACTGTAAGAACTGTGACGTCTAGTCTCTTGAGGTCTTTAGGTATTTGGAAGAGAAGAAGGCTCCGACTCAAAAACAAGTCACCAACAGGGTTGCCAGATCGTGGCTAGTCTTCACGGCCAAACTCAACATATTTTACGGCCAAATTCGGCCAAACTATTTTTTTTCACGGCCAAATTTCACGGCCAAATTATATCTATTTAGAAATGAAATTAGGTATACCCCTATACACAAATTAACTGTCTCATGCACTCCCCTAGGTTTACAATAAAGCCTGCTTAAATAGTTTGACATGATATTGAGCGACAACGTGCAAGTTTCTGTATTTGAGTCTAATAAGATGTGGTCATGCAAATACTAGTATGTATACGCATGCTTATAATCGACCGTGCCCCCGGCCTGCAGCACAGACTAGTGTGTAGACTAGGCTAAGGGAGTGTTTCATGAAAGGACTTGCCGGATATTTTATCCGACAAGTTTGCTCTCAGCCAATCAGATGCAAGGATTTCAGTAGCTTATAACAGTTATCGGATAAAAAATCCGACAAGTCCTTTCATGAAACGCTCCCCAAGGCTTAATTCATGCATAACACACGCCGTATCAGACGCGCGCATGCACATCCTATTGCATTTTTACATATTTCAAGTGATTTTATGGTTACATTTCCTATCTGATTATGAAAAAGGCCAGAAATAAAGATTCACGGCCAAGATTTCTGTTTTACGGCCAGAATACGGCCAAATTAATTTGGCCGTGAATTTTTTTTTTTTCACGGCCAAACTAAATTTTATACGGCCAGATTTCTGGAATCTGGCCGGAAAAAAGGCCAAATGGCAACCCTGGTCACCAAATCTGGCATGGCGAAAGCACCCCGGGCCCTATTTATAGTTTTTCAGGCAGCCCCAAAATTTGTATCTCCCGCTTATTCCTACATTAAAAAAAGGCTTACGCACGAAACCTCTATAGGCCGTAACGTAAAAAAACAACTGTGCACGCACCGTCCGTACGCAGTGGTTGAGCACAAATTTCTTCTCGGGAACTTGTCCCAGAAGTTAAGAAAAGTACACCATTTTGCCCTATATTATAACGATGTATGGAATAAATGTCAATAAAACAACTTCCAAGGAAATCACACATACGGTAAGTTTATACATTTGTCTCATTTCAGTCAAACATCTTTTATCGACTCGTAAATGACCTTACCGGTCCAAATATAGAATCTGCTGTCAGTCACCTCATGTGAATTTCATGTGATAGTCACATGCACAGTCAGAGAATCCTCTATTACTGGACTAAATTCTCATTCTTCATTTCTGCGCGTACGCACTAATAGATAACAAAAGAAAGTATTTCAGTCTAATCAGGAATGTAGGTCACAGTGCAACTGGACAAACAGCTGATCGCTGGAATTTCATTCATGCACACAATAAAAACAATACGCGCATTGGCTTAATACAGTGTAACTCAATTGAGCCGCCGACTAAAAAGTCATGTAAATATAAATTCTCACCAAATTGAATCTGATTATAAAAGCATGAATTTAGATGTAAAAATTAAATCACTGAGAGGGATTTTCGCCACATTACGATTGTTACATTCATGTTGCGTATATATAATAACTTCAATATCTTTCAGAGGAAACTTGGCCCTACAAAACTTGCAATAACGACATTCATCACAGCTCTGTTATAAGAAACGTCCTGTCTTTTTGTCTAAATTGTAGACACAAAAATCTAAATGAACTATAAGTGTAGGATTTCATTATAAGATTAAATTTTACGATAACACGTACGCCTATAACGTTATCCTAGATTTTAATAGGGAAGGAAAAGTCGTTTTCATAGTCCTTATAGTCAGTTGTTCCCGAGTCGACGTTCGTTTCCGTATACTGGTAGGGCCTACATGTGCATTGGATTCCATTTCACAGAACTCTGTAAGAAAGGTTCGGAATAAAGAAAATTATTGTTTATTATTTGTTCTTATTGCGTTGATACTGATTTTTGGCCGAATTCAATAAACTTCAGAGAAATTTTTCTTAATTTTAAGAATATTTTCTAAGAAGATGTCCAGTTTACAAGTTGCCCTGCCGTATCCTTGAATTATTAAAGCACTTTCCTTTTAGCTTAAAGCCCACCCGGCACACTATACGATCGACTGCGATCCGATTTTAGAAATAAATTAAATAATACAAATAGTATACAAATAGGAACTGCCACAAGAGGGTCTAGTTGGAACTATGGTCCCCGAGGTGACGCAAACAATGACAATTTTCATGAGGGGCGCAGCCCCGAAGGAAAAAGGCCGTCTTCATGATTGTCACAGAAAGTACCATAGTCTAACCAAAGACTCGAATGTCGGCGGTATATATTTGGTTTATATCTGTCATCTTGAACTAAAGCCTAAATCTACTGATCTCCTGATCACCATCTGCACCGTATAGGCCTATGGTAGACCTCTCTCGTATAAAAACAATTTTGAAGAACTTTGAATTTGCGCGATATCAAACGCGCATTGATGACATCATCACGCGTCAGTGCCTAAAACAATAAATCATCACAATGTAGTACGCACTTGTTTAGTGTGATGTCATACGCCGTATGTAGTATCCGTGTATAGTACTACTGTACACGGATCATGACGTCAGGGGAGCGTTTCATGAAAAGGATTTGTCAGATATTTTATCCGACAAGTGTTATAAGCTACTGAAATCCTTGCATCTGATTGGCTGAGAGCAAATTTGTCAGTAAAAATCACTGACAAAACGCTTGATGAAACGCTCCCCAGATGTTACCCGTGATGGCAATAATTATGCTCATTTAAATGAGGCTAAAGTGGGAATCGTATTTTGTCACCTGACGCGCATTGGACCAATCTATTGCGCAGATTCTTTTCATGACTGATATAATATTAAATGCGGACATTTAAACAAATAAATTGTCACGATTCAGATTCTTAACAATAATATGAATAATAAACCTAGGAATGTGGTGCGTTGTCAGCCTTCTACCAGGAATAAGGGCAAAATCAGCTTCCAATCGTGAACAGTCGTAGGAATGGTATGACGTCACTACGATTCTGAGCCGCTTTAGCCTTTCCTCCCTGCCGCTAGAAGGCTCGCAAATGTAACTGAGTAGTAGAGTAATTGATGATGATATAAGTTTGCCTACCACTTTCAGTCACAGATTAAAATAATTTTGATATTCAAGACGACTTACGCTTTCTCGGCCACCATCATGATCAGCAACGTATGGAGTCGTGAAGTTAGAAGAGGAACGAAGCTGTGCACAAATATGAATGAAACACACATTGAGTTATTGTGCAGGGCAAATGGTCTATAAACTATATGTTGTACGATGTAACCTGTATAATTATAAACACCGCTGAGGGGAAACAAGAAATGCAGTCTTTAGAACAGGTGGTGTTCATCAGTGGGGTTGCCAGGATTTTGTAAAGGGGAGGGGTGGGGGGGGGGCACACAAATGCAGGCCTGTCAACTTTGGGGAACTGTTTATCAGCTCTAAAAGGGAGATCCGTATTTTTTTTCTTCTCTCTTGAAAAAGAGTAGCGTGTGATCCAAATTGATCGCAAGTCCTCCAATCAATCGCAAATTTACAGTCTCCTGTCTCTTAAGTTAAGTACACAACTGTGATTCTGTTTATAAGACGGGGCACAGGGGCCCGTTGAACAAAACTTGCGTTTGAACGCAACTCAGGAAAATCAAACGCAACTCATGTCAATAAGTTTCGCGCAATTTGTTGCATCTGCGCGTAGCCTGAATGTCATCAGAATGACACGTGCGCGCCACTGATCTCTGTAGAGATCAGTGGTGCGCGCGCACAGAATCAGTCTAAAAACACAAAATATTTCATAACTAATTCATAAAAAGGCCAGAATTCTACAAAACCAGTAGAAGTCAAAATAAGAAAGGTCAAACCTAGAACTCTTACTCTTTTAAGAAACCTTTTAACTGGTTAATTCCCACCATTAACAGCACTGCTAACCAATTAACAAAATTACCTTGTCACTGCGAGTCGATTACTTTCCCCATAGAAACACGTATAATTTGGGTGTTCTACGTTTTTGTTAGGCAACATAAAAAGGCCGTTTTCAAACAAAATTGGCCAGAATTCTACATATGAGATGATTACATTTTTATGCTCAGCAGCTTCTTTGTTTCTTCAATATTCATATTCCTTTTTAACTGAATTAAATTGTTAAAAAGTGAAAAAGTTATAAGTATTTCTAAAAGTTGAAATTTACGTTTTTCATGATTAATGTACAGGGTTCTATGGAGGGAATCGCAGAGGGAAAGTGATACGCGCGCGCGCGCATGGTTGAGAATGCAACACACTTTTTGGTATGTTATTTTCAGCCAATCAGAAGTGCGCATTTAGGACTTGCGTTTGATTTTAGGAGTTGCGATTAAACGCAAGTTTTGTGCAACGGGCCCCAGGGACTGCTACATACGGTCATTGATTTAGTATATATAAGCACTCTTCTGGCAAATGACACGCGATCCCAGTAAGTATTTCAATATGCTTTGTTTGTTTTTAAATCATATTCTTTCCGGCAGTAATTAATATCATAACAAATTCCATTATTGATATGATTACATTAAGCAGTGCAATAGATGGGAATGTCTTTTAGCAGCTAGCTAGAACAGCCAAAGACAGACCGTTAAAGGGAACCTGTGTCTCAAAATCCCGCGCAGTGTCGCCCAACTGCCCAATGAGCTATAATTATGATAAAATGAACGAAAGAAAGGATTACTTCCCCTGCTACAAGGATTACGACGACAATATCACCCCGCTTACTCTTATTATTTTGTATAGTAGTTGTAATTTTTTTTAAACCACCATTTTTAGGACATTCCGTGATAGATTACTATAATGTTGATATTCTAGACAATTGACTTACACTCTCCATGCTCTCTGTTTCATCAGCAACGTACGGGGTGCTGAAGTTTCTAGAGGTGCCAAGCTGTACAACATTATGATAGAACAGAAAACAGCATGACGTCATTGCAACATGAAACAACGAGGTTATGATAACTGTCATCAGTGCTGTAGTCGAGTCCATCCCATCCGAGTCCGAGTCCGAGTCCAAGTCCGAGTCCTGGCATCGGAGTCCCGAGTCCTGGACATCCGAGTCCGAGTCCGAGTCCGAGTCACGATGGAAAAATCTTTAATTGCAATTTTTTTACGTCATATTATTTTTATTATGATAAATGCCTTACTGTGAACTCTCAATAACATGAATAGTTTCTGGTTCATTGAAAACTTCAATTTGTCAGAGAATTTAATTTATTGTTACTTTTTCTAGTACGAGTGCGGACAACTATAAAGGCTTGCTCACAAAGAGTGATTTGTCGCCGTGACATCAGGCACGTAGCCACGGGGGGGGGGGGGGGGGGGGGGGGGGGGGGGGGGCACGTGCCCCCCCCCAAAAAAATTTCCAAGATCGGTTGAAATCTTTTTATTATGAAAACAAATTTATGTCAGAAAATTCACCATTTTGCATCTTCACCCTTTTAAATAGGCAGAATTTTTCCAAAGGAAGGGAGACACCCTCCTCTTAGACCCCTCCCCAGGACGTCGATCAATTACATGTATGTGCCCCCCCCCCCCAAACATCAAACTCTGGCTACGACATGACATGTCGCTTGGTGCTTAAGAAAATTAAGTTTGGTAAGATTTCCAGCTAAAATAACACTAAAAATTCTGACTCAAGGTAAAAACACTGAATTGGAAGTGTTGAGATAAATGTCTATGGTTATAATTTTATCTTTTATCAATTATAAGTCAACAGAACAAAAAGATAACAGGGTGAATGCCATTAAAGCCAGATTATAGAAAAGAAAGTTTCCAACTGAAAACTATTGGTGTTCTTGGTGAAATATTATTTCACCAAGAACACCAATAGTTCAGTCTTATCAAATAGCTGATTAACGTAATAAAAAGTGAATCGTCAAACCCTAATAAAACCCTAGCTTGTACATGTATGAGCTAGTTCATTAATCTGGCTTAATACAAGTGCAACATTAACGTTCAATTTGGAAACTGACTTCATGACTAAGTGACTCAAGTAAAACGAAAATAATTGTTAAACCGTAATAAAACCGTTTGACACTGCCAAAAATTATAAATTGATGATTTTGACTTTTTGCCACATTTGACTTTTTGCCACGGGAACAAAGGTTGCAAGTAAAAAGACAGAAGATCAAAACTGTAGTTTATAATACTAGCTTGGAATACAAATGGAATAGTAATCTGTTTGAGACTGCCCAAGATATCCCAGACCGGGGTCTATGGAGAAACGTGTGTTTGTAGATTAATCCATCTCCAAATGTTAATATCAATTTCAATACTTGTCTGGGTCATACGTGTGTATAACGAGCGTATACGAGCATAAAACGACTAATCTTAACGTCTATCATCTATTTGGGCACATTTTCGTACCGTTACGGCGATCGATGTTTTAAAGTTCATTTCAGTTCAAAATACCGCTCAATCGAGCAAGATGCGCGAAAATAGCGAGATTTTTTGCGTGCCTTGGGGTAATTTTTTGAGCTAAAATTAAAAGCGGAAGCGGGAAAAAATGCCGGTCTCGTTGCCGGTCTCGGCCCGATTTTCGCCCGAGTCACGAGTCACCAGTCACCATTGGTCGAGTCCGAGTCCGAGACCGAGTCCTTGTGGCTCGAGTCCGAGTCCGAGTCCGAGTCCCGAAAAATAGGGACTCGAGACCGGTCTCGAGTCCGAGTCGGGACTCGAGTCCTACAGCACTGGCTGTCATTGTAATGTAATGGTATATTGTTATTGTCGAATATACTTGTATATGACTTCAATATTCTTCTGTGCTTTCTTGTTTTAAACGGTCCATTATTGACGCCTACTTTGAAATAATATGCTTTTCAAACATTTTTTAAAGCAGGACATTTGAAGGGTTATCTTTTAAACATTGGCGTAGACAGGTCCTCATAGGTAGGGGGTATGGTTTCCCTCAAGGACCACATATATGTATGTATGTATATATATATATATATATATATAATGTGGGGTGAGGGCGTGTAAACATGTATATGGTTTTTCTCTTTACAGGTCCAAGATACAACTTTAGCATCATGCTTTGCAGTTTTGTAGTATGATTTGAATATTGAACGAGCGAGCGAAGCGGGTGAGCAAAACAATATTCAAAATTTGTGAGGTCGCAATTACATTGTAATATAAAAACGGGAAAACACGATTCTGATGGAGATTCATTTGCAAAATTTCACAATGAAAATTTATTTAATAAGCTATACTTTTAATACGAGCGAACGTAGTGAGCGAGAATTTTGGAACATTGCCTCTAAGTCACTTTGGATTAGGGGCACATGTTATGAAAAAGGGAAACGTGGTACTTATCATGGGAAAAGGGACACTTATTAGAAAAATAAATGAATGTGTAGAAAAGGTAGAAAAGGCAGTTATCAGACGTGAAAAGGGGCACTAATCACATCTGAAAAGGGGCATTCATAAGAACGGAAAAATGTTCTCATAAAGTAGGAAAAATTAAGTCAGTGTCTATATACATGTGTATTACAAAGGAAAAAAAATGACTTGTTACATTAAAAGGGATAAAAGGGGTTAAAAGGCAAAAATGCTCTTGTTGAAATAGGAGCATTTATCAAAGGTAAGGTGAGGGATGAGGTGTAATTATCAAAATGGGCACTTATAAGAATATGGAACGGGAACTTATTCGAAAGAAAAATGGGGGTACTTTTCTGAAGTTAACGGGAAAAGTATGGGCACTGTGCCCACATGCAACCCCCTGAGCGGTGCTTCTGACCGGGTCTACATGTTATGATTGTCATTTCATCATTTTTCTATGTATAGTTAGGTGATGATGACACAGGTTATCATCCTCGATAAATATTGGGGGTGATGTATTCCCTCTTTCCCCACCACATTCGATTCCTGTGACTTCTATTTTCATTTCAATTTTGAAAATTGTTAGTATATTACTAATAACATGAGTGTGGCAAAATAGCATTATAAAGGAAAGTTACCTACTGAACCCTCTAAATCGAGAATAATTACATGTACTTTTAATCTAAATAATATTTCTGCATTATGGCTTTGAAAAAATCACCTCAAAATATATTGGGGGTGGTAACACAGGCCACCCCCCCCCCCCCCACTTCAATTTTCTTTTTTAAATTATACCTCCATATGCATCCCAGATTAACACCCATGTTGTATAATTTGAAGTAGATGTTTTTTCTCTTTCTAGTAGTGTAAATATATATCGGGGAAAATCAGAAGCAACGAAAGAATTGTAGATAAATATTAATAAATTCATATAAACTTATAATATTGTACATAAATAATTAATGATCTATATTGAAATTAAGAATATATAAATTTGAATATAAATATAAATATAATATGATATATCTACAATATATAAATGAAAGGTATATTTTCCACCATTTTTTTTTTTTTTTTTTTTTTTTGGGGGGGGGGTGAAACCTGGGGGAATGTTTGTACACACAATTCTCCCCACCTGAAAAGTTGGGGGATGCATACCCCTATCCCCCCACGCTATCTACGCCCCTGCTTTTAAAATGGAGCTTAAACAGTAGAGAAAGAGGGCAAGGGGTAGAAAGAAAATAAAAGAGACTGAAAACCTGTTGTGTTTCATACTTTGTATTTGAGGTACGGTTATGTTTCAACCCGTTATATAGTTTTGTTATCTACACATTATTTTGTATTTTCATGTGTTTTAAATGGACCCTGATGTAAAACGGTGTCGGCAATCACAATAATTGACAACATTGTAGGGAAGGAAAATGGGCGCATAAACAACCTATTTTCTTTTTGCCCTTCCAATTTTTTTCTTGAATGCATTCAGTCAGATTTCATCTTTAGTTATACGCACTGGCGGCCCGAGTTTTCTTTAAATATTATAGTGGCACACATAATCACACAACCCCTAAAATATCCCCCTTTTCAGTTTTCGGCCAAAAAAAGGCAGCTTCAAAATGTTTTTTCTTGTAAGTTCGGGGGGGGGGGGAGGCTTTATCAGAGATTATTTTGAATTTTGCCTCCTCCCCCTTTTACGAACATCTTGATGTACCCCTGATTATATCCTTGACAAAGTTATTTTATCAACATTGCTCCTTGCAGAATGGGTACCCGGTAGGATGCGAAGGTCAGTGTGATTGGATTAGGATGTGCACGCCAGTATAAAGTCAACTGGGTGGAATGCTCCCCAGGGAGTAGAGAGTGTACACTGTAAAGTGTAAACGAGTAATTGAATGCAGTGACCAGGGTAGTAATACTGTAAGTGCTTTGTTCGGTCACGTTGTACATGGTAAAGCGCTTTATCAAAAACAGTCATCAGGGGCGCGGAGCGTTTTTGAAAGTGTGTGTGTGTGGGGGGGGGGGGGGCTGATCTGATTTCACTCATTTATGACAATTTTCGAGCCTTTTTTCCAAGATTTTTTTTAACGTGTCTACTCAAAAAAGTGGGGGGGGGGGGGGGGGGGACCCCGGCTCCGCGGCCCATGGTCATTACTATTTTTATTATCATACTTACATAATCTTGACCGACATCGAAGCTATGATTATAGAAGGCGTCCCGACGATGATCTTGGCTGATCCGGCCCACGGCCTGACCGATGTCGAATTCCCGGCGAGAGAGTTCGTCGCCGATATAGAAGGAGCTTCCCATGGGGAACGGATCTCGATATCGCTCACTGTTCCAAGACAAGGACAATATTCAGTCATGAATTACTTATTCTATACTTTCTGAAATTTTAGGGGGCCACCAAACTTGATTTCAACATGTTATACAAATAACGCACGGCCCAGCATGCGTGCACGCGAGGTTTCTTTAGATTGGTGCCGCTTCTGTGCAAGAGCCGCTTGCGGCGAGTTCACAGTGCGCACCATCTGATACCGAGCATTCACTGCATTTACATTTCGCACAACTAGGATCGCGGCAGTGGCGGATCCAGGGGGGGGGGGGGGGGGGGGGAGAGGGCGGGGGCCGGGGCCGGGGCCCCTCCCCTGGAAACAAAAAGGGGCCCCCAAAATGCTGAGGACCCTTTTTTTTTTTTTTTTTTTTTTGCTTGTCAGAAAATTTTGTGAATATTGAGCTCCCTCCCTCAAGAAATCTTAGATCCGCCACTGAATAGCGGCACATGAAAATAAAAACAAACGAAAGTTTAGATCTAACGTTACAGAGTCTACGAAATTTCTGTTAGTTCTAGAAAAATAAAATGATAAGACCTCTTCTAAGGCTCTACGCTGGTCACTGCCACTGAAGCGTGCAATATCACTTTTCGTTGCGCACCTTTTGCACTCCCGGCACTGCGCGAAAAAAAAGTTGCATGTCATGTGACGCGTTTTGACCAATCACGATGCTTAAAATAATAGAACTTTTAAATTAAATTTTTACCTTTGCTTCTCCATTGTTTATCTTGACACAAACAATAGTCATAGTATAAACTTAATCTATGAACCCGTTTTACATTTAGAGAAAGGAATGGTTAGGCCTTTTTCATTCTAAAGAAATTACATCGGCGTATGATATTCAAAAACATAATGATTTCGTTTTCTATCGGTCAACAGGTAGCAAACTTTGTCCCATAACGAAAACATCTACGTCATGTGACGTATCGACTGGAGCAGGCGTGCTCCCCCCCCCCCCCCCCCCCCGAGAGAAAAAATCATAATCATTTTGCAATTTCGCCATCCTTCCCGATTTTCACTTTCTGGATACACCCTGATGTAGTGGCTTACTCAATCATGACTTTAGGGCTCCTGTTTCTCCTTTTCAGGTATGCCAGGCACCAACACATGAAGACGATCATGAGAAGAAGGAGAGCACCGATGATTCCGAGAACGATTGCGATGATGGCTCCCGTAGGCAACCCGCTCGTTGTCCCCGTCGAAGGCGTTTGCGTAGCTAGTTAAAGGGAGATGAAAGATGAAAAATTTTCATAATGATCATATTTTCGATATCTACAATAGCTATAGATGAGAGTATTTCTGTCATCCGCCAAGTGGAGGCGTGATGGCTCAGTGGCTGGGCAATGGTCTCGTAACCAAAAAGTCCCGGGTTCGAAACCAAGTAGAAGCGCTAGTGCCCTTTGCTATATAAGGCATTAATTCTCATTACCAAGTCCATCCGATAGGACTTTTAAAGCCGTATGTCCCCTGGTTGCTAATTTACAAGCATACAATGCCTCCTTATAGCAGTCAGGTAAAATAAACCGATTCTCAACCATATCTGTCATCATCATTTTGTTGATTACTCAAATTAAATGAACAGCAACCAGTATTGAAATAAACTGATAAAATTTCATCGTTTTTGTTTCCATATGTTCTTTTAACACACTTCTTTGCGTTGTTGTCTTTACAAGTTTATAGATGATCTTCATGTGCAGCTTCTTTTAGTACATGTTTCAATTAGAAACACTATTCAATGGAAACAAAGAAATATGGTCTATACATATAGTCACTGAAACAGATTTCTCTTATCACCCAGGAAGCAATTAGACACTTACTGTCAACAAAAATTTCAGAGAGAGTAATGTTTTCGAAGCCAGATGCCACTATCCTATTAGTCTCAACAGTCAGATTACTTGCAGAAATGAGTAGGTCATCTGCGTCAGGCACATTGAGTGCACCCATGACTAGCGCAACAACACCAATGACGCTACCCGGCGCAAAAGACTCCACTGAACAAGTGATGGACGTGAGCGTATCTGGTAGCTGGCTTATGAAGTAGTTTCTTACCTACAAAAAAAAAGAAAAAAAAAAAGAAAAAGAAAAAAGAAAGAATTTATACTTCATTTTTTCAGCCCGGATTCAGCTCGGCCCAAATGGGGCGTCAATTCAACTGCGTCAGTACCTGCGTTATTCGAGTCTGTGAAGGAAATTAACCCACACGCCAGTAAGTATTTTGGTGCATCGTCCATTTTGGAATCACTTTTTAAACGATATCTCTCATTCACGACGCGCGAAAGAGCATACAAGTATATTACGTGTCATGCGCTCAGATTATGATTTTAAGGGGTCAAATGTTATATAAGTGATTCTGGAGCGCCAAGCTATAGTGCATGGGATAAAAAAGTGTGTTCTACTGAAAGTTCTCACTAATATTCACAATTACAGGTTAAAATTTCATTTACTATACTGTATTTCGATTTTCTTTCTTTTTTGTGTGTGCTAAACCATATCAATTGTTATTGTAAATGTATATTGAATTACACTCGTATGTTTACTCTTAAGGCCAAGTCCACACTAATATCAAGTTGATTTGAATAAATAGAGTAAAATTAAACAAGCATAACTGAAAATTTTATTGAAATCGGATGTAAAATAAGAAAGTTACGGCATTTTGAAGTTTTGCATTATTTCTTGAAACAGTGATATGCATAACATGGGCGGTATGCAAATGAGTGAACCGATGATGTCACACACCCACTTTTCCTTATGCATTTTATTATATGAAATATCATACATTTCAATTTTTGCTTCAATAATGTAAAACATGGTTTTGACTCCTTATAGAAAACATGTAAAATCATCATTATTGTAACTTATTTTGATACAAGGGAGAGATTCTTTATTATCACATCCATAAAAATTGAAATACAGTGTATTTTCATATAATAAAATACATAAGGAAAAAGTGAGTGTGTGACATCATCGGTTCACTCATTTGCATACCGCCCATATTAAGCGTATCACTGTTTCATGAAATAATGCAAAACTTCAAAATGCCGTAACTTTCTTATTTTATTTCCGATTTCAGTGAAATTTTCACTGTTATGCTTGTTTAATTTTACTCTATTTATTCAAATCAACTTGATATTAGTGTGGACTTGGCCTTTAAGGTAGAAAAGCTCGGAGGAAATAAGCACCTGGAATGAAACTCGTTTTCAACTTTTCACCAAAATTATATTATTCGAAACGGGCCGGGGGGGGGGGGGGCAGAACGGTCGGAATGACGGAATGAAAAAAAAAGAAAAAAAAAAAAAGCGGTGCTTTGGAACGTTTTTCTCTCTTCTTTTTCTCAACAAGAAAAATTGTATACTTTGTGCTTTGGAACGGAAATTTGAGTGTAAAAATGGGGTCTTCTGGGCGGCACATGGACCTACCCACCGCACATTATATAAAGTCGAGTGCCCCCCCCCCCTCCCCAGGGAATCAGATATCCGCGTTGTTCATAGAGTCATCGATATAAAATGAAAAGGCCTTCATTGTTCACATAAATCAGGTTGCGGGTGTAGGCCTACTTTGTTCGCACTTCTCATTTCATTTTTACTACAGTAATCCCATTTTATGGCTGTTCTACCGCCCACCTTATAAGCTTCCGTACACCTGTATAGTTGTACTTGTTCAACAGATAGTGTTATACATATTTCTTATTGTCTATTTTCTTGTACGTACGATATCCAATAGACCGGTTCTGTAATGTATACAAATTTATGTACACTTCTTCTCTGAGCACCTCAGTGACGAGCTATTCCATTAACCTGCTTTTTATAAATGAGCCTCAATGCTTGGAATCCAGTTTGCATACATTACTTGTTGCTATGTCCGGCAAGCCCCTTGCAAACATTCAGGTTGTCAAGAACAACCTTTGTTTGAAAGGTATGTACAAAATATGCATACATTACCGAAGCGGTCTATTCAAATGTAATCAAATTTGGCACGATGGTAGGGTTAATTTTTTGGCACCGCAACTTTTTCAACACAGGCATTCCATTGTGACATTATCTAGGCGCCATTTTGTTTTTAAAAATCCCAAATTGTCTATCTCTTTGCAATAGAAAGCCATAACCATTACATAACCATATTTGGCATGATGCAAAATAATCATAAAGAATTCATAACCTCGCTCTTCATGCATGAGAAACTGTAGTTAAAAGGAAAATTCATAATAAACGAAAAAGTACTTTTTATTTTTCTAATGCTATCCCTTTCCAATAGAGCGTGAATATGGATATTTGTGTAATTCAAATAAGTGCATTAAATTCCCTCTGTTTGGGCTTGAGGCGTATCCTCCGCCACATGTCAAATACGCTATAGTGAATATATTTTACATTTCATTGCCTGTGAGTGATATGTATTAAAAGCGTTAATTTTAGATAGGGTGCCAAGAAATCGGTGAATGGCACCCTATCTAAAAATGCTATTTTATGCGAAAAACACAAATTAAATTGTTTGTCTCGAAATATATAAACTAGATCCTTAATTATTCATATCCAGGGGAATGTGATGAAATCTACAAATTCATTTTCCTTTATCTTGATATTAATTTATGTTAATTTAACATAAACTATTTATTCTATGATATACTCACAAAATAAATGAGGAAGGGCTTCAAATTGACAGATTCTGACACATAAGATAGATCGATCAGTTAGAATAAAATAATAATTGCAATAATCTTACAATATTTATTGATTTCAAAGCTGATTTATTATAATTGATGCATTTGTGTATGCATAAGACACATTTCCAATGAGATATCAAGAAATTCCTACACAAGCACCGCAAATTTGTAACAGATTGATGAATAAGGTCAGGTAAGTAAAATGACTATGTTAAAGGTGATATTGCTTGACTTTTAAAACTATTTCATTATAATTTATGCGTATTAATGCATAAAACAAAATTTGAATGGTATATCACTAACCGACTACTCCAGCACGTCCATTATCACTTGTAAATAAGGTCATGTAAATGAAAAGACAACGTTAAACTGCAATTTTCAGAGTATATTCCTCGGTTTTTGATGGAAATATTGTACGTATTGAAGAGATGCCATTAACACCTTGGATACACGTAATTCCATAATTTGCATAAATTTGCATAATTTTGCATGAAGATGTGAATTTATTTGATAGGTCTTGTGGGGAAAATAAATCTGTAGGCACAGCAAATACATATGGAAAGTTCGGTACATTTTCAAGCACTACGATTTCTTCACCCTCTAGGTACATAGTATAGTTGGCATAAATTAGCATAGTTTTGCATGAAGATGAGATTTAATTCGATGGGTCCTATGCGAAAAAATAAAGCCATTGCCGCAAGAACTACATATAGGAAATTTGGAACATTTTCAAGCCATTTGATATATACTTTGTCAATGTAGTTCTGATTTAATGAATGTAAATCGCATGAAATAGCATAATTGTTCATGAAGATGGGATTTGATTCGATGGGTCCTGTTGGAAAAATGAAGCTAATGTCCTAACAACTATATCTGCAAAGTTTGGTGCTTTTGTAAACTCTGTCCCCAAAACTAAAGAATATGGGCTTTGACCGACCTGACTAATTGGTTATACTTGATCTACCGTGAATTTCGAGGACACACACCAACAATGTACAATTCAAATTCCAATGTTGAAATGAAACAAACCAGAAAGCATTTTTAAGCATCACTTTTATTTGTTAGTTACCTTTAAAGAGCAGTTTTCATAACTGTATCAACACAGATAATACATAGAGAGGATTGTGACTGCTTTTCAAATATATCTTCATTTATTACATTTTGTCACTGCTTCTTGATTTTTAGCTCATCAAGATCCTCTGCCTCTTCCTCTATAGGATGATTCTAGTAGACGACAACCCATGAGAAGGAAAATGATGAAACATAGGACAGCCTACCAATATTTACTGATACAAACATGTACTTTTTATCAGAAGGGGGCAAAGTGCCCACCACCTACTTTTTCAAGCACCAAAAAAGTGTCCCTTTTCACTCTTACAAGTGCCTTAAAAAAATAATAATAAATGCCCCTTTTACTTTTTTATAAAGTGCTCTTTCCACCTCCTGATAACCTGATAACCCTTTCAAATCTGATGAGTGCCCCTTTTTAGTTCTGAAAAGTTCCCCTCTTACTTAACCTTTTAACCCTTTCCCATTATGACAATTGCCCCTTTTTCTTCTAACGGGTGTTTTTTTTTCGCAGTGTTTTTTTCCCCTTTTAGTAAATGCCACTCACTCCTCATTTTCATGACTGTTCTACAGCCCAACTGTACAACTGTACTTCTTTTAACTCTAATTTTCAATATATCAGTTACAATTTGAAAATGCACTTATTCTTTTCTCCCACTTCTCTGTACTTTCCCTGAAAGCAGTTTGTTCTGTTAGACTTCCCCTATCACCGGCAAAGGGAAGGGAGGTGGGGGGGGGGGGGGGCACAAGTGGAACGTGTCTCTTACGGAAAATGTATACTAAAGAAAAATTTGTTCTCTTTCAATTTTCCGACCGAAAAGGCACTCTAAAAAACCGACAAAAATATCTTTTGATTTGCTTGTCAGAAAATTTTGCTGTATACAAATAAAAACGCGACAAGTTCTTTTTCTTTTCGTTTTTTTTTTACTTGTCAGAATTTGTTTTTACATTGTGGCCACCCCTTTTTAAAAACAAAAACCTGGATCCGCCCCGTCCTCTTAATAACTCAGTCACACTGCAAGACCGACCCCAAACCGACCCAAACCGACCGATAACTTAGAAAATATTGGTCTATCTGGGTAATGTTCATTCTCATATGTACTTTTTTATATATTGATGGAAATTTTAATTTCTGAAATTTTAGTTTAGGATGTTGGTTTGATCTGATTTGATACGTATTTTTGTTAGATTGGTCTATTGCCAATCTGGGCCCTGCTTCATAAAACTTGTTATCTATATAACAACTTCTCCATTTCACTGACAAATCTGTTCTCAGCCAATCAGATTCAAGGATTTCAGTAGCTTATAACAATTATTGTATCTTGTTATTGATAACAAGTTTTATGAAACAGGGCTCTGGTGTCTGTCTCGTAGGTGTGACTGTGGTAAAGCAGTTCTTACCGCATTGCAGTAAACGCCCTCAAGTTCTTGGAATTCAGGCGATGTAGAGTCGTTGAGTTCAGGAGTAAAAGCGAGATTTTGGAGATTGCGTTCATAGACACGTATAGTGACCATCACAGTCCTTGTCACTATAGTGGTAAAACAGACAGAGATTCAAGCTTAAAATCGTCATTTCAAACAAATTTTTAAAATATTCTCTATATTCATAGGGTGTGACATGGGGTCCTTTCATCTTATTTTTATTATTTCACCTTTTCCTTCCCCCTTTTTGAAATCACCATTCGATAGACAAGACGTGATTTACCGCATATATTGGACATCTGTAATTCAGTGAAAGAAATGCAAAGATGTTACATCGGAAATACTAAGGTCCTCTGTCATCAGAAGAGAAATGTTTCCTCCTCTACTTACAAGAGCATAGTCTTAAACACAATGTCCTATACAAAGGCAAAGAAAACAACAACAGCAACAGTTACCGGGAACAAGAACAATTACATATATTAAAAAAGCATTAACAATCCCTCATGACAATATCATACTAAAATTCATATTCAATTGATATATAAATGTTACAGACTTATTCATGAAATGGTTTGCAGTAAGTTGCATCTAGCTATTCATCTGATTTATTGTACTTTGATGCCATGATTTAAAATTCATCAGTAATATAAATAGCTGCTATTCGGGACTATTGATTTGAAAGGAAAGATAGATGCCTCTCATGCGTTGTTAACCCTTTCAGGACAGGAATTATTTAAAGGCTAAATTGATCACATTTTGTTCTTCAAATTGGCAACAATAATATTTTTCTTTTAGTGCTACATGGTTCTAACAAAATGCAATGTCTTTGAAAACAATATACATCATTAGAAACTTAGTCGAAAAGTTGAAAAAATTGCCAATTTTGATAAAAAATAGTGATTTTGAACCTCTCAATATGTTGCCAATTTAAGGATTATGAAGCTTATTCTCCTTTTTGAAATTCCTGGCATCAAACGCAATAAGGTCATGCAAAAAAAATGGACACAATGTGTGTAGAAATTTTTGCTCTTTCTACTCATTCATCTGGTATATTTTTTAGAGCTCTGAATCAAAAGTTATTGAGCCAAACCACAAAATGTGGTCATTTGTCTCGAAAGGGTTAAGAGACATAAGATAAGGCTGACTAGAATAAAGCCCGACTCACACGAAGCAAAATTTGCTGACGTTAGGACCGCGTCAGTGACTTTGACGGTCTTTTTCGCGTCATGAAAGAGTGGGTGACACGACTTTTGTTTCTGCGATATTTGCTCCTCCGTCTGTATTTCGAAAGGTCAAAGGTTAAGGTCAAGTTCATGAATTGGTTTTTTGTTAAGGACAATATGAAGACTAGGATTAGGGTTAGGGTAAGGGTCAGGGTTAGGTTTAGGTTTAAGATTAACATGGCAAATTTAGACCGGAGCAGTTGTCGCAGGAGCAAATGTCATGGAACCGAAAGAGTGATATTTTTTAAAAAGTGATTGCAGAATGAATAGTGCAAGCAGTACTTTTAATAACAGGGCCCTGTTTCATAAAACTTGTAAACAATGTCAAGTTGCAATAACTGTTTATAAGCTACTGCAATCCTTGCATCTGACTGGCTGAGAGCAAATTTGTAGGTAAAAATCACTGACAAGACACTTGATGAAATGTCCCCCTGGCGTATGAGTTAATTGACTTCGCAGGCTCGATTAGCGCAGGTACTGACGGAATCGAAATGACGCCTCGTGTGAGCTGGACTTTAGTTAGGTGATTTTTCCCCGTAAGTGTGGCCTTCTTTACCTTGTTCACAGTTTGTCCCAGAGAATCCACTGACGCATGTACAGGCATTATTGACGCATGTACCGCCATTCAAACATGCTATATTGGCGCAGTCGACGGGTAAACCTGCAACATAAGCAAAAGGTCGTGATTCTAGAGTGAATTATATACATGAAGGATTATTCAACCTTGAAGAAACTGAACCAGTTCTTTCTGAATGATAAAACTCAGTATGAGCAGTATGTCCACCTTCTATCGTCAAAACCATTAATTCCTTCATCAGTAATCGGAAACTTCTAATTAAAATCAAATGAAATAAACTCAAATCACAGCACCTCAAATCAAATTGAATCAATAGATCACCTGTTTCACAAGTTATGCCATTGTATCCAGCAGCACACGTACACGTATTGTCCTGGCAAGAGCCTCCATTTCGGCACGGATTCGCGTCACAGTCGACTGGTAAGAAAAACATTCCATATCAGAAATAAGGACTTTTTTATAATAATTTTAATAATATTGCTAATACTTCATTAATGTTTGAGAGATGGAGGGTGTAATCTGAACGTACTATCATTTGTCACATAGACGCCACCTTTTCTTGAGCAAATATTATGCAAATTTGGTACTTGTATCTTTCTTGTGTCCTCCAACTATGTACCACATGAATGTATATTTTGTCATATTTTTTGTTAAAAATACATGTACATTATTCTGTTAATTATTACTTTGTACATTTATATTGAATAGTTGGAAATAAATGTCATCAAATTGAATTGAATTGAATTAAATTTCATGATTTAATTCGATGGAAAGAGACATAAAAGACACCCACCTGTGCCACAAATCACCCCTATGTAACCACTTACACATGTACACATATTGTTTACACAAATAGCCCCATTCAGACAGGGATCAGCGCCACAGTCAACTGGTGAAGAAACAAATTTATAATACAAATATAATCATTAGAGTCTTCATATGTAATCTAAATGAATCGTAACCATCATTCAATGACCACCAACGTTTCCAATCTCTTTTTATAATCGCATACTTGGAATTAGAAAAGAACACGCAACACATATTCATCATCGTCGTAGGTTAATCTGTGGTTGTAATTTATAGCCGATAAACATGGAAGATAGATAATGAATATTAGAATTCAATTTCAACTAAAAGTTGATAAGATACGATCAAACTGACATAGGCGTTGGATTGAATACTTACCAAACGTATGTCAAATGCAGTATAACTACTTCGTGAAATAGGTTGATTCAAATGTGATTTCCATATTTCTGTGCCTATTCAAAAGTAATGTAAATACAATAAAAACTACTTTCGAAAATGAACTCGATGGCAATTATTCGCACATTCCTTAAGGTGACAGACAGGGCTATTGAAATTGGCTTAAGTTGATTTTTCGAAAGTAGTTTTCATTGTGTTTGTGATAAACAGACCTAATTCACACAGACTTCCGATATATCCCGGAGGGCAGGTACAGACTTGGTCACTGGAATCACAAGAGCCGCCATTTTGACAAGTACCTGATGTACATTGGGGTCCTAAAAAGATAAACACAATCAAAAAGTTTGATAATATTTA
Organism: Heliocidaris tuberculata; assembly: GCA_025618425.1. NCBI lineage: Eukaryota > Metazoa > Echinodermata > Echinoidea > Camarodonta > Echinometridae > Heliocidaris > Heliocidaris tuberculata. Next base: position 30,363,770 of record CM046843.1, read on the forward strand.
GATATATTTATTCCATTATTTTTGTTATAAAACCTGTACACCATTCTCTTCTTAGTTAAATATGAAACAGTATATTGCATCCTATTTTGAACATGAACCTGGAAAAGAGCAACCGGACAAAGGCCTCCGACTCTCAAATTAAAAAAGATTCTGGTTATATTGAACCAATGCCCATGTTTCTGTCTTCTGCCCCTTTTTTTGCATGTTATGCATGATTGCCCAGTCTAGTTTTTTTATGTATTGTATTCATGATTTACCTTTGGCCAGGGACCAGCACTTCTAAAAGCTCTGCTTCTATGCTGCTCTCTGTTTTCATTCTCATTTTCATGTAATTCTAATGTAGTCTTCATTGTTGTTATTTTTTTTCTTACAACTCCAACGCTAATGCTCTTTATTTTGCTTGTAATAATCGAAAATGTTTCTGCACTTGGTTTTGTATGAAGAATCAAGGAGAAGAAAAATTGCTACTATTGACTGTTTACTGAAATAGACCTACTTGTTGGGGTAGTTGAAGACACTAAAGTACTTGAAGGAGTAGCTGATGAAACTGTGGCGCTGACAGGAGTAGAGACAGATGAAGAAGTACTGTTTGTAGATGCGTCATATGCTAGAGTAATGGTAGTAGACGATGCAGATGGAGTAGCATTGGTAGGAGTAGATGTAGATGATGTACTACTGGTAGTATTTGGGTCAGATGCTGGAGGACTGGTAGTAGTAGATACGGATGGAGTACTACTGGTAGAAGCAGATGTACTTGATGTACTACTGATAGTAGTTGAGCCAGGTGAAGAAGTACTAGTAGAAGTAGATACGGATGGAGTACTACTGGTAGGAGTAGATGTAGTTGACGTACTACTGAAAGTATTTGAGTCAGGTGTAGGAGTACTAGTAGTAGTAGATACGGATAGAGTACTACTGGTAGGAGTAGATGTAGATGACGTACTAATAGAAGTTGATTCAGATGTAGGAGTACTGGTGATAGTAGATATGGATGGAGTACTACTAGTAGAAGTAGATGTAGATGACGTACTAATAGTAGTTGATTCAGATGTAGGAGTACTGGTAGTAGTAGTAGATACGGATGGAGTACTACTAGTAGAAGTAGATGTAGATGACGTACTACTGAAAGTAGTTGAGTCAGGTGTAGGAGTACTGGTAGTAGTAGATACGGATGGAGTACTACTGGTAGAAGTAGATGTAGATGATGAACTACTGAAAGTAGTTGAGTCCGGTGTAGGAGTACTAGTAGTAGTAGATATGGATGGAGTACTACTGGTAGGAGTAGATGTAGATGACGTACTAATAGTAGTTGATTCAGATGTAGGAGTACTGGTGGTAGTAGATATGGATGGAGTACTACTGGTAGGAGTAGATGTAGCTGACGTACTAATAGTAGTTGATTCAGATGTAGGAGTACTGGTGATAGTAGATATGGATGGAGTACTACTAGTAGAAGTAGATGTAGATGACGTACTAATAGTAGTTGATTCGGATGTAGGAGTACTTGTGATAGTAGATATAGATGGAGTACTACTGGTAGAAGTAGATGTAGATGACGTACTAATAGAAGTTGATTCAGATGTAGGAGTACTGGTAGTAGTAGTAGATACGGATGGAGTACTACTAGTAGAAGTAGATGTAGATGACATACTACTGAAAGTAGTTGAGTCCGGTGTAGGAGTACTGGTAATAGTAGATACGGATGGAGTACTACTGGTAGAAGTAGATGTAGATGATGAACTACTGAAAGTAGTTGAGTCCGGTGCAGGAGTACTAGTAGTAGTAGATACGGATAGAGTACTACTGGTAGGAGTAGATGTAGATGACGTACTAATAGTAGTTGATTCAGATGTAGGAGTACTGGTGGTAGTAGATATGGATGAAGTACTACTAGTAGAAGTAGATGTAGATGACGTACTAATAGTAGTTGATTCAGATGTAGGAGTACTGGTGGTAGTAGATATGGATGGAGTACTACTGGTAGGAGTAGATGTAGATGACGTACTAATAGTAGTTGATTCAGATGTAGGAGTACTGGTGGTAGTAGATATGGATGGAGTACTACTGGTAGGAGTAGATGTAGATGACGTACTAATAGTAGTTGATTCAGATGTAGGAGTACTGGTGATAGTAGATATGGATGGAGTACTACTAGTAGAAGTAGATGTAGATGACGTACTAATAGTAGTTGATTCAGATGTAGGAGTACTGGTGGTAGTAGATATGGATGGAGTACTACTGGTAGGAGTAGATGTAGATGACGTACTAATAGTAGTTGATTCAGATGTAGGAGTACTGGTGATAGTAGATATGGATGGAGTACTACTAGTAGAAGTAGATGTAGATGACGTACTAATAGTAGTTGATTCGGATGTAGGAGTACTTGTGATAGTAGATATGATTGGAGTACTACTGGTAGAAGTAGATGTAGATGACGTACTAATAGAAGTTGATTCAGATGTAGGAGTACTGGTAGTAGTAGTAGATACGGATGGAGTACTACTAGTAGAAGTAGATGTAGATGACGTACTACTGAAAGTAGTTGAGTCAGGTGTAGGAGTACTGGTAATAGTAGATACGGATGGAGTACTACTGGTAGAAGTAGATGTAGATGATGAACTACTGAAAGTAGTTGAGTCCGGTGTAGGAGTACTAGTAGTAGTAGATATGGATGGAGTACTACTGGTAGGAGTAGATGTAGATGACGTACTAATAGTAGTTGATTCAGATGTAGGAGTACTGGTGGTAGTAGATATGGATGGAGTACTACTGGTAGGAGTAGATGTAGCTGACGTACTAATAGTAGTTGATTCAGATGTAGGAGTACTGGTGATAGTAGATATGGATGGAGTACTACTAGTAGAAGTAGATGTAGATGACGTACTAATAGTAGTTGATTCGGATGTAGGAGTACTTGTGATAGTAGATATGGATGGAGTACTACTGGTAGAAGTAGATGTAGATGACGTACTAATAGAAGTTGATTCAGATGTAGGAGTACTGGTAGTAGTAGAAGATACGGATGGAGTACTACTAGTAGAAGTAGATGTAGATGACGTACTACTGAAAGTAGTTGAGTCAGGTGTAGGAGTACTGGTAGTAGTAGATACGGATGGAGTACTACTGGTAGAAGTAGATGTAGATGATGAACTACTGAAAGTAGGTGAGTCCGGTGTAGGAGTACTAGTAGTAGTAGATATGGATGGAGTACTACTGGTAGGAGTAGATGTAGATGACGTACTAATAGTAGTTGATTCAGATGTAGGAGTACTGGTAGTAGTAGATATGGATGGAGTACTACTGGTAGGAGTAGATGTAGATGACGTACTAATAGTAGTTGATTCAGATGTAGGAGTACTGGTGATAGTAGATATGGATGGAGTACTACTAGTAGAAGTAGATGTAGATGACGTACTAATAGTAGTTGATTCGGATGTAGGAGTACTTGTGATAGTAGATATGATTGGAGTACTACTGGTAGAAGTAGATGTAGATGACGTACTAATAGAAGTTGATTCAGATATAGGAGTACTGGTAGTAGTAGTAGATACGGATGGAGTACTACTAGTAGAGGTAGATGTAGATAACGTACTACTGAAAGTAGTTGAGTCAGGTGTAGGAGTACTAGTAGTAGTAGATATGGATGGAGTACTACTGGTAGGAGTAGATGTAGATGACGTACTAATAGTAGTTGATTCAGATGTAGGAGTACTGGTGGTAGTAGATATGGATGGAGTACTACTGGTAGGAGTAGATGTAGATGACGTACTAATAGTAGTTGATTCAGATGTAGGAGTACTGGTGATAGTAGATATGGATGGAGTACTACTAGTAGAAGTAGATGTAGATGACGTACTAATAGTAGTTGATTCGGATGTAGGAGTACTTGTGATAGTAGATATGGATGGAGTACTACTGGTAGAAGTAGATGTAGATGACGTACTAATAGAAGTTGATTCAGATGTAGGAGTACTGGTAGTAGTAGAAGATACGGATGGAGTACTACTAGTAGAAGTAGATGTAGATGACGAACTACTGAAAGTAGTTGAGTCAGGTGTAGGAGTACTGGTAGTAGTAGATACGGATGGAGTACTACTGGTAGAAGTAGATGTAGATGATGAACTACTGAAAGTAGTTGAGTCCGGTGTAGGAGTACTAGTAGTAGTAGATATGGATGGAGTACTACTGGTAGGAGTAGATGTAGATGACGTACTAATAGTAGTTGATTCAGATGTAGGAGTACTGGTGGTAGTAGATATGGATGGAGTACTACTGGTAGGAGTAGATGTAGATGACGTACTAATAGTAGTTGATTCAGATGTAGGAGTACTGGTGATAGTAGATATGGATGGAGTACTACTAGTAGAAGTAGATGTAGATGACGTACTAATAGTAGTTGATTCGGATGTAGGAGTACTTGTGATAGTAGATATGAATGGAGTACTACTGGTAGAAGTAGATGTAGATGACGTACTAATAGAAGTTGATTCAGATGTAGGAGTACTGGTAGTAGTAGTAGATACGGATGGAGTACTACTAGTAGAAGTAGATGTAGATAACGTACTACTGAAAGTAGTTGAGTCAGGTGTAGGAGTACTGGTAATAGTAGATACGGATGGAGTACTACTGGTAGAAGTAGATGTAGATGATGAACTACTGAAAGTAGTTGAGTCCGGTGTAGGAGTACTAGTAGTAGTAGATATGGATGGAGTACTACTGGTAGGAGTAGATGTAGATGACGTACTAATAGTAGTTGATTCAGATGTAGGAGTACTGGTGGTAGTAGATACGGATGGAGTACTACTGGTAGGAGTAGATGTAGCTGACGTACTAATAGTAGTTGATTCAGATGTAGGAGTACTGGTGATAGTAGATATGGATGGAGTACTACTAGTAGAAGTAGATGTAGATGACGTACTAATAGTAGTTGATTCGGATGTAGGAGTACTTGTGATAGTAGATATGGATGGAGTACTACTGTAGAAGTAGATGTAGATGACGTACTAATAGTAGTTGATTCAGATGTAGGAGTACTGGTGGTAGTAGATATGGATGGAGTACTACTGGTAGGAGTAGATGTAGCTGACGTACTAATAGTAGTTGATTCAGATGTAGGAGTACTGGTGATAGTAGATATGGATGGAGTACTACTAGTAGAAGTAGATGTAGATGACGTACTAATAGTAGTTGATTCAGATGTAGGAGTACTGGTGATAGTAGATATGGATGGAGTACTACTAGTAGAAGTAGATGTAGATGACGTACTAATAGTAGTTGATTCAGATGTAGGAGTACTTGTGATAGTAGATATGGATGGAGTACTACTGGTAGAAGTAGATGTAGATGACGTACTAATAGAAGTTGATTCAGATGTAGGAGTACTGGTAGTAGTAGTAGATACGGATGGAGTACTACTAGTAGAAGTAGATGTAGATGACGTACTACTGAAAGTAGTTGAGTCAGGTGTAGGAGTACTGGTAGTAGTAGATATGGATGGAGTACTACTGGTAGAAGTAGATGTAGATGACGTACTAATAGTAGTTGATTCAGATGTAGGAGTACTGGTGGTAGTAGATATGGATGGAGTACTACTGGTAGGAGTAGATGTAGATGACGTACTAATAGTAGTTGATTCAGATGTAGGAGTACTGGTGATAGTAGATATGGATGGAGTACTACTAGTAGAAGTAGATGTAGATGACGTACTAATAGTAGTTGATTCGGATGTAGGAGTACTTGTGATAGTAGATATGGATGGAGTACTACTGGTAGAAGTAGATGTAGATGACGTACTAATAAATTGATTCAGATGTAGGAGTACTGGTAGTAGTAGTAGATACGGATGGAGTACTACTAGTAGAAGTAGATGTAGATAGACGTACTACTAAAGTAGTTGAGTCAGGTGTAGGAGTACTGGTAGTAGTAGATACGGATGGAGTACTACTGGTAGAAGTAGATGTAGATGATGAACTACTGAAAGTAGTTGAGTCCGGTGTAGGAGTACTAGTAGTAGTAGATATGGATGGAGTACTACTGGTAGGAGTAGATGTAGATGACGTACTAATAGTAGTTGATTCAGATGTAGGAGTACTGGTGGTAGTAGATATCGATGGAGTACTACTGGTAGGAGTAGATGTAGATGACGTACTAATAGTAGTTGATTCAGATGTAGGAGTACTGGTGATAGTAGATATGGATGGAGTACTACTAGTAGAAGTAGATGTAGATGACGTACTAATAGTAGTTGATTCAGATGTAGGAGTACTGGTGATAGTAGATATGGATGGAGTACTACTGGTAGAAGTAGATGTAGATGACGTACTAATAGTAGTTGATTCAGATGTAGGAGTACTGGTAATAGTAGATACGGATGGAGTACTACTGGTAGAAGTAGATGTAGATGATGAACTACTGAAAGTAGTTGAGTCCGGTGTAGGAGTACTAGTAGTAGTAGATACGGATAGAGTACTACTGGTAGGAGTAGATGTAGATGACGTACTAATAGAAGTTGATTCAGATGTAGGAGTACTGGTAGTAGTAGTAGATACGGATGGAGTACTACTAGTAGAAGTAGATGTAGATGACGTACTAATAGAAGTTGATTCAGATGTAGGAGTACTGGTAGTAGTAGTAGATACGGATGGAGTACTACTAGTAGAAGTAGATGTAGATGACGTACTAATAGTAGTTGATTCGGATGTAGGAGTACTTGTGATAGTAGATATGGATGGAGTACTACTGGTAGAAGTAGATGTAGATGACGTACTAATAGAAGTTGATTCAGATGTAGGAGTACTGGTAGTAGTAGTAGATACGGATGGAGTACTACTAGTAGAAGTAGATGTAGATGACGTACTACTGAAGGTAGTTGAGTCAGGTGTAGGAGTACTGGTAATAGTAGATACGGATGGAGTACTACTGGTAGAAGTAGATGTAGATGATGAACTACTGAAAGTAGTTGAGTCCGGTGTAGGAGTACTAGTAGTAGTAGATACGGATAGAGTACTACTGGTAGGAGTAGATGTAGATGACGTACTAATAGTAGTTGATTCAGATGTAGGAGTACTGGTGGTAGTAGATATGGATGGAGTACTACTGGTAGGAGTAGATGTAGCTGACGTACTAATAGTAGTTGATTCAGATGTAGGAGTACTGGTGATAGTAGATATGGATGGAGTACTACTAGTAGAAGTAGATGTAGATGACGTACTAATAGTAGTTGATTCAGATGTAGGAGTACTGGTGGTAGTAGATATGGATGGAGTACTACTAGTAGAAGTAGATGTAGATGACGTACTAATAGTAGTTGATTCGGATGTAGGAGTACTTGTGATAGTAGATATGATGGAGTACTACTGGTAGAAGTAGATGTAGATGACGTACTAATAGAAGTTGATTCAGATATAGGAGTACTGGTAGTAGTAGTAGATACGGATGGAGTACTACTAGTAGAGGTAGATGTAGATAACGTACTACTGAAAGTAGTTGAGTCAGGTGTAGGAGTACTAGTAGTAGTAGATATGGATGGAGTACTACTGGTAGGAGTAGATGTAGATGACGTACTAATAGTAGTTGATTCAGATGTAGGAGTACTGGTGGTAGTAGATATGGATGGAGTACTACTGGTAGGAGTAGATGTAGATGACGTACTAATAGTAGTTGATTCAGATGTAGGAGTACTGGTGATAGTAGATATGGATGGAGTACTACTAGTAGAAGTAGATGTAGATGACGTACTAATAGTAGTTGATTCGGATGTAGGAGTACTTGTGATAGTAGATATGGATGGAGTACTACTGGTAGAAGTAGATGTAGATGACGTACTAATAGAAGTTGATTCAGATGTAGGAGTACTGGTAGTAGTAGAAGATACGGATGGAGTACTACTAGTAGAAGTAGATGTAGATGACGAACTACTGAAAGTAGTTGAGTCAGGTGTAGGAGTACTGGTAGTAGTAGATACGGATGGAGTACTACTGGTAGAAGTAGATGTAGATGATGAACTACTGAAAGTAGTTGAGTCCGGTGTAGGAGTACTAGTAGTAGTAGATATGGATGGAGTACTACTGGTAGGAGTAGATGTAGATGACGTACTAATAGTAGTTGATTCAGATGTAGGAGTACTGGTGGTAGTAGATATGGATGGAGTACTACTGGTAGGAGTAGATGTAGCTGACGTACTAATAGTAGTTGATTCAGATGTAGGAGTACTGGTGATAGTAGATATGGATGGAGTACTACTAGTAGAAGTAGATGTAGATGACGTACTAATAGTAGTTGATTCAGATGTAGGAGTACTTGTGATAGTAGATATGGATGGAGTACTACTGGTAGAAGTAGATGTAGATGACGTACTAATAGAAGTTGATTCAGATGTAGGAGTACTGGTAGTAGTAGTAGATATGGATGGAGTACTACTAGTAGAGTAGATGTAGATGACGTACTACTGAAAGTAGTTGAGTCAGGTGTAGGAGTACTGGTAATAGTAGATACGGATGGAGTACTACTGGTAGAAGTAGATGTAGATGATGAACTACTGAAAGTAGTTGAGTCCGGTGTAGGAGTACTAGTAGTAGTAGATATGGATGGAGTACTACTGGTAGGAGTAGATGTAGATGACGTACTAATAGTAGTTGATTCAGATGTAGGAGTACTGGTGGTAGTAGATACGGATGGAGTACTACTGGTAGGAGTAGATGTAGCTGACGTACTAATAGTAGTTGATTCAGATGTAGGAGTACTGGTGATAGTAGATATGGATGGAGTACTACTAGTAGAAGTAGATGTAGATGACGTACTAATAGTAGTTGATTCGGATGTAGGAGTACTTGTGATAGTAGATATGGATGGAGTACTACTGCTAGAAGTAGATGTAGATGACGTACTAATAGTAGTTGATTCAGATGTAGGAGTACTGGTGGTAGTAGATATCGATGGAGTACTACTGGTAGGAGTAGATGTAGCTGACGTACTAATAGTAGTTGATTCAGATGTAGGAGTACTGGTGATAGTAGATATGGATGGAGTACTACTAGTAGAAGTAGATGTAGATGACGTACTAATAGTAGTTGATTCAGATGTAGGAGTACTGGTGATAGTAGATATGGATGGAGTACTACTAGTAGAAGTAGATGTAGATGACGTACTAATAGTAGTTGATTCAGATGTAGGAGTACTTGTGATAGTAGATATGGATGGAGTACTACTGGTAGAAGTAGATGTAGATGACGTACTAATAGAAGTTGATTCAGATGTAGGAGTACTGGTAGTAGTAGTAGATACGGATGGAGTACTACTAGTAGAAGTAGATGTAGATGACGTACTACTGAAAGTAGTTGAGTCAGGTGTAGGAGTACTGGTAGTAGTAGATACGGATGGAGTACTACTGGTAGAAGTAGATGTAGATGACGTACTAATAGTAGTTGATTCAGATGTAGGAGTACTGGTGGTAGTAGATATGGATGGAGTACTACTGGTAGGAGTAGATGTAGCTGACGTACTAATAGTAGTTGATTCAGATGTAGGAGTACTGGTGATAGTAGAAATGGATGGAGTACTACTAGTAGAAGTAGATGTAGATGACGTACTAATAGTAGTTGATTCGGATGTAGGAGTACTTGTGATAGTAGATATGGATGGAGTACTACTGGTAGAAGTAGATGTAGATGACGTACTAATAGAAATTGATTGAGATGTAGGAGTACTGGTAGTAGTAGTAGATACGGATGGAGTACTACTAGTAGAAGTAGATGTAGATGACGTACTACTGAAAGTAGTTGAGTCAGGTGTAGGAGTACTGGTAGTAGTAGATACGGATGGAGTTCTACTGGTAGATGTAGATGTAGATGATGAACTACTGAAAGTAGTTGAGTCCGGTGTAGGAGTACTAGTAGTAGTAGATATGGATGGAGTACTACTGGTAGGAGTAGATGTAGATGACGTACTAATAGTAGTTGATTCAGATGTAGGAGTACTGGTGGTAGTAGATATCGATGGAGTACTACTGGTAGGAGTAGATGTAGCTGACGTACTAATAGTAGTTGATTCAGATGTAGGAGTACTGGTGATAGTAGATATGGATGGAGTACTACTAGTAGAAGTAGATGTAGATGACGTACTAATAGTAGTTGATTCGGATGTAGGAGTACTTGTGATAGTAGATATGGATGGAGTACTACTGGTAGAAGTAGATGTAGATGACGTACTAATAGAAGTTGATTCAGATGTAGGAGTACTGGTAATAGTAGATACGGATGGAGTACTACTGGTAGAAGTAGATGTAGATGATGAACTACTGAAAGTAGTTGAGTCCGGTGTAGGAGTACTAGTAGTAGTAGATACGGATAGAGTACTACTGGTAGGAGTAGATGTAGATGACGTACTAATAGAAGTTGATTCAGATGTAGGAGTACTGGTAGTAGTAGTAGATACGGATGGAGTACTACTAGTAGAAGTAGATGTAGATGACGTACTAATAGAAGTTGATTCAGATGTAGGAGTACTGGTAGTAGTAGTAGATACGGATGGAGTACTACTAGTAGAAGTAGATGTAGATGACGTACTAATAGTAGTTGATTCGGATGGAGGAGTACTTGTGATAGTAGATATGGATGGAGTACTACTGGTAGAAGTAGATGTAGATGACGTACTAATAGAAGTTGATTCAGATGTAGGAGTACTGGTAGTAGTAGTAGATACGGATGGAGTACTACTAGTAGAAGTAGATGTAGATGACGTACTACTGAAGGTAGTTGAGTCAGGTGTAGGAGTACTGGTAATAGTAGATACGGATGGAGTACTACTGGTAGAAGTAGATGTAGATGATGAACTACTGAAAGTAGTTGAGTCCGGTGTAGGAGTACTAGTAGTAGTAGATACGGATAGAGTACTACTGGTAGGAGTAGATGTAGATGACGTACTAATAGTAGTTGATTCAGATGTAGGAGTACTGGTGGTAGTAGATATGGATGGAGTACTACTGGTAGGAGTAGATGTAGCTGACGTACTAATAGTAGTTGATTCAGATGTAGGAGTACTGGTGATAGTAGATATGGATGGAGTACTACTAGTAGAAGTAGATGTAGATGATGTACTAATAGTAGTTGATTCAGATGTAGGAGTACTGGTGGTAGTAGATACGGATGGAGTACTACTAGTAGAAGTAGATGTAGATGACGTACTACTGAATGTAGTTGAGTCAGGTGTAGGAGTACTGGTAATAGTAGATACGGATGGAGTACTACTGGTAGAAGTAGATGTAGATGATGAACTACTGAAAGTAGTTGAGTCCGGTGTAGGAGTACTAGTAGTAGTAGATATGGATAGAGTACTACTGGTAGGAGTAGATGTAGATGACGTACTAATAGTCGTTGATTCAGATGTAGGAGTACTGGTGATAGTAGATATGGATGGAGTACTACTAGTAGAAGTAGATGTAGATGACGTACTAATAGTAGTTGATTCAGATGTAGGAGTACTGGTGGTAGTAGATATGGATGGAGTACTACTGGTAGGAGTAGATGTAGCTGACGTACTAATAGTAGTTGATTCAGATGTAGGAGTACTGGTGATAGTAGATATGGATGGAGTACTACTAGTAGAAGTAGATGTAGATGACGTACTAATAGTAGTTGATTCAGATGTAGGAGTACTGGTGATAGAAGATATGGATGGAGTACTACTAGTAGAAGTAGATGTAGATGACGTACTAATAGTAGTTGATTCGGATGTAGGAGTACTTGTGATAGTAGATATAGATGGAGTACTACTGGTAGAAGTAGATGTAGATGACGTACTAATAGAAGTTGATTCAGATGTAGGAGTACTGGTAGTAGTAGTAGATACGGATGGAGTACTACTAGTAGAAGTAGATGTAGATAACGTACTACTGAAAGTAGTTGAGTCAGGTGTAGGAGTACTGGTAATAGTAGATACGGATGGAGTACTACTGGTAGAAGTAGATGTAGATGATGAACTACTGAAAGTAGTTGAGTCCGGTGTAGGAGTACTAGTAGTAGTAGATACGGATAGAGTACTACTGGTAGGAGTAGATGTAGATGACGTACTAATAGTAGTTGATTCAGATGTAGGAGTACTGGTGGTAGTAGATATGGATGGAGTACTACTGGTAGGAGTAGATGTAGCTGACGTACTAATAGTAGTTGATTCAGATGTAGGAGTACTGGTGATAGTAGATATGGATGGAGTACTACTGGTAGGAGTAGATGTAGATGACGTACTAATAGTAGTTGATTCAGATGTAGGAGTACTGGTGATAGTAGATATGGATGGAGTACTACTAGTAGAAGTAGATGTAGATGACGTACTAATAGTAGTTGATTCAGATGTAGGAGTACTGGTGATAGTAGATATAGATGGAGTACTACTGGTAGAAGTAGATGTAGATGACGTACTAATAGAAGTTGATTCAGATGTAGGAGTACTGGTAGTAGTAGTAGATACGGATGGAGTACTACTAGTAGAAGTAGATGTAGATGACGTACTACTGAAAGTAGTTGAGTCAGGTGTAGGAGTACTGGTAATAGTAGATACGGATGGAGTACTACTGGTAGAAGTAGATGTAGATGATGAACTACTGAAAGTAGTTGAGTCCGGTGTAGGAGTACTAGTAGTAGTAGATACGGATAGAGTACTACTGGTAGGAGTAGATGTAGATGACGTACTAATAGTAGTTGATTCAGATGTAGGAGTACTGGTGGTAGTAGATATGGATGGAGTACTACTGGTAGGAGTAGATGTAGCTGACGTACTAATAGTAGTTGATTCAGATGTAGGAGTACTGGTGATAGTAGATATGGATGGAGTACTACTGGTAGGAGTAGATGTAGCTGACGTACTAATAGTAGTTGATTCAGATGTAGGAGTACTGGTGATAGTAGATATGGATGGAGTACTACTAGTAGAAGTAGATGTAGATGACGTACTAATAGTAGTTGATTCAGATGTAGGAGTACTGGTAGTAGTAGTAGATACGGATGGAGTACTACTAGTAGAAGTAGATGTAGATGACGTACTACTGAAAGTAGTTGAGTCAGGTGTAGGAGTACTGGTAATAGTAGATACGGATGGAGTACTACTGGTAGAAGTAGATGTAGATGATGAACTACTGAAAGTAGTTGAGTCCGGTGTAGGAGTACTAGTAGTAGTAGATACGGATAGAGTACTACTGGTAGGAGTAGATGTAGATGACGTACTAATAGTAGTTGATTCAGATGTAGGAGTACTGGTGGTAGTAGATATGGATGGAGTACTACTGGTAGGAGTAGATGTAGCTGACGTACTAATAGTAGTTGATTCAGATGTAGGAGTACTGGTGATAGTAGATATGGATGGAGTACTACTGGTAGGAGTAGATGTAGCTGACGTACTAATAGTAGTTGATTCAGATGTAGGAGTACTGGTGATAGTAGATATGGATGGAGTACTACTAGTAGAAGTAGATGTAGATGACGTACTAATAGTAGTTGATTCAGATGTAGGAGTACTGGTGATAGTAGATATGGATGGAGTACTACTAGTAGAAGTAGATGTAGATGACGTACTAATAGTAGTTGATTCGGATGTAGGAGTACTGGTAGTAGTAGATACGGATGGAGTACTACTGGTAGGAGTAGATGTAGATGATGAACTACTGAAAGTAGTTGAGTCCGGTGTAGGAGTACTGGTAGTAGTAGTAGATACGGATGGAGTGCACTGTTAAAAAAACCAGAAGATTTTACAGGAAAAAAAAAAACAGAACCATTCTGCAAATTGTTGTAACAGCAGATTTTCTGTAATTTAACAGGAAATATTTGTTAGAGAAATGAACAATTATTTTTTTACAGAAAATTTGTAATCTTTCAGATTCCATATACAGATTTTGGTAATTCTAAAGAATTTTTTTTAAAATTCAAAGTAAACCTCATTTTTTAACGAATAAAAATAAAGGATTTACAGAAAACAGAACACAGAACCATTCTGTACACTGAAGTAACTGGAAATTTTCTGCAATTTAACAGAACAGGTTTCTAAATAAAAAGAAAATTTTGTTTTTTTGCAGAAAATTTGTATGCTTTCAGATCCCTTATGCAGATTTTTCGTGATTCTAAAGAGTGTTTGTTTATTTAAAATAAACCTCATTTTTCTAACGAATAAAAATAAAGAATTTACAGAAAATAAAAAGACAGAACAATTCTGTATATTGAAGTAACTGGAAATTTTCTGCAATTTAACAGAACAGATTTCTTAATGAAAAAAAAAAAATCGGTTTTGTGCAAGAAATTTGTATGCTTTCAGATCCCTTATGCAGATTTTTCGTAATTCTAAACAGTGTTTGTTTATTGAAAGTAAACCTCATTTTTTTCAGCGAATAAAAATAAAGAATTTAGGCCTACAGAAAATAAAAACACAGAACCATTCTGTATATTAAAGTTACTGGAAATTTTCTGCAATTTAACAGAACAGATTTCTAAATGGAAAAAAAAAAAAAAAAAATCGTTTTTGCGCAAGATATTTGTATGCTTTCAGGGCCCCGTTGCACAAAACTTGCGTTTGATCGCAACTCCTAAAAATCAAACGCAAGTCCTAAATGCGCACTTTTGATTGGCTGAAAATAAAGTTGCGTTTGATTTTCCTGAGTTGCGTTCGAACGCAAGTTTTGTGCAACGGGCCCCAGATCAGGTATTATGTATACAAGGCATGCAACTTCACTAGTTTAGGAAGCTGAACATCTTTGGTGAAGCGGTATATTCTAGTGGCTTTTGTCAAACTATTTCAATTTTGTGTTTTACCATTTGGCCTCGCCAGTGCCCTTAGAGTATTCACTAAGGTTCTAAAACCTCTCATTGCTTCTCTCCGTAATTTGGGTCACATTTCATGTAACTATATTGATGATGCTCTGTTGATTGGGCATAATTACGAAGATTGTATTCGCAATGTCGAGGACATTGTTTGAGTCTGTGGGTTTTGTCATTAATAGAGAAAAGTCTGTGTGCAAACCTTCTACTCGGGTTGAATTCTTAGGTTTTGTTATTGATTCTTGTCATATGACTGTTTCTTTGCCGAAAAAGAAACGTGATTCTATCATTAGTGTTTGTCATGCCCTCGCTGGAAAATACGAGGCTAAAATCCGTGAAGTTGCACGTGTAATAGGAATGATGCTTGCCGCGGAGATAGCCTTACCTTACGGAGCCATTTTCAGGAGGGATTTAGAAATTGAAAAAAACAATGCACTTCTTAGAAACTTTGGCAATTACGAGTCGTTAATGGTTTTATCATTTTGAGCGAGACATGGTCTTATTTGGTGGGCAAATAATGTCCAGAATTCTTTCTCTCCAATAGGCCGGTTTACTAACATATTCAAATTTTATGCATGCTTTTTAAACAAAGGTTGTTCTTGACAACCTGAAAGCTTGCCCGATGCTTGCCCGACATAGCAACAAGTAATGTATGCAAACTGGATTCCTAGTATTGTAGTCCATTTATTAATAACAGGTTGGTGGAATACCTGGTCACTAGGTCCTCCGGAAAGAAACATCCATAAATTTGAATAACTTAGTAAACCGGTCTATTAGAAACGGATGCATCACTTGATGGGTGGGGCGCTTTCTGCCCGACCAATAATTTAAAGGCTCTTTGTTCTCAATTATGTGGAAAACACATCCGCATTAAGTCAGATAATACTTCTGTAGTGTCATGCTTAAACAAGTTTGGGTCATGTCATTCGCCTGATCTGCATGCTTTGTCCCGTGAAATCCGGTTTTGGTGCATAGATAGAAGTATTTGGCTTTCAGCCCAACACATTCCAGGGAAACAGAATTCTATGGCAGATAATTACTCACGTAAATTCAACTTGAATACGGAATGGTGCTACATGCGTCTGTTTTCAATTCATTGATTTCTTCGTACTTGGGACGTGAATGTCGTCTTGGATCATCTTCGAACACTCTATCCCAATGAGAATATTTCTTTTGAGAATTTAACTCATAAACTGGTTATGCTCATCGCACTCATTTCTGGCAGGCGATCTCATACTATCGCTCATATTACCACACGAGATTCTACTGTGTCGAATTCATCTGTATCTTTTTACATCAGGCAACTGACAAAAACTAGCAAGCCTGGCCAACCGGCTACTTTCATCCATCTACCGACTTATCCAGATGATGGGCGGTTATGTGTTCTGCATACGTTACGCGAATACGTAAAAAGGACATCGCACTGTAGACGTGGAAACCAGTTTCTATTCGTTTCAGTTAATCGTCCTCATCGCAATGTTTCTTCACAAACTGTAAGCAGATGGTTGAAAGAGGTTCTGCAGTTAGCAGGAATCGACACAACAGTATTTAAAGGACACAGTACTCGCTCTGCATCATCCAGTGCAGCCTTTCGAGGCGGCATGCCGATTGACTCCATTTTATCTACAGCAGGATGGAATTCTGCTAGAACTTTCGCTAGTTTCTATAACAAACCTCTAAACGTAAGGAGGGTATCATTTGACATTGCGTCACTTCAGTGACAGGACTGAACTGTGTTTCTTTCTTTTCGTTTCGCATATATAAAGCTATATGCTTACGTTCATTTTGTCTGATATGTAGGGCAAGTTAGCCCTTTAAAAGAAATAAAGAACGAGGAAAGGAAATTTCACATAAGTCTTGTTTTTTCCTTCAGTTTTTTGCAGTCTCATTCGCTTTGAAATCCCATACATGATTCCGAATAAATTAGGCGTTACGAAGTAGAATCATTAAATTAAACGAGATTTAAATGAAATTTAATATTGAAGTTTAATTTTACCAATCACATGGAAATCATATGTAAATACCGGTAGTAGGTTCTATGCCTCCAGATTTGAAAGGTTCTATTTCTTGGTTATTTTTGAGAAGGAACAAAGAATCAAGATGTCCTTTTATTCAGGCATCTATACAGGTCTAGTCAGAAAACCTCAACACTTTTTAAAATCTGTATAATTTTCAATGTATATTTTTATTCAAAGGCTGTGGTGCATGTGCGTCTTGAAAGAGTAACTCTTCCTCTTTTTTATAGTCATTAATCGGAATCCAATGATATGTCTTGGTAGAATAATTATCCCTTTATAATTTCATATAGTTTTGTTAATTATCTGTCATGCAAAAAAGCACAGAGTATTATTTTCAGACCTCCCAACTATTCTGAAATTGGAGGAAAGATTCTGACTTTTCAACCATTCCAAGCTCTTGTTTAGATACAATTATCCTATTTTTCTTGGTAACTTATACTCCTGCGGGAAATCATCTTCCCCCCTATTTTTTGAGCAAAATCATTCCTATTTTTCAGTAAGAAAGGTTGGGAGGTCAGCATTTTCCTCATAACAGTCAATATTCTTACAAAGTGCCTTACTAAAGCTCTGTACTTCAAAGTTGGTCCCAAATATGCCAGGCTACACCGTTCAGCTCGATGCGGAGAAATTATTGATACCACTGGAAAGAGCAACTTTTCATTAGCAAATTTGATTCAATATTTTTTGTGTTGGTTTGTTTTACAACACTTTGTGCAAAAACTTGCAAGCAGTGATATCACTCCTTCAATAAATTCCCCGTATGGGCCATGCACTTAAGAATTCCTTCAGAATTTTACTACTTACAAGCCTTTGCATAAAGTGTTAAAAACAAAAATTCTCACTGAAATCTTGTGATTTGGGGGTCATTTACTAATGAAATATTGCTTTGCCCAATGGTATCAATAATTGTGCTCTTATTGTACCAGAATGCATGTGCCGGACATTTTTATTTTTTTGAGGGGGGGGGGGCACAATTTAGTCCATTACAGTTTTTGTTACATTTGCTGTACAGTATGTATCCGCTACTATTGAAGTCTTTGTTGATTTGTGTTCCTTGCAGATCAGTTATTACATGTTTTGTTATTGGTATTGATGAATAAACCTTTAAGAAAGTACAATAATGTTGCAATTGTTTGTTTGACTGACTCGTGCATCTGTAAATCTAAAGCACGTGCTTGCAGCAGTCTCTAGGCGTTCTTTCTGTTTTCTTTATTTTTTTTTGGTGGTGGTTTTGCATATATGCATTCTTCACTAATCTTACAGGTTTTCTATAGACAGGTCAGTAAGATTTCTATAGAGACTGCTATTTTGACAATTTCATGTTTTTATTGAAAAAATATGACATGTAACAGTTTACGTGTAAATTATTAATTCTGCTGTAAAATTACAGAATTTCTTGAGACTTTTGCAAGCATGCTGGATTTTCTTTATTTTTCTTTTTTTTACCTGCAGATTCACTATTTACAGAAAAGCTTTAATAAATTAGGAAAAGAAACAGTTAAACTAAAAGACTCCTGTAAACCCATAACCAGGCACTTTTCCGTCCATATTTTTTAAAGAAGAATTTTAGTTATGGCATGTAAATTTGCTGTAAATTGTAATAAATAGATGTTGTAAAATTACAAGAGTTCTTTAGAATTCTGCAAGCGACGTTTCTGATTTATTAAAAATGAATTTTATTTATCACATCCAGATTCGCTGTTAAAATACAGTTGAATTGTAAATGGTAAAAAAAAAGAAATTTGTAGCAAAACTAAGACTCCTGTCAATTCTGAATGAGGCACTTTTCTGTCTTTATTTTTTAAAGAGAAATTTTTTGTATCGCATACATATTGTATGTAATTAAACAGATGAGCCTTAAATAGTGATAATATGTATGCTGTAAAATTAAAGGAGTTGCCTAGAGTTCTGTAAAAGAAAACTTGGAAAAAAAAAAGACAATTTGTATTCTTCCAATGGATATTTTCTGTTAAAAAAACAGGTGAACTGTACATTATGATAACAAAATTTTGTAAAATTGCAGAAGTTCTCGAGACTCTGCTGCAGGCACTTTTCTGTATTTTTAAGGAGATTTTTTCTAACAATACTACTAGTAGAAGTAGATGTAGATGACGTACTACTGAAAGTAGTTGAGTCCGGTGTAGGAGTACTGGTAGTAGTAGTTACGGATGGAGTACTACTGGTAGGAGTAGATGTAGATGACGTACTAATAGTAGTTGATTCAGATGCAGGAGTACTAGTAGTAGTAGTAGATACGGATGGAGTACTACTGGTAGGAGTAGTTGTAGATGATGAACAACTGAAGGTAGTTGAGTCAGAAGCTGGAGTACTAGTAGTAGTAGATACGGATGGACTACTACTGGTAGGAGTAGATGTAGATGACGTACTAATAGTAGTTGATTCAGATGTAGGAGTACTGGTAGTAGTAGATACGGATGGAGTACTACTGGTAGGAGTAGATGTAGATGATGAACTACTGAAAGTAGTTGAGTCCGGTGTAGGAGTACTGGTAGTAGTAGTTACGGATGGAGTACTACTGGTAGGAGTTGATGTAGATGACGTACTAATAGTAGTTGATTCAGATGTAGGAGTACTAGTAGTAGTATTAGATACGGATGGACTACTACTGGTAGGAGTAGATGTAGATGACGTACTAATAGTAGTTGATTCAGATGTAGGAGTACTGGTGGTAGTAGATATGGATGGAGTACTACTGGTAGGAGTAGATGTAGCTGACGTACTAATAGTAGTTGATTCAGATGTAGGAGTACTGGTGGTAGTAGATATGGATGGAGTACTACTAGTAGAAGTAGATGTAGATGACGTACTACTGAAAGTAGTTGAGTCAGGTGTAGGAGTACTGGTAGTAGTAGATACGGATGGAGTACTACTGGTAGGAGTAGTTGTAGATGATGAACTACTGAAGGTAGTTGAGTCAGAAGCTGGAGTACTAGTAGTAGTAGATACGGATTGAGTACTACTGGTAGGAGTAGATGTAGATGATGTACTACTGAAGGTAGCTGAGGCAGATGCTGGAGTACTGGTAGTAGTAGATACGGATGGAGTACTACTGGTAGGAGTTGATGTAGATGACGTACTAATAGTAGTTGATTCAGATGTAGGAGTACTAGTAGTAGTAGATACGGATGGACTACTACTGGTAGGAGTAGATGTAGATGACGTACTAATAGTAGTTGATTCAGATGTAGGAGTACTGGTGGTAGTAGATATGGATTGAGTACTACTGGTAGGAGTAGATGTAGATGATGTACTACTGAAGGTAGCTGACGCAGATGCTGGAGTACTGGTAGTAGTAGATACGGATGGAGTACTACTGGTAGAAGTAGATGTAGATGATGTACTACTGATAGTAGTTGAATCAGATACTGGAGTACTGGTGGCAATAGATACGGATGGAGTACTACTGGTAGGAGTAGATGTAGATGATGTACTACTGAAGGTAGATGAGTCAGATGCAGGAGTACTGGTAGTAGTATTTACGGATGGAGTACCACTTGTAGAAGTAGATGTAGATGATGTATTACTGATAGTAGTTGAGTCAGATGCAGTATTACTGGTAATAGTAGATACAGATGGCGCACTATTGGTAGAAGTAGATGTAGATAATGGACCACCGACAGAATTGGAATCAGCAACCTAGAGTATTGTCAATTAAATTAAGGAAAAGTGAATATTCTCGAGAATATAACTTAGGACTATGGCGGTTTTTTATTGTTCAAAACTCACCTGCCCCCCGACAAAGGTATGAGGCTTTATGCGAAATGTTTTGACAGCGTTCTCGCCGCAGCCAAAGTTGGAAACGCCGATTTGCGAGATTATCTCCCGGATCTTGTCATATCCCTCGGCGCCTAAAAGAAGTCGCCGTTCTGCGGGATTAGTGCGAGCTTTTGTTAAGAAACCCGCTCGGCGATTCCTTCGATTTCGCCGACTTCCTGTTCTTTATTTTTGTTCTTCCCTGAAAGAAGTTGTATATTTAGTGTTTTGAAAGAGCGCCACTTACGTTTTAAATGGTCCAAACGTAAGTGTTTGAGGCCGTGCTTGCTGTTGGCAAAATAAAAATGAAAGTGACAAAGCTTTATACGTGACTCATTCTGTTCGCCCTTTTTGTATTTTGTATCGTTTAGCAATGCCAAATGACTCTATCTCCAGATGTAGTTTCCGATAGTTGCTTCGCTTTTCAATGGTCAGTTTATTCACGTTGTTATCATTTTTGCTTCTTATTTTCTTCGGAAAAAGTACGAGTGTATTAGTCTCCGGCAAAGTACCGTACATATCTAAGAATTCTTTGTTGTCATAGTTTTCCGAGGAAAAAAAACCTAGGTTTGTGCCATGACAAAGTCGCTCCTAACATTTAATTTTC
Source organism: Heliocidaris tuberculata (assembly GCA_025618425.1). Lineage (NCBI taxonomy): Eukaryota > Metazoa > Echinodermata > Echinoidea > Camarodonta > Echinometridae > Heliocidaris > Heliocidaris tuberculata. Next base: position 30,384,964 of record CM046843.1, read on the forward strand.
CCACATCGAGCCCACCACAAAAAATTAGAGTAATGATAAATGACATAAAAATTAATAAACGAATAAATAAAGGACGGGGAATACATTCTTTGGCCGGGAAAACTATTCAAAAATTTGCTTTATGTTCCAAACAAAAAGCTTGACTCAACGGAAATGCTAATAGCAATAAACATTCAATTCCAAAATACATTGTTTAGTTTCCAAGCAATGCAATTATAAATTCACTATCACATTTCAATAGTTGTATGTAGCCGTCATGGCTGCAGAGTATCAAAAAAAAAAAAAATGAAATTGAAATATCAGAACGAAAGCTCAGTGTTCTCATGAGGAGTTAAGATCGGATGTCTGAATATTAATACAACATTACTGTTGCATGGGTCGCGAAACCGGGGGCGGGGCCTGGGGGCTGCAGCCCCCCCTCCCCCCCCCCCCCCACACACTTTTTTGAGTAGACACGTTTCATAAAATGTTTGAATTGGGTTCAAAAATTATCATTAATGAGTGAAATCAAATCAGCCCCCCAACACAAACACACACACACACACACTTTCACTTGTGTTGAAAGTCGCCTTTGTTTCTCTCTCTCTCTCCCTCTCTCTCTCTCACTTTCTTTTTTTTTTTTTTGGGGGGGGGAGGTCTGTGTCCTATATTTTTAACGTTTTCGTTCTATATGTCAACAACATGGGCAATTTGTAATTATTAAGCAAACTTTATTCGAGCGCATAAAATTCAAAGGAATATTTCTTACTGTTTTTGGTAATGTTGTTACAAACCAGCATGATTGGGTGGTTAGATAATAAGCGCTTTATTAAAATTGAAACATTATCGATGTATTATGCGCATTGAAATCCCAGCTAGAATTTCGTTTTTAATATTACACAAGTGAGGTTTAGTTTTCAAATATCGATCTCGATCAGCCGTCTGGTCTTAAAAAGGAACTCCAAAATATTCAAAAAATGGGGAGAAAAGTGATTCAATAAGTCCGTTTGTGGTATTAAGAGGGATCAAGAAAAAGAGCGAGAGAGCGAGGCACTTTATCAAAATTATAAGAATTCTGGAACGATGACAAATTTTAGTGATTGCGCCTGTGCCCGGAGAAGGTTGTTGACTTTGATATGTACGTCGTTGACCTTCACAAGGACTTTTTTCATCACCATGTTTGGTGAGATGCCCTGGCCCATTGAAAACTGTAAGTATTAAAAATACAAGTCATGTAGATTGATTGTAAAAAATGAGCGTTTGAGAAAGAGAGAAGATGGATGTCATAAAGAGAGGGAGAGGGTGGAGTGAGGTGGCAGAGAGACAAGGGGGGACTGGGTGGCAGGCACAGGCGTAGCCAGGATTTTTCAGTAGGGGGGGGGGCAGACGTGAAGGATCCAAACGCATAGCCAGGCTTTCATTTTAGGGAGTGAGTGGGTTCCCCTCCTGCGCGAAGCGCGAAAGCTCTGACGTTTTATTTGAGAGAAAGATAACGGCTCGTAGCACTTTTTTTTTTTTTTTTTTTTTTTAGGCGGAAAGTTAGTTCGACGCCCGGCTGCTTTTCAGTTATTTGGACGCAATACTGCACTGTATGTAACAGGGTGGGTGCAGGGAGGGGGGAGTTTCCCCCCTTCCCTCGCGAAGCGCGAAAGCTCTGACGTTTTGGCAAATTTGAAAGAATGATAAACGGCTCATAACACTTTTTTTAAAGCCTTTTTGAAACTTTATTTTCAAATTTTAATAGTCATAATGATGGCAACACATTTTAAAATAACTCTTTAGAGCCCCTGGGCCTAAACCTGCGACCCTCAAGACAATTTCACGTGACCCACCAAAATATCTAGTTTAAAAGAAACCCGACTGTTATCTTGTTTCATGCAATATTGATATAAATGAAAGTATGAACAAATTTGCTCGTTTGCTTCATTCGCTCGCAAGTAAAACATGATTATCCGTTACCCTGTCCTAACATCAAACGAGCAACAACAAAGAAGAAGATGAAAAATATGTTTGATATTCTTCAGCCGTCCTTACTAGATGGGCCAGTATGCATAGGCATAGTTATAAAATGTGTGTGTGTGTGGGGGGGGGGGTCCTTGGGACTGCAGCCCCCTCCCCAAGAATATACAAATTACCCACCAATATTCAAGCACCCGCCATCTCATATGTCGGTAGTGAAATGATCTCTTTAATCCAAATTACCACACTTTGATGACCGAAAAGACCGAAAAAGTAAATACTTGTAAATATCCCTAGTGCATGTAATATGTCCTACTCAGAGGACGGCGACGTAATTTCGGAAATATTTCTGGCCCGGCCCGCTTGACAAAACTATTGAAAGCCCGGGGTTCAGATTAACGAATTGCGAAAGAACCCAATTCCTCGTTATTCAGCATATGAATTCCTCTTTTTCCACATGAATTACTCTAATTCCGTAACAAATTAATGATTCAAGCCATAAAATGGAAATAAGCCCCATTCGCAGAAAAAGGATTATTCAACTATTATAAGTTATCCTGTCAGGACCCTGTCTTTAACATAAAGAGTTGCGATTGATTCAAATCGATTGCAACTGAAAATTAATCGCATGTACTTGAGATAGGTGTTGAGATTAATTTTGAATAAGTTGTGATCGATTCGAATCAATCGCATATCTTAATGGGTCATGACTATATTACTTCCTCACTGTTATATTTCAAATAGGTTTATTCATACTTCTATGGTACAAGTATGACTGTCTTTGACCTTGAACAGATGAATAGAATGAATAGAACGTTCACTCTATGTTACATCATGTACATTGTGAAAGAAATAATACCCGGTGTGGGGTTAAAATGATTATTTGGCCGATTATACATTATAAGTTTCACCGCTTCAAAATATTGTGCAGAGCTTCTTTGAAACAATTGTGCTCTTGCATTTGTCTATGAAGCTATATAGACTAGGAACAAGCAGGTATGAACAAAAATTTTTTTTTATTGCCTCTTGGACCCCCCAAATCGATTTCCTTTATAAAAGGCAACAATTAGGCTTCAGCAGAAGCTGTGAGCTTCGGCATTGTAGACCCATAGCAGTTTATTGTCTCCTTTTAGAGACGTTCTTGGATTAGCTTTTGATCCAGAATGTTAGGAATTACACAGTATACATGAGCTTAAAGAGAAATAAATCACCAAAAGATTTTGCTTTAGTAATAATGCAGTACTTTTTGACCTTGTCGTTCATGAATAAGAACGATTTAATATAAATGAGCTAGCACAGTGTAAAATTCATAATCACTATTTTCATGTACGAATTAGCATTTTTAAAAATTGAATTTCGTTGTTTTCATTAACATTGGTTAATTTAATATACTTTTTAATTTTTTGTTTGTTAACTCTGTAGGCGTGGAAAAAATAACTGAACTGCTATCTGCACAAGTCCATTGATAGGGCACTGCATGGTGCATGGCGGTTGGCGCACTTGGATTTTTCGCTGTAAATCGGTAATGGCGTGTGAACTTTTGATAAAAAGGCCATCAGTTGAAAGGGAAAGAGTAGTCGAATATGCTCCCCATGCCTCCCCCCCCCCCCCATCCACTGAACTGTGCACTACATAGTGTAGATTTCAGTGCCCCCACCCCAGCATTCGTCACTGATATGTCTTTGTTTGTTTGTTTGTTTGTTTGTTTGTTTGTTTTTTTAATACCTCACCGCTTTGGAGATAATCAGACATAATACTAGTATTAGGTGTTAAAAAATGACACTCAGTGCTGTTGTACACTGAATCTGTGACCGCTCGCAGCGAAACCAGGCGGAAGTCGCGAGTGGTACTTGTCTACAAGTAGGGTGTTTTAGTGTAAATGTCATTTTTCCCCGAATTTCTTTTTTCTTCACATATTTGTATTTTTTAATGATTCATTTACCACTTCCCAAAATTTGAAGTAAAAATACTAAGTATAAGTACCTGAAAACCCTTTCCAAAACGCTTCAGGATTTTGGTTTTCGAAAATACATTGCTCGCTCGAGCGATCTTCGCACACCTCTCTTTTGTTGTGGCCTCGCACGCCGGATGACGTAATCCTCAGCCTGAAGGCTTCGCGCTTTGTGATTGGTCATTCGTGGTACACCTACTTGTCATGTAAATAGGGACCTGGATATGCATGACCGGTGGGTGCACATAATTCAACATGAAATCGTCGAATTATATTCTTTATAAAATAAAATCGTCCTTTTCTGTAATGAGTTCGTTTTACCTTCCATTTTTTGTCTTGTTTTACTTGTAAGACAAATAAGAAAGTCAGTCGCTGTTTAAAGCTCATAATAATTGCACCCTTTCTGTTTAGTTAATTTTCCATTTACTTAATAAAGTATTAGGCATATAGTTAATAAATCATGCATTAGTGCAAGGTCGCAACGAAGCCTCGTGGAAAAACTTTTCTGGAAATAACCATACCGGGCCCGCTTTCAAGTATCTGCCAAACTTTAATATTGGCCCCTCTTGCTTTTTTTTCTCTAGACGCAGCTGTGGACACGATGCTTTCCTGCCTTTTGCTCACTTGTTCCTTTTCTCTACGGCTTTCTAATGATAAAGCGCAGGATTCCCTTAAAATGGTACTAATGGTACTTATATCCGCCCACATGTAGTACCATTAAACCTTTTGTTTAATGGTCTTCCTTTATACTTCGCACTAGATAATTCCGAAAATTCTTCGACAAAAAAGCCCTTGACGATCCGTTGTTTTGTGTTCTTAAAGACCAACTGATCGAAAAATAAAGTAAATGAGAAATTGTAAAAATGAACCCTTTAAAATGCTTTCTATAAACTCCATGTATATGCTACGGACATTGAGGAGATATTACGAGATTCTCGGAGAAAAAATCCGAGGGAGCTGCCAAGCTTCATTCATTTTTGCATTTAAAACCTAAAAAAAACAACACTGTTTCTAATATGCATTTTACTAATGATTTGGGTGCGTACTAATCCAGGACCACACCTTTTCTTCATTGTCTCCACTTCCTCTTTCTTTCATTTCCACCCCCCCCCATACCCCCCTCCTCCCCCCGCAAGTGCTGCCCTGGGCACGTGTCCCCTCTATCCGCCCCGTTACACAACTGGAGCGTGCGAGACAGAAGAAAGGCGGATGTCGCAAAAATCGGATTATGGATCTCTCTTTTGAAGACTTTCTCGGGGGTGGGATGAGTATGGGACTCATGATAGGGCTTCCCCGTAGGTATCAGAGGGTAGTGGTTTATAAAGTCGCATGGTTAATATCCGGTCAAACAATAGAAATTAATACCTCTTCAGAGTCGAATCCAGCACAGGGTGTAGGGCCTTATACTTTTCATATTTGCATTGATATCAATACGTATAGATCCGCCTTTATAATATTCATATTGACTGTGGACGCAACGGTGTTTTGAACTATTAAACGAATAATGAAAGGCTCATTCTGGCCTGAAAAATGGGAGCATAAACGCACCCACTGAATGTTTTTAAACTGTCCAGAAACTATTAAAGTCGCGTTTAGAAAACGAAAGCTTTATTCTCTATCCATCTTTTTAACCAACAAAGTGAGTAAAGCTCAGTGGTGTAAATACGCACGTGTGTGTGTGTGTCTGGAGGGGGGGGGGGATGATGAATAGATCACCCCCACTATAAACAATGAATAATTATGCCTGTCTACGCCCGTGGCAAAGCTACAGGATATGCATTGTTTCTCGCTTGGAGCAACGAACAAAAGAGATACTTCAGAACGAAATCGATAGATTTTCAATTTTAACCAAGCATAGCCATAGGCTATCAATAAACACAGCTTTCCTAAACGTTTATAAGCTCCGTCTTTTTAATAGACATCCAAACCTTTTATAGGTTAGGAGGGATGTCTTGTTTAGGGCTTGAAAAAAAATCGACAGTACAAGTCGTCTTATTTCGGAGAAGTCTAACGGGAAGAAAGAGAGTGAAACTTAGAAAAAGAATCTTAGGTGTTGAATTTAATTTTCGCCAGGAACACAATAATAGATGTAATTCAAATGGGATTAATAATATAAACAATAAAACCCTTGTGGCTGCCGCCCTGCGCCACTCGGCAAACAGGTCGGAGTTTCAAACTCAAATACACTCCAATAGAAATATATTCGTAGAACCGGTGTTGGCTTATGTGAAATAACTTTTATTCATCATCCCAACTTCTAAGTTCCAAGTTCTAAGATAAAATACTGCAATACAAACAAAGAAATATACATTTTAGTTATACATACGAATCAATGAAAATGTAACTTCTCAACACTAATAACTGTAATCACTACCCTAAAACTGACAAACACATTGTCTCTCTATACATATTAAGAATAATGAATTAACAACACTGCTTGTACCAATACTATACTACCAAGGACACAACTTACTTCAACAGACTAAAACACTAATTGATCTTACATTACATTAAGGTTAACATTATCTCGAACTATACTCTTACATAAATTCCCTGCACCTAACAATGTTCAAAGGTTCATTTACAATTCACTCTAATATCATCTCTCTTTATAATACTTTATAACACTCAAATTTCTTCTAAAACAATATGACTTTAATGCATAGTAATAGCAAAAGAAACTTACCAATTGGAGGCTTTAAACAGTCTAAACCTTAGCGCACTCGTACTCGTGCAAACTATAAAGGAAACTTCTCTGACGTCCAACTTAGGAGTTCTATCTCTGTCTCTGACTTTTTCTCTTTCTCTCTCTGGAAACTTTAACAGAACTGACCTCTTCTAGCTTTTTCTCTCTTTATAAAGCACATAGAAGCTGGACCACTGAGTTTACTCTTCTAAAGCATTCTTACATTGCTTATTGTTTTCTTCTTAAAGGTGCTGGTACTGGCCAGGTAATAAATGTTAGCAGACAATGAACTTGAGCAATCTATTCAATCTTTAAACAATAAAGAGTGTTCCTACTGTGTGCTTTACAACTTAGTTCATGTACCTATCTTCCCATCATATACTATAGCACATGACATCTTCTATGGGACTTCATGTACAAAAAAATTAAGACATATATAAAATGAACAAGAGTCCATGAAATGAAATATATACAGAAAATCTAAAAATTATGGAGACTATACGAATTATGGCTACTAAGTTCTCACTGCAGACTGCTGCAGTGACAACCCTAATTACAAAAAACTCTTCTAATGCTATTCAAATTCTGAAACGTCCTTCTACATTGTAGACGGGAAGCACATTATGAATGACCCAAACTCCAAAATGTTGCTGACATATATATATATATATATATATATATATATATATATATATATATATAATTTTTTTTTTTTTTTTTGCCTCCACGATACAAAACTGCCAATATGAAATATTTATACCCTAACGATGAAGTTAGGTGTTGGCTCCTCTTTAGATGATTTTCGCCCCCCCCCCCCGACAATCACCAGGGGCCTACTTCTTGACTGACTAAAAGTATAATGAAGGTTGAGTTCTGGTCGGTAAACAATAATTAGTGAGCTTTCTCTTTCTTATTATGTTAGTTTGGAAGACTTATCATAGTAGAAATGTCCCCTGAAAAGGATTGCTCTTCAAATGCAATCACATGAAAAATGTGGATAGAAACCAGGGGTGTCGATCCGTGTTCATGATTGGAGGGGGGGGGGGGAGCTAACCCCTTAATTGATAATAACAATGCGAGTGAACGAATTTCCTTCCTTATTTTCGCATTGAAATTATGGCATTTCTTATTTCCTTACTTCTAATCATTAAAGAATGTGATGGTATTTCAAGATCAAACATCATGAGTTTGGATAATTATTAGTTTTAAGTTAATGTTTCATAATTCTTTTTTATTTCATCCAAAAATTTATATTGGGGGATGATAATACAGGCCACTCCCATCTCAAATTATATTGGGGATATATACCCCCTTCCCCCCGGGATCGACACCCATGCTAGAAACAGCTGAAATGTTCGGGCGGAATATTTTGCGTGTAGTCCCCTATACACATTTCTCCGTACAGTGCATGTGTTAACAGTGCTATACTGTATAATCAAACTTTCCCAAATGTCTTTGAGACAGTTTCTCTCACAATTCAATCTCATGACAATAACACAACTTTATCGCTGAATGAGTCGTATTTAGCATCTAGCATGCTAAGAAAACAATACTATTGCCGGTATACTAACATCTCAAAGTGGTAGGCCTACTTCCCGCCTTCTTTCCATCCCTTGTAGGTGCCTCTTTTTGTTGGTGCCCTCCAAAAATCTCTGACAAGCAAAAAACTAAAACATAAAAATCTTCCTCAGCATTTTGGGGGCCTCTTTTTGGCCCCAGAGGAGGGGTCCCGGACCCTCCGCCCCTCCCCCCTGGATCCACCATTGCCCATTATTATTAAAAAGCGAGAGCGAAAAAGCGGGGAAAGTGAGAGAAAAAAAAATAAAAAGACGCTACGAGCCATTATCTTTCTCTCAAAATTTGCTAAAACGTCAAAGATTTCGCGTTTTCGCGCGGGAATGGGAAAATATTCCCTGCACCCACCTCTGTTACATACAGTGCAATATTGCGTCCAAATAATTGAAAATCAGTCAGGGCGTCGAACTATAATTTTTCGCCTAAAAAAATTGCTTGCTACGAGCTGTTATCTTTCTCTCAAACTTGGTAAAAGGTCGGAGCTTTCGCGCTTCGCGCGGGAAGGGGGAAACTCCCCCTCCCTGCACCCATCCCTATTACATATAGCGCACTTTTGCGTCCATATTATTGAAAAGCAGTTCCGGTCCGGGCGTCGAACTTACTTTCCGCCTAAAGAAAGGTGCTACGAGCCGTTATCTTTCTCTCATATTTGCTATAAAACGTTAGAGCTTTCGCGCTTCGGGCGTGAGGGGAAAATTCCCCCTCCCTGCACCCCCCCCCCTAAAATGAAATCCTGGCTACGCGGTTGGATCCTTCACGTCTGCCCCCCCCCTATTGAAAAATCCTGGCTACGCCACTGAGGATAGATTAAAGGAAAAACAAAGAAATACATAAGGAAAGAACATTTCTTTGTTTTTAATCTTCCCCGTTCTCCTTCCTCATGCATTTCTTTGTTTTTCCTTTTATCTGTCCTCTTCTCTTTCCTAATATAGTTCTTTGTTTTCCCTGAATCTATCCTCTCCTCTCTCCTTATGTTTTTCTGTTTTATATATTTCTGCGTAGGCACGTGAAGGAATTTTCCGCGAATATGGCTAAACAGTTGTGTACAAAAAATGTTCCACCTGCCCCCCTCCCCCTCCCGTAGATATGCCACTGAAACGAATACATGCGAGGAAATAAAGTTATGTATCTTCAGGCGAAATTTCTTTCTCGTTTTCCCCCTCTAGCGTTTATTGCCCCCCCTCTTTTTCTCTTCCTTCTATTAGGCCTTCATCGTTGCCAGCCCCCCCCCCCCCCCGACCCATGATATGTTCCCTAGCTTCCCGGCCACTGAAATTCGCGACATCCTCACTGCTTCCCTGTGCATTCCCACAACTCCCAATTTCACTACCTATGGTTGCATTATTATGAAAGAGCGTCGAAGGCAAACAAACAAACAAATAAATAAAATAATTGATTAATTATGGCACATGCATCTGCACCTTGTTTCATAACATTTGCTATCAAACACAAAAAATGTTGTTATAAGCAACTGAAAACGTTAAACTTAATTGGATTAGAGCAAATTTGTCATAATTTGAATAGATAAATATCTAAATAATAAAAATTAAATTTAATCTATAGTATAACTATTTGCAGTCGGTGCAAGTGTGGGCATATCAGTACGATGTCTGGCAATATGGGAGGAAGGGGGGGGGGGGGTGTCGGCGATGAAGCGATTTCACATCTACATAATACACAACCGTAATAGCAGTTTTATGCAACTTGTTCCGGGATTTTGAGCGAGCCAGAAATAATTAACCCCGTCAATAACAATAGTGTCTCCGCTGTATGCAAAAGCGTAGTGCGCAGTATAAAACTTTAATACACAATGAAACGAACGCGCTGTACGATAAACATGGCCAACGATTACATTTATATTTTTACAAAAATATATTAGCATCAAGGCAGAAAAGTGAATATTTGATCATGAATTTAGATTAGTAGCTAATCAAATTAGATTTTCTAGTATATTTCTTCATAGCTTAATAGGAGTTTTGTGTAGCACGAGGGAATATCACCAAACGAAAAATACCTTCACCCTCTTTTTGTTTGTACTATTTTTTGATAAAAAGAAAGAAGAAGAAGAAAAATAAAATGGTTAAGAAGAAGAAAGAATTCATGGTTGTTGTATAAGCAATTTCAATCAATTTGAAATAATAACTCTTTTAAAGCAGGGAATTACTCGACACAATATATAATTATCTTAATTTCTGTTCATGGGTGTTCCACTACCTCCGCCAGTTTCTGATTTTCTCAAGCCCTCCTTTTTGACAATTAAGATTTCGGCATCTTTTTATAGCATAAGTATAGCCATAACAATAGTACTAGATATAACAGAAGTAAAGAAAGAAGAAGAAAAAAAAAAATATATATATACACTAACACAAGTTGATACGCATTCCAAAGCCGTCGCTGTTCGCCGTATTTTTCAAGTAGTTTCGCTTCAAGCATATACATAAACCAAACAATAGAGGGGGGTATTCAACAATCGCGATTGCCAAAACTGCCCCACAATGTCAGTGCGGGCTATTGTGGCGATCCACCTGCTAACGAGATAAATTAGAACTTCCGCCGTATCCCTCAGTCGTCGTGTTGAGAACAATGCCGCGCCGCAGGCGCGCCGAGGGCCCGCCGCTGTAAAAACATATAGGAAGAAGCCTTAATTTAGGTTGTCTATTTCAACTATTTGCGCCATGGGCGGTGGAGCGCCTTTCAAACGGGGGGGGGGGGGGGGGGGGGGGGGGGGGCACCAGTCAAAAAGGGCACTTTTGGACATTTATTTCTGTGACATGTTTATTTCTGTGACGTTCTGCGACGTGTTTATATATTGTACGGGTTTAAGAGCTAAACACATGTGCCTATTTTTTTCATCTTTCAGCACGCCTTAGGTGTTTACTAGATAAACATGTTTACCTTTTAAATGGTTCCAATGTATAGGCTAAACACCAAATGTTTACACCTTAATCATTTAGTGTTTACACCTGTTTAAATACTAAACAGTGTGTGTGATTATGGTGTAAACACCACGTGTTTATATATTGTAGCTAAGTTAAGAGCTAAACACATTCTGTGCTTATTTTCATCACGCCTAGGTGTTTATTAGATAAACATACTTACCTTTTAAATGGTTCTAATGTATAGGCTAAACGCCAAATGTTTACACTATAATCACACACACTGTTTAGTATTTAAACAGCTGTAAACATTAATGTGTACAGTGTACAAAGGGTGAACATAAAGCAAAAACAGGGACCATTTTGTGTCATTGGTACCATCCTACAGTGTAATTACTACGTGATCGACTTCATAATCGTTTCTTTTATTATGGTTCTGGACACTGTTTCAGCTTCCCCTATTAGCAGTTGTGTGTAATTGTCTAATGATTTATGTGCGAGCGAGCTAAGCGAGCGAGGAAAATTTTCAGAATTTTTTTTAATGCTGAAGTCCTTGGGTTGTGCATTATTTATAGCGATAGAATCAAAATGACAACAGCAATTTAATTCGGGGGGAATGTCTAATGATCTTTTAATTTCTAAATTATCCCTGTCGATTTTCTTTAGGATTACATCGATAACAACATACTTTATGCGATCTGCTAGATTTCATTGTATACTATAAGAGCGAGCGAGCTTAGCGAGCGAGTTTGGGGAAAGTTTCAGAAAATATTGCCCATATACTTGGTGTAAATTATGGGCACATCTGAGTGTGGGGCATCGTGCCCCTCTTGCCCCAGCTCCATTTTACAACATATGAGATTTGACCCCTTAAAGTTACTCAGACTATCCATGCATGTCATTCACAAAAAACTTGTCAGCTCGAACGAAGCCGCCGGGTTTGGCCCCCAGAGCCCCCAAAAGGGGCCCCAAAGTCAGGTCGATTTCAACCCATCTAAAATATGGGCCAAACTTACGGCCTAATTACGGCCGATGGACGAAATTTCGTCAAAAGGAAAAGGTATGAGTGTGCATTACAAAAATGCCAAGACATTTCCAAGGAGGATGTGAGCCTTTGTCAGAGGTCATAGTTATCCAACAAAATATTAGAAAGATTTGAAAACAAGGGTTATGAAAGTAAATTCCAGTATGTTCACAAGAAACTGACTATTAAATGGATAATAGCTGAACAGAGATTTTATTAAAAACTCCTCTATATGCTGTAAACTGCAGCTCTACCTCACACAAACATTAATTAAAGCAAACCTCCTCTTTGAACTTCATCAATGACTACCTGAACATCATTCAAATACATTTCATCCTTCAAAGAAAAGAGCATTATACCATTGACATTCATGCAAGACATGCACTGTCACCTCGGCACTATTCAATTTAACCCACTGCATTGCAGAAATGGAGACTTCGGTGTTGAAAACAATGCATTTTGCAACAATTCACTTCTGACCTTACCTTATATTCATTATAAAGAGGAATAATCAAGTTTTTCAATGATACCAGTTTCTTTTTTCATAGATCAGAAAGATAGCATCCCTCAAACTCCAATTGCATAACTTTTCTTGAGGGTTTACTGCCCCATATCACTTCTAACAAGCTTCTCACCAATTCTAGAAAAAATCATTTATTCTCGCCTCATTACGTTTTAAAATAATAATCATGTTCTCTCCGGGTCTCAGTTTGGTTTCCGCAAAAAGCATTCAACTACGCAGGCGCTTCTATTATTCATTAATAACATTGCCAGAGCTATTGACAGTATGTCACACACTGCAGGTACTTTCCTGGACTTCTCCAAGGCCTTCGATACTATAAACTACGATATATTGTTGTATAAGTTGTTTCACTATAGTATTCGGGGGAAGGCCTTGGAGTGGTTCAGGAACTACCTTACTGATAAAAAAACAATATGTATACATAAAAGGTATTGAATCGACCCTTCAGTCAATTACTGGTGTCCTTCAATGCTCTCTGTTAGGCACGCTCCTGTTTATTTTATGAATTAACTATCTCCAAATTTAATCCATAATATGACAGTCGTAGCTATTTTGTATATATATATATATATATATATATATATATATGTATGTGTGTGTGTTTGTGTGTGTGTATATATATATAAATATATATATATATATATATAAATATATATATATATATATATATATATATATATATATATATATATATATACAAAATAGCTACGACTATCATATTATGGATTAAATTTCACACATCAGTTCTGTTCTACACACTTCCCAATGCTCTAGTGCAGCTCGATTTTATGAGAATTGAAAAGACCTAGATTATTGTTGGATCTAAGGAGGAGACAGGGGGCACGTTCCACGGGCGGCAAGTGAAGGGACCTGAAAACCCCCAAAATAGAAATTGAAAGCGGAGAAAAGGAAGAGGATCGATTTGTATATCAATATTAATGAATTTGAATCATCTTTATTAACAGAGTAGAATGAATTTCAGACAGGCTCTTACAAACAATAACGTAGCTCAGATCTGTAGTCATTAGGGGTATTACTAGATATTTCTGTTTGACGGCAGTTTACATGCACCCCAGGTATGCGTGTGTGTGTGTGTGTGTGTGTGTGTGTGTTCATGTGCCTATTAGACTATGTGATTTTATCTGTCATTCCCCCCCCCCCCCCGTTCAACGAGTCTAGCTACGTACGCCAGTGCATAAGGGGCAGTGCCTTCTTGCCCCTTCAAGCCAAGCCACCATAGCTAATGCATTCATTGATGAACATTACCTTCACTAAACGAGTTACTCGAACTTACCATTAAAAGCACCATCGCCGTAGTTAAGGCCGCCTTGATGAGTCGAAAATCCATCTTTGATAAGCCTTGTGCCTTTCTAATGAAATGATTTACAAAAGAAATAAACCGTTTATTGATATGTGTAGGTATTTCAAGGTAATAAGTCAGTTCGTAATTACAATTTGCGCATGTGCAGATAAAGGTCATTTGTACCAATGACAATGGCAATGCCAATACAGTGTCACCCATATATACAGGGTATTGGAGAATACAATAATACATGTATGATGCGGAGGGGGGGGGGGGGGGGGCGAACAAAAAATACGCACTTTGATTTCAGTGGCTAAAAACATTTAATTCAGTGGTTTATGCGAATTTCTTTGATCTACCTTGGTTCTGCATATTCAGAAGTTAAATCGTTGAGAAAATTGGGACGAACGAATTCCAATAAACATTTTCATTCGATATCGATGCCCGTGTCAAATTTTGTTCGACAAAATGAAAGGATCCTAAAGTTATAAGCACACGTAATAAATGAATGCAAATCTTTATTTCGAAGCTTAATGAAACGAATTTCACAATGATTTCAAAATAATGATATAAAAAAAAATAAGGAAAAAATACAAGTTCTTTTTGGCAAACCTTCCTGATATTATCGTTGCTCATTTACAGCAAAAACTTGGCGCACTGAACGTGGCGTATTGTGCATATGGCGCATTGAACGCGGCGTATTGCGCATATTAGTTCATGAAACTGAAGTTATTGACATTGTAAGCAATTTAAAGCTAAAAATAGATCTGGTATGATGGTATAACAAATGTTTCAAGGAAGGTGACCAACAAGACATAGGTAATTACTGCCCCATATCACTTCTAACAAGCTTCTCACAGATTCTAGAAAAAATCATTCATTCTCGACTCATTACGTTTTAAAATAATAATCATGTTCTCTCCGGGTCTCAGTTTGGTTTCCGCAAAAAAAGCATTCAACTACGCACGCGCTTCTATTATTCATTAATAAAATTGCCAGAGCTATTGACGGTATGTCACACACTGCAGGTATTTTCCTGGACTTCTCCATGGCCTTCGATACTATAAACTACGATATATTGTTGTATAAGTTGTCTCACTACAGTATTCGGGGGAAGGCCTTGGAGTGGTTCAGGAACTACATTATTGATAAAAAAAGAACAATATGTATACTTAAAAGGTATTGAATCGACCCTTCAGTCAATTACTTGTGGTGTCCTTCAAGGCTCTCTGTTAGGCACGCTCCTGTTTATTTTATGAATTAACTATCTCCAAAACTCATCTGCAGTCTTATTATTTATCCTCTTTGCCGATGACTCCAAATTAATATATCTTGCTCTCACGATAACCCCTATACACTTCTGAACATTGTAAACACTGAATTGAAATGCGTTTTTGACTGGATTCAATTAGTTAATAAATTGTCGCTCAATATAAATTAAACAAACTTCACGCTTATTTAGTTATTCTATATCACCCTTACTAGGTAATGTAGAAATAAACAATAGAAATATCGCCCAGGTTGAATCTACCAAATTTTGGGGTGTTTATATAGACAATAAACTAACCTGGAAGGTACAAATTGATTGTTTATGAAAACTGTTGTCACGTAACTCAGGCGTAATGAACAAGTTGAAACCTTTTGTATCTTCTCATGTTACGCTTATACAATATTCTGCATTGATCTTGACTTCTCTTGGTATTGTAAACTTCCATGCGGAAATACCCCTAATTGACAAAATTAATGTTGTACAAAAACGGGTTGTAAGAATAATAAACAATGTTGGATTTCGTACACATACAGATGAGCTTTTCTATGATTGTAATATTCTTAAGATATCTGACTTTTACTTATTACAATCTTGGAATATTTATGAACGAACTCTCAAAAGGTAATTTACCAGATGCTTTCGTCTCTATATTTCAGCGCAACAATGCTGTAGATTCCTATCCAACTAGACAGACAGACAGACCATTTCCACCTCCCCCGAACTCGCACCGTCTTTGCAAACAAATCAGTCACCTTTACTTGACCCCAATTCTGGAGCAGCCTAAATAACGAAATGGTTGATAGCCCCTCCAACAATTCTTTTAAACGGAAGCAAAGGTGTTACCTTTGAAGTAAGTACATGTATGTATTAACATTCATATCATGCTGGATCGTACAGGTGGTCACATAGACTTTGTTCGTGTTACACTGTCCTGCCTTTACAATTTTCTTCTCCTCCTTCTTTCTCAGGCCTGTAACTAGGATTTTTGCGGGGGGGGGGGGTTCAACACAGGAAAACGTAGACCTTTCTGAGGGAGCGAAGCGACCGAGTAGGGGTGGCGGGTGGGGGATCAGGGGGCGTGCCCCTCCAAGGGTATATGGGCACGAGCGTAGTCAGAATTATTTGACAGGGGGTGGGTCAAATGTCAAGCCCGAACATATACTACCACTGTGTAGGATTCCAAACACTGCGAACGAGCAAAGCGAGCAAGAGAAAAATAAAAATGTACTTTTAAATAACAAAATTTTATTTCATTTGTCACCAATAGGCGAAATGTAAAGCTATATCTCTGGTCATCTTGTTGCCAGGAATCATTCATATTGATAAATTTTATAGGAAGTGAAGTGAACGGGGGGAGGGGGCACTTTGCTGTTGTTCTCGGAAAGGTAACCCCAATATCTGGGCACCATGGCGATAGGGCAGTGACGTGCCCGAAATTGTCATAACTTTGAATATTCATGGAACTCGCTGCATGAAACTATCTCGTTTATAATGTTTGCGAGCGAAGCAAGCGAGAGAAAATGTACTTTACTTTGCTGTTGCTCATTTCAATATAGAAAGTGGACCCAACAATAATTATTCGGGTGCCATATCGACAGGGCAGTGACGTGCCCGAAATTGTCATAACTTTGAATATTCATGGAGCTCGCTGCCTGAAACTATCTCATTTCTAAGATTTGCGAGCGAGCGAAGCGAGAGAAGAAAAATGCACTTTAATTTGTTGTTGCTCATTTCAATATAGAAAGTAAGGTAACCTTAATATCCGGGCGCCATGGCGACAAGGCAGTGACGTGCCCAAAAATTGTCATAACATTGAATATTCATGGACATATTACAATAACATATTATGGAAATATCCATGGTCCTTGGTGCCTGAAACTATCTCGTTTCAAAGTTTTGTGATTGAGCGAAGCGAGCGACGCAAAACGCACTTTACTATCTCCCAAATGTTATTTCCAAAACACCCCAAGTGTTATATTGGGGCATCTTGTTATTTGTGATTATAGTTTCCAAGAAGTCGATGTTTTATAAGTACTCTCATGGCACTCCGGTTGAACAGGCTGTATTAGAGGGCCATAATTTAAGGTCCTGAATGACTAGACCGGGTCCGCCATGGAACTTGAGAGCCGGAAAATTTTCCATTTTTAAGTGCAAAAGACCACAATTAAAAACAGTGTGACTGATCACTTGGTTTGAGAAAGTCCACAGGAGTGGACGAAAGCTTACTAACAAAATTTAAGGTTGGTAGAAACTTAAACTACAATTTTATGATTACCCCCAACCGATGAAAGTTTTCTGTAAAGACGACATTAATTAATTATAGATTTGCCAGATCAAGAAGTTACGGGACAAAATCGAAATAAAACGTATTCCTCTTCTTCTTCTTTTCTTTCGTTTTTTTTTCTTGCTCCGCATTCTGAGCTTTGCTCTCCTTTACGGTTAGTGAATCTAATGCTTCTATTCCGTTTTGCTTTCTACTGAATATTAATAAGACTTACTTATAATGTTACTCTAAACGGGAGCCTAATCATTTACAAGCTATGCTTTTTATTTAGGCTCCCTACATTTAAGATTTTCTTTTTGTTTGCCAGTCGTTCCTATATCTCTTGAAACTTTCTACCTCTTTATCGTACATTATACTTGATTTGAGTTCTTTACCTGTACGTTTTGAAATTGACTCTAATTATACTTGAAAAATCTAAATACATGTAGTTTTTGATGTAAATGTGGATCAAATAAACTTTAAAATCCATACTTCAACTTCAGTTTGAGGGGTGCGTAGCTTTAGGACCCGTTTAGCTTTAGGACCCCTGGGCCATGCATAAAAAGTTGCGATTTCAAACGCAACTTAAAAAAGAGAGAGAGAGAGAAAAAAAGAAAAATTAAACGCAACTTGATTTTCAACCAATCAGGATCGCGTATTTTGGACTTGCGTTTAGTTTTTCGAGTTGCGTTTAATCACAACTTTTTATGCAAGAGGGCCCTCAGTCAATCCGCAGCGCGTATGCTGATGAGGCTTTCAGTGCAGATTTATTCAGCTTCTTGTTTGCGGACTTTCGTGTGCACTGAAACAACCGCGACTTGAAGGGTAATTTTGCAGTGTTGCGCTTTCGTGACGATAGAGCGCGTTTTCTTGTCATGGCAGAATGCAATTGTATACTATTCTTCAGAATTTGCTTTTCATTTCAGTACGTGAATAAAGTCCATTCATAGTTCTTAAATCATTATTTTCACAACCTGAAATGACTGTAATTCTGCCTCCTTTTCATCAGCGATTATGCATGGTAATTTGGGGTCATGTTCTTGACCCTGATACGACAGAAAATAGTGTAATTAGAACGGTATACCAGAGTAAACAACCTAGTGAACAAAATATGTCAAAATTAAGTTGACGCAGAGACGTTTTCCTGTATATATTTGGGTACGATTTACCAAAGAAATAAAAAAAAATATGTAGGTTATAACCTGAAGTAACCACAATGATAAAGCAGGCACAATTATTCCTATTGTATTATTGCACTATTGCACTACCTATATGAGAGTTTGTATCCAGGACTATTTCCGTTTGCTCTGTACCGAAAGTTTCATAAATTTCATTTTTTTTAGTTAATGATGAAGGAATACATTTGCTTCATACAGGGGTTGTGTAATAACATATTTGCAACGATGGTGAAAGCTATAGGGTACATGTATGATTATATATCTTCTTCGTATAGAAAATAGAAATCTATGACTTGTTAGTACCGAGTAAATGGGAGAGGTCCTCGCAAGATATAGCACAGCGTTGTCATGTATTTTTGTTTTTTTATTTTTAAGAGTCTTTTATTACTTCCAATTTCAAAATAACATCGTAACGGAGAGGTCCACCCTGATATCAACTTGGTTTTAAAATAATCAGAAAAATTAAATAAACAGATCAATGAAAGTTTGAGCAATATGATAATAATTTCGTGCCTGCTTTACCATTGTGTCTTATAAGAAATAAGAAAGTTATAAACTTTTGAAGTTGTAATCAATCAAACACAAACTGGTAACTCCGTGACGTATCTTGCGCGCTCCTCTTCCATTTGCCTCCTACTGAAAAAATCATAAATTTCTGTCTTCTCCAAAGAAAATATTTTATAATACATGCAACCTAGATATGATCATTTCACTTATGCTTTTTCACAAAACCTGTATGATACAACTCTATTCCATCATCAAAAACAAAGAAAATGAAAATTTATGAATTTTTGTGTACGGAGCAAATTGGAGAGGAGCTCGCCAGATAAGTCACGGAGTTGCCAATTTATGTTTGATTGATTACAAATTCAAAAAATCTTAACTTTGTCATTTCTTATCGTATTTTGCTCTTACTTTCATTGATATGTTTCTTTATTTTCTCTGCTTTTTTAAAAATCACTTTAATATCAGGGTGGACTTTCCCTTTAACAAATAAGCAAGGTAAGATAGCATAAACAAGTACTCATAATCATGATTTAAAGTTCAATGAATTTGAACAATATAGTAGAAGAAACAATCTCAGAATCTTTGGCATCAGAGAAGAGAAAGAAGAGAACACTGATCAATTGGTTCTTGACGTGGCGAAGCGGATCGGGGTGAAACTCTCACTGGACGACATCGATAGGTCGCACAAAACGGGAAAACCCCAAGTTCGCCGAAACCCACCAGTACCAAGTGATGAATCCCACCAATCAGGAAATGCGACCGAGGATGAACCACGCCCTCGTCCCATCCTGGTAAAGTTCACCTCTTACCGACGCCGACATGATATCATCACTCAGCAACAGAAACTGAAGAAGACCAAGATCAGCATCAGCGAGGATCTCACAAAATATAAGCTGGATTTGCTGAGGGAGACAGCGAAGCACCCATCTGTACGCCAAGCTTGGACTACAGATGGCAGAATCATCGCACTACTGGGAGCAACAAACGGAAAAAACATCACGAAACTGATATCAACCATCCAGGATTTGAAAAATCTTCAGACCACCACTGCGAGATGAAAGTACGATGACGAAGTGATACTAGAGACATGAAATGAAGAACTATTTGACTATCCTATATCATCGATTATTATGTAATGAATATTACTCCACCTTAATAAATCAAAATTGATATCACTGTTGATTCCTGAATATTCATGTACCAAACTACTGATTGTTTTACTTTTACCGCATATTTTCAATTGTTCCTACTCATGTTTAAAATGTATTACTTTTATTTGACTTGTGGTATTTTCTTATATGTATTATGTATTGTACTGTATATTTCATCCAATCAAATGAAAAACAAGCCAAAAGTTGATTTGCATTATACTTTAGCAATGGGTATTTACATAATGTGCAAATTATAACAGATGTAATACACTTTTCCCTTTTCTTCATGAATCCTGAAGATTTTGAATTTACTGTGGATGATTTTAATAACACTGTATTATCTCATTCTTTGATGTTTTCAATTATGCACATAAACTGTAGAAGTTTGAAGAGAAACTATGAAAGAAATTGAAGCTATATTAGACTCGTTGAAATGTAATTTTAGTATTTTAGCCCTTTCAGAAACATGGCTGAATGATGATACCACCCTGACCAGTGTTTTTAAAGACTATACATTTATTGGTAATCATCGTACTGATAGAAGGGGAGGAGGAGTCGGACTATGCATTCAGAGTAATTATAGCTATGTAACACCGCAAGATCTTAATGTATTTCGAAATGAGTTTGAGAGTTGTTTTATAGAACTACCGAAACCTGGCAAACATCTCATTATTGGTGTATTATATAGACCGCCCAATGAGTCAATAGATGACTTTAAACAAATACTTCAGACTGTTTTGTGTAAAATCAATAAAGAAAATAAAGATTGTATTCTGCTTGGTGACTTTAATATAGATCTCATGAAATTTAATACGTGTAATCCTGTCAACGAATTTATAGAAATATTTTTCTCCTTTTCATATGTACCATTGATTGAAAATCCAACTAGAGTTACTGAAACATCAGCTTCTCTAATCGACAACATCTTTGTAAATGGTTCATCTGATGTTTTATCAGGTACTCTAATCTCTGATATATCGGACCATTTACCTGTGTTTTCATTTTTGGATTTTCCATTTCATTCAGATAAGACACCTGTTTATATTTGCAAACGAAAAATAAATGATAAAACTATTAATGAATTCGTACGCAAAATTCAAGATACTGATTTTAATTTCAACTCTATAAATCCTGACGAAAATATAAATAACATATATAATAACTTTGTAGGAAAAGTAACATCAGTCTATGAATCTTGTTTTCCTTACCACGAACGTGTTATAAAACGAAATAAAAATCCTTGGTACAATAATCGTTTGAAAAAAATGCGGAGAAAGAAATGTGCTTTATATAAAAAATTTCTAAATAATCCAACCACATATCGTAACAAAATTTATAAAGAATTTAAAAATAAATACACAAATGCTGTTAAAATGACCCCCAAAAATTATTTTCTCAAAAGTTTAATACGATGAAAGGAAACATTAATGGAACTTGGAAAATAATAAATAATCTATTAGATAGAAATAAGAATAAGAATACAATGTCTAAAAAAAAGATTTTAAATGTAATGATACCTTATTGTGTGACGGAAAAGAAATAGCAGACGCATTTAATAAATACTTTGTAAATGTTGGACAAAATCTTAATGATAACTTCAATTCAAGCAATAATTCATTTCATACTTATCTAAAGAAGCCGCATGCAAATACAATGTTCTTAACCCCCATAACAGAAAAGGAAATTATTAACATTGTTTTATCCTTTAAGAATGGTAAATCCCCAGGACATGATTCTATTGACAGTTGTATTATTAAAAAAGTGATTCATATTTTATGTAAACCTCTGTGTAATATCTTTAAAGGGAGCCATCGCTCGATATCCATGTACGTTCAATTTCATTCGCTTGCCCCTCTTGCAAGGCCGTGCATAACAACAATCTTGGAGCAGCGAACAAAATTGCCGTCGAGGGTGGAGTAGTTTGTCAGTTGGGTTTTTCAGTTCGTCTTTCCTCGGTCGAAAGCGTATCACTGCAATTGCGTGCTCGTTTACCAAAGATGTACGGAGATTCCTGAATATTACCCGAGCCGGGCCAAGCTCCAAAACACCACGACTGGCGACTTTTCGGTCCCTTTAATACTTGTTTTGAAAGTGGAATAGTACCAGATGATTGTAAATTATCAAAAGTAATTCCTATTCATAAAAGTGGTCCAAAAGACTTATTTTCAAATTATAGACCAATTTCATTACTTACATGTTTCTCTAAAATACAAGAAAAATGTATAAATACTCGTCTGATAAGCTTCTTAAACAAATTTCATATTTTATTTGATAAACAATTTGGATTTAGGGAAAGGCATTCAACACTTCTCCCTGTTACTGATTTTTTGTTGAATTTGAATGAAGCTATAGAAGAACGAGAAACGCTCGTTGGTGTGTTTTTAGATTTTAAAAAAGCTTTTGATTGTATTGACCATAGTATTTTGTTTTATAAACTTAACTTTTATGGTATAAGAGGTACTGCACTAAAATTGTTTAAAAGTTATATTTCCGATAGGAAACAATATACTGTTTTTAACTCTATTAAGTCTGACGTGCAATCGCTGACGTGTGGCGTCCCGTAAGGATCAGTTTTAGGTCCCATATTATTTTTACTGTATATTAATGACTTGCCTTCGTGTTCACCTCTTCTCAACTTCATTATTTTTGCCGATGATACCAGTATATTTATGAAACATGAAAATCCTCAGTTTTTAATTGAAAAAATGAATGCTGAACTAGTAAAAGTTCATACTTGGTTTGTTAGCAACAAATTAATCTTAAATCTACAAAAAACCCACTCTATGTTATTTAGCAATCAAAAAATAAATGTTGATCAATTACATATAAATGAGGATGTGATATCACGATCAAATTCGATAAATTTTTTGGGAATTCATATTGATGAAGAAATGAAATGGAAGAGTCATATTAACAGTGTACTAAATAAGATTTCAAAAAATATAGGAGTAATAAATAGACTTAAAGAACATTTACCTAGACATATCTTATTGACTCTATACAATACTCTCATTTTACCACATTTGAATTATTGTAATATGATTTGGGGATCGTGCAAT
Organism: Heliocidaris tuberculata; assembly: GCA_025618425.1. NCBI lineage: Eukaryota > Metazoa > Echinodermata > Echinoidea > Camarodonta > Echinometridae > Heliocidaris > Heliocidaris tuberculata. The sequence continues at coordinate 30,408,268 of CM046843.1, forward strand.
AAATATCTCTTAGATAGAATGTTAAAATTGCAAAAAAGAATACTGAGAATAATAACAAATTCTTCTTTCTTAGCTCATACGAAACCTCTCTTTATTAGTTTAAATATCCTACCTATATGTGATTTATATAAATATAGTTTGGGAATTTTCATGTTTTTATTTCATAAAAAGCTTTTACTAAGATCATTTAATAATCTGTTTTCTCTTAATATGCATGCTCATCATAACGACACAATAAATAAATTTGATTTTAGAGTCCATTACGGTCGCACCTCTTTTTCACGCTCATTGATAAAAAAACAAAGGACCCATGTTATGGAATAGTTTACCGCGAGAAATTAGAGACTGCAAATCACTGAATATATTTAAATATAAGCTAAAAACCTACCTTTTACCTGTCTTTGTCTTTTTTCTATATGTATATTTCTCTATCATTTCTCTTTTGTTTATACTTTAATGATTCATAATCTGTTGTAACTTCCAATGGGATCGATCTTTTAAGTTTTGGATGAACTTCTTTTGATCCCGCCACATTTTTATATACCTATTATTGTCTCACTTTCTATATTCAATTTTTCTTGCTTCTTCGCCTTAAATGGTGTGCTTTCCAAATGTTGTTTTTTTTAAATTTATGTATATGTATTTCACCATGTTGATATATTGTTTTTATGAAAATGTGGAAATAAACTTTGAACTTTGAACTTTGAACTAAAATATTCACATGCCAGAATCATGTATGCAAACTTATATAATCATTAAATTTATTTTGTTCAATGAAATGAACTTTTAACAATAAGTCAAACATAACATTTTACAAGCACTATCATATGCATAGTATTACTGAATGTGTGTTTGATCGATTACAACTTAAACAAAATCATAACTTTCTTATAAATAATTATTCATCGGATTTTGCTCGAACTTTTGCTGATCTGTTTTTCGAATTTTTCTGCTTCTGTCAAAGCCAATTACTGTCATGGCGAACTTCTTCTTTGGGAACCCGTAATCAATAGTTGAATAGAACTGAATCTTCTAATCCTACCTTTACAGATGTTAAAACAAGCAATGCGTTGTAAATCCTAAAGTTTGCCAAAACTCGATCATCGAGACAGTCCTCTCTTTCGGAAACAGAATAAATCCGTAGTGCCGATTAATGAGAAAGCGACAAACGCTAATCGACTTATAGACTCATTTTCATTTGACAGCTCCCAAATCACACCCACAAAGTTTGACGTATGCCATAGAAATACATTTTATTCACGATTTCCAGGTAATCGTGAAAATTAGAATAAAGAAGACAGAGAGAGAGAGAGAGAGAGAGAAAGAGAGAGAGAGAGAGAGAGAGATTTAATAATAAAACGCACCACGATATCTTTTAAAAAGGGCACTGGAGTGAAAGAAGGGAATACATAAAAATAAGTCCCTTTTGAAAACAATTCTAATACAACGACAAGAATTTTTGCGGACCCAACCCATTTAATGTTTGCTCTTTTTTACGAGTACATCTTATTCATTGGGGTGATATAAACCGCGTCATAAGTCTAAGTTCGTGGACATCTCATTGAATTCTGTCCCTGGACATTACTTTGTATATCCCTCTGTTTTCTATGAATAAAGGTGATTTTAAAAAGATGTTGAAATATATGAACACACGTGAAAAATAAATAAAACTGGATTCTTGAATCATACCAGTCCATTGTACAATTTCACTTTTTAAATCGTGCGATTTTCTCTCCCAGTAACCATGGTAACATGCCCCTCCCTCACCTTGAACCACGATTTGGGGCGTTCCAACTTTGATCCATTGGTCCATTAATCACGAAGATAGAGAATGTGGGATCTCTGAAACATAATTGACTCTATGTACACTGACGTGTTGTGAAAGGGGCTGTTTAACCTACTGAAAAGTCGTTATTTGAAAATACAATTTTTAGAAGCTGATATTCAAATAAAAGATAAGGGGCCTGTAACATAAAGAGATAAATCAATTTTACGATTGATATCAATCGTAAGTCTATGGCAAACCATGTACTGCAGAGTTACAATTGATCGTAATATTGATTGTATCTCTTTATGTTACTGGCCCTAGATCTTATTGCATTCTCTGTTTGATGGGTGACAACGATGACAATTATTTGATTTCGTGCAAACCATCTTCTTCCTCGCTCATGTTCAAACCCCGTGCTAAGTCAAACGAATACTGAAATGAATATTACGGACGGTACCCATGGCAACGCTCTATTATAAAATGAAAACTGTCAGATTAACAAAGTAATTGTTTATTGAACCCCCGTTCTAAGTCAAACGAATTCTGAACTAAATATTACAGACGGTACCCATGGCAACGCTCTATATATTGAAAAATTAAAACTGTCAGATTAACATAATTGTTAATTGAACTTCATTTTTACCCACGCCGATAAAATCGGCAGGGTTATGTAAAGGGTTCAGTATATGTTTGTATGTTTGTTTGTTTGTTTGTTTGTATGTTTGTTTGTTTGTTTGTTTGTATGTATGTTTGTTTGTTTGTTTGTTTGTTTGATTGTGTACAAGATAACTAGAGAACGGGTGGACGGATTTGCACCAAATTTTCAGGGATTGTTTGGATAGTGACAGGAAAGAATCGATTAAATTTTGGTGATGATTGGTTGATCCCTGCAAATTCTGTGTGACCTTCTAGTTTTGACTCTATAGTATAGTATATGTAAAGATCACCGTTTCGCACGTATCAGATTTAGGGAGCCGATACCGATATCCCAACAAAGCGCATCGATAGCTTAACACTGGTAATGGCGTCAGCACCATTCTCAACGAAGAAGAAAAAAATGTTTTTAACTACTGAATTATTAGTCTAGAATATCGTAAAATTGCCCGAGTAGTCCGGTGATTCTAAAAGCAATCCTTATTTGATCTAGAGACCGGTAAGAAACTTCACAGAAATGGATAGTATTGATAGGAACAGTAAGTTTAGATTTAATTTCTCTCGAGTTTCTCACTTGCAGCAGAAAATGCTGCGGTAGCTAATGCAGCTAGACGCCGGATCGGACGGCCCAGCGCGTACATGGCAAACGGCCAAATTTCGGGCATCGGCTCAGATTAGCCGTGAAGTTTCATTACTTTTGCATGGTGATTGTTGATTTAGAACTCATCCTAGTTAATAATGTGGATTCTCTGGGTCTTTTACTACGGAATATCGAACATCATATTTATCAAATCTATCTGGAAAAAAAAACTAGGTAGGATTTTTTATTCACTCATTCCGCCCCTTTAAAAAGCAAAGGTAGATCTAGTTCCTTTCCGTGTGCTCTAGATCGAACGTTGGACTAAATGTTGGCCTAGATTTAATTTCAGACCTATATGAACATACTACCTCATAACACCTGTAAAATTACACTTCGAATGATGCCTACTGACTTTATTTCTCACGGCTAATCCCCCAAATTTCCCGTATCTAGCATACAAGTAGCAACACCAGCACCAAAAATTGTTCTTAATCCCTAGGGTATAGTGTTAGTGAACGGAATTTTGTACATAAAATTAAACACCGGCTGCCGAGCTCGGTTCAGCAGACAACATCTGACAAAAATTAAACACCGGCAACCGGAACTACGTCAGAAAATCAGAGGTCAACACCTAACACCGACTGATTTTTTTCTCATTTCATAGTCGGGGTTAGATCATGATTTCGCGGCAAAATAAACACTAACCACGAACACCAACACCGAGCGTGAAATCACCCAATGTAGATTTCAGTTTTGACCCCATAGTATAGTATTGCAACTACTCAGTAGCACCGCCAAGTCGTGGGTCTGCCGCACTGTAATAATGTTGGAGGTGGAGGACAAGATGTGCTCAGTGATTCAGGACAAGAGGCTTTATTTGTACTTTGGGAGAGTCTGGGCGTTCCAATTTTGCTCCAGTAATCATCATTCACCCCCCAAAAAAGACACACGTATTGTTTGGTAAAAAAAAAGAAGGAAAAAAAAAAAAGATTCATACAGTTCGAATCATATTCATCAGTTCATTTTTGGAGACCGAATACGCATTCTGTATTCGATTGGGAACACAATGACAAAAACGGCGGCATATCTTAAATTTTTTTGTCTAACGTCACCAATTTATTATGAACTACTTTCCTGAGATTCGGCGCACATACTTTTCGAATAGCTGCGCTTTGAGAGGTGTAGTAGTTACCACCTCAAAACACACACTTTCACAATACTAGTATACTCCATCACAGCTCATTGCATTTCCATTGTTTCTTATATTAGTCTCTCTCCTCTCTTACTTATATAGGCCTAAACGCATCTCACAATCTAACATTGTTGTTAGATTATTTTTCACTGTATACAAATCGAGTTACCCCATGGTACAATGGCACAATCCAATAGACGTCCGTCAATTCTTCCCGCTAAAACCGTAATATCAAACGCTATATTTTTGATGAAAATGTAACCAAAGTAGAAATATTAAATTTACATAATTAGCCTTGTCTACAACTTGTATCATGCACCACCTTTTATCTCACACAGTTGTCCACAAATCAAGAAAAATAAGATAATATCGTAGATAGAATAACAAAAAACCGTGGACGAGCAGACCGCTTCACAGGCGCGCAAATGCGTTAGTCTGTAATCCAATGCCCTTGCATGCACCATACTTGCGACACGTTCGTGAACAATGTGACAAAAAATAAGGGGCCATTTGTGAATGAACAGCAAAATAGCACCAAATTCCCGTCAACCAATCAGAATAATCTTTAGATCACTAATTAGAGGATGTCATTGGCCACGATTTGGTATGCGAAACGGTTCAATAAATCATCTTGTTGGGAATTCCCACTCGATTGAATCAAAGTAGGGGTAAATCCCGGCGCCCCCCCCCCCCCCCGGAGGTCAGAGGGACCGCATGCGTGTTCCCAAAATCTCCGGTAAAGGGTTACTTTTCGCGCGACACAATCCGGCCAGTGAATTGTAAAAAAAGGGGGTGTTTCTCTCTCTCTCTCTTTGGACTCCTGAGAAATTTACAAAGGGGGTTATAAAATATCTTGAAAGTCATAGAAAAATTGATCAAATCCCGGGATGAAATTCCTGAAATTCCTGCTAGTTTTGATAGCTCATTCAGGATTATTTTATTTTGAAAAGTAGAAACATTGGCTCCCAGTTCCCCCTCAACCCGAAAGTATAGACATTTCGAAATCTGTGACTAAGGATAACGTAAGATGTAAGACACGTTTTTGGATCTCTGCTGTATACGTCTTCATCGGGCATCGGCTTAATTAGCAAGATGGGGTTTGACAAAAGTGGTGTGCGCCGTGGAACCTGTCAAAAATGTCAAAATGTCAAAATTGCGACGACTCTGAGCAATACCCAATTAAACTATTTAAGGCATTGCAATGACAGCTTACCTGAGATGGGGGGGGGGGGGGGGGGGGGAAGGGGTGTCTGTCCTGAGAAATGGGGTTGGAATGAGAGCTCACCTGAGATGGGGGGGGGGGGGGGGAAGCCCGCAAAAGGGCGAGGGGGGGGGTAAGAATTTTGGCAGACATGAGATAGGGGTGCTTTTAAAGGGAGGGAACGCGTACCCTAAATAATACTGAGTGGGGGGGGGGGGGGTAAATGCTCTCACTGCCATCGGTAAAGGTCTGAGTTAAATGTTAAACTCTCTTTTTAACCCCCCCCCCCCAAAAAAAAAAACAAAAAAAAAATAAATAAAAAAAATAAATAAATAAATAAAACAATAAATAGATTTTAAAAAATTTAAATGCAGTAGTTTCCTCACAAGTAATCTACGGGTTATTGTTAACACTGCATAATAGGATAGTGTGTGAACATTTTTTTCCGGGCAAAATGATGACAAATATCAATTTGTTTTAAGGCCCTAGTGGGATTTTATGGATAATGTCACAAACTGAGACAAGTTTTCCCGTGTAATCGGACGCGGTGCGAAGTACGCTGAAAAAATGCTCGCTAGTTTTTCATATATTTGTGAGGGTTTTTTTTTCCAATCGCATTTATTCGTAATCCTTTTGAAAATCCACAATTACATTAAAAGTTTCATATCACATTCACATGTCAAAACATCAAACAAAATCATATAATTCAGTGGAAATGCACTGCAGATTAAATAACTCCTCTAAAATACATCAAGGCGTCCAAGCTTCCACATATGGTGAAATACGAAAGAATGTGACTTCCAAACACAATTTCTCTTAATTAGATTTACAGCCGAAAAGTATTCACTTTTATATGATGATTTTTTATCAGCTTCCATTACATCATCTTACTTACGCCTGTCAAAAATGCTTAGCGAGCGGATGAATTACTCATGTGTGCCGTATATTTTAGGTCATATCTTAAAAATATTAAATATTTTGATCCCAATTCGAAGAGTCTTCTCTACTGATAATTTTGGTACCATTTATTCATTCCGTAGTCTTTGCGTTTGCACGTAGGGAGGTCAAAACGCCCCTTGTTACATTACTCAATTTTTTACTATTTTATGCATCGAGTTCATGGTGCACGTTAGATCCTGCTCTGTGGTATGTTTTGGGGGATTACCTTCTCATGTAACTGATAATCGCATTGAGACGGATTATTATTAATGAATGGGACCAATAATGGATAAGGTACAGAAAATCTGCAGCCCCCCCCCCCCTTATGTAAAAACAAAGAAAATAAAAGGTACATCCTAGCGATACTCCACATTCAGTTCATTTCTTTCTACATTCTCTTTCTTTCTCAGGCTGGAAACATTATACCAAGCAAGCTTCCTAATTGAGCCGGGGGGGGGGGGGGGTGGGTGGGTGGGTGGCGGACAAAGGAGAGAGAAAGAGAGAGAGAGAGAGAGAGAGAGAGATGGGGGGGGGTTAGGGGTGAATCATAACAAAAACGACGCTAATAGTCCATTGTTTACATTCTGCTTCATTCAGCTCACCATAATTGCACACGTATTTTCACCTCCTTTTCTTGCTCTATTTCTACATTTACCACTTCATTGTGTCTCTAATCAGGCCCGTAACTAGGATTTTTTTTTTTCTTCTTTGGGGGGGGGGGGGGGTTCAACATAGGAAAAAGTGGAGGAAGCGAAGCGACCGAGTAGGGGTGGCGGGTGGGGGATCAGGGGGCGTGCCCCTTTAAGGGTATATGGGCACGAGCGTAGTCAGAATTATTTGACAGGGGGTGGGTCAAATGTCAAGCCCGAACATATATTACCACTGCGTAGGATTCCAAATACTGCGAGCGAGCAAAGCGAGCATGAGAAAAATAAAAATGTACTTTTAAATAGCAAAATTTTATTTCATTTGTCGCCAATAGGTGAAATGTAAAGCTATATCTCTGGTCATCTTGTTGCCAGGAATCATTCATATTAATAAATTTTATAGGAAGTGAAGCGAACAGGGGGAGGGGGCACTTTGCTGTTGATCTCGGAAAGGTAACCCCAATATCTGGGCGCTATGGCGATAGGGCAGTGACTTGCCCGAAAATTAGCATAACATTGAATATTCATGGACCTCGCTGCATGAAACTCCCGTTTATAAGGTTTGCGAGCTAAGCGAGCGAGGAAAATGTACTTTACTTTGCTGTTGCTCATTTGAATATAGAAAGTGGACCTAACAATTATTCGGGTACCATATCGATAGGGCAGCGACGTGTCTGAACATTGCAATTACCTCCTATGGAAATATTCATAGAGCTCGCTGCCTGAAACGATCTCATTTTTAAGATTTGCGAGCGAGCGAAGCGAGAGAAGAAAAATGCACTTTAATTTGTTGTTGCGCGTTTCAATATAGAAAGTAAGGTAATCCTAATATCTGGGCGCCATGGCGATAAGGCAGTGACGTGCCCAAAAATTGTCATAATATTGAATATTCATGGACATATTACAATAGCATACTATGGAAATATTGATGGTCCTCAGTGCCTGAAACTATCTCATTTCAAAGTTTTGTGATTGAGCGAAGCGAGCGACGCAAAACGCACTTTACTATATCTCCCAAATGTTATTTCCAATACACCCCAAGTGTTATATTGGGGCATCTATATAGTTTCCAAGAAGTTGATATTTTATAAGTACTCTCATGGCACTCTGGTTGAACAGGCTGTATCAGAAGACCATAATTTAAGGGCCTGAATGACTAGACCGGGTCCGCCATGCAACTTGAGAGCGGGAAATTTTTCAATTTTGAAGTGCACAGACAGACAGACACAGTATGGTTTCTATATTTCACTATTATATATATCTATATATTTTTTTTTTGGGGGGGGGAGGGGGTGTTCGAACCCTCTGACCCCTTCCCCCGTTACAGTCCTGCCATGGACCTACTACAAACGGATTTGAATAATTCTTTGAATGACGCTTTGAAAAAATCGATTGCCGCAAAATGGCATAATGTACAAAATTCGAAATGGCGAAAAACAGCAATTAAAAACAGTGTGACTGATCACTTGGCTTGAGAAAGTCCACAGGAGTGGACGAAAGCTTGCTAACAATATTTAAGGTCGGTAAAAGCTGAAACTACAATTGTATGATTACCCCCAACCGATGAAAGTTTTCTTTAAAAGACGAAATTGATTAATTATACATTTGCCAGATTAGGTAGTTACGGGACAAAATCGAAATAAAATGTATTAAAATAGACGGAAAGACCGATAATTTATAACTGTATTTTCCCTTTCCATCATCTCTCCCCTCGCTTCTTCTTCTTTTTTTTCTTCAAGCGGACCTCTTCTCGCTTCGTTCGAACCCACTGAACCCCCCCCCCCCCAGGTACAGTTACGGGCCTGACTAATTGTATAAAAATAAATGAACTGAGGGTAAGGGCACATATTAGAAGGGAAAAGGGGCAACTATCAGAAGTAAAAATGCACTTATTAAAGGAGAAAAGGGCATATATTAGAGAGCAAACGGGGCGATATTTAGATTTGAAAAGGGGCACTTTTCAGAAGGCGAAACGAGCACTTGTTAGAGAGATAAGGTGGCAATTATCTGATTTGAAAAGGGGCACTTTGACGAAGGAGAAAAAAAGGGTACTTAACAAAAGGTTAAAGGGCACTTATTAGAAAGGAAAAGGGGCACGTTTAGTAGTTAAAAAAGGGCACTTATCAGAAAGAAAGGGGGCACTTTTCCGAAATAGAAAGGGCACTTTTGGGGCACCCCTGGCACAGAGGAAGCATTATAAATGTCATATATATATATATATATATATGACATTTCTCGCTATATATATATATATATATATATATATATATATAGCGAGAGAGGTGTGGATGTGTATACCGTTCGGTTGAACCATGTTAAATTTAGATATGTTCCATCATTCTCTCTTCACACACACACACACACACACACACACACACACACATATATATATATATATATATATATATATATATCGAAAACGAAAGAGTGCCTAAAATGCTTCCTTGAGGGACTCCACATTGTATTGGCAATATGTCAGAATCTGTGTTTTGAAAAGTAGTAAATTGTTATTATCAGATAAATAACTTTCAAACCAGTTAAGAGCAATTCCTCTTATGCCAAATTTGTAGTTCACCCGAAAGAATTTTATGATCAAGCGTATCAAAGGCCTTACTAAGGTCCATAAATACTCCAAGCACATGGTCCTTATTCGATAAAGAGGTTACAATATCATCACATATTTCAATAAGGGCCATGTCCGTGGAGTGATATTTTGCAGGAACCATATTGTGCTGATGTAAGCATATTATCAAAGGATAAGTATTCATAGAGTCTTTTATATGCAATGCGTTCTGGAACTTTCGATATACTTGAGAGTAAAGCAATTTTATGGATTATAATTTTAGAAGGCGACCATGGCTACCAAAATTTTATCAAATTTCAACTCCTTCAGTGATGCCCTTAACAATGAAACAAAAATAGCTCTCTTCAATTGAATACTTATTTTCTACAGGCCTTCAAGCTTTCAAAAAAATTGTCAAATGTCCTTCCGTGACAAACCGATCAGGCTAACCAATGGATTCTGTATCACTTCAGAATGGATTAAGGAAAATAAAAATGTAGTCATGATAAATAATTCCCCATTCTATAATCCCAGTTACAACACCGATCTGACTCCACACCGAAAGTGAAAATGTAATTGAATATCATGTTTACAGATTAAAGCACGTCATGAAGGTTCAAGGATAACGCGGATAAAAGAAAATTCACGGTCACTTTGCCCTAAAATATGTTGCCTTTTGTGGGGTTTCTACCAGAAGCGGAACAAACAAAAGCTGTGAAGAAAATAACAGTATGTGGGATGTTACCATGCAAGAGCTTATTTGGTGCTCAATTTCTTTCAGCGTGAATGGTTTTGGTTACGAATATAGGAGCATTATCAACTGCTGTAGTTATAGGCTTAGCAGTAGTGTAAGTAGTTAGTAGTAGTAGATGTAGTAGTAGTAGTAGGCTAGAAACAGTAGTAGTAGAGTAGTAGTAGTAGTAGTAGTAGTAGTAGCAATAATCATAATTATAATAGTAGTATAGTAGTATTATTAGTCTTAGTCTTAGTAGTAGTAGTAGCAATAATAATAATAATAGTAGTAGTAGTAATAGAAATAGTAGTAGTGGTAGTATTAGAAATAATGTGTGTTGCTAAACTTCGAGTTTATATCTTTTTGCTGCCAATATTAAGGGCTGTACACTCTTTACAAAGTTCAGTCACAAAATTTTGTACTGCTATTGCCGTAAAGCTCCAATTCAATGACAAAGTTGTTACTCGAACTTTTGCCATTTTTGAGTTACGTCCTTCTTGCCCGATTTCAGATATCTTTTTGTTGCCAGTATTAAGGACGGTACACTCTTTTCACAATTCATTCCCAAAACTAAATACTGCTATTGCCATGATTGCCGTAAAGCTCCAATGCAATGACAAAGTTGTAACTTGAACTTTTTCGCACTTTCGAGCGTTGCCTTTTTAGCCGGTTTTAGAATATATTATTGCTGCCGAGATTTAAAAAAAAAAGAAGCTAAAACAAAACAAAAACAACCCTTCCCCCAACACGGTCGTTAATTATTACCATTTTTCTTTTTCTTTGTTCTTCGCGTTCACTTCTCTGCCGAGAGGAAATACATTTTTTGAATGACTAGGTGGAAAGTGCCTTGAGGATTTTTAAACAATGACATTGAGCTTCACTGCATTGCTGCGATTGTTATTGAGAGCTTATCGATCTTACCGTCCTCACTTCGTTTTAGTTAAGATTTCATATATTTCATGATCAGTAATTGTCAAAAGATAATGCTCATCAGTTTACTAACACAAAATATTTTCCGCATATTCAAGACTCAATTAAAAAAATCTTGCATACTCATTCACACAATTCTTTGGTGTTCTAATTGTCATTTTCCATGAAGAGAAAATAACTTTTTTTTTTAGTCTACTGAGATAATCCAGTGGCATAAATACAAAAAAAAAGAGCAAATAAGAACGTCTAAATCTATCGCGAAGATCAAAAGTAGCGAGATTGCTGCATGCAGTTCTCATAATAATAATGATGATAATAATGGTAATACTGATATTAAGAATGGCAATAATAATAATAATAACAATAACAACAGTAATAACAATAATAATAACGATAGTACTAAATGCATAGATAGATCGAAAAAATAAATGTTTAAAAAAATTAATAAGAAGAAAGAGTGGAAGAATAATTGGACAGATATTGGCATAAAAAACATTGAAATCCGGCAAGAAAAGCGTAACTCGAGAGAGAGTTAGAGAGGAAGAAAGGGAGAGAGAGAGAGAGTTAAAGAGGAAGAAAGGGAGAGAGAGAGAGAGGGTTAAAGAGGAAGAAAGGAGTGAAGGAGAGAGAGAGAGAGAGAGAGAACGGGGATAATGAGGGGTTATTAACCTATCATTCTGTTACGAGGCTGTATGATGACCAAACAGAAAACTTCATTTTGAAAAATGTGCTCTTTGATATAAGTACAAAAGGGTATGCTAACGAACCAGTGCTAAATATTTTAGCACTATGCTGTAGTGAGGTATATATATATAAGTGACTGGACATCGGTTATAACGTGGAAACCAATAGAGATTACAACGTATCGATACTGGTCGGGCTTCAGGCAAGATTATTAGCATAATTTGCATATATAAATGATATGGGGGATTTGTCATGACCCATTTTGATAGATTATTTGTTGATAAAGTTGTCTTGTTGAGAATTAGTGGTTACATTTGAAAATTCAGTAGGAATTATGTTGTTTTAATGAAAGTGTTAGTTTACTAATTGTTACGTCAATGATTGTTATATGGATAAATAGTAGAGTACATGCCTCAGATGCGATGGTAGGATTACATGCTTATAAGACTAGCCATCACACTGTATCCTCCCCCATCATGGCCTGATGGATCTCACCGAATAGACCGCTTGGGTAATATATGCAAATTTTATACATACCTTTCAAACAAAGGTTGTTCTTGACAACCTGAAAGCTTGCCAGAGGGTTGCCAGACATAACAACAAGTAATGTATGCAAACTGGATTCCAAGCATTGAGGCTCATTTATAAAAAAGCAGGTTAATGGAATAGCTCATCACTACGTGCTCAGAGAAGAAGTGTGCATAAATTTGTATACATTACAGAACCGGTCTATTGAAATCTTCATCAGGCATTTACTTGTGCAGCCTATGGAGGCAGTGACCCATGGTTTAGACCTCTTTTTCGAATTGCGGCCAAGGTGTGTGATTGTTCGACGGATGAAAAATAGACCGGTACTGTAATGCGTATCCGGACAACTACCCCCTGGACAATTACCCCCCGGACAACCACCCCCCGGAAAACCACCCCTGGACGACTACCCCCCTAGGACAACTACCCCCCAGGACAACTACCCCCTAGGACAACTACCCCCAGGACAACTACCCCCAGGACAATTACCCCCCAGGACAACTACCCCCAGGACAATTACCCCCCGGACAACTACCCCCCGAACAACTACCCCCTGGACAGCTACCCCCGGAAAAATTGTCCTGGGGGTAATTGTCCTGGGGGGTAGTTGTCCTGGGGGGTAATTGTCCTGGGGGGTAGTTGTCCTGGGGGGTAATTGTCCTGGGGGGTAGTTGTCCTGGGGGGTAGATGTCCTGGGGGGTAGATGTCCTAGGGGGGTAGTCATCCAGGGGGTGGTTTTCCGGGGGGTAGTTGTCCGGGGGGAGTAGTCTAGGGGGTAGTTGTCCTAGAATCACTGTAATGTACATAAATTTATGCATATTTCTTCCCTGAGCACCTAGTGACGAGCTATTCCATTAACCTGATTTTCATAAATGAAGCCTCAATGCTTGGAATCCAGTTTGCATACATTACTTGATGCCATGTCCGGCAAGGCTCAGACAAGCTTTAGGCTGTCAAGAACAACCTTTGTGTGAAAGGTATGTATATAATTTGAATACATTACCGAACTGGTCTATTATTGTCTGCTGCCGTGAACTGGTGAACAGTAGGCGAGAAAGGTGACAGATTGCCATCGACGGATGAGTGATTGCTGATGGGCCTGGTATGGGCCTGTTGGTGTGAAGTGGCCGATGGTTGGTGATTGTCGGGTGCCGGTGTTACGGCGGATCGTGTTACGCTGCAGATTGTGTGCCGTCACAAAATCCGCCAGGGCCACACGGGTAACTCCAGCCATCAGTAGCGGTCATACATTTTGACCAGACGGACGGGGAGCTCGGCAAGGCAAGATAGCCGTGTCAGCCGGCGTGGCAAACCGTGCCCGTCACAATATTTATCGAAAAAGCAGCAGCTATTGAACTGAATTTTCTTTACATAACTACATTGGGGGAACCCTGCCGCAACCATGGATTATTCATGTAAATTTACGAAGGGTGGATTAAAAAGTGATATGGCGTATTTTTATGGGCACACACAGTTGTTAATAACTTCCTGCTTTTTCTTCAAAATGGCTTTTTCCTGATGAACAATAGTAAACATAAACAAATTAATATATATATATATATATATATATTATGCGGCAGTGGAGCACAAAATTGAAATAATCTAAAACTTAAATCGTGACAATCAACATTGAGAAGGCCCGAGGACTGATACTGACTTAAACATGCTGAATGTAACATTGTAACGCTGTTTTTACAGCGACAACGTATCAAAAACGATATCGCCATTTGAAATGTGGATTTAACACTTTATTATTATTATTTTTTTTAAAGAATATATTGTATTTCATGAGCAGAGTGGCACCCTACTGATCATGATAGTCTATGTTGACCGCCAATGATCAATAATAATCATTTTGTATAATTTTATGAAATCAAAGTTGTTGGATTGTAAATGATGCCCATATCAGATATGTTTTACTACCTCAAAACACATTTATTTCCCCAGTAATATACTTTACTATTCAAATGTGATCTCTTTTTGCTGTTGCTGTTGTCCTTTCTCTTCAAATCCGTAATTTGTAAGCGGTATGGTACTTTCTGCTTTTAGCGCTCCTAAATATTCAATATTATTATTATTTTTCATCCGTGCCAATGTTTATGTCGAGTAGTACCTGTTTCGACGAAAGTCCTGTTGAAACCTATTTATTTTTATTCAATAAGCTTGATTTAAAGATACCGTAAGATGGCTAATAATTTGACATGTAACTTTCGTTTTTACAGCTACCATAGCAGTAGCAATGATTGTAGACTGAAGAGAACAATGATTTTGGGATTGGTCGTTACAGAGAAATCCTGTTTAATCTTCTAAGTAATGACAGTTATGGATACCTCAAAGAGTAAGTTTGAATGAGAAAGCTATAAACATTAAACAGTTTGGATATTTGTTTGACATTCATAGTAGAACCGCGAAAATTAAGTGCAAAACATTATGTATAGTGCAGTGATGAATCGCACATTACAAGTTTGTACACCAAAGAAATGTACCGCTGTATCTTATATATGGGGATTATCAATGAATGAGTTTGGCCATTGAGATTTGGTTAACCTTTGAATGAAAGCCTTTGAAGCACATTTAAACTCAGAGTATACATGTATGTAAGTGCAAGGTATATTATGAATGATAACTTGTTTGTAGATTTGAGAAGTTATAAAAGGCAAGAAATTATTAATAAATTTGAAGCAGCATACAAATGCTTTAATCATGATATATTTTGGTTAGGCCATGTAAAATGTATACGGTTAAATTTGGAGTCATACATGTTGATTTGCTCCACAAACTGAGAAATTGTTTAGAACTTATGGATTTGAGACATAAAAGAGCCTTATAGGAATGAATGGAATCATTCGAGTGACCAATGATTCGATTGGCCTGTTTATACAAGATAGCTTACAATACGACTTTGGTATTTGAGAGATGTTATATCATCATTTTACTTTTTAAGCAAATGGTGACGTGGTTCACAACATTCAGTAAGAATGAATGTACTAAAAGGGAACTACATGTATTATTAACTGAACAAGATCGTAATAATTAATTTGCAGGAAACTGTTAAGATTACGTGATGTACATGTACATGTGTACAGTGTATTTGCCTCCAGTGGAAATTCATGCAGAATTACTGCATACAAAGTGTGTGTTGTGCAACCTAAATTATAGGGCTTAAATTTAGCTTTGATGTGAATTAAGATTTTGTCAAACTAATAATTGGAAGGTGCCAGTATAGTGTCAATATGTTATAGTAAAGAAAATTACGATTTCTTATAAAGCTAGTACATGTAATACCTGAAAACCAATGGAGAACATGAAATGTCAGAATTTTATTTTCATAAAAGTGGACCAAAGGTTCTACATGTACCTGCTGATTGTAATTTAAGCAAGGACTTTTTTTTTTGAAAGTTTAAATTATAACGCCAAGAATTTGGAGTCCATTTAATTTGGTTTGATACACATTTAAGGAAACATAAGGTTTGAAGAAATAAAATTGTACGAAAAATAAGACACAGACAGATAGTCATGTTAGGTAACTTTATTTGAAAGGATTACTTATATGCATTCATATTGTTTGAGCATAGATAATACATGAATACTTATGATGTTTACTGGTTTTATACCGGCTGACCAGCTGAACTGATGTCTGAGACTGACCCGCTAACCTGATCTGGGACGCTAACCTGTGGACCTGCTGCTTGCTGTTCAACTGCTTACCCGATGACAGATGCTGACCTGTTGACCTGATGCCTGCTGACTAACTGCTAATCTGGTAGCGTTAACTGTCTAAATCCTGAGAAGAAGAAGTAGATTATCCACCATGACTGAAGCTGAAAAAAATCTCAAACTGAAGCGGCGCACCGCAAAGGCGCGGTTCACCCGGTATGGCAAAAACTTAGACAGTCTAATTATATCTGATGAAGCTTTTCATGAAATTGAGGAAGCCTATGAAAAATATGCAGAATCCTTTGCAGAGGTAGAAAAGGCATACGAGTCATACACAGAATTATTGGATGATGAGAAGTTTTCTGAGGAGGAGACATGGATGGACAATATCCAGATTGAATTCACAAAGCTTACACTTATGTACAGGAAACATAAGTCACTACAAGATTCTACACCGAAGCCTTCAAGTGCTACTACTGCCACTTCATCGAACGATGGAGGTGGTACTGATACTCATGACTCAACTGCAACCCAATTTAAACTGGAAAGAGCAAAGTTACCCAAGTTCAAGGGAAATGTAAGAGATTACCATGTATTCAAAGCTGATTTCAAACACATGGTAAGAAACTGTAACAGCAGAGATGCAATAGCCCTCCTTAGATCATGTCTTGAAGGAAAGGCTGGGGAAATGATCAGAGGAATTGGGGAGTATCAGGAGGCTTGGGATTTTCTTGATTCCATTTATGGAGATAGGCGCTTCATAGCAGATGCTATCATTAATGATGTTAACAGTTTCAGACAACTGAAAGATGGGGAAGATGCGAGGTTTTGTGAACTGGTTCATCTCATTAGGCATAGCTAAAAAAACCTAAAAAAAGTTGGTCGTCCTGAAGACATGGACAATTCGCAGATGCTCGCCCTAATAGAGAGAAAATTAAACTATGATGACCGCAAGGTATGGTGTCGTTACCTGGAAATGACAAAGATGGATGCCAGCCTATCTATCCTTCTCGACTGGATGAATACAGAGATGAGGTCTAGAATGAGAGCAACAGCTCCAGTTAGATGCACCAGTAGCAGCTACAGTAGTAAACAGAAGGCCTCAATTCATCATATGAAATCACCTCAAAAGCCTGAGTACACATTCTACAAGTGTTGGTTGTGTGAGGCATCCAATCATTGGATTGACCAATGCCAGAAACTGATCAGCATGACACAACCTGAGAGACTGAAACTGATGAAAGATCAACATGCATGTTTCAGCTGTTCGAAGCGTGCAGGGCGTGATCATCGCATGACAAACTGTAAAAGAAGAAAGCAGTGCAGTGAGATGACTGGAGAAAATCAGTGCAGATATTTTCATCATCCGCTTCTCCATTCAGGTGCAGAACAGTCACTATCCAGTAATGTAAAGTCACATGTAGCCCTTGTTACTGAGAAAGAAGCTCTTCTTCCTATTTTGACAGCAAAGTTTATGGGACAGAAAGGCAGCCGAGATGGCAATGTGCTCCTTGATATAGGTTCACAGATTAGTATCATCCGACAGTCTGTGGCAAATGAACTGAATTTGACTGGACGTAAGATATCTGTATCCATCACCAAAGTAGGAGGAGAAGAAGTGCAAGTGCAGACAAGGTTGTACAAGGTACCAGTTAAACCTACGAATAGTAACCAGAAGTATGTCATATCGGCCATCGGTCTGGAATGCATCAGTGATGATGTTGCAGAAATCAGTATGGCAGAAAAGGCCAAGCAGTTTCAAATAAATCAGAAAGAACTACACCGTCGCAGTGGGCCGATTGATCTGCTCGTAGGAGTGGACCACATGACTATGCATACAGGAGAAACTAGAGAAGCTGCAAACTGTGCTGCCAGAAAATCACCGCTTGGATGGGTGATTTTGGGGGGATCAACATCAAGTTACCAGCCAAAAACGACAGTACTACATGCTAAGGTGACAACAATAGAATTTTCAGACTTTTGGACAACTGAATCAATGGGCGTGAGGTCACCTAGCTGTAAGTGTGACACAGGCAGGATGAGTCCTATTGAAAAGACTGAGTATGATGTGATCAAGAGCTCATGCACAAACAGGAAAGCAGTGGACGATCTCATACCCTGGAAAAAGGATCCTGATCTTTTACCAGATAATCGGAGTCAGGTTAAACACATGCTGATAGCAACTGATGAGAGATGAGAGATGAAAGAGAGAGAGAGAGAGAGAGAGAGTGGAAGGAAAGAAAGAGAGAGAGAGAGGAAGGAAAGAAGAAAGAGAGAGAGAGAGAGAGAGAGAGAGAGACTGTCGGAGTTTGGGAAGACAACTGCCGCATTTCTATGACAAATTTGCTTTCAGCCAATCAGATGCAAGGATTTCAGTAGCTTATAACAGTTATTGCAACTAGTCTTGTTATTGATAAAAAGTTTTATGAAACAGGGCCCAGATGGGGAAGTGAATACACGGCACTTTTCAAATCTTAGTTGATATATAGATTTCAGATTTTATTTCTTGAACTAATAGAAAGAAAAGGTAATGTTTAACATATATAACTGAAAATGGAATAAAATTAAGATCTAATAATGTATCATGGTTATTAGAAGGTCTACATGATACATAAACAATGGATTACATTATGGTGAAATACACGAAAACAATAAAAAGTTTCGAAAACACGATAAAAACTACTTTCGAAAAATAAACTCAAGGGCAATTTCAAAGGCCTATTGTACTGCCCATAGAAATCAGGTTCGGATTACGTAATACACCATCATAATGTTCGCACATTTCTAAAGGTGATAGACAGGGCTATTGAAATTGTCTTGAGTTTATTTTTCGAAAGTAGTTTTTATCGTGTTCGAACAGAATACTGACATTAAAAATGAAACATTACTGTTACTATCGGGGATACTAAAAAATGATGGAAGCCCGCTTATTACAAGTGGAAGTTACATATTGTTAGATATTACTACAATACGCTAATATTAGTTACAATATTCTTAATTCTTTTTATGTTTCTTTTTTTAACATCTTAAAACATACACATCATTTGTATAGACATGGAAGTATAGAAATGATTGTATAAGAATTTTGTTATTTAATCTTAATTCTGTATGCGCTTTACATAATAATCTGATATTAACTTATCTAGAGAAGAATGGAACACTACAGTAAGAAAAGGTAGGTTTTTAAGGCTTTTTAAATAATCATCAAGGGAAGATGTATTCCTAATGGTTAAAGGAAACCAAAACCCAAGGAGAGAATCAATGTTATTGGAAAGTGAAAATTCAGAGAAGCACTTTACAAAAAGTTTCATTAAAATTGGTTAAAAAATGAGAGAGTTATGGAAGTTTGAAAAGTCTCATTTTACTTTCTGTGGGGATCCTCAAATTGGCAAAATTGCTTCAAAATGGCTGATTTTGTGAACAACTCTCCATTTGTTTTGTACACAGATTTTCAGATTTTCCCCATTATCTTTCAAGGTGCAGTTAATCTCCTTCTGAGCTCAACATATATAATGGGAAAATGTATTTTACACCACATATGTCGAGTTCAGGAGGAGACAAGGAGCACCCTGAGAGATAATGGGGAAAATCTGAAAATCTGTGTACAAAACAAATGGAGAGTTGTTCACAAAATCAGCCATTTTGAAGCAATTTTGCCAATTTGAGGATCCCCATAGAAAGTAAAACAAGACTTTTCAAACTTCCATAACTCTCTCATTTTTTAACCAATTTTAATGAAACTTTTTGTAAAGTGCTTCTCTGAATTCTCACTTTCCAATAACAATGATTCTCTCCTTGGGTTTTGGTTTCCTTTAAGGGTAGAGAATTCCACAGAGCAGGAGATGATGATATGAAGGATCGGTTTCCATAGGTATGCATGTTTAATAGGGTGAACTGCCAGAAGGTGTTGTAATGATGATCGAAGTGTACGTACCGGATTGTATTTACGAATAAGATCTGAAATATAGGATACACGTTAATAGGGTGAACTGCCAGAAAGTGTTGTAATGATGATCGAAGTGTACGTATACCGGATCTGAAATATAGGATGGAACAAGACTATTCCGTGCTTTAGAACACATAATAAGAATCTTGAATACAACACATTGCTCTACGAGCAATCAGTGAAGTTTATTCAAAATTGGAGTAATGGAATCTCTTGAACGAGCACCCTCAATCAACCTTGCTTCTTTGTTCTGAAATTTCTGAACCCTGGTTTATTACTTTTTTGAAAATCCATACAAAAGTGAATTACAATAATCTATACATGCTATATGGGACATTATCAAGGCATAAGCAAGAATGTTAATAGATCCTTTATTATTGCCGCATCTGTCCAATTTTCCGAATGGACATGAATGCCGACTGACAGGTTTTGGTGATGTGGTCAGTCATGTGATGCATAATTCATTGACCTGGGCCACGTTTAATAAAACTTGTTATCAATAACAAGTTGCAATAACTGTTAAGCCCGGCGCACACTGCACGATCCGACTGCGATCCGATGGCTCTGCGACTGTGAGCCCAATCGGATGGCAGTCGCAGGACATCGCAGACTATACGATTCCACTAAAACCGATATCCGATGATTTTGCAGCGCGTGCGTATTTTGCATTGGAGTAAACATTTTCATCATGTCTTGTATATTATATCAATTAAGAGGACAAGTATCTTTTCTGAAAATAACATTGTTTTACAAAACAAATTGGGCTGTTTTACAGTCAGGAAAAAGGTAGGGGAGATCCAGGAGAGTTAAGCCACTTTTTTCATAATGGGCCATATTTCCCCAGACCTGCATTGTGGGTTGTACAACTTCTTCTCATTTGAAATTTAGCTCCTATGTTATAATACAATGTGGGTTATGCTATTCAAGGTGATTGCATTTCAAAGTAGTAGTCCGTTTAAAAAAAATTGTCGAATGGCGCAGGGTGAGGAGAGTTGAGCATACTCATAACGAGAGTTGAGCCACCCATGGGAGAGTTGTAAATGGGAGTAGGGGAAAGACATGTTTCGCTTGTGGATTGGCCTGCATTGCCTAGTATAAAGTGCTGGTATAATCGCCATAATAACATGCATGATTTTGTAAATGGAAATGACATTTACGAATGGTTAACTATGAATTATTTCAGGCAGCAAATGGATCTGTTTTCCAAATTGTAGACGCATCTTTGATACATCGATCTATGCTGATTTAAAGATGGATAGCTGGGGCAGGGGCATTTGTAACAATATTAATAATTACGGAACATATTCGTCCGCGCAATCAATCCCATGGCATGAGTTATAATTACTCATGTATTTTTTTTTTCAGCCATAGCCAGTGTCATTTTTTAATTACTCAACATTAAAAAAAATCAAAACTTTCACCACAATGCACACATAAGATGGAACCCTGAGATATAAACTTTGAAGACATAAAACCATTTTCGTGTAGATATGATAGAGGTCTAACTTAGAACCACATGTATTTATGGTACCTGTTGTTTGAAGTAACAAGAAACAGTGTCGGTTAAAAAGTACAATGAACTCATGTCTGCGTGGGAGAGGGACTTCGAAAAACATATTCCAGTTTCTGGTGCGGTTCTTTTTTCAACACTGAAATGTTGGATTTTGAATTGTTGGTGTGTGACCTCCAAATTCACAGTCGGTCAGGTATAATCAATGAATGATTCTAAAAGGATAGTGTATATTGACTCACAACCATGGTATTGAAGAATGCTCTGCTGTTAATGAATAGAATCAATGAAACATGCAGTCTAGACATATTCAATACAAGAACCCACTGACATTGAACATGATATTCCTACATTCACGTTCTTATAATACGTGTTGTAAGATGATACCACAGACTTACTCATCAGAACCCTGACAGACCCGGCGTACTCCCCATCCTTCCCCTCTTACAGGCTCCCCACTGAATTCTGATGAATGTGCAAATGTTAGGGGTTTTTTTGCGAAAAATGTGCTGTTTTGCATGTCATTTCCCCCTTTTGAGGATACTAAATCTATTGAACTGTCGTGGTTATATTCTACATCAAATTAATTAGTCTAACCAACCTGACACATATTTACAATATGTTTACAACTTGTAGCCATACTAAATATGTATTTCTTTACATAAATATTTATATTACACCACAAACCACTGCAAATAGAGTACTTCCCATGAAAAATGACAAATCCATGAAGATTCAAAATTTACAAATCTGATGAATGTGCAAATGTTGGTTTTTTTTTCGGAAAATGTGCTGTTTTGCATTTCATTTCCCCCTTTCGAGGCTTATATTCTACATCAAATCAATAAGCCTAAACCTGACAATATTTACAATATGTTTACAACTTGTAGCCATACTTAATATGTATTTCTTTGTATAAATATTTATATAGTCATAGTCTGTGCTAGATTATAACCACAAAAATATTATCTCTGTCATCAATCATACTGTTGCAAATAGCAGAACCCTTAATGATCTGTATAATTATGATGATGATGGTGGTGGGCAAGAAATGGAAGAGGTGAAAAGAATGGTGAAAATGAAAAGAGAGAAAGAAGAGGTAAAACTGAGACACGGAATAGTAGAGCGGGAGAGAGAGAGAGAAAGAGAGAAAGATGTTGGGGGGGGGGGGGGGAGGTGAGACTGAGTGTAGACAGGTCCCATATTGTAGAAAAGTAGCACTGAGCCAACTTGGAAAGAAAGAAGAATGGCAATTGAAAGAAAGAAGGAAAGAAGACCCCCCCCCCCAAAAAAAAAAAAAAAAAAAAAAGGGGGGGGGAGAGAGTCTCGTGTGAGACAGAGTGAAAAAGAGAGGAGCTAAAAGGAAGGAGAAAGAAATGAAACGAGAGAGGGGATGAGTAAGCTATTAAGAATAAGATTAATAGAGTGAGAGACAGCTTGGGACAAAGAGAGAAATTGATTCGAAATAGGGAGACATAGGGTGGTATAGGGTGGAAAGAATGAAAAGGGGAAAGGGAGTTCCAGATTTAAAAAAAATGTTTATACATGATTCAGCCCCCTCTCTCTTTCGCTTTCTTATGTATACTCATATTTTCTTCTTTCTTCCTCTCACTCCCTTTCTTTCAACTGCTCAATGGAAGTTTCCTTCCATTCAGATTCAATAATTAACTCCAAATCAATCGTATGGAAACATTCATTTTCAGATATATTCTTGGCACATATCCGGACTCATTAATTGTTTTTCTCCATAAAACCATCTTTATCTAGCAATTTCATTCTAATTTCCTTCATACCTCTCCTTTATTTTAGTTCTCTGTTATTTTTTTCTGCTCTGGAAGTACTTAAAAATGCATGTAGCAATGTTGATAAGAAATCTTAGACATGTTAGAAGCATGCCCTTTTTCTCTATCTATCATGTAATGTACAATCATGTAGATTGCACAATTTTTGGCATGGTTCTTCAGACATTCATAAAACGCCTTGAAACTCAACGATAAACAAAGTTTCATTACAAACAATAAAAAGTTTCGAAAAAACGATAAAAACTACTTTCGAAAAATAAACTCAAGGGCAATTTCAAAGGCCTATTGTACTGCCCATAGAAATCAGGTTCGGATTACGTAATAAACCATCATAATGTTCGCACATTTCTAAAGGTGATAGACAGGGCTATTGAAATTGTCTTGAGTTTATTTTTCGAAAGTAGTTTTTATCGTGTTCGAACAGAATACTGACATTAAAAATGAAACATTACTGTAACTATCGGGGATACTAAAAAATGATGGAAGCCCGCTTATTACAAGTGGAAGTTACATATTGTTAGATATTACTACAATACGCTAATATTAGTTACAATATTCTTAATTCTTTTTATGTTTCTTTTTTTAACATCTTAAAACATACACATCATTTGTAAAGATATGGAAGTATAGAAATGATTTATAAGAATTTTGTTATTTAATCTTAATTCTGTATGCGCTTTACATATATAATAATCTGATATTAACTTATCTAGAGAAGAATGGAACACTACAGTAAGAAAAGGTAGGTTTTTAAGGCTTTTTAAATAATCATCAAGGGAAGATGTATTCCTAATGGTTAAAGGAAACCAAAACCCAAGGAGAGAATCAATGTTATTGGAAAGTGAAAATTCAGAGAAGCACTTTACAAAAAGTTTCATTAAAATTGGTTAAAAAATGAGAGAGTTATGGAAGTTTGAAAAGTCTCATTTTACTTTCTGTGGGGATCCTCAAATTGGCAAAATTGCTTCAAAATGGCTGATTTTGTGAACAACTCTCCATTTGTTTTGTACACAGATTTTCAGATTTTCCCCATTATCTTTCAAGGTGCAGTTAATCTCCTTCTGAGCTCAACATATATAATGGGAAAATGTATTTTACACCACATATGTCGAGTTCAGGAGGAGACAAGGAGCACCCTGAGAGATAATGGGGAAAATCTGAAAATCTGTGTACAAAACAAATGGAGAGTTGTTCACAAAATCAGCCATTTTGAAGCAATTTTGCCAATTTGAGGATCCCCATAGAAAGTAAAACAAGACTTTTCAAACTTCCATAACTCTCTCATTTTTTAACCAATTTTAATGAAACTTTTTGTAAAGTGCTTCTCTGAATTCTCACTTTCCAATAACAATGATTCTCTCCTTGGGTTTTGGTTTCCTTTAAGGGTAGAGAATTCCACAGAGCAGGAGATGATGATATGAAGGATCGGTTTCCATAGGTATGCATGTTTAATAGGGTGAACTGCCAGAAGGTGTTGTAATGATGATCGAAGTGTACGTACCGGATTGTATTTACGAATAAGATCTGAAATATAGGATACACGTTAATAGGGTGAACTGCCAGAAAGTGTTGTAATGATGATCGAAGTGTACGTATACCGGATCTGAAATATAGGATGGAACAAGACTATTCCGTGCTTTAGAACACATAATAAGAATCTTGAATACAACACATTGCTCTACGAGCAATCAGTGAAGTTTATTCAAAATTGGAGTAATGGAATCTCTTGAACGAGCACCCTCAATCAACCTTGCTTCTTTGTTCTGAAATTTCTGAACCCTGGTTTATTACTTTTTTGAAAATCCATACAAAAGTGAATTACAATAATCTATACATGCTATATGGGACATTATCAAGGCATAAGCAAGAATGTTAATAGATCCTTTATTATTGCCGCATCTGTCCAATTTTCCGAATGGACATGAATGCCGACTGACAGGTTTTGGTGATGTGGTCAGTCATGTGATGCATAATTCATTGACCTGGGCCACGTTTAATAAAACTTGTTATCAATAACAAGTTGCAATAACTGTTAAGCCCGGCGCACACTGCACGATCCGACTGCGATCCGATGGCTCTGCGACTGTGAGCCCAATCGGATGGCAGTCGCAGGACATCGCAGACTATACGATTCCACTAAAACCGATATCCGATGATTTTGCAGCGCGTGCGTATTTTGCATTGGAGTAAACATTTTCATCATGTCTTGTATATTATATCAATTAAGAGGACAAGTATCTTTTCTGAAAATAACATTGTTTTACAAAACAAATTGGGCTGTTTTACAGTCAGGAAAAAGGTAGGGGAGATCCAGGAGAGTTAAGCCACTTTTTTCATAATGGGCCATATTTCCCCAGACCTGCATTGTGGGTTGTACAACTTCTTCTCATTTGAAATTTAGCTCCTATGTTATAATACAATGTGGGTTATGCTATTCAAGGTGATTGCATTTCAAAGTAGTAGTCCGTTTAAAAAAAATTGTCGAATGGCGCAGGGTGAGGAGAGTTGAGCATACTCATAACGAGAGTTGAGCCACCCATGGGAGAGTTGTAAATGGGAGTAGGGGAAAGACATGTTTCGCTTGTGGATTGGCCTGCATTGCCTAGTATAAAGTGCTGGTATAATCGCCATAATAACATGCATGATTTTGTAAATGGAAATGACATTTACGAATGGTTAACTATGAATTATTTCAGGCAGCAAATGGATCTGTTTTCCAAATTGTAGACGCATCTTTGATACATCGATCTATGCTGATTTAAAGATGGATAGCTGGGGCAGGGGCATTTGTAACAATATTAATAATTACGGAACATATTCGTCCGCGCAATCAATCCCATGGCATGAGTTATAATTACTCATGTATTTTTTTTTTCAGCCATAGCCAGTGTCATTTTTTAATTACTCAACATTAAAAAAAATCAAAACTTTCACCACAATGCACACATAAGATGGAACCCTGAGATATAAACTTTGAAGACATAAAACCATTTTCGTGTAGATATGATAGAGGTCTAACTTAGAACCACATGTATTTATGGTACCTGTTGTTTGAAGTAACAAGAAACAGTGTCGGTTAAAAAGTACAATGAACTCATGTCTGCGTGGGAGAGGGACTTCGAAAAACATATTCCAGTTTCTGGTGCGGTTCTTTTTTCAACACTGAAATGTTGGATTTTGAATTGTTGGTGTGTGACCTCCAAATTCACAGTCGGTCAGGTATAATCAATGAATGATTCTAAAAGGATAGTGTATATTGACTCACAACCATGGTATTGAAGAATGCTCTGCTGTTAATGAATAGAATCAATGAAACATGCAGTCTAGACATATTCAATACAAGAACCCACTGACATTGAACATGATATTCCTACATTCACGTTCTTATAATACGTGTTGTAAGATGATACCACAGACTTACTCATCAGAACCCTGACAGACCCGGCGTACTCCCCATCCTTCCCCTCTTACAGGCTCCCCACTGAATTCTGATGAATGTGCAAATGTTAGGGGTTTTTTTGCGAAAAATGTGCTGTTTTGCATGTCATTTCCCCCTTTTGAGGATACTAAATCTATTGAACTGTCGTGGTTATATTCTACATCAAATTAATTAGTCTAACCAACCTGACACATATTTACAATATGTTTACAACTTGTAGCCATACTAAATATGTATTTCTTTACATAAATATTTATATTACACCACAAACCACTGCAAATAGAGTACTTCCCATGAAAAATGACAAATCCATGAAGATTCAAAATTTACAAATCTGATGAATGTGCAAATGTTGGTTTTTTTTTCGGAAAATGTGCTGTTTTGCATTTCATTTCCCCCTTTCGAGGCTTATATTCTACATCAAATCAATAAGCCTAAACCTGACAATATTTACAATATGTTTACAACTTGTAGCCATACTTAATATGTATTTCTTTGTATAAATATTTATATAGTCATAGTCTGTGCTAGATTATAACCACAAAAATATTATCTCTGTCATCAATCATACTGTTGCAAATAGCAGAACCCTTAATGATCTGTATAATTATGATGATGATGGTGGTGGGCAAGAAATGGAAGAGGTGAAAAGAATGGTGAAAATGAAAAGAGAGAAAGAAGAGGTAAAACTGAGACACGGAATAGTAGAGCGGGAGAGAGAGAGAGAAAGAGAGAAAGATGTTGGGGGGGGGGGGAGGTGAGACTGAGTGTAGACAGGTCCCATATTGTAGAAAAGTAGCACTGAGCCAACTTGGAAAGAAAGAAGAATGGCAATTGAAAGAAAGAAGGAAAGAAGACCCCCCCCCCCCAAAAAAAAAAAAAAAAAAAAGGGGGGGGGGAGAGAGTCTCGTGTGAGACAGAGTGAAAAAGAGAGGAGCTAAAAGGAAGGAGAAAGAAATGAAACGAGAGAGGGGATGAGTAAGCTATTAAGAATAAGATTAATAGAGTGAGAGACAGCTTGGGACAAAGAGAGAAATTGATTCGAAATAGGGAGACATAGGGTGGTATAGGGTGGAAAGAATGAAAAGGGGAAAGGGAGTTCCAGATTTAAAAAAAATGTTTATACATGATTCAGCCCCCTCTCTCTTTCGCTTTCTTATGTATACTCATATTTTCTTCTTTCTTCCTCTCACTCCCTTTCTTTCAACTGCTCAATGGAAGTTTCCTTCCATTCAGATTCAATAATTAACTCCAAATCAATCGTATGGAAACATTCATTTTCAGATATATTCTTGGCACATATCCGGACTCATTAATTGTTTTTCTCCATAAAACCATCTTTATCTAGCAATTTCATTCTAATTTCCTTCATACCTCTCCTTTATTTTAGTTCTCTGTTATTTTTTTCTGCTCTGGAAGTACTTAAAAATGCATGTAGCAATGTTGATAAGAAATCTTAGACATGTTAGAAGCATGCCCTTTTTCTCTATCTATCATGTAATGTACAATCATGTAGATTGCACAATTTTTGGCATGGTTCTTCAGACATTCATAAAACGCCTTGAAACTCAACAATAAACAAAGTTTCATTACAAACAATAAAAAGTTTCGAAAAAACGATAAAAACTACTTTCGAAAAATAAACTCAAGGGCAATTTCAAAGGCCTATTGTACTGCCCATAGAAATCAGGTTCGGATTACGTAATAAACCATCATAATGTTCGCACATTTCTAAAGGTGATAGACAGGGCTATTGAAATTGTCTTGAGTTTATTTTTCGAAAGTAGTTTTTATCGTGTTCGAACAGAATACTGACATTAAAAATGAAACATTACTGTAACTATCGGGGATACTAAAAAATGATGGAAGCCCGCTTATTACAAGTGGAAGTTACATATTGTTAGATATTACTACAATACGCTAATATTAGTTACAATATTCTTAATTCTTTTTATGTTTCTTTTTTTAACATCTTAAAACATACACATCATTTGTAAAGATATGGAAGTATAGAAATGATTTATAAGAATTTTGTTATTTAATCTTAATTCTGTATGCGCTTTACATATATAATAATCTGATATTAACTTATCTAGAGAAGAATGGAACACTACAGTAAGAAAAGGTAGGTTTTTAAGGCTTTTTAAATAATCATCAAGGGAAGATGTATTCCTAATGGTTAAGGGTAGAGAATTCCACAGAGCAGGAGATGATGATATGAAGGATCGGTTTCCATAGGTATGCATGTTTAATAGGGTGAACTGCCAGAAGGTGTTGTAATGATGATCGAAGTGTACGTACCGGATTGTATTTACGAATAAGATCTGAAATATAGGATACACGTTAATAGGGTGAACTGCCAGAAAGTGTTGTAATGATGATCGAAGTGTACGTATACCGGATCTGAAATATAGGATGGAACAAGACTATTCCGTGCTTTAGAACACATAATAAGAATCTTGAATACAACACATTGCTCTACGAGCAATGAGTGAAGTTTATTCAAAATTGGAGTAATGGAATCTCTTGAACGAGCACCCTCAATCAACCTTGCTTCTTTGTTCTGAAATTTCTGAACCCTGGTTTATTACTTTTTTGAAAATCCATACAAAAGTGAATTACAATAATCTATACATGCTATATGGGACATTATCAAGGCATAAGCAAGAATGTTAATAGATCCTTTATTATTGCCGCATCTGTCCAATTTTCCGAATGGACATGAATGCCGACTGACAGGTTTTGGTGATGTGGTCAGTCATGTGATGCATAATTCATTGACCTGGGCCACGTTTAATAAAACTTGTTATCAATAACAAGTTGCAATAACTGTTAAGCCCGGCGCACACTGCACGATCCGACTGCGATCCGATGGCTCTGCGACTGTGAGCCCAATCGGATGGCAGTCGCAGGACATCGCAGACTATACGATTCCACTAAAACCGATATCCGATGATTTTGCAGCGCGTGCGTATTTTGCATTGGAGTAAACATTTTCATCATGTCTTGTATATTATATCAATTAAGAGGACAAGTATCTTTTCTGAAAATAACATTGTTTTACAAAACAAATTGGGCTGTTTTACAGTCAGGAAAAAGGTAGGGGAGATCCAGGAGAGTTAAGCCACTTTTTTCATAATGGGCCATATTTCCCCAGACCTGCATTGTGGGTTGTACAACTTCTTCTCATTTGAAATTTAGCTCCTATGTTATAATACAATGTGGGTTATGCTATTCAAGGTGATTGCATTTCAAAGTAGTAGTCCGTTTAAAAAAAATTGTCAAATGGCGCAGGGTGAGGAGAGTTGAGCATACTCATAACGAGAGTTGAGCCACCCATGGGAGAGTTGTAAATGGGAGTAGGGGAAAGACATGTTTCGCTTGTGGATTGGCCTGCATTGCCTAGTATAAAGTGCTGGTATAATCGCCATAATAACATGCATGATTTTGTAAATGGAAATGACATTTACGAATGGTTAACTATGAATTATTTCAGGCAGCAAATGGATCTGTTTTCCAAATTGTAGACGCATCTTTGATACATCGATCTATGCTGATTTAAAGATGGATAGCTGGGGCTGGGGCATTTGTAACAATATTAATAATTACGGAACATATTCGTCCGCGCAATCAATCCCATGGCATGAGTTATAATTACTCATGTATTTTTTTTCCAGCCATAACCAGTGTCATTTTTTAATTACTCAACATTAAAAAAAACTCAAAACATTCACCACAATGCACACATAAGATGGAACCCTGAGATATAAACTTTGAAGACATAAAACCATTTTCGTGTAGATATGATAGAGGTCTAACTTAGAACCACATGTATTTATGGTACCTGTTGTTTGAAGTAACAAGAAACAGTGTCGGTTAAAAAGTACAATGAACTCATGTCTGCGTGGGAGAGGGACTTCGAAAAACATATTCCAGTTTCTGGTGCGGTTCTTTTTTCAACACTGAAATGCTGGATTTTGAATTGTTGGTGTGTGACCTCCAAATTCACAGTCGGTCAGGTATAATCAATGAATGATTCTAAAAGGATAGTGTATATTGACTCACAACCATGGTATTGAAGAATGCTCTGCTGTTAATGAATAGAATCAATGAAACATGCAGTCTAGACATATTCAATACAAGAACCCACTGACATTGAACATGATATTCCTACATTCACGTTCTTATAATACGTGTTGTAAGATGATACCACAGACTTACTCATCAGAACCCTGACAGACCCGGCGTACTCCCCATCCTTCCCCTCTTACAGGCCCCCCAAATAAAAAAGCTGAACAAAAATTTTAAAAACCCTACTTGCGTCGCACGTTTTTTCCAAGCACGTATAGGAGCACGCAAGACAAGCAAGGAGAGTGTTGGACATGTCCAACAGTCTCTCTGTGTGGCTACGTGTTCAGATGAACATACGTGACACGCGCAGCCATCGAACTGCTTGCACGTGCTTCTTGCGACCATCGCACGGGCTCCTTGCGGAGGGCTCAGGAGGCCCAATTAAGGCTCCATACGGAGCCGTGACATGTCGCGCGTCGGTTACACGGTACCTGTACGGGCCTGTACGTTCGCTCTCAAGAGTTCTTGCAGGTAAGAAAGGGTATGTTAATGAAGAGGGTGCAAGACTTTGAAGGGGAAGGACCCTGAGAGGGCCATTTTTTTTTAAATGGGCACAACTGGTCCCAGGTGGCCCCATATCCAGAATTATGGGGCATAAAAAACCTACATGCCAAATTTTATGCTTTTATGAAAAAGTGCACAATTCCATCAATTTTCTGCAACCATCTGCTGGACTATCACTTTATTATGACTCAACATCTAGGATTCTACCGTTTAAACATTTAGCAATACATCAATAGTCACTAAAACACTGATTAAAACAACACATTATTAGGTGGGCTGTACTTCAAGTACAGACCACCTTATATTTTTGTACGACTTTTTTTTTCTTTCTTTCTTTATTATTATTATTATTATTATTATTATTATTATTATTATTATTATTTATTTTTATTTCTACCCACTTTTTTGTACGCACAATATCTCCAAAACAACCCATTCAAATGTACTCAAATTTGGTACAATGGTAGATATGGTAATTGTCTCAGCACAGAATTTTTTCAACATTGTCAATACATCGTGACGTCATCTAGGCGCCATTTTGTAAAATTCTGACATATGCTATATCTCGACTGCAATGGAAAGTCATAACATAACCATATTTGGCATGATGCAAGTTAATTAAAAAAGGAAATTAATTAAACATGCATATTTTGAGTGTATTGTAATACGTTTATTTATATGGATTAGCATATAACGAAAATCTGAGAGGTCTAAAGAAGAAACCTATGTCATGTGTCATCATGAACATATTTCTTATAAAGTTTGCTACAATTTGATACCAAATTCAACATACTTTGAATGACGTATGGTCATGTTAATGACCTTTGACTTTTGACCTTATGTGTTAAAGTCACTAAAGTTCAACAGATAAAATGGCAACATCAGTTTTTTTTTATTAGTGGGAACAAGTATAATACATTCATAGTGGTCGCCAATAATTAACATGAACTGTAAACGAACTCCATATCGACTACACATGCCCCTCCACATACAGTGTGAGTCAATAAAAATGAAACACAGATTCAACCGTAACATAAATGTCGTTGCAATCGGTACATATAGATTTAATCATAGATACTCATATTTTAGCCTATCATGTTTCCTTAAATTTGACACCTTGATCAATAAAATTCGACAATGGACAGCTGAACAGTAACATTTTTCCTGATGCATGTCAAATTTGCCTCTGCCCAAGTTTTGAACGGAATGAACGGTCAACCCAAAGTTGGCTGAAATAGAACGCACTTATAAAGCAACTCCCGAACACCATTCAGCCCAAACGTGGGCAAAGACGATTCTGACATACTTTTTGAAAATGGCCAGTGCTCATTCATCCATGATCGCATTTTGGTGAACAGCCTATCAAATTAAAGAAGACATCATCAACTATCATACCATTATAATACATTTTAGCGATTCCACTTGGTTTTTAAAATATTGGGGCTTGAATGTGCGTATTCTTTTTATTGACTCACATTGTATAGAAGATGGGAGCAGAATTCAATCATAAGTTATAATATTGAACGAAGAAAACAGATGGACTGAATATGATATATCTAATAACCATTTACAGGAAGGCATTAAGCTAAAAGTTTTTCTTTTAAATTCATTGTATACACAACCTATGCGGAAATACAGATGTGGTCACTGCACATAAAGTTAGTCTACCAAAAAATACTTTAAAACAAGACGATGATAAACTAGAAATTTAATTGGTCAATGGGGACGAATTAGGTGGTCTGTCTTTAAATGGTAAATTGTAAGATGTGATAATGATTGTGCAAGATAATAATACATGATAATGTGATGATATGGTAAGATTAACGATGACGATGATGACGATAATGATATAATGATAATGATGATCATAATGACAATAATGATGACAATAACCACGATAATCTAAGTGGCATAGCACCCCTTCAGGTTCAATTTTCTGGGCGATATTTTGAAAGTGCTTGAAATGGCATAAAACATGTGCAAAATAATTGGGGAAAATTTGGAGCATTTCACTGACGCGCGGACGTACGCGTACGCGCGCTTAACGAAATGACCTTGACTTGACTTGACATTGACCTTAACCTTGCCAAATATAAAAGAGAAATGACATTTCGTTATGAAGATATGACCATAATTTGATTTTCACAAAATGGCTCCTGGATGACGTCACGATAACTTGATGACCTTGAAAAAGATGCGGGAACTTGACCTTATTAGGACTGATGACTGACGAAAGTATGAAGAAAATTGACTAAGACCATTTTGAGGATACGTGGGAGATGAACCCCATAGCTTTAATATACGGCAGGGAATCACATTGTACACAAACTACTGCACACTACTTTCCAATAGACATAACACGAAAAATAAGGCAGTTTATTACATTGTTATTGTATATGTTATAATAGTAGAAGAGGATAGCAAAAAAGAAGGGCAAAAAGAAAAAAAAAAGTAAAAAAAAAAATGGACCCACCGTTGATCGAACCTGCGTCACCGGAGTGGGAGGCATGTGCTTTACCAATAGACCAAAATATTTCCAATAGAGATAACACGTAAACGATAAACGGGATTCTGAAATCACATTTTGTAGTTAAAAAATGGGCATGATCCCGACATGTGATCAAAGATTGGAGGGCACATTTGTAAAAGCTTATAGTCCCAGCTATAACATACTAAAATTTGGAAGAAAATCGAGCAGAAATAACAGAGATACTGCTCAAAGAAGACGGGAATGTAGAATCAAGATTTGAGAAAAAGTCATGTCCCATAGAGAATACACGCAAAATGTGAAAAATTGACATGCCTCCTTTAATCGCAAAAATACGCCATGATGCCTTTGTCAAAATGAAAAATCGTGATAACTGATCTTGTAGGGAATTGCCTCAGCTACAACATATCAAAATTTGAAAGAAAATCGACAACCTATTACTGAAATATTGTCAAATGAATACAAAAATTATGACATCATTTTTTCAAAATTGAATTTTTGAGTTAATAGGCAAATATGATGACGTCACAAAATCCGATCGGCCAAAATCGAAATCTACAACTCATAGGCTTTCAGAATATGTAATAAAGTTTGTGGGTACCGGTTCATTCTGACGAGCTATGGCGGATTCTAGATAGGCATGTTTTTACCACTTTTTACATTATATTGCCCATTGAGGCGCGCACGAATTTGAAAGTTTGAGGCGCGCGTGTGGCATTATGGAAGGTCGAGAATGACTGTAAATAGTTGGAAATTGTCAAGAATAGTGTCAAGAATACAAACCATGAAAAAACGTTTTTACGTTCTGTACGCGCTGTGCGCGTGCATAACGCGCGCGCACGGAAAATTTTGAAATGCTTAAAATGTCCCGAACCGTACTCTAATTTGATTAAAAAATTAATTTTGAGCATTTTTAAATTTTGACGCGCGCGTACGTGCCCGTCATGACGCGCGCGCGGATTTTGTTGACATTTAATGTTGATCCTTTAATTGAAGTTAATGTATGTCAAATATGGTTCATTTTTAATGACTCGTTCTGAAGATATGATTGATAATGTGATTTCACAAAATGGCGCCTGGATGACGTCATGATAACCTGATGACCTTGAAAAGTTTCCTAGAACTTGATTTTGATAGGCCTGATGACTGACTGAAATTTGGTGAAAATTGAGTGAGCCAAATTTGAGCAATCACGACCACAAGAAAGTGGTGGAAATAAATAAAGAAAATTCTGACGAAATTAAGAGGTGATCTGTCTTCGACAGACCACCTAATTATACACAAACCCGCACACAGTTGCAGAGATACAGATATTTTACTGAATATTTTTGTTTCTTTTGCGGTTATATCTAACAAGGGTCCGTGGGGTTGGGCTGCAGCCCCCTCCCCCCCCCCCCCTCCCCCAGGGATTTTGATTGACAATTTTTTGGTCAACCTTCACCCCATATTCAGGCAGCGAGAGGGTTAGATCATTCATTACATGTATATTAGTCATTCTAACTACACTATAGTAAAGTATCAGTCTTTTTCTTACTTGCTCGCCAAAATTTCGAACTGTTGAAATTAGAGTTAAAAAAAACATCAGCCCTATACTGTCACAATTTTACCATACGCCTATACAGATTCAATAAAAAGGATAACCTAAAATACTTCGGGAAGAAAAAAGGTGTTGAAAATATAAATAGGACTTTGTACGTCGTCATTACAGACATAATTGTAATTTTGATTGTTCGTATCTAACCAACAGTATACACCACAAACCACTGCAAATAGAGTACTTCCCGTGAAAAATGACAAATTATTCCATCCATGAAGATTCAATATTTACAACATTACGTCTGAGTTCACCCGCGAGATTGCAAGTTTGCACGGGTGTTGAAGTAACCCAGAATTTGCAATATATAGCTGCATGCAGAAGCGAGGTCACTATGCCTAATCCCGCATGGTCCCCCAGGGATTCATCTCAGCTGATAAAGTTGCTCTTACAACGCTGCGTGCGGTTTCTGCGGTTTCACTCCTCTCTCTATTTACGACTCCTTCCTTTTCAAGTCCTTCAGTTCGCTATGCTCCACTATGTTCTTCGCTTTTATTATCTCCATGTATTTTCATATATGTTTTACATCTTATTCTTAAGTTGCTTTTAACTTTTTTTTTTACTGCTGTGAACGCACCGCATGATATGATGTGTGTACCACCGATGCAAAGGTGTCTGTTCAAATAAATAAATAAATATCATTAACATTACACACCCAAGTCCCCTTCTCATGATCCGTTTCTTTTCTCTTTTTCCATTTTTCTTTTCTTTTCTCTTGTCTGTCTAAAAGTGCAAATCTTTTGACCCCCCCCCCTCTCTCTCTCTCGTCTTTTCACCTTTTATCCAGTATTCTTTCCCTAGATCACTCTCTCACTTTTTCCAAAATTCTCATTCCTCCTCTTCTATTTCCTCTTACAGGCCAGATCTATCTGGCGCTCGCCTTAAATTGGTAATAAGCTCAGTGTTATTCGCCTCTCTCTGGTTATGTGATCATCCTTTTACTGCTTTTTACCTTCCTATAAATGGAGAATTAAAAATTCAGCCAGCCCCGACCCGT
This sequence comes from Heliocidaris tuberculata, assembly GCA_025618425.1. Lineage (NCBI taxonomy): Eukaryota > Metazoa > Echinodermata > Echinoidea > Camarodonta > Echinometridae > Heliocidaris > Heliocidaris tuberculata. Next base: position 30,444,755 of record CM046843.1, read on the forward strand.
AAGTTTGAGGGCCACCATATGATTGAAACAACGCTCTCCCAATAGACCAGTTCGTAGTTAGCACATGGCACAAATGAACCCAAATATCCACAGATATTTTAAAAATGGAGATGTCCAACTTTGTGCACTTTAGAATAATCACTCTCAAAGTGATAGATGTGCCTCATGAATAGCTTTCGTTTCGCCTTTTGGAAAGCATACTTCCACCTGGGTATCATGGAATGCACCATTGGTGAATAATTGAATAATGATTACATGACATTCATGAGCACATATCAAGTATTCGTGTCAGTGGGTTTTAGAATTTGGTACAGATGACCTTTATCTGCTCATGCTCAGATTGTATCTACGAACTGGCTTATTCAATGCGGGTGTCAACGAACTTTGAAACAACCCACCACCCGCGTTCCGACCCAAGCAATATACCACGGCAAGTTGGAGACCCTCTTCCCGCTTGGCCCCTCGTGGAGATGTTTGATTCTCTCACTCTCTCTCCCCTGATAGCAGACTGACGTCTTAAAGACGTCTTAAAGACGAAAAGCTATACGTCTTAATGATGTCAGGTAAAGACGTCAAAAAGTCATCAGTTTGCACCCACGTTTGATGTCTTAAAGACATCGTATTTTGATATCATTATTACGTCTTATTGATAAAAAAAGACGTCCATATGACGTCGTTTAGACGTGTTATTTTTACCCAACATACGTCATATGGATGTCTTTATGACGTCTCATAGACGTGTTTATTATCAAAATAAGACGTCATTTGGATGTCTTCAGGATGTCTCTGAGACATGTTTATTATCAAAATAAGACGTCATTTAGATGTCTTCAGGATGTCTTTTAGACGTGTTTATTATCAAAATAAGACGTCATTTAGATGTCTTCAGGATATCTCTGAGACGTGTTTATTATCAAAATAAGACGTCATTTGGATGTCTTCAGGATATCTGCAAGACATGTTTATTATCAAAATAAGACGTCATTTTGATGTCTTCAGGATATCTCTAAGACATGTTTTTTATCAAAATAAGACGTCATTTTGATGTCTTCAGGATATCTCTAAGACATGCTTATTATCAAAATAAGACGTCATTTGGATGTCTTCAGGATATCTCTAAGACATGTTTCTTATCAAAATAAGATGTCATTTGGATGTTTTCAGGATATCTCTGAGACGTGTTTATTATCAAAATAAGACGTCATTTGGATGTCTTCAGGATATCTCTAAGACATGTTTATTATCAAAATAAGACGTCATTTAGATGTCTTCAGGATGTCTCTTAGACATGTTTATTATCAAAATAAGACGTCATTTTGATGTCTTCAGGATTCTTATTAGACGTGTTTATTATCAAAATAAGATGTCATTTGGATGTCTTCAGGACATCTCTGAGACGTGTTTATTATCAAAATAAGACGTCATTTGGATGTCTTCAGGATGTCTCTTAGACGTGTTTATCAAAACAAGACGTCTTCTGGATGTCTTCAGGATGTTTCCGAGACGTATTTTATTACACAAAATAAGACGTCATTTGGATGTCTTCAGGATATCTCTAAGACATGTTTATTATCAAAATAAGACGTCATTTAGATGTCTTCAGGATGTCTCTTAGACATGTTTATTATCAAAATAAGACGTCATTTTGATGTCTTCAGGATTCTTATTAGACGTGTTTATTATCAAAATAAGATGTCATTTGGATGTCTTCAGGACATCTCTGAGACGTGTTTATTATCAAAATAAGACGTCATTTGGATGTCTTCAGGATGTCTCTTAGACGTGTTTATCAAAACAAGACGTCTTCTGGATGTCTTCAGGATGTTTCCGAGACGTATTTTATTACACAAAATAAGACGTAATTTGGATGCCTTCAGGATATCTCTTAGACATGCTTATTATAAAAATAAGACATCATTTAGCATCCTTTGCATGTGTAGTACCTAAATAAGACGTCATTTGGACGTCTTTACGATGTCCTTTAGACAGGTTAATCCTTAAGTCGTCATATCCTTGATCATATTTGGTAATGCCTCTGGCACTTACATGATGTGAGCAGAGGAATAAAAAAGTGTCTTTTGTACATCCTGGAGACATGGTAACAACAAAGAAGACATCAGAGATACCAAATCATAGACGTTTGATGATTCTAGACTTGTTAGCGGATTCAGAAGACAGTAGATGTGTTTTTTTTTTTCTTGCATTGTCATTTCCGACTTCTTCGTGCAAGCACACTGAACAGATGCCGAGGAACCATACACTCAAGGCCCGGATCCAATGGGAGGTGAAGGCATTACTCCCCACACAGGCAACATCTGTATTTCCCATTTCCTGGATCCAGGCCTGCAATCAAACAATAACACAGAGTATACGAATTACATGCAAGAGTAACATCAAGCTGGCATTAGTTTTATACTTCAACCTTTAATAAGTATACATAATAAATATGAAAACAAATACCCATGTTGGCAGCATGCACATATTAAATATACATGTATCAAGAAATACAAGAAGTTGCTTCGATAATTCCTACAGTAAAACAAAGCTTTGCTGGTAACCTTAATGTATTTCGGTTACAATATATATACGTGGTGAACATCTAATAAAATTTTCCTTTTTTTTAAATAACCCCCCCCCCCCCCCCCATGATTTGTCCATACATGTACATCTTATATTTTGCATCCTTTCAAAGCAAAAAGATATATGAAAACAAAAATAGTAACTTAAATTCACGTAAGTGAATCTCCCCGTTGATAAAGCAAAATCAAAATTACCCCATATCCTTTCCAGCCCTAATCATGTTACGGAACTGAGCTCGTGTGACGGACCATATCATGTGATTCAACACACGTACATGAGCAAGAACCACAGAACCACTACTGCAGGTAATAATTTTTACGTTTATATTACCTTATTTTGCTTATATTAGTTTGAACATTTTATTTTTGTTTTTCCTAAGTTCCTTTCAGTTCATTTACGCTTGCCATTAAGTTTGTTTCTTATATTTTGTTGTAGATCCTTGAAAAAGGCTTATTTAGCCGAAAGCTCGGAGAAGAATATGTGGTATACATGTATACAGCTACGTCAGGTCTTGTGCATCTTTCATTATTTGTACTCACAATCTCACAAGACGGCCTTGATCATGCTAATGAGTTTGGCACACGTTTCATTTCTAAAAGCGAGACAGATGGATAGATGGACGGATAACTCCAAACTCCAACTCCAAAACATATTGCCTATGGCACCCAGCAAAAAGGTGGGTGCCTGTTTTGGCATAAAAAACAAAACCAGTGTGTGGTCTCATATTTCTGTTATGGATATGATTTTCCCATGCGACCTTTAGGACAATTTCTTTGCATTTGCAATTATGTTCTGTATTTGAACCCCACAATTGACCTGAACTGAAGATAGAGCAAAATCAATCTCACGGTCATGTCCTCAGCTCAGGCTAGAAAAGAAACTTGTGTTTCTGATCACAAGGAAAGGGTATTGCATAACATCTCAATTTGGAAAGATTTTTGGCACATCATTTTTGGATAGTGCTTAGAGATAAATACATGTTTATGTACATAAAAATATCATGAGCTTCCAATATAAAAGGATAATAAAAAAAAAAAATCCTTTCTCCCCGAATTTTTGTTTCTATTTACAACACTGATCAAATGACACAACTTGTAACATACAAAATCAATTTCTACTCATACTTGATACATTTCAAATAAATATTACTACATGACTACTACTACTGTTAAAATTAGATACAAGTAAATAAAAGTATAAACAAGTGATTAAAAAAGAAAACATCCCAGGAACTGTTTCACAAAGAGTAAAGCTGGACTCGAGTCATGCTTAAATGACAATGCGCAATTATGATTTCCAGTTCAAAATCTCTTTGACTGACTATCCAATATAGATGAAGCATACATCTTCTGACTCTTTTCTGAGCTTGATCTGACTAAAGCAGTGATACAACAAAAAAAAAACTAAAAAAAAAAGAGTCAAATTCAACTCTTGAAGCTATCCCCAGAATGGCTAAGATAGGGTATACATGTACAACTGTATTATAGGCAAGATATTCACTTTTGAGGTATGAAATTCATCAGCTGCAACAGTGTGTGCTATCAGTAATTAAATAACACCAAAAATACAAGTTTATAACAGTATATGACAACATGTATGCAAAACACAATATCAACAGTAAATGTCGAAGATTCCCCCTCTAAAAGTGGGGGGGGGGGGGGTACAATGAAAGACAAAAATATATCTGGCAGCATTAATCATAAAAATACATGTATGTCAGCCTTTATTTTGTTGTATTTTGGGCTATGATATATTTTTCAGCTACAAAGGGAACAGTTATTATCTTATGTATATCATACATATTTGATTCAGTATAACTAATTAGCTTTGCACAAAAAGAATTATGAGTTGTTTAAAACTTAAAAGAAAGCCATAAAGATCAACAGTGAGTGCAAAATTTTTCCATCAAAACAATCAGAAATGTTAGGAATGGAATATAATCGTAATAGATCATTGTGTATGGCTGTGATGGTACCTTACACACTATGCAGCTGACAGACCTTGTGTCATACTCTTGCCAGACCAGGCAAGTGGCCCGGCGGCCGCAGTGGCATGGCTGTTCAGCCTGGAGTTAATGTTGTGCCTACTATTGAGTGAACACATCATGCTAGCACTAGCTAGGTGATCTTTGTGGCGTACTAGCTATTACGCCACAAAGATCACAAAGCTAGTGCTAGGTCTCCTTCATGCAACTCCAGCCTTGACCATGGACAAAGTTTTCTTGGGTCAGCCCAGAAAACATGCAAACACCACTGATTGACTGCCTTTAACTGTGCCCCTAAAAGTTGCAATCAATATTTGTATATCATGCTCATAAAATGAATATTCTATAGCAAATACATGTATCACATATACATTGACATACAGTTTGATACGGTGCAAACAGTTTAAATAAAAGTATAGCTATAAATACAAATGAGCTGCAGAAAAATGAGATACATATCACTAATAAATTGGCAAAGACTTCCAACAAAGAAAGTGTTGGGAATGGAAGCACCATTGTAAAACTTCATAATTGCAATAGAATTGGCTTGGTTCAAATGAAAATATCTTTGGCAGCAACAGAAAATTAAGAAAATATGTTGTCATTTTCCCTAACTTTTTGTTGAATATTTGTTTACTTATTGAGGTAAAAAATTTACGCTGAAAGTTTTAGTGTTAACTGATAATGTCAAGACTTATACTGGAAAGTCATTTTCACCATCCTCACCAATGCTACAAGCACTTCATTCACAAAGGAATATTGTAAAATAGCAAAACCCTTATTACACACGCAGCACCTGGACTGTACAAGAATATTTTACAGAGGGGTTTATAGCACAACCATCACCGTCAATCATATAGCCTTCAACATCATTGTATACTGTTGCTCATAATGTTGGAATAATTCTTTTATTTTTTTTTACCTCAGAGTGCTCTATCAATCGATTGTTACAGTATCATTTATTCATTTTTCCAGCTTTAAGTACTCGACTGGGTACGTCCATGTTTCAGATGTACAGAAATAGCCCAATAACTAAGAAGTCCCTGGTTTGAAACAGAGTTGATGACATCTAAGAAGTACCATTTTGTAAGGAATTAAGAGTAATTACCAATGCAGAGTAATTAAAGTGCCATGGTTGCTTTATACGCATACATGTAATAATACATGCTTTAGGATTCATGCGAGACAATACTTATTCAGTTTAGTTTATTGAAATCTGAGGATGTGTACATTCATTTATTGTGAACCCTTCATAATAATTTCATAAATAGATGTACATGTACACATGCCAACAATTTCATTCCAACTTTATGAACAGCAGTGCAATAACACATTAAAAATAAAAGATAACATCATGTGACAATTCCGGTAAAAAAAAAAGGTACATGAACAGAAAAAAGAAAACTAAAAAATAAATTAATAAATAAATAACGCCTTCGGCACACACCTTCAGTGGGTGGAGGCATAAAAAAAGAAAACATATACATAACTAGAGCACTCGGCTGTCCTGATCAATTGGATTCAGCTTCAGCTTCCTCAACAATCATCTCTTCAGGTGATCCTGGTGCTGGTTGCAAATTCCTGGGTCCTGGGAGTGGCTTTGGTAAGCGCTGATATGCATATCTTAAATATCGCTTCATAGCCTCTTCTACATCCTTTAATTTTGTGTCGTGTAATCCAGGATTACTTCGTACAGCATCTGTTGAAAAAATAGATAACTTAAAACTCTAGTCACACTAGAGACAGGATCAGCAAGAATGCTGTTGGAATGAAATTCTGTGGTAATTCTTGTATATTTGAAGTGCATTCATAATAGTGCAACTGCATTCTGAGAACATTTGATCTTCAGGCCGATTATGAGGGCGGCTGAAAAGTTTTGCTTATATACAAATCTTTTGAAGTGCATTCAGAGTAAAGAAATACTGAATGGCATTCAAAGTGTATTCTAACTAGTGCTGTCGTCGACAGGCCTTTTGTCGATACGTTTGTCGACAAACACTGTTTTCTGACGGAAAACGACATGTCGACAGAGATTCGATAAAGTCGACAAAATCAGAGTAGTTAAATCATCCCACCTCCCTGGTTTTTCTAATCGGCACCAATCTATTCATTTGCATTTTAAAATCATTCTTAAACACCTGACATAATTACCATTTGCATATTAGATAAAGAAGTAAAAATTAATGTTTTTTTCTAATTGCCGCAGATTCGTTTGCCTTCAAAATTATTCTTGAACTTCCGATGTAAATATAATATTCGTAAGATAAAGAAGTGAAAAATTATGTTCTTTTAATCACCACCGAAATTATCCTTGAACGTCTGACGTAAAATCTTCCTAAAATAAAGAAGTGAAAATTTATGTTTTTCTAATCGCTGCTAATTTGTTTGCGTTTCAAAACTGCAAGTTGGAATGTTGAATTCGATTATGTCAATCTCGTAGGGGGATTGGCGATCGGAAATACAATCCCGATCAGACATAATCAGATTGGTATCTGCATCCGATCCGATGATCGGTTACAGCCTTATTGCAATGTATGACTCAAATTCCTCAAAATATTACCAACCATCACTCTGTCGACAATCTGTCGTTGTTGGCTAGAATTTAATATGACATGTCGACAGATTTTTTTTCTCAACGACAGCACTAATTCTAACTGCAACCCGACTACATTTTAACTGTTTGTACAGCATTCCAACAGTATTCCCAACATATATATACATATATGTATATAATAATAATAATAATAATTAAACATTCTTATATAGCGCATAACACATAAGCATAATTGCATGTCTCTATGCACTTAGTAAGGAAGAGAGAAAAAGACATGAAAAGATGCACTGGGTTCATAATTATAATTTATCAAATCTCGTAAGACTGGGGTTATTGATTCATGTTTCTTCGTACGTGTAGCAAGTCGGGCTGCAGAATTTTGAAGGGTTGTAGTCTTTGAATTTGAGAAAAAGGGAGACCAGAAAGCAAACTATTACAGAAATCAAAGTGGCACATAACAAAAGCATGGATTAATCGTTCAGTGGTTGATCTATCTAAAAAATTAAGAATTCTTCCTATTTTGTGTAATCCAAATGAAGTTGAGCAAAATCCAAATGAAGCTTATTATGTGCCAAATGATTCTGGTAGATAATGAGTAATTGATCAGTAATTACTTTATAAGCAAGGATTTCTCTAATTAGACGGGTCTTTTCTCCGAGGTATAATTGATTATGACCAATTCACGAGCCTACAATTTTCACCGTGCTGGATTTGCAATTAGATTTCGTTATTTCAAAACGTTTGGCATGTTTAATCTATGTCTGAACCTACTGTGATTACTGGAGTTTGGCTTTAAAATTACGGTCAGTTGCTGTTGTAAAGTCAGTCGGTATCAAGAAGTCATGGGGTCAACAGTTAAGGGATTCTTACAATTTCAATTTCTTCCCAAATGTTGCCCGAAGTAAGAAAAACTAGATAAATCCTTGACCATGCGAAGTCAAGTTAATGCATTCGTCCTTGCCAGATCAGAAATATATCACTTTTAATTATGAGAAAAATATTCGGATAAATTTAGAGTATGAAAACAAACAATTTTCACAAACACAAAGACATCTGTGATCTTAAACAGAGAAATCCGTCTGTTTGGAGGAGAAATAACATTTTCTGACTTTTAAGATTCTTGTCCTATGCAGACGGAGGTCTCCCACAGGCACCGTACGAGGGGTGGCTTGCACGATGCTTAATCACTATCCCTATGGGAGAATTGGGTGAGGTGCCTCATCCGATATGATTACGGCTAAACTAAAGTCAGGAATTGCAAAATAACAGCCTAAATACTGAAAATGATATCTTATAAAAACAGATGGGTTACCATCTTTTTGAAATTTCCAAGATTTGGGTAAAATTTTCAAGTAAAACATGGCAGTGTATGGCTCGCTGATATACTTCCTCAGCAAATGCAAGCGCAAGCCATGTACATGCAAGCACTGTACATGTCGGTGCACACATTCTAGCGCTTGCACTCACCGAGGAAGCAAACTGATGAGCCATACACTACCTTGTATTTACATAAAAATTTCAACCAAATGTCAGAAATTTGAAAAAAGCTGGTATGCCCACTGTATTGAATACATCATTTTCAATATTTAGGCTGCTATTTTCTAATTTCTGACTTCGGCTTAGTTGTAATCGTGTCGGGTGAGGCACCTCAACCGATTCTCTCATAAGGACAGTGGTTAAGCATTGCATGCGAGGCACCCCCATTCGGTCTATGTAGGGCTTTGTCTCATGAAGGTCCCAACAGGGAATCTACCATCCAATTTCTGATTCGAATTGGCAAACCGTTGCACAGTTATACAAATTTTACAAGTGCTCCAGACTGATTCCTAATTACCCTACACTTAATTTGTAGAGATTCCCCTGACTCAGGAATAGTTTTTAAAATGCAACTGCTTTTTAAATTTATATTTTATCCAAATAAAATGCTTTATATTTACCAAATATTACACCAATCACTCCTTTCAGCATGCAGAATTTGATCTAGTCACCTCGCTGACCTTTCCAGTTGTACTTGTTGGCAAGCCTGATTTCCATCAAGGTCTGCAGCTGTCGATTCACAGCTTCCACCACTGTTCCTCCTCCTACTTTACTCATCATGGACATCTGGAGTATGCAATGAAATCTGTGCTATTACTTGCCTTTTCATGCATCACCTTCATAATTTAGATGCACAAGCAATCAAGTATATGAACTGATCAGTTTTAGAAAATCCTCAATGGCATTACTCTTGTTTATCATTCCTGAAAAACATCACAGCAAGGGGTGAATTTCCAAATACTGTTCCCAAATGGCACACAAATATCTATGAAAAAAAAAAAAAATTGGAGGAAAACATTTTTTGCTGAGCCTGAAAACTGCTTGCTTTAGAATATATCATTCTAATGTATTTTTTGAATTGATATAGAAATTATAAATACATTATTGTTGCCATCAATATGGTTAATGAATATGTTCTGAGTTTAACATGGAAAAATATTCTAGCACTTGTCTTCCTGCACTTAAAAAAAAAAAATCTTTAAATTGCTATATAATCAGTCATTTATGGAATTAAGTAATTTTTTATTTCTTCTTTTGTTAACTTCAAGGGTAACAAGCAGCATACTTGAATTACGCTTGCCAATGGCATAATCGAATTGTATTAAACTAAGACTTAGAATAAAATAAATCTTCACTTCTACTTTTAACAACTACACGTAACATGAACAGGAGGTCAAGTTTCTTTCACTACTTCAATTCAACATTAACACATTTTTTGCTTACAAAATACTTTCTCTTTGACGCATCCTTCAAAGCATCATTTAGTGCGGTCATCTCCTCCACATGATTAAGAGGCAGAGAGGGCATGTCGTTTGGCTCGACCTCCTCCTCCTCTCTCCCTTGCGTGATGATATGGAGAACATGTCGAAGAAGCTTTGAATTTGCTTTCACTTCTTCCTTCAACGCCTCAACCTTAATACACAGGCACTTGAGTTCTGAAAATAAAATCCATTAAAATTTCTGTAATTCATAGGGTTTCTATTATTTGTTAAACTTCTATCCTCCTTCATGTCAGTTTTTATGTTGTATCAATTTTTATGTATTTCTTTTTCAAGTCTTTGGCTCTCATTAGTAAGACAGTGGATGTACATGTACAAACTACAACTACTGGGAACCTCAATGGAGCATACTGCATACAGAATTTTTTGTCAGTTTATCAAAAGTGATTGATGGAGCCTCCCTCCTCCATCATCCCCAGGTGGAATTAAGGTTTAGGGGTAGTGTATCATTTTTGCAGAGTTCAACTGTAACTGCAAGTTTTAAATTAAACAACATTTAATTGGGGATTCTCTGTAATGTTTTGAGGAGAAAACTTCTGTGAAATGATGCAATAAGCAATGCTTCAGTGACAAAAAAAACAACAAAAAAACAAACATATTGTACAATAAGTTGTTGATATTTCACTCTTGGCATATTCTTAGTTTACTAGAAATGTGACTCGCCGACTCAATACCACGAATAATTCGGAAATTTAGGTTTCTTGTTTTTTACAGCACCTAAAAGAAGGGATTCTAAGCTTTAAATGATATATAGCTTGCCTAACAAGGACAGTCTAAATGCTTATAAATTACCCTTTGAAATACGCTAGTCTTTCAAGGTCATGTACAAAACAACGGAGAAAATGGGTTATAAAGAGAAGGGACATAACCGCTTACTCTACTTTAGTCAACTTTCAGTTTCACTTTTCAGCTAACAATTACTAACAAGATAGTAACAGTTAGGTCTAACAGTTAGGAACAATTGCAGAATACCCTACCATAACAGAGTAGACAACACGTACATTTAAAGAACGATGCATTCATACATAACATGTCATATATGCATGTAGTCTAGCCAGAAAATGGTAGGGTATTCTGCAATCATGGCAATTAAGCCGTTAGTTTTCATTAACATTAACGTACTTTGGCTTGCTTTATTACTAGGCCTAAAGTCAATTTTTAAAAAAATCTCTTTCAATTGTTGATCACTGACACTGTGACTACTTTCGTAGCAGGTCTAACTCTCTAAAGTTAACTTTGTAATAGTCTAACCGTTAACATGGTTAACCAGGTTTCCGTTACAAAAGGCCATAGCCACTCATGCCACTCAGCTCAAGTTTTTTAACCGTCAACCATGTCAACCGTCGACCGTTAAGTTAACGTTAGACATGTTAGAATTAAAAATTAAAGAAATTTTAAAATATTTTTAGACTTACTCAACTATAGCCGTTTTAGGCTATATAGAAACTATTTATATAGTAACTGGTGGTGCTTACCGGTTGCTGGTTCTTGAGATCCCGTAGATTTGACTTGATTATATCAGAGGTTTCAGATCCAGAATCGTTCAAGAATATCATCACAGCAAGCACACCGAACGCCTTCTGGGTCAGGTCATAAGTCACAGCCCGGCGACTCCATTATTGTTATAGGGGGAATTTGGCCCTAAGTAGGGGGAGGGACCTAACTCCCACTACACTACCCCCCTCCTTTTTTTTTTTTTTTTAGGAAAAGGCCCCCAGTACAAAAAACACCAAAAACCGGAAACCCAACAGGCATAGAAAAAAAACAATTCCAAAACAACACCAGTAGTAAAACAAAACGGGGACCTCCCCAATACTAAACTGCGAATCAAACCAGGCAAACATGCCAACACCAATTTTGGATTGCTTTTATCAGTTCGTAATTTGTTTCGAGTCAATTAACTTCCACATTAAATGGTTTACCTTGCACCTAAAACAAATTTTTAACCCAATTAAAATTGTCACTTTACAGAGACCCCTGCCAGCGGGAAATTCCAAAAACAATAAATTCCAGGGCAATTTGCTTCCCAATCCACCCTTCCGCAAATCATTGATTCCAAAGGGGAAACCCAAATTTTTCCGCTGGCACCAGCCCTAGTGCAAGGTTACCCAAAATCTCCCAGAGAAACTCCCCCGGGAGTAGCTATCACCTACCCCACATCAGGGCCATATTCCTTGGTCCCTACGACATGGTTCTGTACTATCTAGGCAGAAATATTTCTCATCTGCCTCACCTTCCTCTTGGTGTCTGAGCCAATTAAACCGGCTTGGGACAAATCACAAGTGGGACCACATCATCCACCTGGGTGACAAAAGAAGCCCAATTATGGTGAGCCTTCTTGCAGTAGTGACATCCCTGGCAAGGGAGATCCTCTGGACTAAGTCCCAAACGAAACTCTTCACAGGCAGAGTTCGACTCCGGAATTCGTGACAATGCATCAGCATTACTATGTAGCTTCCCTGGACGGTGCCGCACATGCATATCATATTGGCTGAGCTCTTCGAGCCAACGTGCCAGCTGTCCTTGGGGATGCTTGAAGCTAAGTAACCACAGCAGGCTACTATGGTCTGTGCGAACAATGAACGGCTTGCCTAGCAAATAGTGGCGGTATTGACGGGAGAACTTAACCACAGCGAGGAGCTCTTTGCGTGTTACGCAATACCTCCGCTGCTCTGGAGATAGAGAGACACTCCCGTACGCCACCACCCGTTCCTGCCCATCTTGGACTTGTAGAAGTTCGGCCCCTACAGCCTCGTTCGATGCATCTGTGTCCAAGATAAAGGTGTCATGTGAATTTGGCATTGTTAGCACTGGTGCCGAGGTCAGCAATTCCTTGATGCGTTTGAATGCTTCCTGTTGTTCGGGGCCCCAGTGAAACATATTCTTGCCTGTGATTCGGTATAGCGGGACAGCCACCGCAGCATAGTCCTTGATGAACGTTCGGTGGTAATTTACCAAACCGAGGAACTTCTCGACTTGCTTGGTCGTCTTTGGTACTGGCCAATCCCGCACTGCTTGTATATGGTCATGCTTCAGGGAAATCCTATCTTCCCCTACATTCCGGCCCAAAAACTCAACTTGGCGCCGGAACAGCTCACACTTTCTGGGTTTGAGTTTTAGTCGAAAACTCCTGAAGCGTTGGAGGACACTACGTAGGTTGTTCATGTGATCCTCAAACGAGTTTCCCAACACCACGACATCATCTAGGAAGGCCAACACCAGGTCCCAGTTTAGCCCCCTAAGAATCAAGTCCATGGCACGGGAGAACGTCGCTGGAGCATTGCACAACCCGAAGCCCATCCGTACAAACTCATACAAACCATACTTGGTCGTAAATGCAGTTTTCTTGCGGTCCTCTTCGGCGATTCGGACTTGCCAATAGGCAGAATTGGCATCCAGCTTGGAGAACCATCGAGTTCCTGAGAGAGTGTCCAAACACTCCTCAATATTAGGAAGCGGATAAACATCCTTCCTTGTGATTGCATTGAGTCCGCGGTAATCAACACACCAGCGAACCCCGCCGTCTCTTTTCCGAACTAACACCGGGGCAGACGCCCACTCTGACTGGGAAGGCTGAATAACTCCTGCCTGTTCCATACGCTGAAGATGGGCCCTTTCCTCGTCTACAAACCGAAGAGGGGTCCTCCTCATCTTCTGCTTAATAGGAGCTGCCATTCCAGTGTCAAGACGGTGTTGAATTGCTGTGAAATCCCCTAAGTCGAAGTCATTGCAGGCAAATACATCCCCATACTCTATTAGAAGTTGTTTAAGTACAGACTGCTGAGTGGAATCCAACAACTCTGCAGATCTATTGTACAAGTCCTGAAGATGTTCTGGCAACTTGGCATCCTCCTCCTCCTGGATAGTCTGAACTTTGGGCTCCTGGTCAGGAAATGAAGACTGAGGGGGTATTACTTCCTCCACTTCATATGCCTGGCCAAGGACTCTTTGGCCCTCCAGATGTACAGTCCTATCCGTGGGGTTGAGTACGTAGATTTGCACTTCAGGTCCTTCCTCATGAAGAGTTCTGGGAACTAGAGCAGGCAATTCTGGTACGGGTTCGAAAACAAACACTTTCATCCTCTGGTCGATCACTCCTGTGATCCTCTTGAGGGTATTAGGCGGAACGGTAGTCCTCCGCTGCACACAGACTCTCGCCACTCGCTCTGGGCCTGAGGCCTCACCGAGGTAAAGTGGTATCTTCTGTGGGCCGAACTTCAGCTGCATGCTGCTGAGGAGGATATCCATAGAGTGACGATGAAGTAAATCCAGTCCAAACAACATGTCATCCGTTATCGGGGCAGTGTAGATATTCTCAGAGAAACTGCCTTCCCCGAGCTTTATTTCTACAGGGCCTACTACCACTCCCTTCATTCTCATGTCTCGGCCGGCGGCACTGAGAACTACCTCACGTACCTTCGGCGGTGCAGGATCCAATAGTTGAATAACTCGATCTGAAATAATGGTGACTTGCGCTGCTGAGTCCACCACAGCTTGTAGTGACACATTGTTCACCTTAAGAGTCACCCTCAGCATCGAGGAGGATCTCAACTGGCAAACTACAACTTCCTCGCCATGTTGATTATCACTTGAACCCGTTGTTGACTCTGATAATTCTAGTGGTGGGGAGGATATAATACGGCTTACACCTTGACTTTCCTTCCCCTCCTGAGAATCTTCATTGGCTGAAATATCTTCTTCACTTCCTACATTGTCTACATAGTCTGCAAATGCCTGTATAGTCTCAGCTGTCACAGGGTTCCCATCTCCAGGATGCCCTTCTATTCGTTTGGGGTGGCCGACAACTGTTCGGGCCAGGGAGCGGCCTCCTCTTCCTCCTCTGACCCGCTGTCGTTTAGTTCCTCCCTCAGAACAGACGCTGATCTCTCCTTAGTGGCATTCGGACAATCCTTCCTGAAATGACCACTTTGTCCACAATTATAACAGGCATTGCCTCCTGGCTTGGGTGAGACGGGCCTAACCCGGGTAACCAAATGGGTGACTAGCTGAGTTAGGTGGTCTACAGATGCTTGTAGCTTGCCCACTTTGCTGTCTAGTCCCTGCACATTACCATCAAGAGCCTGGACGTTGCTGTCTAGTCCTTTCACCTTCTGATCCAGACCCTTCACACATGTCTGAAGGTCTGAGGGAGCTCTGAAGGCTGATGGCTGTAATCGCCCTCTTTCCCCTGCCGATCTGTCTTGGCCTGAAGGTTGGTTGCCAGTTCCTGGGCGTTTGAAGGGTGTGGGTGTGTGGATATCCACTCGCCGTACATTTGCATCAGAATGGGGCGGTAGTTCAAGGTCCAACGACACCGCCTTTGCCTCCTGTCGCTTGGAACGTCCAAAAACCACCCGCCGAGAGTGCAAATACCAGGTGACGATATCCACTGCCTCTTCAACCCTCGAAGGTCTCATGTTCAGGGCGTGGAGTCCTGCTTCTCTCTCCACACAGCCCTGACAAAACTTCAACACACCTTGGCGCTGAATCTGGTGATCGGGAACTCCAGGAAACGTCCGGACTGCTAGGGTGACCACACGGTCCGCCCAATCCATAACACTCTCATCTGGGAGTTGATGGGCCCGAGCAAACTCCATCTGGGCCACTTCGGGAGGATCACTCGCCCCGAATCTCCGCTCCATCTGTTGCACCAACTCTGTATAGGGTACCTGAGGGTCCCTAGTCATTAGAGTGGAAAAGTAGTCACTCCCTAGCCCCTGCATGCTCCACCACATCTGGTACTTCCTTTGCTTCGGAGACCAGCAACTTTCATCGGCAAATGCAGTAAACTTGGCATAATAGGCATGCCAGTTCCCTTTGCCGTCAAAAGTAATAGACTTTGGAAGCATTGTCGTAGATGAGAAAGTCGGGGTAGGTGGTGGTATAGGAGATACCGTTGGTCGGCTCCGGTCTTGAGGCCCTACCGGATGCCACTGGCGATCCATAGAATGTTGTGTAGTGCGGTGCCTCTGGGGAGGTGTAGGCTCTTGAGATGTTGTATCTCGCTGAGATCCACCCCGACCACACCTTTGCCGCATAGGATTACCCTCAGGTGGGGGATACCTATCGTACTGGTAGAGAGAACTCTGCCCCCGTACGGTAGGCCCTATGGGTGTACTGCTGAAAGGTCCAGAATCCGAGCTCACTCGATAGGATGGAGTACTCGCGGGCGGGGTATCAGAAACCCTGAATACTCCAGAACCTGGGAGATGCTCACCACTACCATCACTACGTGACCTAGACTGCCCACTCATGACGGTTTCCTCAACCTCAGAAACGAATGGGGCAAAGTCAAACATATCTATAAAATCGTCGTCAGATGAAACGACCGACGAAACTAGTTCAGGTGTCAGACTACCCTGGGACTGCCGCAATTCCAGGAGACGGCCCGCCTTCTCAGGACCAACGCCCGGCATTGCCGCAAGCGTATAAAAAGAACAGTGGTTAATCTCCACCCTGTCCATACCAGATAGTCAAACACAGGCTAAAATCTAGCAAAACCTTAGTAATAGCAGGCAAAATCGACTAGAAAGTCTAAAAACTAGAACTTCCTATGTCTTTGTACACAAGATAATTATATACCCTAAAATCGGGAATTCCAAATCCGGTTCTGAAGAAATCTACTACTCAGATATTCAATTCCACTCAAAACGGCTCCGAAAACCAATTTTTCGAATCCGGTTCCGAAAACCGGTTTCGGCAACCGAACTCAAGGAAACCGGTTACTCGGATAACCGGTTAGGAATATCGGGATAACCGGTTCGCCAAATCGGGATAACCGGTTTACAAAAACCAGACTGAATACAGAATCCAATATGACACAATTCAATACCAGTTATTCTGGTACAGATATAAGCAGTAAAAACAGTACAAATACAAAATATATCAAATATATCAAATTATATAAAAATGCAAAGTAAAGACTAATCAGTACTAACTGTCAACCTGATTTCCTTAAAATAAATCAGTAACTACCGAAGGTAGCCTTTCTTCAAAACAATAAATTTACAGGGAGACTTATCCCTTAAATAACACTATAGGAAGACTTTTTCCTCAATAAAAATTTACAGGGAGATTTATCCCTCACTGCGTAATCCAGGGAGATTTATCCCTTACTGCACAAGCTAATTTACTTTAACCCTATCAATTATCGAGCTGCAATTAAGCCAATTAACTTATAATACTAGACTAACCTATTAGTATTAGGAGAAGGGAGTCACAGTACCCGGTCCTACCTTCCCAACGCTTTGGGCTTCCCCCGAGAACACAGAACCGGAAACTAGAAGACCCTAGCCCCTAAAATATTCTACGTAGTTGATACCAACCTACGTAGTCCTTCCCCCTGTCTCTTAAAAATAAAAGCGGGAGGATAACCACTTATGATAACTACCAAGCGATAAACTTAACAAGAACCACTTGTGAAGGACCTCCCATGCAGTCTCCTCGGTTAAAAACCCATTAACCTGTCCTGCTAAGGCCGATCCTGCACACGCAGTAATATCTTAGTCTATCTAACAAAATAGTCCTTCCTCCTTCGCCTTAAATAAAGCAGGAGGACAAACTAACTTACAATACGTACTAATTACTAACCAACCACTTGTGGAGGACCTCCCATGCAGTCTCCTCGGTTACAACCCTGTAACCTGTCCTGCTAAGGCCGATCCTACACACGCGGTAGAATCTTACTGCACTGGCCAGTCCCACTAGAAAAGAAATCTAGCTTGACTAGCTGGCCAGCACTCTACTACAATTTTTAGAATTTAAATCCTTAATTTTTATAAAACTACATGTACGAGAAAGCTTTATCTCGACCTAAATGACAGACTAAGATATTGTAGGCTACAACTACAACTAACTGCAGTGTTAAACCTAAAAACTAACTTTAATCCTCGTACAGAAAATCTACCATTAGATTTAGTAATTCGTCCAAGGTAATTGCGTCAGCGTTATACGCTTCAATTAAAAAGATCATCAGGTTCAACTCCCCCACTATCACAATCTCATAAACTTCTCCTTCCCCGGCCATACAAATCACAAACCACTAAACCACGGCAAAGGTACTGGAGAACCAATAATATATGAGAAGTGAAGTAAGGTAGCCTTACCACGACCTATTTTATTTTTATTTGTATGATTTCCCAGAAATCTATAAGAATTCTGCTCACACAAATCCCTAAGATCTTGTTTATAAGTATATAGAACAATTATCCTTAGGGTCTGGATAAAAGCCTACATTAAAGTTTAGAAACTATCAGACAAATTTTACAAAATGATCAGACAACAACTTATTTTATTTTACCCCTTAACTTAATTTAGATCTAGAAGTATCCCGAACAGTATAGGCAAGCGAGGCCTGAGGGTTATCCTACCCTCCCCTCCTCCGCTATAATAAACCGGACGAAATACCTCTAAACCACTACTCTACAACTTAAAACTACCGGGCACTACCCGCCAACATGCGCGTGCATAAACTGCAGGCAAGCGATATCACAGACACCCCCGGAACCCACCGGGGCCCGCAGCAACACACTCGCTACAGTTCACCACCGCCCAGCAAAGTCAGTGACCCCTACGCAAACTCGGGATGACCCCAAAAAGTCAGCGCAAAATACGGCTCGAAAATAGCGACTACGCCAGATATAGCCGTTTTAGGCTATATAGAAACTATTTATATAGTAACTGGTGGTGCTTACCGGTTGCTGGTTCTTGAGATCCCGTAGATTTGACTTGATTATATCAGAGGTTTCAGATCCAGAATCGTTCAAGAATATCATCACAGCAAGCACACCGAACGCCTTCCGGGTCAGGTCATAAGTCACAGCCCGGCGACTCCATTATTGTTATAGGGGGAATTTGGCCCTAAGTAGGGGGAGGGACCTAACTCCCACTACACAACAAAGACAAACGGTACGGTATGCAAATTCAGTACAGGTTGATGTAGACCGAGTACCGGTAATTGTATAAATTCAATGGGAATGCTGATCTCTAAAGTAAAAGTAAAGTAAAATTTTCTTCGGCAGGCCTCGGCTGTAGTTTTGTGTAGTCGGAATCAGACACGTACGTGCATTATGCGTGCAATGCATATGCATGTTTCATTCAATTCAGGCTAGGCTGGCAGCGGCCGAACGAACGCGTACCGTTTACATGCAAGCTAGCTAGCTGCTATATGATTTCTGCTTGCTCAGCATGATCGTTGTGCTCGATCATAGCATGCAATGCACACATTTTCAAACTTTTCTCTTTGTTTTGACATGATAGCTAGTGCTTTAAAATACCGTGTAATAATTAATAATAATCGTTTATTATTTTTTAATTTAATTTAAGCGTTAAAAACGAAATGAGGAGGGAGTAAATTACTAAAGATAGAAAAGTAATATAATTCATGTATATTTGACGTCACTCTTTTTGAACAAAACAAAAAAAGTGACCGTACATGTATAAGACGTCTTAAAGATATCGTATTTTGGACGGAAATGCCAATAAAAGGGGCTTTTTGTAAAGGCGTCTTTAATTAAGACGTCTTCGCGATGTCGCTTTTATTTTGGTCCAAAACTGACAAAAAAGTACGACCTGAAGACATCTTAAATATATAATAAAGACCAGTGGCGTAATGAGCCAACTTAAATGATTTGGAGGGGGCAGAACATCGAGCACGCGAGAGAGCGAAAATTTTGACCTTCTTAAAATGAAAATCTAATTTTGTGATAGATTTTTCCACAATATCCAAAAAATGATTTCATATTTTAACCTTTCCCTTTCCTTTTCTTAATTTCTTAATTTTTCTCCTGAATTCTTTTTCCTTGGTCGTGGAACTTTTTTTTTTTTTGAGGGGGGGGGGGCAACTGCCCCAATGCATGTGTACGCCAGTGATAGACGTCATATTGCTGTCATTACGAAAATAAACGCTTCACACAGTGACATGATTTACTACTATACTACGGACATCTAGACCTAAAGAACAATGAAAAAGAAAAGAATGGCAAATCTATATATTGACGTTTTAGTTATGTGGTATTTTGGGAAAAAATATCAAAAAGTTGGATCTTTATAGACGTCTTAAAGACGTCGTATTTTGATCAAAAATGGGAAAAAATGGTCTTGTAGACATCTTAAAGATGTCTTGAAAATGTATTTTAGTGGTCGTATAAACGTCTTAAAGACGTCTTAAAGAAGTCGTATTTTGGAGAAAAAAAATAAATACAAAAGTGGTCTTAATATAGGCGTCTTATAGATGTCTTATAAACGTTTTGTAGACAGTCTTAAAAGATGTCTTTAAAATGTATTTAAACGGTCGTATCAGACGTCTTATCAACGTCTTAAAGATGTCTTTAAAATGTATTTTAGTGGTCTTCTAGACGTCTTAAATACACCTTAAAGATATCGTATTTTGGTAAAAAATAATGACAAAAGTGGTCTTAATATCTTATAGACGTCTTATAAACGTTTTGCAGACGTCTTAAAAGATGTCTTTGAAATGTATTTAAACGGTCTTATAGACGTCTTAATTACGTCTTAAAGACGTCATATTTTGGACAAAAATGGGAAAAAAGTGGTCTTGTAGACCTCTTGAAGATGTCTTTTAAATGTATTTTAGCGGTCTTATAAACGTCATAAATACGTCTTAAAGATGTCGTATTTTGGAGAAAAAAAATGACACTGAGTAGTCTTAATATATGCGTCTTATAGACGCCTTACTGACATCTTGTAGACGTCTTAAAGACGTCTTAAAGATGTCTTTAAAATGCATTTTAGTGGTCTTCTAGATCTAGACCTAAAGAACAATGAAAAAGAAAATGGCAAATCTATATTGACGTTTTAATTATGTGGTATTTTGGGAAAAAATATCAAAAAGTTGGATCTTATAGACGTCTTAAAGACGTCGTATTTTGATCAAAAATGGGGAAAAATGGTCTTGTAGACATCTTAAAGATGTCTTGAAGATGTATTTTAGTGGTCTTATAAACGTCATAAATACGTCTTAAAGATGTCGTATTCTGGAAAAAATAATGACAAAAGTGGTCTTAATATAGGCGTCATATAGACGTCTAATAAACGTTTTGTAGACGTCTTAAAAGATGTCTTTAAAATGTATTTAAACGGTCGTATAGACGTCTTATTAACGTCTTGTAGACGTCTTAAAGATGTCTTTAAAATGTATTTTAGTGGTCTTCTGGACGTCTTAAATACACCTTAAAGATCGTATTTTGGAAAAAATAATGACAAAAGTGGTCTTAATATAGGCATCTTATAGACGTCTTATAAACGTTTTGTAGACGTCTTAAAAGATGTCTTTAAAATGTATTTAAACGGTCTTATAGACGTCTTAATTACGTCTTAAAGACGTCATATTTTGGACAAAAATGGGAAAAAAGTGGTCTTGTAGACGTCTTGAACTGAGATGTCTTTTAAATGTATTTTAGCGGTCTTATAAACGTCATAAATACGTCTTAAAGATGTCGTATTTTGGGGGGAAAAAATGACAAAGTAGTCTTAATATATGCGTCTTATAGACGCCTTACTGACATCTTGTAGACGTCTTAAAGACGTCTTAAAGATGTCTTTAAAATGCATTTTAGTGGTCTTCTAGATGTCTTAAATACGTCTTAAAGATATCGTATTTTTGTAAAAATAATGATCGACATAAGTGGTCTTAATATAGGCGTCTTATAGACATCTTATAAACGTTTTGTAGACGTCTTAAAAGATGTTTTTTAAATGTATTTTAGCGGTCTTATAGACGTCTGAATTACGTCTTAAAGATGTCGTATTTTGGTTTAAAAAAAATGATAAAGTGGTCTTAATATAGGCGTCTTATAGACGTCTTATCAACGTATTGTAGTCGTCTTAAAGACGTCTTAATGATGTCTTTAAAATGTATTTTAGTGGTCTTCTAGACGTCTTAAATACGTCTTAAAGATATTGTATTTTGGTAAAGAAAAATGAAAAAAGTGGTCTTAATATAAGCGTCTTATAGACGTCTTATTAACGTCTTGTAGATGTCTTAAAGACGTCTTGAAGATGTCTTTAAAATGTATTTTAGCGGTCTTCTAGACGTCTTAGATACGTCTTAAATATGTTGTATTTTGGTTTTAAAAAATGACAAAAGTGGTCTTAATATCTTATAGACGTCTTATAAACGTTTTGTAGACGTCTTAAAAGATGTCTTTGAAATGTATTTAAACGGTCTTATAGACGTCTTAATTACGTCTTAAAGACGTCATATTTTGGACAAAAATGGGAAAAAAGTGGTCTTGTAGACCTCTTGAAGATGTCTTTTAAATGTATTTTAGCGGTCTTATAAACGTCATAAATACGTCTTAAAGATGTCGTATTTTGGAGGAAAAAAATGACACTGAGTAGTCTTAATATATGCGTCTTATAGACGCCTTACTGACATCTTGTAGACGTCTTAAAGACGTCTTAAAGATGTCTTTAAAATGCATTTTAGTGGTCTTCTAGATCTAGACCTAAAGAACAATGAAAAAGAAAATGGCAAATCTATATTGACGTTTTAATTATGTGGTATTTTGGGAAAAAATATCAAAAAGTTGGATCTTATAGACGTCTTAAAGACGTCGTATTTTGATCAAAAATGGGGAAAAATGGTCTTGTAGACATCTTAAAGATGTCTTGAAGATGTATTTTAGTGGTCTTATAAACGTCATAAATACGTCTTAAAGATGTCGTATTCTGGAAAAAATAATGACAAAAGTGGTCTTAATATAGGCGTCATATAGACGTCTAATAAACGTTTTGTAGACGTCTTAAAAGATGTCTTTAAAATGTATTTAAACGGTCGTATAGACGTCTTATTAACGTCTTGTAGACGTCCTAAAGATGTCTTTAAAATGAATTTTAGTGGTCTTCTGGACGTCTTAAATACACCTTAAAGATCGTATTTTGGAAAAAATAATGACAAAAGTGGTCTTAATATAGGCATCTTATAGACGTCTTATAAACGTTTTGTAGACGTCTTAAAAGATGTCTTTAAAATGTATTTAAACGGTCTTATAGACGTCTTAATTACGTCTTAAAGACGTCATATTTTGGACAAAAATGGGAAAAAAGTGGTCTTGTAGACGTCTTGAACTGAGATGTCTTTTAAATGTATTTTAGCGGTCTTATAAACGTCATAAATACGTCTTAAAGATGTCGTATTTTGGGGAAAAAAATGACAAAGTAGTCTTAATATATGCGTCTTATAGACGCCTTACTGACATCTTGTAGACGTCTTAAAGACGTCTTAAAGATGTCTTTAAAATGCATTTTAGTGGTCTTCTAGATGTCTTAAATACGTCTTAAAGATATCGTATTTTTGTAAAAATAATGATCGACATAAGTGGTCTTAATATAGGCGTCTTATAGACATCTTATAAACGTTTTGTAGACGTCTTAAAAGATGTTTTTTAAATGTATTTTAGCGGTCTTATAGACGTCTGAATTACGTCTTAAAGATGTCGTATTTTGGTTTAAAAAAAATGATAAAGTGGTCTTAATATAGGCGTCTTATAGACGTCTTATCAACGTATTGTAGTCGTCTTAAAGACGTCTTAATGATGTCTTTAAAATGTATTTTAGTGGTCTTCTA
Organism: Heliocidaris tuberculata; assembly: GCA_025618425.1. Classification (NCBI taxonomy): domain Eukaryota; kingdom Metazoa; phylum Echinodermata; class Echinoidea; order Camarodonta; family Echinometridae; genus Heliocidaris; species Heliocidaris tuberculata. The sequence goes on from CM046843.1 coordinate 30,468,277, forward strand.
GACGTCTTAAATACGTCTTAAAGATATTGTATTTTGGTAAAGAAAAATGAAAAAAGTGGTCTTAATATAAGCGTCTTATAGATGTCTTATTAACGTCTTGTAGATGTCTTAAAGACGTCTTGAAGATGTCTTTAAAATGTATTTTAGCGGTCTTCTAGACGTCTTAGATACGTCTTAAATATGTTGTATTTTGGTTTTAAAAAATGACAAAAGTGGTCTTAATATAGTCGTCTTATAGACGTCTTATAAACGTCTCAAAGACGTCTTAAAGACGTCTTAAAGATGTCTTTAAACGGTATTTTAGTGGTCTTATACAGTCGTCTTAAAATTGTCTTTAAAATGTCGTAATTTTGTAAAAAATAATGACAAAAGTGGTCTTAATATAGGCGTCTTGAAGACGTCTTATCGACGTCTTCAAGACGTCTTATTCACGTCATATTATTGTCATTATTTTGGCTACAAAAATCATCTTTTTACAAGACGTCATTAAGACATCGTAAAGATGTCATGTTTACGACGTATGACGAGTTGGACGAGTTTTGACCAGTTTAAGACGTCTTTAAGATGTCAGTCTGCTATCAGGGTCCCTCCCTCTCCTCAATTCAATGCGGGTGTCATCGAACTTTGAAACAACCCGCACACCCGCGCTCCGACCCAAGCATGATGACGGCAAATAAGTTTTTTTGAGTGTGTTTTGTGATTGTTGTGTTGTGTTGGGTACTTTTACCCTTTCCCCCTTGTAATAAGTATAGGTTTTCATTATCGAGTAGTTGTAGTTAAGTACATATATTCATTTGTTACCTTCTTTTGTTCAAACATGTATGTTGTGTTTAGTTTTTCAATAAAAACACTAAAACAACAAAACAAAAAAAAAATAAAATCGGAGACCCTCTTTCCGCTCGGCCCCTCGTGGAGATGTTCTCTCACTCTCTCTCTCTCTCTCTCGTCTTTTTCACCTTTTATCCATTTCTCTCTTTCCCTCACTCTGCCACTATTAAAAAAAAAGTCTCATTCCTCCTCTCCTTCAAATCGTTCCTCTTACAGGCCAGATCTATCTGGCTATCGCCTTAAATTGGTAATAAGCTCAGTGTTATTCGCCTCTCTCTCTCTCTCTCTCTGGTTATGTGATCATCCTTTTACTGCTTTTACCTTCCTATAAAATAATGGAGAATTAAAAATTCAGCCAGCCCCGACCCGTAAGTCTGAGGGCCAACATAATGATTGAAACAACGCTCTCCCAATTCAATGCGGGTGTCAACGAACTTTGAAACAACCCACCACCCGCGTTCCGACCCAAGCAATATACCACGGCAAGTTGGAGACCCTCTTTCCGCCTGGCCCCTCGTGGAGATGTTTGATTCTCTCACTCTCTCTCTCTCTCCCTCAATTCAATTCAATGCGGGTGTCAACGAACTTTGAAACAACCCGCACACCCGCGCTCCGACCAAAGCAGTATGACGGCAAATAGTTTTGTTGAGTGTTTTGTGATGTTATGTTGTGTTGTGTTGGGTACTTTTACCCCCGGGGGTGGGGGGGGCACTCGAATTATATTTTGACGGGGGTGTGCCTCACGAATCCCCGAAAAGGGGGTCTAAGGAACTGACTTCAAGGTGTAAAATACGGGGTCTTGGGAACTATGATCTATTGGGCAGAGTGAAAAACAGGGTCTAGGGAACTACAAAACTAACCTCGCTTTATCGGCGGTACACCTTCGCTATCGCAGGATCTCGGGACGGGCCGCGCCGAGGGCCGCGCCCGCGCCGTGTAGCGCTAGTAGCTAGCTAGCTGGAGCAGTTTTCAAGGCTCGCGCGACGAAAGGGCCTAGGGCGCGAGACCAGGTCGAGCGACCACTGCCTCCGCCACGCTCCCGGCGGCCGCATGCGAACGGATATGTTTCATAACGGGGGTCTTCAGAGCGGGGCTTAGCGGCTCTTGAGCGGAACTGAGTATCTAGAGAACGGAAATCGGGGTCTGAAAAAGGGGGTCATCAAAGCGGCACGTCCCCGTACCACCAATATACGTGAGTGCCCCCCCCCCCCGGGCAAATGAGACCCTCCTTCCGCTTGGCCCTACCTTTCTTGATTCAACCCCCGCCTCTCTCGTGAGCTCTCTCTCTCTCTCTCTCTCTCAGACGGCTGCTTTTTGTCGGGCGTCTCTTCATATTTATTCTGCCTTCTGACCTCATCCTTTTCTTCTCGTTTTAACCTGTTACTATCCTCCTCATCATCATAATCATCATCATAATAATAATCATCATCATTGTTATCATTACTATTATTGTTGTTGTCATAATAATCATTATCATAATCATTATCAAGTTCTTCTTATCCCCATTTTCTTCACCTCCTAGCAGCGCGGTTTTTCCCCTCAAGGGCCAGTGGTGGGCACCGTGACCACCACCGATCCTCGCTAGCTTGCCTCAAGATTGCATTTACCCATTCCCATTTGGAAAAAAAAAAGTCAAGACACACCTCCAAATATACCCATTCTCCAGATATGAAAAGTATCATTTTCAAAAATACAATACATGTACACTGATTTTTCACAAAAAAATATACCATTCTGGTAATAAATTTGGGGGATATAGGGTATTATTTCTACTCCTATGCAATTGATCCGTATTTAGTAACAATTTTTAAACTCAGAAAACCCCTGCATGTTTCTTTTTCTCTCTTCCTCTCCCTGTTCCATCTCTCTCTCTCTCTCTCTCTACCACCTTGTCAAGGTCACTTCTCGGCGGAGGAGTGGGCAGGGGATTTGTCATGATTTATGTTTACTTTTAAGCTTCCTGCAATCTCCAGGGTCTGGAAGTGATAAAAGTCAAGTGGGGGTTTTCCTTTTAGACGAGAGCTGTTCCTCATGAAAGCCTTTTTCCCAACCTTGGCCGGTCGCAGTCTGGATTTTCAAGGAGCGTATTTTTCATAGTTTATCCTCCGTTTCGTATCTTCTTATACATTCTGGCATGCAGAAGAAAAAAGAAGAAAACAGAGTCAAAGTCGGACACTGGAAGTTGCTATTCATCTGAAATTTATTTTGAGGACGAGCAATCTGAGGCTGAGCTTTCGAATTTGCAGTCTGTTTCTGATTACTCTCAGTCTAACTCCGACCATTCCACACAGGAATGGAGCCCAGCGGATGCTGCTGGTCACTTGGCCCGCTGCTGCTCCGAGTTGGGCGCGTTCAAATCGTGGCCAAATGTTACCGTGTAATGGCGGCGGCTTCAGGGGCTTGGTTTTTACAGACGTGTATCAATCAGATTTGATATTTTACGCCTTGTTGGACCGACCTTTGTTTTATGTCACCATTCGAAAGACGTGACTGGATTTTTAAACAGAATATTGCATTTCAGTTGGTTTGAAGGTTCCTATTTTTCAAATTCAGAAATTATTGTGAAATTTATAGGCCTACCTCTAAACGAAATTCTTTTTTTCCAGGCACCCTAATTCTGTTCAGAACCTCAAGTGCTCTGTCACTATAAACTTTTAATACTGAAATTGAAAAAGTTTCTGTCTGTACAATGCATATAAAACAAAAGGTACGCATTGTCTACTTAGGTATGGGGCGCCAAGTGTTCACCTACTTATTCCGTCCAAATCTGGCTCATTTTGTTACAAAATTCAATCAAAACTCGTTTTTGTTACAAAATTATTGAATAGCTATTCATTTTGTAACAAAATGAATTTAATAGGGTAATTTTGTAACAAAAAAAAATTCTGTTACAAAATTAAAATTATGGAATCATTTTGTCCGATTTCATTTTGTAACGAAAATCATTCTGTTACAAAATCAACATGACAAAATTTTCATTTTGTTACAAAAATCATTCTGTTACAAAATGAACATGTCCAATTACATTTTGTAACGAAAATTATTTTGTCCGTTCTCATTTTGTAACGAAAATAATTTTGTTACAAAATTAACATACGAAATTATTTTGTCCATTCTCATTTTGTAACAAAAATCATTCTGTTACAAAATGAACATGACAAAATTATTTTGTTCATTTTTATTTTGTAACAAAAATTATTTTGTTACAAAATTATTTTGTTCATTTTCATTTTGTAACCAAATTCATTTGGTTACAAAATTAGCATGACAAAATTTATTTTGTCCATTGTCATTCTGTAACAAAAATCATTCTGTTACAAAATTAGCATGACAAAATTTATTTTGTCCATTTTCATTTTGTAACAAAAATCATTTTGTTACAAAATTAGTATGACAAAATTTGTTTTGTCCATTTTCATTTTGTAACAAAAATCATTTTGTTACAAAATTAGCATGCCAAAATTGGTTTTGTCCATTTTCATTTTGTAACAAAAATCATTTTGTTACAAAATTAGCATGACAAAATTAGTTTTGTCCATTTTCATTTTGTAACAAAAATCATTTTGTTACAAAATTAGCATGACAAAATTGGTTTTGTCCATTTTCATTTTGTAACAGAAATCATTTTGTTACAAAATTAGCATGACAAAATTGGTTTTGTCCATTTTCATTTTGTAACAAAAATCATTTTGTTACAAAATTAGCATGACAAAATTGGTTTTGTCCATTTTCATTTTGTAACAAAAATCATTTTGTTACACAATCAGCATGACAAAATTGGTTTTGTCCATTTTCATTTGGTAACAGAATGAGTTTTGAGTGAATTTCATCAGCAATTGAGGCAAGTCTGTACAGAATAGGTTGGTGAACACTTGGCGCCCATAGGGTCGCCAAGTGTTTTACCGAATAGGAAAGTGAACACTTGTCTTGGCGCCTCTCTGTGCGCCAAGTGTTCACCTACCTATTCCGTAAAACACTTGGCGACCCCATGGTCGCCAAGTGTTCACCGACCTATTCGGTAAAATGCCCAACCTTCCTTTCTAGTCAAATCAGCGACATATAAACAAGAACGCTGATTGGCTGCCTGGTTGGCATACCAAGCTCACATGATCCCCCCCTCCCCCCCCCTCCCCCCCCCCTCCCCCCCCCCCCCCCCCCCCGTTCTCCGCCCTCGACCTCCCCACGCTATTGGGCAGTGCGAGCTAGCGCATAGCGCGCGCTGTTTAATTATGCGATCGAAGTACTAGTGTACGTGCAGGTGTACGTGTACGTACTACGTCGATTTGTATATAGGATATTGCATGCAGATCGTCCATCTTTATCATACACTGTACTCAATCCGTACGCCACATCGGAAAGATCCTTTATTTTGCTGCATTTAGAATGTTATGATTGTGTCATATCGAGGCAGAAATAATAGAAGGTAAGCTTGAAACTGTAAACAAAGCTTAGACTGTCTACAGAGTACTGCTATACTAGTATACATGTAGGCTAGGCTCAGAGCAAGGAGTTGATAACTCCTTGCTCAGAGTAGACGTTGTAATTCCGGACAGGTTGTTAAACTTAATCCGGACAGGTCATTTTTAAACAGTAAATCGAAAAACTTTTCATGCAAATTGTCACAAATCTTTCACAGGATAGGTTGAAAATCATGTGAATTGCAAATATTCACTGGTTTTAGTTATACTTGATGCATGTTTTCCGTAAAATCTGGAGGCAAAATTGCCAGGCTAATTTTTGTTAAGTGTCCGGAAATGCAACTCCCTATCCTAGTGTAGTCAAACTTAATAGTACTATTAGTAGTAAAAAAAAAACACTCACACTTATGCGAGGTTATTGGAGATAACCTCGCACTGTGTACCTTCATACCGTGAGCAATTGCCTCCCATAGCAAGTGTGTGATATCTTGCACATATGTGTGCGGCAGAGGAGCAAGATCACCGACCAAAAACAGCCTGAAAATTTCACTTGTTCAAGATGATAAAGATCCTATCAAAGGATCTGTCATGAAATTAGATATTCTATCACTCTAAAATGTAGAAGGAAGTATTTTCTCAAAATTTTGCTGATTTAGTCAAGGATTGTAATTCCGAACAGATTGTATTACCGAACGTGTACAGTTAAGCACCTAAAATGGGTTTTCATACGCGTGGGATTACGCGTATGAAAACCACACTATTGAAACAAAGGTTGTGTCTTTTTTTCCATAGGTTTCACATGTTCGGAAATACAGTACCTTTTTCAAGGGACCAAAACACCACGTCGTAGGGAAGGGTTCACTCGGAAGGAAATATCTTTTTAAAATTCCATCAACTTCTTTATCTGTAGGACTTTGAGCATTCATTATGTAAGTTTGACAGATAGACCCCTATTCGTTTGATATTTTATTTGCTATCGAATCATTGATTTTCTGAAAAGTATTCTGACACTGGATCCACCACCTTATTGGTGTTTTTACCTCTTCAACTTTTAGGTCGTGACAGACCAAAATTGACACAGCTCCATATAGTGATGGTCCCGTGAGTGTAAAAAAACTAATACCTACATATATGATATAGCGGGCATAGGCCTAGACCGAAAATTCTGTCTCTCGTTCGTTAGCTCTTTGAGACAGAAATGGTCGTACTCGTATCACTCTGCTGTGCAAACCGAATACACATTGACTTACACACTAATAACAGTCTGAAAGCCGCAGCATACTCATTCATCTTTTCAAGAGGTTGTATAACCCCCTTCCAGGAAAAAGGTCATTTTTTCATTGCTCTAGTTGTTTATTCTGGCTCTTTTATCAATAATATGTAATAACTGCACATTAAAAACTGTTTGGGTGGTTTTCCTCAGAATTTCCTGTTTTGGTCAAAATTTTGCTAGGTGGTATTTACCAGTAGTTATTAATTGCCCGAAAATTCCAGCCCCAGTATTTCTTGGTCAACCCTGTTTGGGTTAGAATTTTAAATTTTGGATGTAAAGTTGCATTTTGGGTCATTTTGAAACTCTTAAAAAAAATTTTTTTTTAGTCAGATGGGGTGTTATAAGGCCCTTAAACATTTGGGTAAATTTTTCTTTGGAAGCTTAGGGACAATATTTTGTCAGAAGGAAGAGCTGTGGATTTTTTAAATGAAAAATATTCAATACTGACTAAACTGTTCATGGGGAAGGGGGTGAAGTATGTTTTATGTACCTTCTGAAATAAAAACACCAAAGTGCCCCTTGATAAAGCTTTGCTTCCCCTCCCCCACGTCTATATAAAGAAAATCATCTTGGTACCTTCTGACGATGAGAATTAAAAGCGTTTTATTCATTTCAGTTCAAATTTACATAATATACCCCCCCCCCCCCACTTCCATTGTCCGAGCCCGATATTCTGCCACTGAATCGGCCAATGGGGGGGGGGGGGCACCTTCAGTTCGGCGGACAAAAGATGCCCCCTCCTCCACTTCCATTGTCCGAGCCCGATGTTCCACCAAGGCTCAGACAATGTAAGGGGGCACCTTTTGTCCACCAAACAAAAGGTCCCCCCCCCACATCCATTGTGCGAGCCCGACATTCCACCGCCTCTGAAATATATCATCTAGTCTACAATCAATTTTTAAGTAATAGCTAGACAGTTGCATCTTAAGCGAGAAGAGCTAGCAACCTCAATGTCGCTGCTGGGTGGACATGGTGGGGATACATTAATTAGTAGTGGACACACTTCTTCCCATAGCACAAGATTAAAAACTTTTTTAAAAATTGTCTTTCATGTGTACAGATGCCACAGGTAACCTGCACATTGAATTCTTCTGATGCTATGGCAAGTACAGTCAGCCATCACTGCTAGTATTCTGAAGAAAACTGCTGTCTGTCTTAGTCCAGGCATAACATTACTTGCAAAGGACCTAAAGGTAAATGAAAGTATTGTAATCTGAAACTTTTTTAGTCTTATGACATATTTCCATCAGTCACTAGTTGTTTTTTCTATGTAAACCATCAAGCTAATGACAAGTTCAAATGAATCTTAGAATGAGTACTAACTGTTTAGTAAATTCCACACTCCCCCCCCCCAAAAAAAAATAAATAAATAAAAAGAATAAACAAAGACGAAATTTGTTTTACATTGTCATAATAAGCACCTGTGTATTATGCAAATATATCAGATGCTATATTAATTTAAAATTCATGCTCTCTTTCTTTCTTCAATTATCCAAACATAAACATGTAACAGTAATGGCTTTTTAGTATACTAAACTTAAATCTCTAATATTTCTTTAGATCAGGCACAACAATACTTCCTGTTTTAAATACATATGCTGATTGCAAACTTAATGGTGTAAGACAAAATGTTGATATACATGTACATACACAAAGTAGAAGTAAATAAAAAATAAAGCTTAGCCAATAGATTGGCCCTTTCCAGAATCTTTCAAATGAGTAAATGACCTAGGGGACAACAAATTAGATCTCTCATCAACTGATTCTTCTTTTTTTCAGTTCTTCTGACTGTTTGCAGTATACTTGAGGATAACTCCATGTAGACTGGACCTTGACTGACTGCAGGGTTCTCCTGGTATCCACAAAGGTCACTGCAGATTGTACTGAGCTGCAAACTGTCCTTCTTGTTCACCCATGAAGCCAAAGGGAGCCTTTCATTTATGCATGCATGGAATGATAGATGATTAAAAAGTAACAACATATCAGGGCAATTCTAAGGTGTATTAGGTCATTTGTTTTCCCCATACGTTACCAGGTATTATGGAGTTCTGAGCATTATTGACTTCGAAAGTGTAATTTTCCTTGACATTTGTTGGGATGTACACTCTAGTAGGGCTCTTAAATTAATATAATGAATATATACTAAAATCTTCAATCTAGTCGGTAGCGTAAGGGGCAAAATACATAGGACTTGCCCATCAAACAAATAAAAGTAATAAATTAGCAAGAATAAGGTGCCATGGACTTATTAGTTACAGAACATTCATTTATAACTGAAAGACAAGTTACAATGATACAACCTACCATTACAAACATCCTTACCTCTCTTTTGTTTTCTGTATATATATCGTCTGACATGATTAAATGTTAATGTTACCACCTCATCTGGATAATTTAATGAAATAGTTCAGATTCAAACTGTAATGGTACAAAGCTTTGCATATTTACTGTTCTCTGTCCTGGTAGAGTAAATGATGCTGTCTCTCCATCAGAGATATAAAAATATTTTTATGTGCAATGTTCTGTTTGTTAAATACATGTAATATACATGTTCTAGGCCTTGTTTGGTATCATAAAATGTGGCACTCTCAGACATTTTATCTCATTGAATGCTCGCCATGCCAATCATGTAAGGTTCATTCACCTCTTGGTACGGACTCGGCTAATGCATTGTTTCTCTATCTATGCTTTCCCCCTTTAACTGAGACAAACTCAGTTGGTCAAAGACTATTGGCATGGCTTGCTGAACTGAGAAATGTTTTTCATGACCTCTTATTTTATTATTCTTTAAAAATATTCTGTTTATTTTCCCCTCTTTTCTTATTTCTGTTTTCTATATTATGCAAAAGATGACCAATGTGAGTTCTATTTCTGGTTTTGTAACAAATGATGGCACACACTTTATTCTTGTTCATTATTATAGCACAATTATGTTTGAAGGGAACTGTATACTGCAGTATATTAGTTCTTGTGAATGTAATTGGTAATAAAATATCTAGCAATCTTTTGATATAAACACCCTGTGTATTCTCTCTCTCTCACACTCATTGCTTCCTCTTCACCCCCACCCCCCCCCCCCCATTTTCCCCTTTCTTTATTTTCTCTTTCAAATTATAAATGACATGTTAATGAGGGATGTGGTGGAATTCAGTCGTAGCATAACATTTTTTTTTAAATACCCAGGTAATATTTTTATTTGGATCTTCTTTTATAAATTTTGAGTTGATACATGTACATGTGCAACTTAAAATGTACATGTACATGTTTGCAACCAGTGGTAGGCTTTATGGAACGGTTATTCAATTCAGTTTTTCTGTCCCTGGTGTTCTAGTTGATGCATTGTATATTTGGTCAATTTATTTTTATTACTTGTAATGTTTCTTTGCCAAATAAAGTAATGATAATGAAATATAGAAAAACCAAATAATATTGTAACCCCAAGGTAAATTTGCAGTGATGTAAGTTGTGTGAGTGGAATGATTAACTGAAAGTGGCTGTGTGGTTGATATGATGCATGAATGTCGACCAGTTTGAATGTAGGGTATGTCGAGTTTGTGTTTTCCAGCTTCCTTTGGGTTAATCTAAGGATCCAGGGGCAGATCCAGTATTTTTAAATGGAGAGGGGGGGGGGTGGTATTCTACTTGTACTTATTCAAAATTTCCACGGGGAATTGCCCCCCCCCCCACCTGGATTGTTGCCCCTGTAATTCACAAACACACCACACACACAAATATACATGTAGATCTGTATTAAAAATATAAAAAGGGGTCCAGACCTCATGACTCCCCCCCCCCCCCCCCCCCTCATCTGATCCGTGGGATATGTGTGGCACCTTATCTTAAGTGTGCTTCCCCACCCCTTGATCCGCTTCAAAGCCTGCATACGGATTTCAAACCCTGGACAGTTGTTCATTTCTCAAAAAGTAAACAGAAAATGATGCTGGCAAGCCTATATTACTCGTTCAGTAACTCTTTCAAAAAAAACTCTACAAAGCCCGGACTAAAAGAAATATGCAGGCAAATGCATCAAAATTTCCAAAAAAGTAGGCAGCAACACACAAAAAAATTCTACAATTATAAAAGAAGTGAAATAATAAGTGTCAAATTTGTGAATTTTGCATAGAAACGTATGTAGGCCGCGCGCGCGTCAACATTTGCACAGCCACGCACGGCCCTCCATGCGCGCTCCTTGACTGCATCGAATCTCCGCGCATGCAGACATACGTGCCTAGTATGCTTCCCCCACCCCCCCCCCCCCCCCCCCCCCCCCAACGCACAAGCACAGCGCACAACAAAAACACACACACGTCGCTGATTTGACAGGCAGGAAGGATTAGGTCGCATGCATGTTGTGCACGAACGCGAACGTACACGGGCATTTTACCGAATAGGTCGGTGAACACTTGGCGCCCATAGGGTCGCCAAGTGTTTTACGGAATAGGTAGGTGAACACTTGGCGCACAGAGAGGCGCCAAGTGTTCACCTTCCTATTCGGTAAAACACTTGGCGACCCTATGGGCGCCAAGTGTTCACCAACCTATTCTGTACAGACTTGCCTAAATTGCTGATAAAATTCACTCAAAACTCATTCTGTTACAAAATGAAAATGGACAAAACCAATTTTGTCATGCTAATTTTGTAACAAAATGAATTTTGTTACAAAATGAAAATGGACAAAACCAATTTTGTCATGCTGATTTTGTAACAAAATGAATTTTGTTACAAAATGAAAATGGACAAAACCAATTTTGTCATGCTAATTTTGTAACAAAATGATTTTTGTTACAAAATGAAAATGGGCAAAACCAATTTTGTCATGCTAATTTTGTAACAAAATGATTTTTGTTACAAAATGAAAATGGACAAAACAAATTTTGTCATGCTAATTTTGTAACAAAATGATTTTTGTTACAAAATGAAAATGGACAAAACCAATTTTGTCATGCTAATTTTGTAGCAAAATGATTTTTGTTACAAAATGAAAATGGACAAAACAAATTTTGTCATACTAATTTTGTAACAGAATGATTTTTGTTACAAAATGAAAATGGACAAAATAAATTTTGTCATGCTAATTTTGTAACAGAATGATTTTTGTTACAGAATGACAATGGACAAAATAAATTTTGTCATGCTAATTTTGTAACCAAATGAATTTTGTTACAAAATGAAAATGAACAAAATAATTTTGTAACAGAATAATTTTTGTTACAAAATAAAAATGAACAAAATAATTTTGTCATGTTCATTTTGTAACAGAATGATTTTTGTTACAAAATGAGAATGGACAAAATAATTTCGTATGTTAATTTTGTAACAAAATTATTTTCGTTACAAAATGAGAACGGACAAAATAATTTTCGTTACAAAATGTAATTGGACATGTTCATTTTGTAACAGAATGATTTTTGTAACAAAATGAAAATTTTGTCATGTTAATTTTGTAACAGAATGATTTTCGTTACAAAATGAAATCGGACAAAATGATTCCGTAATTTTAATTTTGTAACAGAATTTTTTTTGGTTACAAAATTACCCTATTAAATTCATTTTGTAACAAAATGAATAGCTATTCAATAATTTTGTAACAAAAACGAGTTTTGATTGAATTTTGTAACAAAATGAGCCAGAATTGGACGGAATAAGTAGGTGAACACTTGGCGCCCCATACTTAGGTACATTGTAGATGGTCAGACTCGGCGTGCTTGAATCCGGTCACATTCACATTACAGCGTGTAAATGTTTTGACACCAGCACACCGTGCTGGAAGCCGGCCACATACACAGCGTGTGAAGGTGAGACACCAGCATACCCTGCTGGAAGTCGGCCACATACTCAGTGTGTGAAGGTGAGGCACCAGCATATCGTGTTGGAAGTCGGCCATAATATACGCCGTGAGTGAAGGTCCGACTAGGATATCGTACTTGAGTCGGCCGCATAAGCAGTGTGTGAATAATGATTAAAATTATAGATTTAAAAGTTTTTTTGTTTTTTTACGATTCCAAATAAAACTCTCCTCTTCGGATTAGAAATGAAAAAATGCTTCGATACATCAAACATATTTTTAGTATCAAGACTATTCATATTTATTTAGTGAAGCGCGAGAAGCCTAATTTGGGTAGTATTAACACATCGTTTGTTCTTGATGTACTAGTTTTCCCCCTTTTCTATTTTTAATGTGGCCAAAGAAGAAGAAGAAGGAGAAGAAAAAGAAGAGAAAGATTTTTAAAAAGCTTAATGTACTAAATGTGCTAGTCGAGCACAGGCAGGGTTTTGAAAAATATAGTATTTATATATTGGCCCAATGTTTAAACACGTGGAAATTAGCACTGCTCACTTTTACAGTCAAATTTACAATCATGAGTACATACGATATAGGCCAAACATTTATAAAGATAAGTATAAACATAACATCACTGGCATCGACATTTACTATAGGCTTGTTTTTGCTTAATATGAGTTATATTTAATCTTGTTAATATTTACCATTTAGAATCAAATTATTACGATTTATCTTATGCATTAAAATTGGCATTTAAGGTAATATTACTATATCACATTCATAGAAATAATTCAGTAGGGGGTATCAGTAGGTTTCAATAAATATATGAAATCATTAGGCCTACTTTACTATCTTTCTTTCTCCTATCACTTTCTATTATTTTTTTCTTTTGAAATTCATTTTTTCTTTAATACTCAGTCTTTGCCTTGTATACTTATAACCACCTCTCTTACTTTCAGCCTTCTTATCCTCCCAATTTTTCCCCCTATATTATCAAGGCTCACATTCTTCGACAATTTTAAAAAGACTCCAGTGACGTTATTCTTGAGCATTCTGATTTTAAATTTCTTACTGACCCCCCCCCCCTCTTCCTTTGTGGTAACCATGGTAAGTCCATGCCCAAACAGACGAAGCATTGTATAACAGACAAGCAAATGAATAGGCAGGACATGAACAAAAAAATTAATGAAACCATGATATGCCATCCTGACGGTGCATTCCAAATAATGCAATTTGCAGCTGTTGCAGACAACCGCCGGTCAGACAGTGAATCTGTCAATCTCTCTTCCTCCCCTCCAGCAACGATCGCTGGCAAACCGCATTGTTGACTTGAGATTAGGGTTTATTGGCAAAGTTGACTGGCTACTCCTGCTTCATCTACTGATCCATCCAAGGGGTTGTTTCAAATTCACAACGAGGAGTTGACGTCATGTGAATTCTGATGAATGTGCAAATGTTAGGGGTTTTTTTTGCGAAAAATGTGCTGTTTTGCATGTCATTTCCCCCTTTTGAGGATACTAAATCTATTGAACTGTCGTGGTTATATTCTACATCAAATTAATTAGTCTAACCAACCTGACACATATTTACAATATGTTTACAACTTGTAGCCATACTAAATATGTATTTCTTTACATAAATATTTATATTACACCACAAACCACTGCAAATAGAATACTTCCCATGAAAAATGACAAATCCATGAAGATTCAAAATTTACAAATCTGATGAATGTGCAAATGTTGGTTTTTTTTTCGGAAAATGTGCTGTTTTGCATTTCATTTCCCCCTTTCGAGGCTTATATTCTACATCAAATCAATAAGCCTAAACCTGACAATATTTACAATATGTTTACAACTTGTAGCCATACTTAATATGTATTTCTTTGTATAAATATTTATATAGTCATAGTCTGTGCTAGATTATAACCACAAAAATATTATCTCTGTCATCAATCATACTGTTGCAAATAGCAGAACCCTTAATGATCTGTATAATTATGATGATGATGGTGGTGGGCAAGAAATGGAAGAGGTGAAAAGAATGGTGAAAATGAAAAGAGAGAAAGAAGAGGGTAAAACTGAGACACGAAATAGTAGAGCGGGAGAGAGAGAGAGAGAGAGAGAAAGATGTTGGGGGGGGGGAGGTGAGACTGAGTGTAGACAGGTCCCATATTGTAGAAAAGTAGCACTGAGCCAACTTGGAAAGAAAGAAGAATGGCAATTGAAAGAAAGAAGGAAAGAAGACCCCCCCCCCCCCCAAAAAAAAAAAAAAAAAAAAAAAAAGGGGGGGGGGAGAGAGTCTCGTGTGAGACAGAGTAAAAAAGAGAGGAGCTAAAAGGAAGGAGAAAGAAATGAAACGAGAGAGGGGATGAGTAAGCTATTAAGAATAAGATTAATAGAGTGAGAGACAGCTTGGGACAAAGAGAGAAATTGATTCGAAATAGGGAGACATAGGGTGGTATAGGGTGGAAAGAATGAAAAGGGGAAAGGGAGTTCCAGATTTAAAAAAAAATGTTTATACATGATTCAGCCCCCTCTCTCTTTCGCTTTCTTATGTATACTCATATTTTCTTCTTTCTTCCTCTCACTCCCTTTCTTTCAACTGCTCAATGGAAGTTTCCTTCCATTCAGATTCAATAATTAACTCCAAATCAATCGTATGGAAACATTCATTTTCAGATATATTCTTGGCACATATCCGGACTCATTAATTGTTTTTCTCCATAAAACCATCTTTATCTAGCAATTTCATTCTAATTTCCTTCATACCTCTCCTTTATTTTAGTTCTCTATTATTTTTTTCTGCTCTGGAAGTACTTAAAAATGCATGTAGCAATGTTGATAAGAAATCTTAGACATGTTAGAAGCATGCCCTTTTTCTCTATCTATCATGTAATGTACAATCATGTAGATTGCACAATTTTTGGCATGGTTCTTCAGACATTCATAAAACGCCTTGAAACTCAACAATAAACAAAGTTTCATTACAAACAATAAAAAGTTTCGAAAAAACGATAAAAACTACTTTCGAAAAATAAACTCAAGGGCAATTTCAAAGGCCTATTGTACTGCCCATAGAAATCAGGTTCGGATTACGTAATAAACCATCATAATGTTCGCACATTTCTAAAGGTGATAGACAGGGCTATTGAAATTGTCTTGAGTTTATTTTTCGAAAGTAGTTTTTATCGTGTTCGAACAGAATACTGACATTAAAAATGAAACATTACTGTAACTATCGGGGATACTAAAAAATGATGGAAGCCCGCTTATTACAAGTGGAAGTTACATATTGTTAGATATTACTACAATACGCTAATATTAGTTACAATATTCTTAATTCTTTTTATGTTTCTTTTTTTAACATCTTAAAACATACACATCATTTGTAAAGACATGGAAGTATAGAAATGATTTATAAGAATTTTGTTATTTAATCTTAATTCTGTATGCGCTTTACATAATAATCTGATATTAACTTATCTAGAGAAGAATGGAACACTACAGTAAGAAAAGGTAGGTTTTTAAGGCTTTTTAAATAATCATCAAGGGAAGATGTATTCCTAATGGTTAAGGGTAGAGAATTCCACAGAGCAGGAGATGATGATATGAAGGATCGGTTTCCATAGGTATGCATGTTTAATAGGGTGAACTGCCAGAAGGTGTTGTAATGATGATCGAAGTGTACGTACCGGATTGTATTTACGAATAAGATCTGAAATATAGGATACACGTTAATAGGGTGAATTGCCAGAAAGTGTTGTAATGATGATCGAAGTGTACGTATACCGGATCTGAAATATAGGATGGAACAAGACTATTCCGTGCTTTAGAACACATAATAAGAATCTTGAATACAACACATTGCTCTACGAGCAATGAGTGAAGTTTATTCAAAATTGGAGTAATGGAATCTCTTGAACGAGCACCCTCAATCAACCTTGCTTCTTTGTTCTGAAATTTCTGAACCCTGGTTTATTACTTTTTTGAAAATCCATACAAAAGTGAATTACAATAATCTATACATGCTATATGGGACATTATCAAGGCATAAGCAAGAATGTTAATAGATCCTTTATTATTGCCGCATCTGTCCAATTTTCCGAATGGACATGAATGCCGACTGACAGGTTTTGGTGATTTGGTCAGTCATGTGATGCATAATTCATTGACCTGGGCCACGTTTAATAAAACTTGTTATCAATAACAAGTTGCAATAACTGTTAAGCCCGGCGCACACTGCACGATCCGACTGCGATCCGATGGCTCTGCGACTGTGAGCCCAATCGGATCGCAGTCGCAGGACATCGCAGACTATACGATTCCACTAAAACCGATATCCGATGATTTTGCAGCGCGTGCGTATTGTGCATTGGAGTAACCATTTTCATCATGTCTTGTATATTATATCAATTAAGAGGACAAGGATCTTTTCTGAAAATAACATTGTTTTACAAAACAAATTGGGCTGTTTTACAGTCGGGAAAAAGGTAGGGGAGATCCAGGAGAGTTAAGCCACTTTTTTCATAATGGGCCATATTTCCCCAGACCTGCATTGTGGGTTGTACAACTTCTTCTCATTTGAAATTTAGCTCCTATGTTATAATACAATGTGGGTTATGCTATTCAAGGTGATTGCATTTCAAAGTAGTAGTCCGTTTAAAAAAAAAATTGTCGAATGGCGCAGGGTGAGGAGAGTTGAGCATACTCATAACGAGAGTTGAGCCACCCATGGGAGAGTTGTAAATGGGAGTAGGGGAAAGACATGTTTCGCTTGTGGATTGGCCTGCATTGCCTAGTATAAAGTGCTGGTATAATCGCCATAATAACATGCATGATTTTGTAAATGGAAATGACATTTACGAATGGTTAACTATGAATTATTTCAGGCAGCAAATGGATCTGTTTTCCAAATTGTAGACGCATCTTTGATACATCGATCTATGCTGATTTAAAGATGGATAGCTGGGGCTGGGGCATTTGTAACAATATTAATAATTACGGAACATATTCGTCCGCGCAATCAATCCCATGGCATGAGTTATAATTACTCATGTATTTTTTTTTTCAGCCATAGCCAGTGTCATTTTTTAATTACTCAACATTAAAAAAAATCAAAACTTTCACCACAATGCACACATAAGATGGAACCCTGAGATATAAACTTTGAAGACATAAAACCATTTTCGTGTAGATATGATAGAGGTCTAACTTAGAACCACATGTATTTATGGTACCTGTTGTTTGAAGTAACAAGAAACAGTGTCGGTTAAAAAGTACAATGAACTCATGTCTGCGTGGGAGAGGGACTTCGAAAAACATATTCCAGTTTCTGGTGCGGTTCTTTTTTCAACACTGAAATGTTGGATTTTGAATTGTTGGTGTGTGACCTCCAAATTCACAGTCGGTCAGGTATAATCAATGAATGATTCTAAAAGGATAGTGTATATTGACTCACAACCATGGTAATGAAGAATGCTCTGCTGTTAATGAATAGAATCAATGAAACATGCAGTCTAGACATATTCAATACAAGAACCCACTGACATTGAACATGATATTCCTACATTCACGTTCTTATAATACGTGTTGTAAGATGATACCACAGACTTACTCATCAGAACCCTGACAGACCCGGCGTACTCCCCATCCTTCCCCTCTTACAGGCTCCCCACATTACGTCTAGATGTCCTTGTGAGTTCACCCGCGAGATTGCAAGTTTGCACGGGTGTTGAAGTAACCCAGAATTTGCAATATATAGCTGCATGCAGAAGCGAGGTCACTATGCCTAATCCCGCATGGTCCCCCAGGGACCACGCATGGTCCCCCAGGGACCCCAGGGACATGTCAGGGTTCATCAGAACCCTGACAGACCCGGCGTACTCCCCATCCCTCCCCTCTTACAGGCCCCCCAAATAAAAAAGCTGAACAAAAATTTTAAAAACCCTACTTGCGTCGCACGTTTTTTCCAAGCACGTATAGGAGCACGCAAGACAAGCAAGGAGAGTGTTGGACATGTCCAACAGTCTCTCTGTGTGGCTACGTGTTCAGATGAACATACGTGACACGCGCAGCCATCGAACTGCTTGCACGTGCTTCTTGCGACCATCGCACGGGCTCCTTGCGGAGGGCTCAGGAGGCCCAATTAAGGCTCCATACGGAGCCGTGACATGTCGCGCGTCGGTTACACGGTACCTGTACGGGCCTGTACGTTCGCTCTCAAGAGTTCTTGCAGGTAAGAAAGGGTATGTTAATGAGGAGGGTGCAAGACTTTGAAGGGGAAGGACCCTGAGAGGGCCATTTTTTTTTAAATGGGCACAACTGGTCCCAGGTGGCCCCATATCCAGAATTATGGGGCATAAAAAACCTACATGCCAAATTTTATGCTTTTATGAAAAAGTGCACAATTCCATCAATTTTCTGCAACCATCTGCTGGACTATCACTTTATTATGACTCAACATCTAGGATTCTACCGTTTAAACATTTAGCAATACATCAATAGTCACTAAAACACTGATTAAAACAACACATTATTAGGTGGGCTGTACTTCAAGTACAGACCACCTTATATTTTTGTACGACTTTTTTTTTCTTTCTTTCTTTATTATTATTATCATTATTATTATTATTATTATTATTATTATTATTTATTTTTATTTCTACCCACTTTTTTGTACGCACAATGTCTCCAAAACAACCCATTCAAATGTACTCAAATTTGGTACAATGGTAGATATGGTAATTGTCTCAGCACAGAATTTTTTCAACATTGTCAATACATCGTGACGTCATCTAGGCGCCATTTTGTAAAATTCTGACATATGCTATATCTCTGCAATGGAAAGTCATAACATAACCATATTTGGCATGATGCAAGTTAATTAAAAAAGGAAATTAATTAAACATGCATATTTTGAGTGTATTGTAATACGTTTATTTATATGGATTAGCATATAACGAAAATCTGAGAGGTCTAAAGAAGAAACCTATGTCATGTGTCATCATGAACATATTTCTTATAAAGTTTGCTACAATTTGATACCAAATTCAACATACTTTGAATGACGTATGGTCATGTTAATGACCTTTGACTTTTGACCTTATGTGTTAAAGTCACTAAAGTTCAACAGATAAAATGGCAACATCAGTTTTTTTTTATTAGTGGGAACAAGTATAATACATTCATAGTGGTCGCCAATAATTAACATGAACTGTAAACGAACTCCATATCGACTACACATGCCCCTCCACATACAGTGTGAGTCAATAAAAATGAAACACAGATTCAACCGTAACATAAATGTCGTTGCAATCGGTACATATAGATTTAATCATAGATACTCATATTTTAGCCTATCATGTTTCCTTAAATTTGACACCTTGATCAATAAAATTCGACAATGGACAGCTGAACAGTAACATTTTTCCTGATGCATGTCAAATTTGCCTCTGCCCAAGTTTTGAACGGAATGAACGGTCAACCCAAAGTTGGCTGAAATAGAACGCACTTATAAAGCAACTCCCGAACACCATTCAGCCCAAACGTGGGCAAAGACGATTCTGACATACTTTTTGAAAATGGCCAGTGCTCATTCATCCATGATCGCATTTTGGTGAACAGCCTATCAAATTAAAGAAGACATCATCAACTATCATACCATTATAATACATTTTAGCGATTCCACTTGGTTTTTAAAATATTGGGGCTTGAATGTGCGTATTCTTTTTATTGACTCACATTGTATAGAAGATGGGAGCAGAATTCAATCATAAGTTATAATATTGAACGAAGAAAACAGATGGACTGAATATGATATATCTAATAACCATTTACAGGAAGGCATTTAGCTAAAAGTTTTTCTTTTAAATTCATTGTATACACAACCTATGCGGAAATACAGATGTGGTCACTGCACATAAAGTTAGTCTACCAAAAAATACTTTAAAACAAGACGATGATAAACTAGAAATTTAATTGGTCAATGGGGACGAATTAGGTGGTCTGTCTTTAAATGGTAAATTGTAAGATGTGATAATGATTGTGCAAGATAATAATACATGATAATGTGATGATATGGTAAGATTAACGATGACGATGATGACGATAATGATATAATGATAATGATGATCATAATGACAATAATGATGACAATAACCACGATAATCTAAGTGGCATAGCACCCCTTCAGGTTCAATTTTCTGGGCGATATTTTGAAAGTGCTTGAAATGGCATAAAACATGTGCAAAATAATTGGGGAAAATTTGGAGCATTTCACTGACGTGCGGACGTACGCGTACGCGCGCTTAACGAAATGACCTTGACTTGACTTGACATTGACCTTAACCTTGCCAAATATAAAAGAGAAATGACATTTCGTTATGAAGATATGTCCATAAGTTGATTTTCACAAAATGGCTCCTGGATGACGTCACGATAACTTGATGACCTTGAAAAAGATGCGGGAACTTGACCTTATTAGGACTGATGACTGACGAAAGTATGAAGAAAATTGACTAAGACCATTTTGAGGATACGTGGGAGATGAACCCCATAGCTTTAATATACGGCAGGGAATCACATTGTACTCAAACTACTGCACACTACTTTCCAATAGACATAACACGAAAAATAAGGCAGTTTATTACATTGTTATTGTATATGTTATAATAGTAGAAGAGGATAGCAAAAAAGAAGGGCAAAAAGAAAAAAAAAAGTAAAAAAAAAAATGGACCCACCGGGGATCGAACCTGCGTCACCGGAGTGGGAGGCATGTGCTTTACCAATAGACCAAAATATTTCCAATAAAGATAACACGTAAACGATAAACGGGATTCTGAAATCACATTTTGTAGTTAAAAAATGGGCATGATCCCGACATGTGATCAAAGATTGGAGGGCACATTTGTAAAAGCTTATAGTCTCAGCTATAACATACTAAAATTTGGAAGAAAATCGAGCAGAAATAAATGAGATACTGCTCAAAGAAGACGGGAATGTAGAATCAAGATTTGAGAAAAAGTCATGTCCCATAGAGAATACACGCAAAATGTGAAAAATTGACATGCCTCCTTTAATCGCAAAAATACGCCATGATGCCTTTCTCAAAATGAAAAATCGTGATAACTGATCTTGTAGGGAATTGCCTCAGCTACAACATATCAAAATTTGAAAGAAAATCGACAACCTATTACTGAAATATTGTCAAATGAATACAAAAATTATGACATCATTTTTTCAAAATTGAATTTTTGAGTTAATAGGCAAATATGATGACGTCACAAAATCCGATCGGCCAAAATTTTGCGTGAATCGAAATCTACAACTCATAGGCTTTCAGAATATGTAATAAAGTTTGTGGGTACCGGTTCATTCTGACGAGCTATGGCGGATTCTAGATAGGCATGTTTTTACCACTTTTTACATTATATTGCCCATTGAGGCGCGCACAAATTTGAAAGTTTGAGGCGCGCGTGTGGCATTATGGAAGGTCGAGAATGACTGTAAATAGTTGGAAATTGTCAAGAATAGTGTCAAGAATACAAACCATGAAAAAACGTTTTTACGTTCTGTACGCGCTGTGCGCGTGCATAACGCGCGCGCACGGAAAATTTTGAAATGCTTAAAATGTCCCGAACCGTACTCTAATTTGATTAAAAAATTAATTTTGAGCATTTTTAAATTTTGACGCGCGCGTACGTGCCCGTCATGACGCGCGCGCGGATTTTGTTGACATTTAATGTTGACCCTTTAATTGAAGTTAATGTATGTCAAATATGGTTCATTTTTAATGACTCGTTCTGAAGATATGATTGATAATGTGATTTCACAAAATGGCGCCTGGATGACGTCATGATAACCTGATGACCTTGAAAAGTTTCCTAGAACTTGATTTTGATAGGCCTGATGACTGACTGAAATTTGGTGAAAATTGAGTGAGCCAAATTTGAGCAATCACGACCACAAGAAAGTGGTGGAAATAAATAAAGAAAATTCTGACGAAATTAAGAGGTGATCTGTCTTCGACAGACCACCTAATTATACACAAAACCGCACACAGTTGCAGAGATACAGATATTTTACTGAATATTTTTGTTTCTTTTGCGGTTATATCTAACAAGGGTCCGTGGGGTTGGGTTGCAGCCCCCCCCCCCCCCCCTCCCCCAGGGATTTTGATTGACAATTTTTTGGTCAACCTTCACCCCATATTCAGGCAGCGAGAGGGTTAGATCATTCATTACATGTATATTAGTCATTCTAACTACACTATAGTAAAGTATCAGTCTTTTTCTTACTTGCTCGCCAAAATTTCGAACTGTTGAAATTAGAGTTAAAAAAAACATCAGCCCTATACTGTCACAATTTTACCATACGCCTATACAGATTCAATAAAAAGGATAACCTAAAATACTTCGGGAAGAAAAAAGGTGTTGAAAATATAAATAGGACTTTGTACGTCGTCATTACAGACATAATTGTAATTTTGATTGTTCGTATCTAACCAACAGTATACACCACAAACCACTGCAAATAGAGTACTTCCCGTGAAAAATGACAAATTATTCCATCCATGAAGATTCAATATTTACAATTCTGATGAATGTGCAAATGTTAGGGGTTTTTTTGCGAAAAATGTGCTGTTTTGCATGTCATTTCCCCCTTTTGAGGATACTAAATCTATTGAACTGTCGTGGTTATATTCTACATCAAATTAATTAGTCTAACCAACCTGACACATATTTACAATATGTTTACAACTTGTAGCCATACTAAATAATGTATTTCTTTACATAAATATTTATATTACACCACAAACCACTGCAAATAGAGTACTTCCCATGAAAAATGACAAATCCATGAAGATTCAAAATTTACAACTCTGATGAATGTGCAAATGTTGGGTTTTTTTTCGGAAAATGTGCTGTTTTGCATGTCATTTCCCCCTTTCGAGGCTTATATTCTACATCAAATCAATAAGCCTAAACCTGACAATATTTACAATATGTTTACAACTTGTAGCCATACTTAATATGTATTTCTTTGTATAAATATTTATATAGTCATAGTCTGTGCTAGATTATAACCACAAAAATATTATCTCTGTCATCAATCATACTGTTGCAATAGCAGAACCCTTTAATAATGATCTGTATAATTATGATGATGATGGTGGTGGGCAAGAAATGGAAGAGGTGAAAAGAATGGTGAAAATGAAAAGAGAGAAAGAAGAGGGTAAAACTGAGACACGGAATAGTAGAGCGGGAGAGAGAAAGAAAGAGAGAAAGATGTTGGGGGGGGGGGGGTGAGACTGAGTGTAGACAGGTCCCATATTGTAGAAAAGTAGCACTGAGCCAACTTGGAAAGAAAGAAGAATGGCAATTGAAAGAAAGAAGGAAAGAAGACCCCCCCCCCCCCAAAAAAAAAAAAAAAAAAAAAAAAAAAAAAGGGGGGGGGGGGGGAGAGAGTCTCGTGTGAGACAGAGTAAAAAAGAGAGGAGCTAAAAGGAAGGAGAAAGAAATGAAACGAGAGAGGGGATGAAGCATATGGTTCCCACTTAGCCGAGTTGGAGTCTCGAGTTGTGCCGAGCTGCGCGAGCTTGAACTCGCGTGAACTCGCGCGAAATTTGCCTATTTTATGAGACTTGCATGAGTGATATACGACGCAACATCGAGTTTACTACGATAGCTGTACGAGTGAACCGAGCGCGAAACGAGTCACACCGAGCTTGGTATGAGTTGTGATGACCTGTGTACGACTTATACCGATCTATCAACGAGTTATCAAGATCTTGTTACGAGTGATAAGAGCTTTCTACGAGTTTCATACGATCCAAGGGGGGGGGGTGCATATTTTTTGGCGCTCTGCAAAATAAAGATGGATGCCAGAAGCGTTTTCGCTCTGCTTGGGGAGAAGAGACCTTGATCTTCTGCACAATTTGTGTGACCCTGTCGTCAAGGAGGCGCCGCAGAAAAACGGATGTTCAGGAGGAGACCAAAGTGATGCAAAGGGGCCATTCTTAGTCTCGTGTATGACAAAAACCCCAGGCAACTGGGCTATTGTGAGCTCTATATAATGTTAAAAACCTTCCAAGTGTGTTGGTTTTTCCTCTATATATATACAGTAAATACAGACATAGGTACATGGATTAAATAACAAAAAAATTGTCAATGATGATACCTGTTCTACGTCAGAGGTCAACACGTTCAGGTCACGTGCGTGACCTCGCACAGGAGCAGGTTTTTGAAACTTACATTTTATCTTTAAATCTCTCTGAATTTTCAGAAGCTTCAATGTTCATATTCATGGTAGTTATATTTTATGGTACTATTTCTTAGAAAATAGCATTAATTTTGTTCGAAGTTGCATAAAATTTTTGTTATGTAATATTTTGTATCATGATGTATGGTCACGTGTGTGACATACCATAGGTAATGTGTACAGATTTGGTGAACTATTGAAAAAATCATAATATTTAGTATTTTTAATTCATTTTGCATTAGCTCTATATGAATTATCAATACGGAAGAAAGTGATTCTCAGATCTTTTCTTTATGAAAAATACACAGGGAACACACAATTTATTTGCTTTTTCATTTTTATACATTTATGGATATCATTTATTGATATATTTATTGAGATACCGTGGAGGTGTTTTGGTCTAGTAGATAAGTAACCGTGTAACCCTACTGCAGATCACAAGGTATGGGGTTCAATTTAATTGCCATTGCACTAACGTCCTTTGGCAAGACATTTTATCTGCATTTGCCATGCTCGATCCAGGTGTAAAATGAGTACCTGTAGGATTTATTTCTTGAATGCACTGAGCGCTACGGTTGTCGTGCTAAAACCAGGGTAATAATATGCTTGTAGGGCCCTTAGGATGAGCAATATTTAGATTGATGAGGCTACCCTGGGTAAACAAGACATATAATTATTATTATTATTAATTCTTATTATTATTGTTATTGTAATTATTATCATTATTATATATAATTATCATTAATATCTTCTATTACCATTATCGTTAATGTTCAGACCAAAGAATCAAAGTAAACAAATCAAAAGTTTTCATGCTGATATACAAGTATATTCATCTTCAGCTTGTTTTCTAAACTTAATTGTATAGGGTTACGCAATTAATTCAGAGGATTAAACAAGAGGAATACAAAAAGTGAAAACAAAATTAATAGGTCAAGAAACTCAACAATAATAGATGAAACAGACTGTACAAATGACTTGCCCAGTACATATGCACTTGACCCTTTGCACTCAGGTCACGTGTGTGACAAAGTTAGTTGGGCGATATTTAAAGAACGAGAATCATACTTGGAATAATATTTGGTGAGATGGAGGACATATACAAGTTAGCTTATGACAGGAAAATATAGATTATCCAAATTGTATTTTTCAGATAGCATAAACTTTTCATGTTTTGGGGTCACGTGAGTGACATTAGAATGCATAGACAAATTTCCTTTGTCCTTCAACTTAATTACTTGCAAAGGACCTAGGAAGGGTATCGTTTCACTATATAGTGACAACTATTAAAGCTCATACTGCGAGATGACTATTATATGGTGAAAAGGGGATTTTTTTAAAAAAAACTTTAACTTATGCCAATGTAATTGTATGAAAATTAGCATAATTGGGTCTTCAATTAATGAAAAAAATGTGATCCATTTAACTTTACACATTACTCTTCAAGAATATACTACGGAAGATGTTGATCATCGTGGTAGTACAATAAGAGTAAGAGTAAGCAGCACCGTCCGTCACTGACCGTAACTCCCCGACGTCCGCATCCCGCCCACTGGTCGCTCCGCCCGCGGCTTCTGATTGGTCAGTTTCACTGACCAATAGCAGCGCGGCGGTTCCGGCACCCTCGGAGCGCAGCTTACGCTATAAGAGGCGCTTGCAGCGGCTTATGTCCTCATTGCCTGACGAAGACTAGCAGATAGCGGTCGAAACGTCGCAACTCTCGTTTGCTCTCTTCGTGTGACAACTGATTAATCTTACTCTTAAGAATATACTACTCAAAAACAGCAAGAATTAACTTCTTTTTTGTCAAAAAAAAGTTTCACTTTACAAAGAATGGCCCACTACCGCAATGTCCACTACAGCAATGTCCATTATCGCAATGTCCACCACTCTTGGATTTCTTGCGTTGTTTGTTGGTAGTTGTGGAAATGGAATGGCGATGGCCTATTTTTCTGTGTACACGTGCGTTTAGGGTTGAATAAATGTGTTCTATCTTGAAAATACTTTTGGGAAAATGTAAATCGCTGCATAGTTATAGGCCAGCTGACATATAATGGTGCGCTTGCAATGCACTCTGAATAAGCTCATACGAAACTCGCTGTAAGTCACCTTGCTCGATCTAAACTCGCTGTAAGTCGCCGTGCTCGATCTAAACTCGCGCTAATCTCGTGGGCAACTCCGCCTGACTCGTAACACAATCGTAGTGCTCGTATCCCACTCTTGGAAACTCGAATAGCACTCGGGTATACTTGAAGGTGGCGAGTTATGAAGAGTGCATCTCGAGCTTCTTACGAGTAATGCGAGTATGTTGCGAGTATTGCGAGTATATTACGAGTTTAAACGAGTTCAGCACGAGTTACAACGAGTTAGTGAAAATTTTGAACATGTTCAAAAATTTTGGAACTGCTTGCGACTTCAAGGAGAGTTGTGCAGAGTTCCAACGAGTTACGCTGAGCCGTGCCGAGTTGTTGCGAGTTATCCCGAGTTACATGAAGAGCTTTACGCGAGTTATCGCGAGTGCCTCCTTGAGGCAACTCGCCACAACTCTCCATAACTCGCCACTATAACTCGGCTAAGTCGGAACCCTGCTTAAGCTATTAAGAATAAGATTAATAGAGTGAGAGACAGCTTGGGACAAAGAGAGAAATTGATTCGAAATAGGGAGACATAGGGTGGTATAGGGTGGAAAGAATGAAAAGGGGAAAGGGAGTTCCAGATTTAAAAAAAATGTTTATACATGATTCAGCCCCCTACCCCTTTCTCACTTAAACCTTTTTTTTTTCGAAATCATCTTTCAATGTTGATCCATAATTCATCTCCCTCTCTCTTTCGCTTTCTTATATATACTCATATTTTCTTCTTTCTTCCTCTCACTCCCTTTCTTTCAACTGCTCAATGGAAGTTTCCTTCCATTCAGATTCAATAATTAACTCCAAATCAATCGTATGGAAACATTCATTTTCAGATATATTCTTGGCACATATCCGGACTCATTAATTGTTTTTCTCCATAAAACCATCTTTATCTAGCAATTTCATTCTAATTTCCTTCATACCTCTCCTTTATTTTAGTTCTCTATTATTTTTTTCTGCTCTGGAAGTACTTAAAAATGCATGTAGCAATGTTGATAAGAAATCTTAGACATGTTAGAAGCATGCCCTTTTTCTCTATCTATCATGTAATGTACAATCATGTAGATTGCACAATTTCTGGCATGGTTCTTCAGACATTCATAAAACGCCTTGAAACTCAACAATAAACAAAGTTTCATTACAAACAATAAAAAGTTTCGAAAAAACGATAAAAACTACTTTCGAAAAATAAACTCAAGGGCAATTTCAAAGGCCTATTGTACTGCCCATAGAAATCAGGTTCGGATTACGTAATAAACCATCATAATGTTCGCACATTTCTAAAGGTGATAGACAGGGCTATTGAAATTGTCTTGAGTTTATTTTTCGAAAGTAGTTTTTATCGTGTTCGAACAGAATACTGACATTAAAAATGAAACATTACTGTAACTATCGGGGATACTAAAAAATGATGGAAGCCCGCTTATTACAAGTGGAAGTTACATATTGTTAGATATTACTACAATACGCTAATATTAGTTACAATATTCTTAATTCTTTTTATGTTTCTTTTTTTAACATCTTAAAACATACACATCATTTGTAAAGACATGGAAGTATAGAAATGATTTATAAGAATTTTGTTATTTAATCTTAATTCTGTATGCGCTTTACATATATAATAATCTGATATTAACTTATCTAGAGAAGAATGGAACACTACAGTAAGAAAAGGTAGGTTTTTAAGGCTTTTTAAATAATCATCAAGGGAAGATGTATTCCTAATGGTTAAGGGTAGAGAATTCCACAGAGCAGGAGATGATGATATGAAGGATCGGTTTCCATAGGTATGCATGTTTAATAGGGTGAACTGCCAGAAGGTGTTGTAATGATGATCGAAGTGTACGTACCGGATTGTATTTACGAATAAGATCTGAAATATAGGATACACGTTAATAGGGTGAACTGCCAGAAAGTGTTGTAATGATGATCGAAGTGTACGTATACCGGATCTGAAATATAGGATGGAACAAGACTATTCCGTGCTTTAGAACACATAATAAGAATCTTGAATACAACACATTGCTCTACGAGCAATGAGTGAAGTTTATTCAAAATTGGAGTAATGGAATCTCTTGAACGAGCACCCTCAATCAACCTTGCTTCTTTGTTCTGAAATTTCTGAACCCTGGTTTATTACTTTTTTGAAAATCCATACAAAAGTGAATTACAATAATCTATACATGCTATATGGGACATTATCAAGGCATAAGCAAGAATGTTAATAGATCCTTTATTATTGCCGCATCTGTCTAATTTTCCGAATGGACATGAATGCCGACTGACAGGTTTTGGTGATGTGGTCAGTCATGTGATGCATAATTCATTGACCTGGGCCACGTTTAATAAAACTTGTTATCAATAACAAGTTGCAATAACTGTTAAGCCCGGCGCACACTGCACGATCCGACTGCGATCCGATTGCTCTGCGACTGTGAGCCCAATCGGATCGCAGTCGCAGGACATCGCAGACTATACGATTCCACTAAAACCGATATCCAATGATTTTGCAGCGCGTGCGTATTTTGCATTGGAGTAACCATTTTCATCATGTCTTGTATATTATATCAATAAAGAGGACAAGTATCTTTTCTGAAAATAACATTGTTTTACAAAACAAATTGGGCTGTTTTACAGTCGGGAAAAAGGTAGGGGAGATCCAGGAGAGTTAAGCCACTTTTTTCATAATGGGCCATATTTCCCCAGACCTGCATTGTGGGTTGTACAACTTCTTCTCATTTGAAATTTAGCTCCTATGTTATAATACAATGTGGGTTATGCTATTCAAGGTGATTGCATTTCAAAGTAGTAGTCCGTTTAAAAAAAATTGTCGGATGCCGCAAGTCTCCCGCAGGGTGGGGAGAGTTGAGCATACTCATAACGAGAGTTGAGCCACCCATGGGAGAGTTGTAAATGGGAGTAGGGGACAGACATGTTTCGCTTATGGATTGGCCTGCATTGCCTAGTATAAAGTGCTGGTATAATCGCCATAATAACATGCATGATTTTGTAAATGGAAATGACATTTACGAATGGTTAACTATGAATTATTTCAGGCAGCAAATGGATCTGTTTTCCAAATTGTAGACGCATCTTTGATACATCAATCTATGCTGATTTAAAGATGGATAGCTGGGGCTGGGGCATTTGTAACAATATTAATAATTACGGAACATATTCGTCCGCGCAATCAATCCCATGGCATGAGTTATAATTACTCATGTATTTTTTTTTCAGCCATAGCCAGTGTCATTTTTTAATTACTCAACATTTAGAAAAATCAAAACTTTCACCACAATGCACACATAAGATGGAACCCTGAGATATAAACTTTGAAGACATAAAACCATTTTCGTGTAGATATGATAGAGGTCTAACTTAGAACCACATGTATTTATGGTACCTGTTGTTTGAAGTAACAAGAAACAGTGTCGGTTAAAAAGTACAATGAACTCATGTCTGCGTGGGAGAGGGACTTCGAAAAACATATTCCAGTTTCTGGTGCGGTTCTTTTTTCAACACTGAAATGTTGGATTTTGAATTGTTGGTGTGTGACCTCCAAATTCACAGTCGGTCAGGTATAATCAATGAATGATTCTAAAAGGATAGTGTATATTGACTCACAACCATGGTATTGAAGAATGCTCTGCTGTTAATGAATAGAATCAATGAAACATGCAGTCTAGACATATTCAATACAAGAACCCACTGACATTGAACATGATATTCCTACATTCACGTTCTTATAATACGTGTTGTAAGATGATACCACAGACTTACTCATCAGAACCCTGACAGACCCGGCGTACTCCCAATCCTTCCCCTCTTACAGGCCCCCCAAATAAAAAAGCTTAACAAAAATTTTAAAAACCCTACTTGCGTCGCACGTTTTTTCCAAGCACGTATAGGAGCACGCAAGACAAGCAAGGAGAGTGTTGGACATGTCCAACAGTCTCTCTGTGTGGCTACGTGTTCAGATGAACATACGTGACACGCGCAGCCATCGAACTGCTTGCACGTGCTTCTTGCGACCATCGCACGGGCTCCTTGCGGAGGGCTCAGGAGGCCCAATTAAGGCTCCATACGGAGCCGTGACATGTCGCACGTCGGTTACACGGTACCTGTACGGGCCTGTACGTTCGCTCTCAAGAGTTCTTGCAGGTAAGAAAGGGTATGTTAATGAGGAGGGTGCAAGACTTTGAAGGGGAAGGACCCTGAGAGGGCCATTTTTTTTTTTAAATGGGCACAACTGGTCCCAGGTGGCCCCATATCCAGAATTATGGGGCATAAAAAACCTACATGCCAAATTTTATGCTTTTATGAAAAAGTGCACAATTCCATCAATTTTCTGCAACCATCTGCTGGACTATCACTTTATTATGACTCAACATCTAGGATTCTACCGTTTAAACATTTAGCAATACATCAATAGTCACTAAAACACTGATTAAAACAACACATTATTAGGTGGGCTGTACTTCAAGTAAGAAAGATCGATCGAAAAACAGGTCGATGGTAAAAACATCGATCTTTTCCCTAGCGTTTGGTGCCAAAAAGGATCGATGGCAGAAAGATCGCACATTGAAGGGTTCGATGATCAAATCATGCATATATTTTCCATCGATGTTTGTATTGACCAATCACAGGACGTAAAACAGCGGACAAATGATCCATCCATACCTACTGAACATCTATCGAAGAATTCTTAGAGAGATCAACAGATCGACAGTGTATTTGTGCAGTGTGCCGTTTTGACAAAAATGGTCGATTGGGTTAGGGGTATAGTTGAAACCTTCGCTACTGAAGATTGAATTGGGCAGATCGATGTTACCAACAAGTAAGCTAATAAACAGTCCATTGGTTGTTTGATAGGGTAACATTTCCTCTACGAAGAAAATCATCGATGTGTTGTAACTAAACATCGATGTATCTTTTTGCAACTGGCGATGTAGTCTAAACTATCTTAGCAACGAATAATGCTTTTTTTTTAACTTTTGCGTGTCTCGCAAGGAAGACTAGCTCTATAAGAGGGCAACGTTTCTTCTAGGAAGAAAATCATCGATGTGTTGTAACTAAACATCGATATATCTTTTTGCAACTGGCGATGTATAGTCTAAACTATCTTAGCAACGAATAATGCTTTTTTCTTTACTTTCGCGTGTCTCGCAAGGAAGACTAGCTCTAAGAGGACAACGTTTCTTCTACGAAGAAAATCATCGAAGGTTGTAACTAAACATCGATGTATCTTTTTGCAACTGGCGATGTATAGTCTAAACTATCTTAGCAACGAATAATGCTTTTTTTCTTACTTTCGCATGTCTTGCAAGGAAGACTAGCTCTATAAGAGGGCAACGTTTCTTCTACGAAGAAAATCATCGATGTGTTGTAACTAAACATCGATATATCTTTTTGCAACTGGCGATGTATAGTCTATCTTAGCAACGAATAATGCTTTTTTCTTTACTTTTGCGTGTCTCGCAAGGAAGACTACCTCTAAGAGGACAACGTTTCTTCTACGAAGAAAATCATCGAAGGTTGTAACTAAACATCGATGTATCTTTTTGCAACTGGCGATGTATAGTCTAAACTATCTTAGCAACGAATAATGCTTTTTTTTTTACTTTCGCGTGTCTTGCAAGGAAGACTAGCTCTATAAGAGGGCAACGTTTCTTCTACGAAGAAAATCATCGATGTGTTGTAACTAAACATCGATGTATCTTTTTGCAACTGGCGATGTAGTCTAAACTATCTTGGCAACGAATGATGCGTTGTTTACTTTCGCGTGTCTCGCAAGCTAGACTAACATTTTGTTGTAAGAAATTAACTTTATTCATCAATACCCCGTAATGAAAGGAGGACAGAGAATCAAGTTGATGATTTAGATTAGGAGAACTCCCAACATGTACAGCTCATGTTTACTATATAGTCAAAGCTAGCTAGCTAGTGCATGCAAAGTATGCAAAGTATACAAACTTCTTCTGCATGGACACTAACTCAAGCTCTTATCCCCAATCTGTTGTGTTAATTAAGGGTCATGACCTCCGTGGACCCGTTGTCATGACCACTGGAAAACCGCATGTTTACCCAAGGATTAACCAACTGGTATCCGGCGCATAACACATTAAAAGAGTGATGGCTTGCCTTGTTAGTTGCCATATTGTTGCTTCATGCTATAACCAATGAAACGAGATTGGAAAACGACTTCAGAATATTTTCAGAGGGCGCTGGCCTCCTCCTCCTCCCTCCCCGGTGGACTAATATGAGAAATATCTCCTGCCCCCCCCCAAAAAAAAAAAAATAAAGAAGAAGAAGAAGAAGAAGAAGAAGAAGAACTGGCGATGTATAGTCTAAACTATCTTAGCAACGAATAATGCTTTTTTCTTTACTTTCGCGTGTCTCGCAAGGAAGACTAGCTCTAAGAGGGCAACGTTTCTTCTACGAAGAAAATCATCGATGTGTTGTAAAGAAAGATCGATGTCTGTTT
Source organism: Heliocidaris tuberculata (assembly GCA_025618425.1). Lineage (NCBI taxonomy): Eukaryota > Metazoa > Echinodermata > Echinoidea > Camarodonta > Echinometridae > Heliocidaris > Heliocidaris tuberculata. Next base: position 30,501,454 of record CM046843.1, read on the forward strand.
GCAACTGGCGATGTAGTCTAAACTATCTTAGCAACGAATAATGCTTTTTTTTTTTTTTTTTACTTTCGTGTGTCTCGCAAGGAAGACTAGCTCTAAGAGGACAACGTTTCTTCTATGAAGAAAATCATCGATGTGTTGTAACTAAACATCGATGTATCTTTTTGCAACTGGCGATGTAGTCTAAATTATCTTAGCAACGAATAATGCTTTTTTTTAAACTTTCGCGTGTCTTGCAAGGAAGACTAGCTCTATAAGAGGGCAACGTTTCTTCTACGAAGAAAATCATCGATGTGTTGTAACTAAACATCGATGTATCTTTTTGCAACTGGCGATGTAGTCTAAACTATCTTAGCAACGAATGATGCTTTTTTTTTTAACTTTCGCGTGTCTCGCAAGGAAGACTAGCTCTATAAGAGGGCAACGTTTCTTCTACAAAGAAAATCATCGATGTGTTGTAACTAAACATCGATGTATCTTTTTGCAACTGGCGATGTAGTCTAAACTATCTTGGCAACGAATGATGCGTTGTTTACTTTCGCGTGTCTCGCAAGCTAGACTAACATTTTGTTGTAAGAAATTAACTTTATTCATCAATACCCCGAAATGAAAGGAGGACAGAGAATCAAGTTGATGATTTAGATTAGGAGAACTCCCAACATGTACAGCTCATGTTTACTATATAGTCAAAGCTTGCTAGCTAGTGCATGCAAAGTATACAAACTTCTTCTGCATGGACACTAACTCAAGCTCTTATCCCCCATCTGTTGTGTTAATTAAGGGTCATGACCTCCGTGGACCCGTTGTCATGACCACTGGAAAACCGCCTGTTTACCCAAGGATTAACCAACTGGTATCCGGCGCATAACACATTAAAAGAGTGATGGCTTGCCTTGTTAGTTGCCATATTGTTGCTTCATGCTATAACCAATGAAAGGAGACATAACCAAGTTTCTTGATGCTTGTTGAGGGATGGTCTCAAAAAATGAGCACAGATCTTGCTATGTTCCGCCTTGATCGTTCACCGGTCGTCATGTCAATTTTCTTGCTTTGAAGAGCTAGGGTGGAAAGGGTTCATCAATAAAGGGGCGACGTATGCGGGGAAATTGGAAAACGACTTCAGAATATTTTCAGAGGGAGTCTGCATGGCCTCATCCTCCTCCTCCTCCCTCCCCGGCGGACTAATATGAAAAATTCCCCCGCCCCCCCCAAAAAAGACGAAGAAGAAGAAGAAGAAGAAGAAGAAGAAGAAGAAGAAGAAGAAAAAGTATTGTAAAATGATGATGAGTAAATGATAAAAACAAACGGGTTGTATTCTTAAACAAAAGAACAAAATCTTCTTCCTCGGTTGTCCTTGGCATTATATACTTGAACTTTGAAAGATCATAGAAGACTGGTATTCCATGTGGAGGCACAGATGCCACTAAAGTTCGTCACAGGGCCTTTTCTTTGGGGGGGGGGGGGTATCGGCTGTCAATATCACACAGGCATTATGAATATTCTAGTCGCAAAGGCCTTAGTGAAAAGATTATTTTTTTTAGAGAGAAACTGAATACGTTCGTACGAAATTCAGGGAGGGGGAGCGGGGGTGTGACTGTTGAAAACGGGGGAAATATCTAGATTCGTAAAGGGTCACTTATCAAAAGGAGAACAAGATACTTATTAGAGACTGTTTATGAAGGGGGTAGCCATAGCCATGCAGATTTGTAGTGTTGGAATTTGCTCTTTTAGAGCATCTTGAAATTACAGCATCTTTAAAATTATCATTTGCATAAAGTTAAAAATACCTTCAAAATATTAAAGATATTAACCAGTTTCTACATTGTTATATTACTTTAAGCTAACTTTATAGATATGCGAGGGAGTGTAGTGCCGTGATATTGAACTGTTGCATTCGAGAGTAGTATCAAGCACACATGCAAATCAAAGCCTACTAGAAAATTTTGATCTACATAAGAGTGTAAAGGCCAACCCAGTATAGCATATCCATATTTTCTGCTGGGGGTGTGGGGGGGGGGGGGGGGTGGGCGCCACCCCAAATGTATCGACAGAGATCCAGCTTCTGTCGCACATTGTTTAAATGATGGTGGTCTTTATATGCGATCTTTGTAGTTTCCAAATAGTGCGTGAAATCGAAGCAAAAGTAAAAACTCTGACACTTTAATACAGTTTGAAGAAAATGTAATTTTCTTTGTAAAATATTCTAGTTAAAATATACAAATTACAAGTTGAACACCTCACTACCCGAAAGGTGGGCGGTACATGATTTTTTTTTGTGTAATTTCAAAATTCCTTAAGCCAAAACTCCACCTCGTTAGCACATGATTATAGTAATGACCCCCCCCCCCCCCCATAATTTCCCTGGATCCGCCCAGGCCTGTGGATCCATGGATGGTCCCAAACATCCTTCCAAATGGGGCCACCCAAAAGAGGGAAAATGAAGAATTGGCATCATATCTTAAAAATAGATTGAAAATTAATTAGTGATGAATTATCAGTTTATCCATAAAAAATGTACATGCCGGTGATTTTGTGATAGGTTCCCCGTTCCCGTGACTTGCTGAATAATCAGTTGCAACTTATTACTAGCAAAATGCAGTGACTATAGGTGAAAAATTAATGTATGGGTTTAATAGAATAAAAAACTTTAATTCGGTGAGTATTTTTACCAGTTTGGGGCTCAGATTTTCAGAAAGGGATAAAGGGGTCTATGGAGCCCCCAAACTGGTAAAAAACTTCACCGAATTGAAGTTTTTTTATTCTATTGAAATTCGAAATTATTCGACAAGGGGGCGCTCGAAGTGGCCCCGCTAGCTCAGATTTTCTTTAAATCTCTCTAAATTTCACAGAAATGATCTTTGATAGATATTTCAATTCCGCCTTATCAAGTGTCATTTCGGTGAATATTTTTACGAGTTTCGGGCTCCATAGACCCCTTTATCCCTTTCTGGGCATCAATGTGCACCCCCAATTCGATGAAATATCTATCAAAAATCATTTCTGTGAAATTTAAAGAGATTTAAAGAAAATCTGAGCTAGCGGGGCCACATCAAGCGCCCGCTTGTCGAATAATTTTGAATTTCAATAGAATAAAAAACTTCAATTCGGTGAATATTTTTACGAGTTTGGGGGCTCCATAGACCCCTTTATCCCTTTCTGTGCATCAATGTGCACCCCCATTTCGATGAGATATCTATCAAAGATCATTTCTGTGAAGTTTAGAGAGATTTAAAGAAAATTTGAGCTAGCGGGGCCACTTTGAGCGCCCCTTGTCGAATGATTTGGAATTTCAATAGAATAAAAAACTTCAATTCGGTGAATATTTTTACGAGTTTGGGGGCTCCATAGACCCCTTTATCCCTTTCTGTGCATCAATGTGCACACCCATTTCAATGAGATATCTATCAAAGATCATTTCGGTGAAATTTAAAGAGATTCAAAGAAAATCTGAGCTAGCGGGGCCACATCAAGCGCCCGCTTGTCGAATAATTTTGAATTTCAATAGAATAAAAAACTTCAATTCGGTGAATATTTTTAACAGTTTGGGGGCTCCATAGACCCCTTTATCCCTTTCTGGGCATCAATGAGCACCCCTAATTCGATGAGATATCTATCAAAGATCATTTCTGTGAAATTTAAAGAGATTTAAAGAAAATCTGAGCTAGCGGGGCCACTTCGAGCGCCCCATGGCGAATAAATTGGAATTTCAATAGAATAAAAAACTTCAATTTGGTAAATATTTTTACCAGTTTGGGGGCTCCATAGACCCATTTATCCCTTTCTATGCATCAATGTGCACCCCTCATTCTATGAGATATCTATCAAAGATCATTTCTGTGAAATTTAAAGGGATTTAAGGAAAATGTGAGCTAGCGGGGCCACATCAAGCGCCCGCTTGTCGAATAATTTGGAAATTCCGCCTTATCAAGTGTCAATTCGGTGAATATTTTTACGGGTTTGGCCGCTCCATAGACCAATTTATCCCTTTCTGGGCATCAATGTGCACCCCCAATTCGATGAAATATCTATCAAAGATCATTTCTGTGAAATTTAAAGAGATTTAAAGAAAATCTGAGCTAGCTGGGCCACGTTGAGCGCCCCCTTGGCGAATAATTTGGAATTTCAATAGAATAAAAAACTTCAATTCGGTGAATATTTTTACGAGTTTGGGGGCTCCATAGACCCCTTTATCCCTTTCTGTGCATCAATGTGCACCTTCATTTCGATGGAATATCTATCAAAGATCATTCCTGTGAAATTTAAAGAGATTTAAGGAAAATCTGAGCTAGCGGGGCCACATCAAGCGCCCGCTTGTCGAATAATTTGGAAATTCCGCCTTATCAAGTGTCAATTCGGTAAATATTTTTTTACCATTTTGGGGGCTCCATAGACCCCTTTATCCCTTTCTGTGCATCAATGTGCACCCCCATTTCGATGAGATATCTATCAAAGATCATTTCTGTGAAATTTAAAGAGATTTAAAGAAAATCTGAGCTAGCGGGGCCACTTCGAGCGCCCCTTGTCGAATGATTTGGATTTTCAATAGAATAAAAAACTTCAATTCGGTGAATATTTTTACCAGTTTGGGGGCTCCATAGACCCCTTTATTCCTTTCTGTGTATCAATGTGCACCCCCAATTCAATGAGATATCTATCAAAGATCATTTCTGTGAAATTTAAAGAGATTCAAAGAAAATCTGAGCTAGCGGGGCCACTTCGAGCGCCCCCATGTCGAATAATTTGGAATTTCAATAGAATAAAAAACTTCAATTCGGTGAATATTTTTACCAGTTTGGGGGCTCCATAGACCCCTTTATCCCTTTCTGGGCATCAATGAGCACCCCTAATTCGATGAGATATCTATCAAAGATCATTTCTGTGAAATTTAAAGAGATTTAAAGAAAATCTGAGCTAGCGGGGCCACTTTGAACGCCTCATGGCGAATAAATTGGAATTTCAATAGAATAAAAAACTTCAATTTGGTAAATATTTTTACCAGTTTGGGGGCTCCATAGACCCATTTATCCCTTTCTATGCATCAATGTGCACTCCTCATTCTATGAGATATCTATCAAAGATCATTTCTGTGAAATTTAAAGGGATTTAAGGAAAATGTGAGCTAGCGGGGCCACTTTGAACGCCTCATGGCGAATAAATTGGAATTTCAATAGAATAAAAAACTTCAATTTGGTAAATATTTTTACCAGTTTGGGGGCTCCATAGACCCATTTATCCCTTTCTATGCATCAATGTGCACCCCTCATTCTATGAGATATCTATCAAAGATCATTTCTGTGAAATTTAAAGGGATTTAAGGAAAATGTGAGCTAGCGGGGCCACATCAAGCGCCCGCTTGTCGAATAATTTGGAAATTCCGCCTTATCAAGTGTCAATTCGGTGAATATTTTTACGGGTTTGGGCGCTCCATAGACCAATTTATCCCTTTCTGGGCATCAATGTGCACCCCCAATTCGATGAAATATCTATCAAAGATCATTTCTGTGAAATTTAAAGAGATTTAAAGAAAATCTGAGCTAGCTGGGCCACGTTGAGCGCCCCCTTGGCGAATAATTTGGAATTTCAATAGAATAAAAAACTTCAATTCGGTGAATATTTTTACGAGTTTGGGGGCTCCATAGACCCCTTTATCCCTTTCTGGGCATCAATGAGCACCCCTAATTCGATGAGATATCCATCAAAGATCATTTCTGTGAAATTTAAAGAGATTTAAAGAAAATCTGAGCTAGCGGGGCCACTTTGAACGCCCCATGGCGAATAAATTGGAATTTCAATAGAATAAAAAACTTCAATTTGGTAAATATTTTTACCAGTTTGGGGGCTCCATAGACCCATTTATCCCTTTCTATGCATCAATGTGCACCCCTCATTCTATGAGATATCTATCAAAGATCATTTCTGTGAAATTTAAAGGGATTTAAGGAAAATGTGAGCTAGCGGGGCCACATCAAGCGCCCGCTTGTCGAATAATTTGGAAATTTCGCCTTATCAAGTGTCAATTCGGTGAATATTTTTACGGGTTTGGGCGCTCTATAGACCCATTTATCCCTTTCTGGGCATCAATGTGCACCCCCAATTCGATGAAATATCTATCAAAGATCATTTCTGTGAAATTTAAAGAGATTTAAAGAAAATCTAAGCTAGCGGGGCCACTTTGAGCGCCCCCTTGGCGAATAATTTGGAATTTCAATAGAATAAAAAACTTCATTTCGGTGAATATTTTTACCACTTTGGGGGCTCCATAGACCCCTTTATCCCTTTTTGGGCATCAATGTGCACCCCCAAATCGATGAGATATCTATCAAAGATCATTTCTGTGAAATTTAAAGAGATTTAAAGAAGATCTGAGCTAGCGGGGCCACTTCGAGCGCCCCCATGTCGAATAATTTTGAATTTCAATAGAATAAAAAACTTCAATTCGGTGAATATTTTTACGAGTTTGGGGGCTCCATAGACCCCTTTATCCCTTTCTGTGCATCAATGTGCACCCTCATTTCGATGGAATATCTATCAAAGATCATTTTTGTGAAATTTAAAGAGATTTAAAGAAAATCTGAGCTAGCGGGGCCACTTCAAGCGCCCCCTTGTCGAATAATTTGCTAATTCCGCCGTATGTGTCAATTCTGTGAATATTTTTACAAGTTTGGGGGCTCCATAGACCCTTTTATCCCTTTCTGGGCATCAATGTGCACCCCTAATACGATGAGATATCTATCAAAGATCATTTCTGTGAAATTTAAAGAGATTTAAAGAAAATCTGAGCTAGCGGGGCAACTTTGAAGGCGCAATGGCGAATAAATTGGAATTTCAATAGAATAAAAAACTTCAATTTGGTAAATATTTTTACCAGTTTGGGGGCTCCATAGACCCATTTATCCCTTTCTATGCATCAATGTGCATCCCCCATTCTATGAGATATCTATCAAAGATCATTTCTGTGAAATGTAAAGGGATTTAAGGAAAATGTGAGCTAGCGGGGCCACATCAAGCGCCCGCTTGTCGAATAATTTGGAAATTCCGCCTTATCAAGTGTCAATTCGGTGAATATTTTTACGGGTTTGGGCACTCCATAGACCCATTTATCCCTTTCTATGCATCAATGTGCACCCCTCATTCTATGAGATATCTATCAAAGATCATTTCTGTGAAATGTAAAGGGATTTAAGGAAAATGTGAGCTAGCGGGGCCACATCAAGCGCCCGCTTGTCGAATAATTTGGAAATTCCGCCTGATCAAGTGTCAATTCGGTGAATATTTTTACGGGTTTGGGCGCTCCATAGTCCCATTTATCCCTTTCTGGGCATCAATGTGCACCCCCAATTCGATGAAATATCTATCAAAGATCATTTCTGTGAAATTTAAAGAGATTTAAAGAAAATCTGAGCTAGGGGGGCCACTTCGAGCGCCCCCTTGTCGAATAATTTGGAATTTCAATAGAATAAAAAACTTCAATTCGGTGAATATTTTTATCAGTTTGGGGGCTCCATAGACCCCTTTATCCCTTTCTGGGCATCAATGTGCACCCCCAATTAAATGAGATAAATATCAAAGATCATTTCTGTGAAATTTAAAGAGATTTAAAGAAAATCTGAGCTAGGGGGGCCACTTCTAGCGCCCCCTTGTCGAATAATTTGGAATTTCAATAGAATAAAAAACTTCAATTCGGTGAATATTTTTACCAATTTGAGGGCTCCATAGACCCCTTTATCCCTTTCTGGGCATCAATGTGCACCCCCAAATCGACGAGATATCTATCAAAGATCATTTCTGTGAAATTTAAAGAGATTTAAAGAAAATCTGAGCTAGCGGGGCCACTTCAAGCGCCCCCATGTCGAATAATTTGGAATTTCAATAGAATAAAAAACTTCAATTCGGTGAATATTTTTACCAGTTTGGGGGCTCCATAGACCCCTTTATCCCTTTCTGGGCATCAATGTGCACCCCCAATTAAATGAGATAAATATCAAAGATCATTTCTGTGAAATTTAAAGAGATTTAAAGAAAATCTGAGCTAGCGGGGCCACTTCAAGCGCCCCCTTGTCGAATAATTTGCGAATTCCGCCGTATCAAGTGTCAATTCGGTGAATACTTTTACCAGTTTGGGGGCTCCATAGACCCATTTATTCCTTTCTGTGCATCAACGTGCACCCCCATTTCGATGAGATATCTATCAAAGATCATTTCTGTGAAATTTAGAGAGATTTAAAGAAAATCTGAGCTAGCGGGGTCACTTCGAGTGCCCCCTTGTCGAATGATTTGGAATTTCAATAGAATAAAAAACTTCAATTCGGTGAATATTTTTACGAGTTTGGGGGCTCCATAGACCCCTTTATCCCTTTCTGTGCTTCTGTGCATCAATGTGCACCCCCAATTCCATGAGATGAATATCAAAGATCATTTTTGTGAAATTTAAAGAGATTTAAAGACAATCTGAGCTAGCGGGGCCACTTTGAGCGCCCCATGTCGAATAAATTGGAATTTCAATAGAATAAAAAACTTCAATTTGGTAAATATTTTTACCAGTTTGGGGGCTCCATAGACCCATTTATCCCTTTCTATGCATCAATGTGCACCCCTCATTCTATGAGATATCTATCAAAGATCATTTCTGTGAAATTTAAAGGGATTTAAGGAAAATCTGAGCTGGCGGGGCCGCTTCGAGCGCCTCCTTGTCGAATAATTTGGAAATTCAATCGAATAAAAAACATCAATTCGGTGATTTTCTTTAAATCTCTTTTAACTTCACAGAAATGATCTTTGATAGATATCTCATCGAAGTGGCCCCGCTAGCTCAGATTTTCTTTAAATCTCTTTAAATTTCACAGAAATAATCTTTGATAGATATCGCATCGAAATGGGGGTGCTCATTGATGCACAGAAAGGGATGAAGGGGTCTATGGAGCCCCCAAATCGGTAAAAAATATTCACCGAATTGACACTTGATAAGGCGGAATTTCCAAATTATTCGACAAGGGGGCGCTTGATGTGGCCCCGCTAGCTCAGATTTTCTTTAAATCTCTTTAAATTTCACAGAAATGATCTTTGATAGATTTCTCATCGAATTGGGGGTGCACATTGATGCACATAAAGGGATAAAGGGGTCTATGGAGCCCCCAAACTGGTAAAAATATTCACCGAATTGAAGTTTTTTATTCTATTGGAATTCGAAATCATTCGACATGGGGGCACTCGAAGTGGCCCCGCTAGCTCAGATTTTCTTTAAATCTCTCTAAATTTCACAGGAATGATCTTTGATAGATATTTCATCGAAATAGGGGTGCTCATTGATGCACAGAAAGGGATAAAGGGGTCTATGGAGCCCCCAAACTGGTAGAAATATTCACCGAATTGACACTTGATAAGGCGGAATTTCCAAATTATTCGACAAGGGGGCGCTTGATGTGGCCCCGCTAGCTCAGATCTTCTTTAAATCTCTTTAAATTTCACAGAAATGATCTTTGATAGATATCTCATCGAAATGGGGGTGCACATTGATGCACAGAAAGGGATAAAAGGGTCTATGGAGCCCCCAAACTGGTAAAAATATTCACCGAATTGAAGTTTTTTATTCTATTGAAATTCCAAATTATTCGACATGGGACGCTCGAAGTGGCCCCGCTAGCTCATATTTTCTTTAAATCTCTCTAAATTTCACAGAAATGATCTTTGATAGATATCGCATCGAAATGGGGGTGCTCATTGATGTACAGAAAGGGATAAAGGGGTCTATGGAGCCCCCAAATCGGTAAAAAATATTCACCGAATTGACACTTGATAAGGCGGAATTTCCAAATTATTCGACAAGGGGGCGCTTGATGTGGCCCCGCTAGCTCAGATTTTCTTGAAATCTCTTTAAATTTCACAGAAATGATCTTTGATAGATATCTCATCGATTTGGGGGTGAACATTGATGCACAGAAAGTGATAAAGGGGTCTCTGGAGCCCCCAAACTCGTAAAAATATTCACCGAATTGAAGTTTTTTATTCTATTGAAATTCCAAATTATTCGACATGGGGGCGCTCGAAGTGGCCCCGCTAGCTCAGATTTTCTTTAAATCTCTCTAAATTTCACAGAAATGATCTTTGATAGATATTTCATCGAAATAGGGGTGCTCATTGATGCACAGAAAGGGATAAAGGGGTCTATGGAGCCCCGAAAGTGGTAAAAAATATTCACCGAATCGACACTTGATAAGGTGGAATTTCCAAATTATTCGACAAGGGGGCGCTCGAAGTGGCCCTGCTAGCTCAGATTTTCTTTAAATCTCTCTAAATTTCACAGAAATGATCTTTGATAGATATTGCATCGAAATGAGGGTGCACATTGATGCACAGAAAGGCATAAAGGGGTCTATGGAGCCCCCAAACTGGTAGAAATATTCACCGAATTGACACTTGATAAGGCGGAATTTCCAAATTATTCGACAAGGGGGCGCTTGATGTGGCCCCGCTAGCTCAGATCTTCTTTAAATCTCTTTAAATTTCACAGAAATGATCTTTGATAGAGATCTCATTGAATTGGGGTGCACATTGATGCACAGAAAGGGATAAAGGGGTCTATGGAGCCCCCAAACTGGTAAAAATATTCACCGAATTGAAGTTTTTTATTTTATTGAAATTCAAAATTATTCGACAGGGGGGCGCTCGAAGTGGCCCCGCTAGCTCATATTTTCTTTAAATCTCTTTATTTAAATTTCACAGATATGATCTTTGATAGATATTGCATCGAAATGGGGGTGCTCATTGATGCACAAAAAGGGATAAAGGGGTCTATGGAGCCCCCAAATCGGTAAAAAATATTCACCGAATTGACACTTGATAAGGCGGAATTTCCAAATTATTCGACAAGGGGGCGCTTGATGTGGCCCCTCTAGCTCAGATTTTCTTTAAATCTCTTTAAATTTCACAGAAATGATCTTTGATAGATATCTCATCGAAATGGGGGTGCACATTGATGCACAGAAAGGGATAAAAGGGTCTATGGAGCCCCCAAACTGGTAAAAATATTCACCGAATTGAAGTTTTTTATTCTATTGAAATTCCAAATCATTCAAAAGGGGGGCGCTCGAAGTGGCCCCGCTAGCTCAGATTTTCTTGAAATCTCTTTAAATTTCACAGAAATGATCTTTGATAGATATCGCATTGATTTGGGGGTGCACATTGATGCACAGAAAGTGATAAAGGGGTCTATGGAGCCCCCAAACTCGTAAAAATATTCACCGAATTGAAGTTTTTTATTCTATTGAAATTCCAAATTATTCGACATGGGGGCGCTCGAAGTGGCCCCGCTAGCTCAGATTTTCTTTAAATCTCTTTAAATTTCACAGAAATGATCTTTGATAGATATCTCATCGAAATGGGGGTGCACATTGATGCACAGAAAGGGATAAAAGGGTCTATGGAGCCCCCAAACTGGTAAAAATATTCACCGAATTGAAGTTTTTTATTCTATTGAAATTCCAAATTATTCGACATGGGACGCTCGAAGTGGCCCCGCTAGCTCAGATTTTCTTTAAATCTCTTTAAATTTCACAGAAATAATCTTTGATAGATATCGCATCGAAATGGGGGTGCTCAATGATGCACAGAAAGGGATGAAGGGGTCTATGGAGCTCCCAAATCGGTAAAAAATATTCACCGAATTGACACTTGATAAGGCGGAATTTCCAAATTATTCGACAAGGGGGCGCTTGATGTGGCCCCGCTAGCTCAGATTTTCTTTAAATCTCTTTAAATTTCACAGAAATGATCTTTGATAGATTTCTCATCGAATTGGGGGTGCACATTGATGCACATAAAGGGATAAAGGGGTCTATGGAGCCCCCAAACTGGTAAAAATATTCACCGAATTGAAGTTTTTTATTCTATTGAAATTCCAAATTATTCGACATGGGGGCGCTCGAAGTGGCCCCGCTAGCTCAGGTTTTCTTTAAATCTCTTTAAATTTCACAGAAATGATCTTTGATAGATATCTCATCAAAATGGGGGTGCACATTGATGCACAGAAAGGAATAAAGGGGTCTATGGAGCCCCCAAACTGGTAAAAATATTCACCGAATTGAAGTTTTTTTATTCTATTGAAATTCCAAATTATTCGACATGGGGGTGCTCGAAGTGGCCCCGCTAGCTCAGATTTTCTTTAAATCTCTTTAAATTTCACAGAAATGATCTTTGATAGATATCTCATCGAAATGGGGGTGCACATTGATGCACAGAAAGGGATAAAAGGGTCTATGGAGCCCCCAAACTGGTAAAAATATTCACCGAATTGAAGTTTTTTATTCTATTGAAATTCCAAATCATTCCAAAGGGGGGCGCTCGAAGTGGCCCCGCTAGCTCAGATTTTCTTGAAATCTCTTTAAATTTCACAGAAATGATCTTTGATAGATATCGCATTGATTTGGGGTGCACATTGATGCACAGAAAGTGATAAAGGGGTCTATGGAGCCCCCAAACTGGTAAAAATATTCACCGAATTGAAGTTTTTTATTCTAATGAAATTCTAAATTATTCGACATGGGGGCCCTCGAAGTGGCCCCGCTAGCTCATATTTTCTTTAAATCTCTCTAAATTTCACAGAAATGATCTTTGATAGATATCGCATCGAAATGGGGGTGCTCATTGATGTACAGAAAGGGATAAAGGGGTCTATGGAGCCCTCAAATCGGTAAAAAATATTCACCGAATTGACACTTGATAAGGCGGAATTTCCAAATTATTCGACAAGGGGGCGCTTGATGTGGCCCCGCTAGCTCAGATTTTCTTTAAATCTCTTTAAATTTCACAGAAATGATCTTTGATAGATATCTCATCGATTTGGGGGTGCACATTGATGCACAGAAAGTGATAAAGGGGTCTCTGGAGCCCCCAAACTCGTAAAAATATTCACCGAATTGAAGTTTTTTATTCTATTGAAATTCCAAATTATTCGACATGGGGGCGCTCGAAGTGGCCCCGCTAGCTCAGATTTTCTTTAAATCTCTTTAAATTTCACAGAAATAATCTTTGATAGATATCGCATCGAAATGGGGGTGCTCATTGATGCACAGAAAGGGATGAAGGGGTCTATGGAGCCCCCAAATCGGTAAAAAATATTCACCGAATTGACACTTGATAAGGCGGAATTTCCAAATTATTCGACAAGCGGGCGCTTGATGTGGCCCCGCTAGCTCAGATTTTCTTTAAATCTCTTTAAATTTCACAGAAATGATCTTTGATAGATATCTCATCGATTTGGGGGTGAACATTGATGCACAGAAAGTGATAAAGGGGTCTCTGGAGCCCCCAAACTCGTAAAAATATTCACCGAATTGAAGTTTTTTATTCTATTGAAATTCCAAATTATTCGACATGGGGGCGCTCGAAGTGGCCCCGCTAGCTCAGATTTTCTTTAAATCTCTCTAAATTTCACAGAAATGATCTTTGATAGATATTTCATCGAAATAGGGGTGCTCATTGATGCACAGAAAGGGATAAAGGGGTCTATGGAGCCCCGAAAGTGGTAAAAAATATTCACCGAATCGACACTTGATAAGGTGGAATTTCCAAATTATTCGACAAGGGGGCGCTCGAAGTGGCCCTGCTAGCTCAGATTTTCTTTAAATCTCTCTAAATTTCACAGAAATGATCTTTGATAGATATTGCATCGAAATGAGGGTGCACATTGATGCACAGAAAGGCATAAAGGGGTCTATGGAGCCCCCAAACTGGTAAAAATATTCACCGAATTGACACTTGATAAGGCGGAATTTCCAAATTATTCGACAAGGGGGCGTTTGATGTGGCCCCGCTAGCTCAGATCTTCTTTAAATCTCTTTAAATTTCACAGAAATGATCTTTGATAGAGATCTCATTGAATTGGGGTGCACATTGATGCACAGAAAGGGATAAAGGGGTCTATGGAGCCCCCAAACTGGTAAAAATATTCACCGAATTGAAGTTTTTTATTTTATTGAAATTCAAAATTATTCGACAGGGGGGCGCTCGAAGTGGCCCCGCTAGCTCATATTTTCTTTAAATCTCTTTATTTAAATTTCACAGATATGATCTTTGATAGATATTGCATCGAAATGGGGGTGCTCATTGATGCACAAAAAGGGATAAAGGGGTCTATGGAGCCCCCAAATCGGTAAAAAATATTCACCGAATTGACACTTGATAAGGCGGAATTTCCAAATTATTCGACAAGGGGGCGCTTGATGTGGCCCCTCTAGCTCAGATTTTCTTTAAATCTCTTTAAATTTCACAGAAATGATCTTTGATAGATATCTCATCGATTTGGGGGTGCACATTGATGCACAGAAAGTGATAAAGGGGTCTATGGAGGCCCCAAACTGGTAAAAATATTCACCGAATTGAAGTTTTTTATTCTATTGAAATTCCAAATTATTCGACATGGGGGCGCTCGAAGTGGCCCCGCTAGCTCAGGTTTTCTTTAAATCTCTTTAAATTTCACAGAAATGATCTTTGATAGATATCTCATCAAAATGGGGGTGCACATTGATGCACAGAAAGGAATAAAGGGGTCTATGGAGCCCCCAAACTGGTAAAAATATTCACCGAATTGAAGTTTTTTTATTCTATTGAAATTCCAAATTATTCGACATGGGGGTGCTCGAAGTGGCCCCGCTAGCTCAGATTTTCTTTAAATCTCTTTAAATTTCACAGAAATGATCTTTGATAGATATCTCATCGAAATGGGGGTGCACATTGATGCACATAAAGGGATAAAAGGGTCTATGGAGCCCCCAAACTGGTAAAAATATTCACCGAATTGAAGTTTTTTATTCTATTGAAATTCCAAATCATTCCAAAGGGGGGCGCTCGAAGTGGCCCCGCTAGCTCAGATTTTCTTGAAATCTCTTTAAATTTCACAGAAATGATCTTTGATAGATATCGCATTGATTTGGGGGTGCACATTGATGCACAGAAAGTGATAAAGGGGTCTATGGAGCCCCCAAACTGGTAAAAATATTCACCGAATTGAAGTTTTTTATTCTAATGAAATTCTAAATTATTCGACATGGGGGCCCTCGAAGTGGCCCCGCTAGCTCATATTTTCTTTAAATCTCTCTAAATTTCACAGAAATGATCTTTGATAGATATCGCATCGAAATGGGGGTGCTCATTGATGCACAAAAAGGGATAAAGGGGTCTATGGAGCCCCCAAATCGGTAAAAAATATTCACCGAATTGACACTTGATAAGGCGGAATTTCCAAATTATTCGACATGGGACGCTCGAAGTGGCCCCGCTAGCTCAGATTTTCTTTAAATCTCTTTAAATTTCACAGAAATAATCTTTGATAGATATCGCATCGAAATGGGGGTGCTCATTGATGCACAGAAAGGGATGAAGGGGTCTATGGAGCCCCCAAATCGGTAAAAAATATTCACCGAATTGACACTTGATAAGGCGGAATTTCCAAATTATTCGACAAGGGGGCGCTTGATGTGGCCCCGCTAGCTCAGATTTTCTTTAAATCTCTTTAAATTTCACAGAAATGATCTTTGATAGATATCTCATCGATTTGGGGGTGAACATTGATGCACAGAAAGTGATAAAGGGGTCTCTGGAGCCCCCAAACTCGTAAAAATATTCACCGAATTGAAGTTTTTTATTCTATTGAAATTCCAAATTATTCGACATGGGGGCGCTCGAAGTGGCCCCGCTAGCTCAGATTTTCTTTAAATCTCTCTAAATTTCACAGAAATGATCTTTGATAGATATTTCATCGAAATAGGGGTGCTCATTGATGCACAGAAAGGGATAAAGGGGTCTATGGAGCCCCGAAAGTGGTAAAAAATATTCACCGAATCGACACTTGATAAGGTGGAATTTCCAAATTATTCGACAAGGGGGCGCTCGAAGTGGCCCTGCTAGCTCAGATTTTCTTTAAATCTCTCTAAATTTCACAGAAATGATCTTTGATAGATATTGCATCGAAATGAGGGTGCACATTGATGCACAGAAAGGGATAAAGGGGTCTATGGAGCCCCCAAACTGGTAGAAATATTCACCGAATTGACACTTGATAAGGCGGAATTTCCAAATTATTCGACAAGGGGGCGCTTGATGTGGCCCCGCTAGCTCAGATCTTCTTTAAATCTCTTTAAATTTCACAGAAATGATCTTTGATAGAGATCTCATTGAATTGGGGTGCAAATTGATGCACAGAAAGGGATAAAGGGGTCTATGGAGCCCCCAAACTGGTAAAAATATTCACCGAATTGAAGTTTTTTATTTTATTGAAATTCAAAATTATTCGACAGGGGGGCGCTCGAAGTGGCCCCGCTAGCTCATATTTTCTTTAAATCTCTTTATTTAAATTTCACAGATATGATCTTTGATAGATATTGCATCGAAATGGGGGTGCTCATTGATGCACAAAAAGGGATAAAGGGGTCTATGGAGCCCCCAAATCGGTAAAAAATATTCACCGAATTGACACTTGATAAGGCGGAATTTCCAAATTATTCGACAAGGGGGCGCTTGATGTGGCCCCTCTAGCTCAGATTTTCTTTAAATCTCTTTAAATTTCACAGAAATGATCTTTGATAGATATCTCATCGATTTGGGGGTGCACATTGATGCACAGAAAGTGATAAAGGGGTCTATGGAGGCCCCAAACTGGTAAAAATATTCACCGAATTGAAGTTTTTTATTCTATTGAAATTCCAAATTATTCGACATGGGGGCGCTCGAAGTGGCCCCGCTAGCTCAGGTTTTCTTTAAATCTCTTTAAATTTCACAGAAATGATCTTTGATAGATATCTCATCAAAATGGGGGTGCACATTGATGCACAGAAAGGAATAAAGGGGTCTATGGAGCCCCCAAACTGGTAAAAATATTCACCGAATTGAAGTTTTTTTATTCTATTGAAATTCCAAATTATTCGACATGGGGGTGCTCGAAGTGGCCCCGCTAGCTCAGATTTTCTTTAAATCTCTTTAAATTTCACAGAAATGATCTTTGATAGATATCTCATCGAAATGGGGGTGCACATTGATGCACAGAAAGGGATAAAAGGGTCTATGGAGCCCCCAAACTGGTAAAAATATTCACCGAATTGAAGTTTTTTATTCTATTGAAATTCCAAATCATTCCAAAGGGGGGCGCTCGAAGTGGCCCCGCTAGCTCAGATTTTCTTGAAATCTCTTTAAATTTCACAGAAATGATCTTTGATAGATATCGCATTGATTTGGGGGTGCACATTGATGCACAGAAAGTGATAAAGGGGTCTATGGAGCCCCCAAACTCGTAAAAATATTCACCGAATTGAAGTTTTTTATTCTAATGAAATTCTAAATTATTCGACATGGGGGCCCTCGAAGTGGCCCCGCTAGCTCATATTTTCTTTAAATCTCTCTAAATTTCACAGAAATGATCTTTGATAGATATCGCATCGAAATGGGGGTGGTCATTGATGCACAAAAAGGGATAAAGGGGTCTATGGAGCCCTCAAATCGGTAAAAAAATATTCACCGAATTGACACTTGATAAGGCGGAATTTCCAAATTATTCGACAAGGGGGCGCTTGATGTGGCCCCTGCTAGCTCAGATTTTCTTTAAATCTCTTTAAATTTCACAGAAATGATCTTTGATAGATATCTCATCGATTTGGGGGTGCACATTGATGCACAGAAAGTGATAAAGGGGTCTCTGGAGCCCCCAAACTCGTAAAAATATTCACCGAATTGAAGTTTTTTATTCTATTGAAATTCCAAATTATTCGACATGGGGGCGCTCGAAGTGGCCCCGCTAGCTCAGATTTTCTTTAAATCTCTTTAAATTTCACAGAAATGATCTTTGATAGATATCTCATCGAAATGGGGGTGCACATTGATGCACAGAAAGGGATAAAAGGGTCTATGGAGCCCCCAAACTGGTAAAAATATTCACCGAATTGAAGTTTTTTATTCTATTGAAATTCCAAATCATTCCAAAGGGGGGCGCTCGAAGTGGCCCCGCTAGCTCAGATTTTCTTGAAATCTCTTTAAATTTCACAGAAATGATCTTTGATAGATATCGCATTGATTTGGGCGTGCACATTGATGCACAGAAAGTGATAAAGGGGTCTATGGAGCCCCCAAACTCGTAAAAATATTCACCGAATTGAAGTTTTTTATTCTAATGAAATTCTAAATTATTCGACATGGGGGCCCTCGAAGTGGCCCCGCTAGCTCATATTTTCTTTAAATCTCTCTAAATTTCACAGAAATGATCTTTGATAGATATCTCATCGAAATGGGGGTGCTCATTGATGCACAGAAAGAGATAAAGGGGTCTATGGAGCCCCCAAATCGGTAAAAAATATTCACCGAATTGACACTTGATAAGGCGGAATTTCAAAATTATTCGACATGGGACGCTCGAAGTGGCCCCGCTAGCTCAGATTTTCTTTAAATCTCTTTAAATTTCACAGAAATAATCTTTGATAGATATCGCATCGAAATGGGGGTGCTCATTGATGCACAGAAAGGGATGAAGGGGTCTATGGAGCCCCCAAATCGGTAAAAAATATTCACCGAATTGACACTTGATAAGGCGGAATTTCCAAATTATTCGACAAGCGGGCGCTTGATGTGGCCCCGCTAGCTCAGATTTTCTTTAAATCTCTTTAAATTTCACAGAAATGATCTTTGATAGATATCTCATCGATTTGGGGGTGAACATTGATGCACAGAAAGTGATAAAGGGGTCTCTGGAGCCCCCAAACTCGTAAAAATATTCACCGAATTGAAGTTTTTTATTCTATTGAAATTCCAAATTATTCGACATGGGGGCGCTCGAAGTGGCCCCGCTAGCTCAGATTTTCTTTAAATCTCTTTAAATTTCACAGAAATGATCTTTGATAGAGATCTCATTGAATTGGGGTGCAAATTGATGCACAGAAAGGGATAAAGGGGTCTATGGAGCCCCCAAACTGGTAAAAATATTCACCGAATTGAAGTTTTTTATTTTATTGAAATTCAAAATTATTCGACAGGGGGGCGCTCGAAGTGGCCCCGCTAGCTCATATTTTCTTTAAATCTCTTTAAATTTCACAGAAATGATCTTTGATAGATATTGCATCGAAATGGGGGTGCTCATTGATGCACAAAAAGGGATAAAGGGGTCTATGGAGCCCCCAAATCGGTAAAAAATATTCACCGAATTGACACTTGATAAGGCGGAATTTCCAAATTATTCGACAAGGGGGCGCTTGATGTGGCCCCTCTAGCTCAGATTTTCTTTAAATCTCTTTAAATTTCACAGAAATGATCTTTGATAGATATCTCATCGATTTGGGGGTGCACATTGATGCACAGAAAGTGATAAAGGGGTCTATGGAGCCCCCAAACTGGTAAAAATATTCACCGAATTGAAGTTTTTTATTCTATTGAAATTCCAAATTATTCGACATGGGGGCGCTCGAAGTGGCCCCGCTAGCTCAGGTTTTCTTTAAATCTCTTTAAATTTCACAGAAATGATCTTTGATAGATATCTCATCAAAATGGGGGTGCACATTGGTGCACAGAAAGGAATAAAGGGGTCTATGGAGCCCCCAAACTGGTAAAAATATTCACCGAATTGAAGTTTTTTTATTCTATTGAAATTCCAAATTATTCGACATGGGGGTGCTCGAAGTGGCCCCGCTAGCTCAGATTTTCTTTAAATCTCTTTAAATTTCACAGAAATGATCTTTGATAGATATCTCATCGAAATGGGGGTGCTCATTGATGCACAGAAAGGGATAAAGGGGTCTATGGAGCCCCCAAATCGGTAAAAAATATTCACCGAATTGACACTTGATAAGGCGGAATTTCCAAATTATTCGACATGGGACGCTCGAAGTGGCCCCGCTAGCTCAGATTTTCTTTAAATCTCTTTAAATTTCACAGAAATGATCTTTGATAGATATTTCATCGAAATAGGGGTGCTCATTGATGCACAGAAAGGGATAAAGGGGTCTATGGAGCCCCGAAAGTGGTAAAAAATATTCACCGAATTGACACTTGATAAGGTGGAATTTCCAAATTATTCGACAAGGGGGCGCTCGAAGTGGCCCCGCTAGCTCAGATTTTCTTTAAATCTCTCTAAATTTCACAGAAATGATCTTTGATAGATATTGCATCGAAATGAGGGTGCACATTGATGCACAGAAAGGGATAAAGGGGTCTATGGAGCCCCCAAACTGGTAGAAATATTCACCGAATTGACACTTGATAAGGCGGAATTTCCAAATTATTCGACAAGGGGGCGCTTGATGTGGCCCCGCTAGCTCAGATTTTCTTTAAATCTCTCTAAATTTCACAGAAATGATCTTTGATAGATATCTCATCGAATTGGGGTGCACATTGATGCACAGAAAGGGATAAAGGGGTCTATGGAGCCCCCAAACTGTAAAAATATTCACCGAATTGAAGTTTTTTATTTTATTGAAATTCAAAATTATTCGACAGGGGGGCGCTCGAAGTGGCCCCGCTAGCTCAGATTTTCTTTAAATCTCTTTATTTAATTTCACAGAAATGATCTTTGATAGATATGCATCGAAATGGGGGTGCTCATTGATGCACAGAAAGGGATAAAGGGGTCTATGGAGCCCCCAAATCGGTAAAAAATATTCACCGAATTGACACTTGATAAGGCGGAATTTCCAAATTATTCGACAAGGGGGCGCTTGATGTGGCCCCTCTAGCTCAGATTTTCTTTAAATCTCTTTAAATTTCACAGAAATGATCTTTGATAGATATCTCATCGATTTGGGGGTGCACATTGATGCACAGAAAGTGATAAAGGGGTCTATGGAGCCCCCAAACTGGTAAAAATATTCACCGAATTGAAGTTTTTTATTCTATTGAAATTCCAAATTATTCGACATGGGGGCGCTCGAAGTGGCCCCGCTAGCTCAGATTTTCTTTAAATCTCTTTAAATTTCACAGAAATGATCTTTGATAGATATCTCATCAAAATGGGGGTGCACATTGATGCACAGAAAGGAATAAAGGGGTCTATGGAGCCCCCAAACTGGTAAAAATATTCACCGAATTGAAGTTTTTTTATTCTATTGAAATTCCAAATTATTCGACATGGGGTGCTCGAAGTGGCCCCGCTAGCTCAGATTTTCTTTAAATCTCTTTAAATTTCACAGAAATGATCTTTGATAGATATCTCATCGAAATGGGGGTGCACATTGATGCACAGAAAGGGATAAAAGGGTCTATGGAGCCCCCAAACTGGTAAAAATATTCACCGAATTGAAGTTTTTTATTCTATTGAAATTCCAAATCATTCGAAAGGGGGGCGCTCGAAGTGGCCCCGCTAGCTCAGATTTTCTTGAAATCTCTTTAAATTTCACAGAAATGATCTTTGATAGATATCTCATCAAAATGGGGGTGCACATTGATGCACAGAAAGGAATAAAGGGGTCTATGGAGCCCCCAAACTGGTAAAAATATTCACCGAATTGAAGTTTTTTTATTCTATTGAAATTCCAAATTATTCGACATGGGGGTGCTCGAAGTGGCCCCGCTAGCTCAGATTTTCTTTAAATCTCTTTAAATTTCACAGAAATGATCTTTGATAGATATCTCATCGAAATGGGGGTGCACATTGATGCACAGAAAGGGATAAAAGGGTCTATGGAGCCCCCAAACTGGTAAAAATATTCACCGAATTGAAGTTTTTTATTCTATTGAAATTCCAAATCATTCCAAAGGGGGGCGCTCGAAGTGGCCCCGCTAGCTCAGATTTTCTTGAAATCTCTTTAAATTTCACAGAAATGATCTTTGATAGATATCGCATTGATTTGGGGGTGCACATTGATGCACAGAAAGTGATAAAGGGGTCTATGGAGCCCCCAAACTCGTAAAAATATTCACCGAATTGAAGTTTTTTATTCTAATGAAATTCTAAATTATTCGACATGGGGGCCCTCGAAGTGGCCCCGCTAGCTCATATTTTCTTTAAATCTCTCTAAATTTCACAGAAATGATCTTTGATAGATATCGCATCGAAATGGGGGTGCTCATTGATGCACAAAAAGGGATAAAGGGGTCTATGGAGCCCCCAAATCGGTAAAAAATATTCACCGAATTGACACTTGATAAGGCGGAATTTCCAAATTATTCGACAGGGGGGCGCTCGAAATGGCCCCGCTAGCTCATATTTTCTTTAAATCTCTTTATTTAAATTTCACAGATATGATCTTTGATAGATATTGCATCGAAATGGGGGTGCTCATTGATGCACAAAAAGGGATAAAGGGGTCTATGGAGCCCCCAAATCGGTAAAAAATATTCACCGAATTGACACTTGATAAGGCGGAATTTCCAAATTATTCGACAAGGGGGCGCTTGATGTGGCCCCGCTAGCTCAGATTTTCTTTAAATCTCTTTAAATTTCACAGAAATGATCTTTGATAGATATCTCATCGATTTGGGGTCGCACATTGATGCACAGAAAGTGATAAAGGGGTCTATGGAGGCCCCAAACTGGTAAAAATATTCACCGAATTGAAGTTTTTTATTCTATTGAAATTCCAAATTATTCGACATGGGGGCGCTCGAAGTGGCCCCGCTAGCTCAGGTTTTCTTTAAATCTCTTTAAATTTCACAGAAATGATCTTTGATAGATATCTCATCGAAATGGGGGTGCACATTGATGCACAGAAAGGGATAAAAGGGTCTATGGAGCCCCCAAACTGGTAAAAATATTCACCGAATTGAAGTTTTTTATTCTATTGAAATTCCAAATCATTCCAAAGGGGGGCGCTCGAAGTGGCCCCGCTAGCTCAGATTTTCTTGAAATCTCTTTAAATTTCACAGAAATGATCTTTGATAGATATCGCATTGATTTGGGGGTGCACATTGATGCACAGAAAGTGATAAAGGGGTCTATGGAGCCCCCAAACTCGTAAAAATATTCACCGAATTGAAGTTTTTTATTCTAATGAAATTCTAAATTATTCGACATGGGGGCCCTCGAAGTGGCCCCGCTAGCTCATATTTTCTTTAAATCTCTCTAAATTTCACAGAAATGATCTTTGATAGATATCGCATCGAAATGGGGGTGGTCATTGATGCACAAAAAGGGATAAAGGGGTCTATGGAGCCCTCAAATCGGTAAAAAAATATTCACCGAATTGACACTTGATAAGGCGGAATTTCCAAATTATTCGACAAGGGGGCGCTTGATGTGGCCCCTGCTAGCTCAGATTTTCTTTAAATCTCTTTAAATTTCACAGAAATGATCTTTGATAGATATCTCATCGATTTGGGGTGCACATTGATGCACAGAAAGTGATAAAGGGGTCTCTGGAGCCCCCAAACTCGTAAAAATATTCACCGAATTGAAGTTTTTTATTCTATTGAAATTCCAAATTATTCGACATGGGGGCGCTCGAAGTGGCCCCGCTAGCTCAGATTTTCTTTAAATCTCTTTAAATTTCACAGAAATGATCTTTGATAGATATCTCATCGAAATGGGGGTGCACATTGATGCACAGAAAGGGATAAAAGGGTCTATGGAGCCCCCAAACTGGTAAAAATATTCACCGAATTGAAGTTTTTTATTCTATTGAAATTCCAAATCATTCCAAAGGGGGCGCTCGAAGTGGCCCCGCTAGCTCAGATTTTCTTGAAATCTCTTTAAATTTCACAGAAATGATCTTTGATAGATATCGCATTGATTTGGGCGTGCACATTGATGCACAGAAAGTGATAAAGGGGTCTATGGAGCCCCCAAACTCGTAAAAATATTCACCGAATTGAAGTTTTTTATTCTAATGAAATTCTAAATTATTCGACATGGGGGCCCTCGAAGTGGCCCCGCTAGCTCATATTTTCTTTAAATCTCTCTAAATTTCACAGAAATGATCTTTGATAGATATCTCATCGAAATGGGGGTGCTCATTGATGCACAGAAAGAGATAAAGGGGTCTATGGAGCCCTCAAATCGGTAAAAAATATTCACCGAATTGACACTTGATAAGGCGGAATTTCCAAATTATTCGACAAGGGGGCGCTTGATGTGGCCCCGCTAGCTCAGATTTTCTTTAAATCTCTTTAAATTTCACAGAAATGATCTTTGATAGATATCTCATCGATTTGGGGGTGCACATTGATGCACAGAAAGTGATAAAGGGGTCTCTGGAGCCCCCAAACTCGTAAAAATATTCACCGAATTGAAGTTTTTTATTCTATTGAAATTCCAAATTATTCGACATGGGGGCGCTCGAAGTGGCCCCGCTAGCTCAGGTTTTCTTTAAATCTCTCTAAATTTCACAGAAATGATCTTTGATAGATATCTCATCAAAATGGGGGTGCACAGTGATGCACAGAAAGGGATAAAGGGGTCTATGGAGCCCCCAAATCGGTAAAAAATATTCACCGAATGGACACTTGATAAGGCGGAATTTCCAAATTATTCGACAAGGGGGCGCTTGATGTGGCCCCGCTAGCTCAGATTTTCTTTAAATCTCTTTAAATTTCACAGAAAGGATCTTTGATAGATATCTCATCGAATTCGGGGTGCAAATTGATGCACAGAAAGGAATAAAGGGGTCTATGGAGCCCCCAAACTGGTAAAAATATTCACCGAATTGAAGTTTTTTATTCTATTGAAATTCCAAATGATTCGACAAGGAGGCGCTCGAAGTGGCCCTGCTAGTTCAGATTTTCTTGAAATCTCTTTAAATTTCACAGAAATGATCTTTGATAGATATCTCATCGATTTAGGGTGCACATTGATGCACAGAAAGTGATAAAGGGGTCTCTGGAGCCCCCAAACTCGTAAAAATATTCACCGAATTGAAGTTTTTTATTCTATTGAAATTCCAAATTATTCGACATGGGGGCGCTCGAAGTGGCCCCGCTAGCTCAGGTTTTCTTTAAATCTCTCTAAATTTCACAGAAATGATCTTTGATAGATATCTCATCAAAATGGGGGTGCACAGTGATGCACAGAAAGGGATAAAGGGGTCTATGGAGCCCCCAAATCGGTAAAAAATATTCACCGAATGACACTTGATAAGGCGGAATTTCCAAATTATTCGACAAGGGGGCGCTTGATGTGGCCCCGCTAGCTCAGATTTTCTTTAAATCTCTTTAAATTTCACAGAAAGGATCTTTGATAGATATCTCATCGAATTCGGGGTGCAAATTGATGCACAGAAAGGAATAAAGGGGTCTATGGAGCCCCCAAACTGGTAAAAATATTCACCGAATTGAAGTTTTTTATTCTATTGAAATTCCAAATGATTCGACAAGGAGGCGCTCGAAGTGGCCCTGCTAGTTCAGATTTTCTTGAAATCTCTTTAAATTTCACAGAAATGATCTTTGATAGATATCTCATCGATTTGGGGGTGCACATTGATGCACAGAAAGTGATAAAGGGGTCTATGGAGCCCCCAAACTCGTAAAAATATTCACCGAATTGAAGTTTTTTATTCTAATGAAATTTTAAATTATTCGACATGGGGGCGCTCGAAGTGGCCCCGCTAGCTCAGATTTTCTTTAAATCTCTTTAAATTTCACAGAAATGATCTTTGATAGATATCTCATCGAAATGGGGGTGCTCATTGATGCACAGAAAGGGATAAAGGGGTCTATGGAGCCCCCAAACTGGTAAAAATATTCACCGAATTGAAGTTTTTTTATTCTATTGAAATTCCAAATTATTCGACAGGGGGTGCTCGAAGTGGCCCCGCTAGCTCAGATTTTCTTTAAATCTCTCTAAATTTCACAGAAATGATCTTTGATAGATATCGCATCGAAATGGGGGTGCTCATTGATGCACAGAAAGGGATAAAGGGGTCTATGGAGCCCCCAAATCGGTAAAAAATATTCACCGAATTGACACTTGATAAGGTGGAATTTCCAAATTATTCGACAAGGGGGCGCTTGATGTGGCCCCGCTAGCTCAGATTTTCTTTAAATCTCTTTAAATTTCACAGAAATGATCTTTGATAGATATCTCATCGATTTGGGGGTGCACATTGATGCACAGAAAGTGATAAAGGGGTCTCTGGAGCCCCCAAACTCGTAAAAATATTCACCGAATTGAAGTTTTTTATTCTATTGAAATTCCAAATTATTCGACATGGGGGCGCTCGAAGTGGCCCCGGTAGCTCAGGTTTTCTTTAAATCTCTCTAAATTTCACAGAAATGATCTTTGATAGATATCTCATCAAAATGGGGGTGCACATTGATGCACAAAAAGGGATAAAGGGGTCTATGGAGCCCCCAAAGTGGTAAAAAATATTCACCGAATTGACACTTGATAATGCGGAATTTCCAAATTATTCGACAAGGGGGCGCTTGATGTGGCCCCGCCACCTCAGATTTTCCTTAAATCTCTTTAAATTTCACAGAAATGATCTTTGATAAATATCTCATCGAAATGGGGGTGCACATTGATGCACAGAAAGGGATAAAGGGGTCTATGGAGCCCCCAAACTGGTAAAAATATTCACCGAATTGAAGTTTTTTTATTCTATTGAAATTCCAAATTATTCGACATGGG
Source organism: Heliocidaris tuberculata (assembly GCA_025618425.1). Taxonomy (NCBI): domain Eukaryota; kingdom Metazoa; phylum Echinodermata; class Echinoidea; order Camarodonta; family Echinometridae; genus Heliocidaris; species Heliocidaris tuberculata. The sequence continues at coordinate 30,527,975 of CM046843.1, forward strand.
GGTGCTCGAAGTGGCCCCGCTAGCTCAGATTTTCTTTAAATCTCTCTAAATTTCACAGAAATGATCTTTGATAGATATCTCATCGAATTCAGGGTGCAAATTGATGCACATAAAGGGATAAAGGGGTCTATGGAGCCCCCAAACTGGTAAAAATATTCACCGAATTGAAGTTTTTAATTCTATTGAAATTCCAAATGATTCGACAGGGGGGCGCTCGAAGTGGCCCCGCTAGCTCAGATTTTCTTTAAATCTCTTTAAATTTCACAGAAATGATCTTTGATAGATATCTCATCGAAATGGGGGTGCACATTGATGCACATAAAGGGATAAAGGGGTCTATGGAGCCCCTAAACTGGTAAAAATATTCACCGAATTGAAGTTTTTTATTCTATTGAAATTCCAAATTATTCGACATGGGGACGCTCGAAGTGGCCCCGCTAGCTCAGATTTTCTTTAAATCTCTCTAAATTTCACAGAAATGATCTTTGATAGATTTTGCATCGAAATGGGGGTGCACATTGATGCACAGAAAGGGATAAAGGGGTCTATGGAGCCCCCAAATCGGTAAAAAATATTCACCGAATTGACACTTGATAAGGCGGAATTTCCAAATTATTCGACAAGGGGGCGCTTGATGTGGCCCCGCTAGCTCAGATTTTCTTTAAATATCTTCAAATTTCACAGAAATGATCTTTGATAGATATCTCATCGAATTGGGGGTCCACATTGATGCACATAAAGGGATAAAGGGGTCTATGGAGCCCCCAAACTGGTAAAAATATTCACCGAATTGAAGTTTTTTATTCTATTGAAATTCCAAATTATTCGACATGGGGACGCTCGAAGTGGCCCCGCTAGCTCAGATTTTTTTTAAATCTCTCTAAATTTCACAGAAATGATCTTTGATAGATTTTGCATCGAAATGGGGGTGCACATTGATGCACAGAAAGGGATAAAGGGGTCTATGGAGCCCCCAAATCGGTAAAAAATATTCACCGCATTGACACTTGATAAGGCGGAATTTCCAAATTATTCGACAAGGGGGCGCTTGATGTGGCCCCGCTAGCTCAGATTTTCTTTAAATCTCTTTAAATTTCACAGAAATGATCTTTGATAGATATCTCATCGAATTGGGGGTGCACATTGATGCACATAAAGGGATAAAGGGGTCTATTGAGCCCCCAAACTGGTAAAAATATTCACCGAATTGAAGTTTTTTATTCTATTGAAATTCCAAATCATTCGACAAGGGGGCGCTCGAAGTGGCCCCGCTAGCTCAGATTTTCTTTAAATCTCTCTAAATTTCACAGAAATGATCTTTGATAGATATCTCATCGCATTGATGCACAGAAAGGGATAAAGGGGTCTATGGAGCCCCCAAACTCGTAAAAATATTCACCGAATTGACACTTGATAAGGCGGAATTTCCAAATTATTCGACAAGCGGGCGCTTGATGTGGCCCCGCTTGCTCAGATTTTTCTATAAATCTCTTTAAATTTCACAGAAATGATCTTTGATAGATATCTCATCGAATTGGGGGTGCACATTGATGCACAGAAAGGGATAAAGGGGCCTATGGAGCCCCCAAACTGGTAAAAATATTCACCGAATTGAAGTATTTTATTCTATAGAAATTCCAAATCATTCGACAAGGGGCGCTCGAAGTGGCCCCGCCAGCTCAGATTTTCTTTAAATCTCTCTAAATTTCACAGAAATGATCTTTGATAGATATTTCATCGAAATGGGGGTGCACATTGATGCACAGAAAGGGATAAAGGGGTCTATGGAGCCCCGAAAGTGGTAAAAAATATTCACCGAGTTGACACTTGATAAGGCGGAATTTACAAATTATTCGACAAGGGGGCGCTTGATGAGGCCCCGCTAGCTCAGATTTTCTTTAAATCTCTTTAAATTTCACAGAAATGATCTTTGATAGATATCGCATCGAATTGCGGGTGCACATTGATGCACAGAAAGGGATAAAGGAGTCTAGATTTCCCCATTAAACGGTAGAAATTTTTACTGAAATTAGGGTCTGCGAATACTAGACTACCAATTTTCTAATCGGCTCCGACACGCACTGGCACAAAGGCCTGACACTGGCGTGTTTACATTGGGCCGAAAATGGGATATTTGGCGATCGCGATATCTCACTGTGCGCTGGGGCTGTGCGCTCACTTCAGGTTGGTCATGAACCAAAGCAACAATATGGCAACTAACAAGGCAAGCCATCACTCTTTTAATGTGTTATGCGCCGGATACCAGTTGGTTAATCCTTGGGTAAACAGGCGGTTTTCCAGTGGTCATGACAACGGGTCCACGGAGGTCATGACCCTTAATTAACACAACAGATGGGGGATAAGAGCTTGAGCTAGTGTCCATGCAGATGAAGTTTGTATACTTTGCATGCACTAGCTAGCTTTGACTATATAGTAAACATGAGCTGTACATGTTGGGAGTTCTCCTAATCTAAATCATCAACTTGATTCTCTGTCCTCCTTTCATTACGGGGTATTGATGAATAAAGTTAATTTCTTACAACAAAATGTTAGTCTAGCTTGCGAGACACGCGAAAGTAAACAACGCATAATTCGTTGCCAAGATAGTTTAGACTACATCGCCAGTTGTAAAAAAACATCGATCTTTCTTTACAACACATCGATCGATGATTTTCTTCGTAGAAGAAACGTTGCCCTCTTGGAGCTAGTCTTCCTTGCGAGACACGCGAAAGTAAACAACGCATCATTCGTTGCCAAGATAGTTTAGACTACATCGCCAGTTGCAAAAAGACATCGATCTTTCTTTACAACACATCGATCGATGATTTTCTTCGTAGAAGAAACGTTGCCCTCTTGGAGCTAGTCTTCCTTGCGAGACACGCGAAAGTAAAAAAAAAAGCATTATTCGTTGCTAAGATAGTTTAGACTACATCGCCAGTTGCAAAAAGACATCGATCTTTCTTTACAACACATCGATCGATGATTTTCTTCGTAGAAGAAACGTTGCCCTCTTAGAGCTAGTCTTCCTTGCGAGCCACGCGAAAGTAAACAACGCATAATTCGTTGCCAAGATAGTTTAGACTACATCGCCAGTTGCTAAAAGACATCGATCTTTCTTTACAACACATCGATCGATGATTTTCTTCGTAGAAGAAACGTTGCCCTCTTAGAGCTAGTCTTCCTTGCGAGACACGCGAAAGTAAAAAAAAAGCATTATTCGTTGCTAAGATAGTTTAGACTACATCGCCAGTTGCAAAAAGACATCGATCTTTCTTTACAACACATCGATGATTTTCTTCGTAGAGGAAATGTTACCCTATCAAACAACCAATGGACTGTTTATTAGCTTACTTGTTGGTAACATCGATCTGCCCAATTCAATCTTCAATAACGAAGGTTTCAACTATACCCCTAACCCAATCGACCATTTTTGTCAAAACGGCACACTGCACAAATACACTGTCGATCTGTTGATCTCTCTAAGAATTCTTCGATACATGTTCAGTAGGTATGGATGGATCATTTGTCCGCTGTTTTACGTCCTGTGATTGGTCAATACAAACATCGATGGAAAATATATGCATGATTTGATCATCGAACCCTTCAATGTGCGATCTTTCTGCCATCGATCCTTTTTGGCACCAAACGCTAGGGAAAAGATCGATGTTTTTACCATCGAACTGTTTTTCGATCGATCTTTCTTCCATCGAACCTTAATGTCACCAAGGTCACGCCATAAGGGCACGCCATACGCGCCGGGGTGGACCACCCGTGGTTTTATCACCTGCTGCCCCGCTTTTTTAACCCGGCATCAGTCCCGACTCCGTCCGGAAGCGGTCTATTAAAACGGGGCTTAACTGGATAATGAAAATAGCAAAGCATATGCAATTTTACTGTTCAGTCTCGCCAATTCTAGAAAAAAAAAAATCCTCAAATTCATGCCTATGATGATGACCCACTAAGGGCAGCTGCAAAATATAAGAATTTAGATGCACGTATTTGCCTTTTTTGGTGTCTGATATCTGTCATAAGGATGAGTAGCACAGAATAGACTATTCTCCTCATCATACTTTTATTTTTAATATCCCCCTCATAGTGATATATCTTTGCCTTTTTCTTAATTCTTTACATTCATCTGTGACTGCCAATGTCTGGGAGATTCTTCAGGGTCCTCCATGTCAGTGCCAATGCCTCATCAATCTGGAGAGAAAATAATGAAAAGGTCTTGCTATACACACATGTATAAATTATTAAAAAGTGTCTATGATTTGAAAGTTGATTTATAATGAATCTGGAAGAAAAAATTTGGTCGTATCTTATTGTATAGTGGCGAATAAACAATATCTGAATTTGCAATGACATCATGAAGCAAACAGTGTATAGATATTATCAGGGAAGACAGGGAAAATGTTACAAAAGAGGGGGGGGGGCAGTCACAAGAACAGTTCTTGTCCCCTCTGATTTGCCAAATACCCCCCCCCCCCCCAAAAAAAAAAAAAAAAAAAACAAACAAACAAACAAACAAACAAACAAACAAAAAACAAACAAACAAAACAAAAACAAACAAACAAAACAACAAAAAAAAACCAAAAAAAAAAAAAAAAACCAAAAAAATCAAACATAATATCGAATGAAGTCTTCTTGACACTACCATGGTTACGACAATCGTTCCCAACATATTTTGTTTTACTGTGAAACAAGTTAGTCTAGTTAGTTGTGTATATTCCCAAGAAAGGGCAGTTTTTAAAGCTAATATCTAATCTTACCCGTAATATAGATGATACATGTGATGGCCTCAAATGTTATGCAGCTACTACACCTTCTGGGTACTTGTTGCATCAGGTCTTTTTGCGAGTAGGTAGCCCCCTTTGTCTAATCTTGAAAGCCAAGTTAGTCATCCTTATGCAGCACTTGTACCTGAAATGGAAACCACAATACATTTTTGGTTTTATAGTCTGAGGTCTATCATCACATGCTCATTTTTAGGTTGCAAAAGCTGAGGTATTTAATGGCAAACTAAAATTGAACTTAGTTTAGTTCGTATAATAGATAGATTGACTCAGTCTATATCTTTTCCCTATAGTATATGTACCCTTTAATATTTGTATAGAAACTGTAACTGTAAATTATTGAGCCTCCCCACCCCCCTCAATAAATACAGGCAAAATTTTAGATGGTCTAAAAGTAATTTTGAAAAAATACCCAATGTAAATGTTTGTTGATAGAGAAATAAATATGTCCTTAGATCTAAATAATAAAAATAATAAATGGCCAAACACAAAATTATAAATCCAACTTAAGTTGTTAAATCTAACAACATATAAACAGGGCCGCCCGTCTACCAATTAGAAAGATTTAGGTTAGGTCAAGTTAGACAAGACCTAACAGATATAATCTTTTGTTAAAACGGATCCTGTGTAGAAGTTTACCTTTTCTAACATTTCTCTAGAATCTGATTTATTCTGTTGTTGGATGTAACAATTAGAATCTAGATCAAGATTTAAAAATAAGTAGGAATTCAATTCAGGAATGAACACGGGCGTAAACAGGCATAATTATCCATTGTTAGTGGGGGTATGATCTATTCATCATAAGATTTAACAGTTGGTTGGTTTACTCAGTCTAGACCAAACGGCAGACTTAACGTTACTAGGTCTAGCCATGACCATGGTCTAACGTTAGACTCTCCAACTAAAGTTTCTAAACACGGTTAGAATCTAGATCTAGATCTAGATCATCTATTCTACCTTTTTACTATAGATCTATAGTATTATTGGATCTAGCCTTTAAGTTAAATAATAGACAGATCAAAGTTAGGTCCAACTTTTGGATCTAACGAGTAACGTTAACTAAAAAATACTGACATAGATCTAGATCACCATGAATAGTTCCAGGAACTCCTCCTGGGCTGGGCATGTGTAGAAATTACAGGGAGGCAAAAGAGGAAAAGAAAAAGAGGAAGGAGAAAGAAAGAAAAATAAAATAAAATGTAGATCTAAGCCGAGTTCGATCTACTAATCTAGATCAAGATCTAAATGACATGTTAGACTCCAGAGTAGACTCTCGAGCCTAGATCCATGAAGAAGAAGGAGAAAAAGCAGAAGAATTGGAAGAAGAAGAAAGGAGGATGAGTCTGAGAAAAAGAAGACGAAAGGAGAAGGAGGAGGAGAAAAATAAGAACTCAAGAAGAATAAAATTAAAAAGAAGATGAAGAGGAAGAAAAAAAAAAAGAAGAAGGAGGAGGAAGATCGAGGAGAAGAAGAAAAAGAATTAAGTTCTTCACTTTTCTTACTTTAGTTTTAACAATTACTTTACAGAGCTAACATTTTGTTAGATCTGAAAATAAATTCTTGTTGCCTACCTCGAACTGGATAGCTGGGACTGGTCTTGTCTTGACTGAAGGTGAATTGAGTCGCTTTTGACTTTGACACTCATCGAAGTCTTTTCCTGAAACAGGCTGGCTGTTGCTTATGAATACTGACTAATATTATTTCTCTTTATCATTTTCTAACTAGTCTATTTTGTTTCGCCCAGACTGTCCAGTTATACGGTAAGAGGAGACACCCTCGACCTTCTCTGCTAAGTGGTTCAGCAAGCACAGTCTACGGTACACAGGTTTCAGCCCGCCAGAGTTGTGGGAGCGAGTTGTGCGTTGTGTGCGTACAACTTCAGCTGCTTTTTTGTGCGATGAGCTTTTTCCTGGTTTTGGAGATCATCTCAAGCAAATTGACGATGACGTCATCATTTTGCACCATCCTGATTGGCCAAAACATTAAAATCGCACGACTCATCGCAAAAGATTCAACATGTCGAATCTCTGCGCTTTGGTCTACGATTGTCGTGCGACTGATCGGATCGCTGTCATAAGCTATAGCACACTACACGATCCGATCAAAAATCAGTCGGATCGCAGTCGGATCGTACAGTGTGCGCCGGGCTTTATAAGCTACGAAATCCTTGCCTCTGATTAGCTGAAAGCAAATTTGTCATAGAAATGTGGCAGTTGTCACTGCAGTTTTATGAAACGGGGACCAGGTTGCGTAGCATGAAAAAAGAATAAAAATAAAGTAAAAAGGTATAATATTATAAAATGATAAAGTATGAAAATATAAAATTATGAAATTATAAAGTATAAAAGTATTAAAGTATAAAAGTATACAAGTACAAATGTTCATATATAAAAAAAGTATATAGATATATAGATATAAAAGTTTTCAAGGTATAAAAAAGTAAAATTTGAAAACGAGTATAAATTAAATAGAAGTAGATATTTAATTGACATTAGATTAGAAGCATACTACTCAACCGAGAAAAAAAAAACACTAGAAATTATTAGCTACTGAGAGAAGAAACATAAATATATATATATATATATATATATCTCTCTCAATCTAAATATATATAGAATACAAATTAAGCCGCTTCATTTTGTACAAAATTAATGATGTTTGAATATACAGTGCGTCCCAGAAAAAACGAAACCCTAAAACAAAGGGTTATTGTGACCACACTATGTGCTGTATGACAATAATTATTTATTTTCCATAAACTAAACGTATTATGCTTTAAAATGTACCTTGATGGCATCCATCCGTACATGCTTTACCGAGCAGCAGCATTTTGAAAATGACATGTAAAAACTCAGTTGTGCCAGATTTGGGTAAAACCGTGAAAACGTTAGGATCACATGCGAACATGACCCAAATGTAACGCGGCTTTTAAAACCCTGCGAGAAGACTGTTTTCATTTGTTTCTTTCAGTAACGAGGGTAAGGATAATGCCCTCATCATAAAATAAAGGATGGTCAATGTTTTGTCGATGTTGGGGGTAAAGAAAGGGCATGTTTTGTATTGAAATGGTTCCTGCAATCGAAATGAAAAGTAATTTTTTGAATTTTGAAGAACTGCAATTTCTTTTAAGAACAAAGCGAACAGAGAGGTGATATTTTTCATGAAAGTAAAGTTCGTGGCATTTTTTTTTATTGTCACCAAAACTAAATACAAGGTTGAAAGGGCACATAAGGCGGGAAAAATATCAAGATTATGGCAATTTCCCACCTCAGGAGGGGCACCTTTCCTGTCACATGAGGGGCACTTTTTCATCTTTTGAGGGAAATTCATTGATTTATGAAATGTTGGGGGCGTACACCCCTACCACCACTGGAAATTGGTATTGACCCGTGTTTTATGAATTTCTGATTGAATGCATGTCATCACACGAGGGAATTTCACGTATCATATCTCTTAAAGTTGGTATTTCCCTTGTGTCATGTTCGCATGTGATCCTAACGTTTTCACGGTTTTACCCAAATCTGGCACAACTGAGTTTTTACACGTCATTTTCAAAATGCTGCCGCTCGGTAAAGCATGTACAGATGGATGACATCAAGGTATCATTTAAAAGCATAATACTTCTAGTTTTTGGAAAATAGATAATTATTGTTACAGAGCACATAGTGTGGTCACAATATTACCCTTTGTTTTAGGGTTTCGTTTTTTCTGGGACGCACTGTATATATATATATATATATATATATATATATATATATATGGCTTAATGTATCTCTCTTTCACTGTTGCAAAAGGCTTTGGCACTTGATTTAAAGGCATATCATTGCTGTTGTTTTTTTTTTTTACGCGTCTCCAAATGAATTTAATACCCCTTTTAAAGTACAATTTGAACTCTGTGGCCGTATTCTGAACTCCGGTTTAACTTAAACTGCTCTCCAATGGGGTTTAAACCAGGCCCCTAAAGCTCCGCCATCTTGTCGGGGTCCATTAGAAGGCCCGATAAGCACTTTGCATAATTCATGAGCGTAAATGCATGATTCATTTTGTAAGATGCTCCCCGAGAGTAGCATTTGTTTGTACGTGGTATGAAACACATTACGCGCATCAGCTTAGAGCATGCGCAGTGAGAAAGGTCAAATTCAGTAATATATGCATTTATGGTAATGTATTCATCGCTTCAACGTACAGATTCGGCGAATCAGCGTCGGTAGTTTCTAATTGTGGCAGACGGCGCTCGGTCAATGCACTTTAATTGTTATCGATCTCCGAATCAAAATATATCGCTTTGCAAATTAGTAAACAAGTAAATAAAGCTAAAAATGTAACCGGACACAAATCTAATCATGGATATGAATGCGGATAATGTAAAAATAAATGTAAAGGTACTTGACACGTTACCAGTGGCATAAGTCTGTTTTGTTGTTGATATACTTAATACCGGTGAATATATTCATTCGATATGCATAAAGGATAATGATAAATAAATCAATAAATAAATGATACATACACGTATAAAATGGAAAAAAAAAAAAAAAAAAAACCTCTTGAAGTGTAGTTTTTTTTTGTCAGGGATTGTTTTCATAACATAAAGGATAATCTTCATTTGGGGGGTGAGGGGATGGGGTCCTTTAGTTCATTGCATTTAGGTTTTTTTCTTTAACCTTTTAGTTAGTCTTGATGTAATGATGTAAATGATTTTTTTTTTAAATTTAAGTGTACGTTGGTTCTTTTTTTGGAAGGGATTTTTTTTAATTTAAAAGGAACAATCCATTAGCGTAGCTGAGGGGGGGGGGCAGGGGGGCAGAGTGCCCCCGACAACTTTTCCTCCCATTTTTTTTCTTGTCAGAGAATTATGGAGGAAAAAATGTGATAACTCCCCCCCCCCCAGGGCTGTGGAAAATAGGTTGTGCCCCCCTCCCCCCCCCCCCCCCCCCCACTGGGCGAGTTTTGGAGAGCTGGTGAGAAGGAAAAAAATATGGGTCTCCCTTCAAGCAGAATTTTAGAATATACAATTTTTGTTTTATTTGCTTGTCAGAGAATTATGGAGGAAAACATCTGATAACTCCCCCCCCCCCCCCCCCCAACTGAGCACCACTGGAACAATCAAAATACCGGGAAGAATTATCTTCTAACTTTTAATTTGCATTTGTGAGTAAAATTTATATGTTGCCATTCACTAGCGTACCCAAGGGGCCGGGGGCAAGGGGGCAGAGGGGGTCTGCTCCCTTTGAATAATGGTCCTTATGAGTTTATGAATAGTGACCTGCTTTTCGCTTTATGAATAGCGACCCTTCAGGTATAGGAAATTACACGTTATGAATAGCGGTCCTTATGACTAGCGAGGTTACCCCGGGCAGAGTGCCCCCTGACAAGTTTTGACCAAAAAAAAAAAAAGGTTATCGCGGGTTCCTAATTTGCATTTGTGAGTAAAATTTATATGTTGCCATTCACTAGCGTACCCAAGGGGCCGGGGGCAAGGGGGCAGAGGGGGTCTGCTCCCTTTGAATAATGGTCCTTATGAGTTTATGAATAGTGACCTGCTTTTCGCTTTATGAATAGCGACCCTTCAGGTATAGGAAATTACACGTTATGAATAGCGGTCCTTATGACTAGCGAGGTTACCCCGGGCAGAGTGCCCCCTGACAAGTTTTGACCAAAAAAAAAAAAAGGTTATCGCGGGTTCCTGAAAAAGATTCTCGACCCCCCCCCCACTGAGCGATTTTTGGAGGGCTGGCTATTTTCGGAACTGATAACCTTTTTTTTTTCTTTAATGCTTGTCAGAGAATTATGGAGGAAAATTGGACCCCATAAAATCTGATAACCCCCCCCCCCCCCCATTCCACTGAGCAACTTTTGGAGGGCTGGCGAAAACAAAAAATTCTCCACCCTCCCCCCCCCCCCCCGTTTTACTTTTGGAGGGCTGGGGGGGGGGGGGAATTGTCGCCAATGATAACCCATTTCTTTTTTTAACCCCTCTTGACGCCAAGGTCCAGATACGCCACTGTTGCCATTCCTTTCCAGCTTTCATGCCTGTAAGTCACCACTCAATCAAGTCTTATACAATACCATTCATTTCCATCAACTTGTGACTGACCATTCCAGTCAAAGTTTATTGTCTTCACTCTTCCTTTCACATACGCAGGGGTGTCGCTAGAGAATTTTGAATGGGGCAATAGTAATTGTGCCGAGAAAAAAAAATCTCACAAATTTCCAACAATGAAAAAAATAAAACTGAAGTATATATTTTTATCTATTTTTTGACATGCCAAAATACTGTTTGAAACATTACAAATACATGTATTAAGAAGTATTGCCATCCCGCCACCCCAGGGGTGCATCCAGGATTTTGCAAAAGATGGGGCACACACTGCAGAAAATTCTCTGACAAGTTGAAAAAGGTCATTTCAAAGGAGGCGGGGGGAGGGGGTACAATCTTGAAGTTGTATACTGAACGTATGTCACTCTGTATCAATGGGGGCATTGGCCGGAAGTGCCCCCTAAATCTGATACTGCCCCCTTCCACCCCCACCCCCTCGAGCAACACCACTGCTTTTTCTCTCATTTTTTTTTATCTTTCTCATTCCATTCTAACTCTGGCCTACCTTTCACACAAACTTTGCATTTAACATTTCTAGTTATGGAACCCCCCCCCCCCTCTTTGAATACTTTAAGTAAAACTATATCACATGAACATTATCACTAAAATGAGAATTCAAGTTATAATTAAAAAAGCTCTTAGAATATGTAAATGTTTAAGGTAACTAGATCGATGACTTTCCATCCCCTTAACATGATAAAAGAGATGAACTAAATCCTTTTTTGTTTTTGTTGTCTATTTAATAACAATAAATATCAATTCAAATAATAAGTTTATAATTTGAAGAAAAAAAAAGAAAATCTTGAAATTGCACATCCTTGCGGAAGTCTAGTGGTAAGTCAAATTTTCATATCACTTACTAGTATATCATTGCATGAATTTTCGGTTTTTCTCACAAGTTCTCAAGCAATTTGCGTATCAACTGTTTCATTCTATTATACTGTTGAAATGGTCACCGACATAAATAAAAAATCTAGGTTTTATTAAATTTCATTCAGCTGAAGGCACTTATTTTTTAGAATTTCAGCAAATGCAATATTCGAACAAAAATCCTCCAAATCAGAGACCCTTGTTAGGGATATCTGTACTGTTTTATTCTGAATGAAATCTCCAACTTCATTACATATATCCACTTGTGAGACTGCTGATCCAGTTAACAGGAAGGAAGAGCTGTAGTGGTAATCCATAAGTCTGTTGAATGAAAAGAGAAAATAGAACAAATTAAAAACTATTAAGGTCGTAAGGTCGTAAACAATAAGAAAGGACTGCAATGTGCCAGATATGTATATATGCATGACTCAAACAGAGTGAATATTGCTTGATATAAAGCTCTTTTATGCACATTCATTAAAATTAAGTTATTTTGTAAGCAAGATAATGGAAATGATGAATCCTTATAAAAATTAAATAAAATTCCCATATTTCACTAAAAATTCTTCTTTTTCAGTTCAGAGGGAAAGGAAATTACAATAGTTTCAAATAACTTGCTTCCTCTTCAAGTTGTGTACTATTGGTATAGGCCTATTATATATTTTTTTTATATTGATATTTTTTTTTTTTTTTTTTTGGGGGGGGGGGGGGGTATTGTCAAATTCAATTATGCACAGTAAAGGCCTACCTCTCCAAGCTTGAGAATGGAGGTCAGTATATCTGCTCTTTGTTCATTTCTCCGGATTGTGTATCTCAATATTCTTTCACCATCAATTGTAAAGAATCATGTTGTGTAGAAAAAAGGATAAATAAATAAATTTATAAGTACTTGTGTAAATGAAAGTAATTTAGAGGTACACAATATATATTTCGCAGAAATACTTGAACTCCACTAATTCTGACTTTATTTGATCTTCTCAAACATCTAAATGCATCTTATTTAGATCATAGATCAAAGCTCAAAAGAGACCGTTTTCACAGAATGTATTATGAATAAATGTGAAGTGTAATCTTTTCCTTCTTCTCCATGCTTACACACAATGCTGGGCTTTGTTGGTAATGGTTTAAAATGTTTGTATAAAGGACAAGCTATTCAAAAATCAATGGCAACTAGTAAGGGCACCTGTAATATGCTTTTAACTAAAACATTTAGGGACCCCTGGAAGCCCTAATCGCTTTTATAGTTCATTTCCTTGTTTCCTGTTAAATTACAATATTTATGATAATCATAAAATGATTCGAAATACATTATACATGTATAAGCATAGAGATACTAGGAAATGTTCTGTAAACTTACCTGTAATTTAGGAAGACCAAATTTCTGCTTCATCATGTATGGTCAACAGTTTGCGCAATGTTTGAATAACATTTCTTGGGTTCCTTTCCATTTTGATCTGTTAAAAAAAAAAAAATTAAAACAGATTTGTCACTTTTTTTGGTCTTTCTTGTTAGTCATAGCTACATTGATAATACTTGTTTTTATCAGGCAAATAAATTCCAATCCATTATTATTCATAGGTCAAAATTCAATAATCATCAGCTATCTTATGTTTATTAAGGCGCATTCAAGCTACATAAGTTTCTTGGAAAGAAAGAGAAACAGCCTCAGCAACAAAACTTTCTAGTGATGTGTGACTGAAATTTTGAACAGGGATCCCTGAACTGGCTTTAAACACCAGACTGAATTTTAGCCCAAAATACATTTGACTCTTCCCCCCCCCCCAAAAAAAAAAAAAATAAATAAATAAAAAAATCATAGTCTATCAGACTCTAGTTAACTTACAGTCAGTTTAAGTCCCAAATGGCATGGAATGAACCAAATATAGTAGATACAAGTCTTTTAAGAACGAAAAAAGTCAGGCATGAAAGTGAAGTTGAACAGAGTTCTTATCAAACATGGTTAGAGATCTACTTGGTACTTTGACTTTGTCCCCCAAGCACAGCTTTAGCCCTAGCCAAGTCTATATCTACTCAAGATACACTATCCTTCATTCAGACTTCGATTTATGGAATAAAATTTCAACAAATATTCAGAGTTCAAAACAGTAAACCTCGTGTAACATTAATGAATTTATATCAGCACTAATTTTGGTCTACATATCTTATCAAAATCATCGACATCGTAGAATCCCACCACACAGTCACAGTTTCCAAATCTAACGTTAACCGTAGTCTCGCAGACTACGTTAAATCCACTCGTGTGTCTGAACCACTCAGCCCCACTTGAAACTATGCAGCTGCAACCTGCTGTAATATATCCAGCCAATATATCAGATCAAAATAGTGAAACTCAAAATATTACTTACCAGCAAGTTGTCTGTGAAAGTCCCTCTTGTTTGGTGACCAGCTAAACCAATGATTCAGGGAATGTGGAATTTTAAGCATCAAATTTTGTGTTCATTCTATTTTTCTGTTGAGACTGATTGATCCTTCTGTACTGCTGCCCTCTCTCTGTGGAGAGAGGAAATCTGCATTTGTTTACTGTGGCTGGCAGTAGTACAGCAGTAGAGGTCTGCCCTTATGTGTTTTCACCATTACCATATTGGTTTGGGAGGACAAGGTTATATTATAACCTTGTTCATTGGATAAGTGGTTAAATCCAAGTCCAAGTTGGACTAAGGAATACGCTTGTGTGCAGCATACAGATGAACAACATGAGGAAAAGCTTATGCAGTATAGTCTATCATCATTCAAAGAGTTTACCAACGTTAGATCTGTTTAGATCTTCTTAGATCCAACTTGTTTGCATGTATTGAATTTTTGATGCTGTCGAAATAGCCACCGCGCCGGTGGCTGGAACTGACCCGTGACTGCCCGTGTAGCTGTCATGAGCCGCAGCGTGTGAAGACAGCGATCTCCGTGTCAAATTACATGTCGACGATAAATTTAGAACTGTAATTTCGAGAGAAAATTGTTTCAATCCTTTTTCAATACAACTCTTGTGAATCCTTTTGTAATGTAGATAAATTATCATAGATCACCTAGAATTGTACAAGTTATTTTTATTAATAAACTAAATGTACGATATTTAATGATAATTTGAGCTCTACTCACCTTGTCCTTTTGAACTAAAATCTCTCATTTGGTGCGGATGACATCATTGCATATAATCTGCATAATTAATAGGTCTTGAATTGACGAAGTTGAGGTCAAGTAAATTTCGATCGACACTATCTAATTATGTACATATTCATGACCTAGCATCCAATCAAAGTTTCACAATAAACTGACACGCACAAGAAATATGAATAATGCAACGTATCGGGTGCTTATCGGGCTCTTCAAATGATCCGAAAGAGGCGGGGCCTAATTCCATTCGCGTAATGATTTCCGCGCGTGCTGCTTTCCGTCTAGTAAATCTATAATACGTCTATGGTTTAAACCCAGTCTGAACCTGCCTTTTAAACTGGAGTTTAAGATAATCCCATTCTGAAGTCCGATTTAACTTAAAGGGTACCAATCACCAAAAATAATTTTGCTCTGTATGTTAGAGGTTTCATGCCGTTATACTATATTCAAAATATGGGCTTCAAATAATAATTTTATAGAGATATTGCAATTTCAACTACACTCTCTATAAGCGTAAAAGCGACTCGTGAGTAGACTACTCAACGCACCCGTACACGCTCGCCAAGATAAAGGCTCGCGCGGAACCAAACTCAGAGTTTGGTTCCATGCGAGCATTTTCATGTTATCCTTTATTTCCTTCATACTCATTAACTGTTGACCTAAAGAATCCCAGACAAAGTTCTTTGAGGTTGATTTTATACTTTCTAGCTGTACACAAATTATTTTTTCAGGTGAATTGTACACTTTAAATTCCAGTGCAGTCTAGACTCTAAGCATGTTAAGTGTGGTTTAACCGTGTACATAATCTGTGGACTGCAGCTGAGGGTGCAAGTCCGGTTTAACTTCGACCGGAGTTCAGAATACGGGCCTTGTAAGTGAATTTCATGTACTTTGTATGACATTTTAATTGATACAATACGTCACTGAAATAGTACTGATAAAATGATGAGAATGGGAAATACTTTAGTCACTAGAGATAGTCAAAACAACTTTACACTAATGAACAAGAAAAACCAAAAACGCCAAAAAAAAAAAAAAAATGATGAAAATAACCCTAAATATACAGTGTGTCCCAGAAAAAAACGAAACCCTAAACATGCTAAAACAGAGGGTTATTGTGACCACACTATGTGCTCTATGACAATAATTATCTATTTTCCATAAACTAGAAGTATTATGCTCTTTAATGATACCCTGATGGCATCCATCCGTCCATGCTTTACCGAACAGCATTTTGAAAACGACATGTGAAAACTCAGTTGTGCCAGATTTGGGTAAAACAGTGAAAACGTTATAGTCTAGCAGATTGATGCAGAAAACTGATGGAATTGTGCACTTTTTCATAAAAGCATAAAATTTGGCATGTTTTTTTATGCCGAATAATTCTGGATATGGGGCCATCAAAAATTTGGGCCCTGGGACCAGTTGTGCCCATTAAAAAAAAGTTGGCCCTCTCAGAGTCCTTCCCCTTCAAAGTCTTGCACCCTCCTCATTAACATACCCTTTCTTACCTGCAAGAACTCTTGAGAGCGAACGTACAGGCCCGTACAGGTACCGTGTAACCGACGTGTAACCCACGCGCAACATGTCACGGCTCCGTACGGAGCCTTAATTGAGACCTCCGCAGGGAGCCCGTGCGATGGTCGCAAGAAGCACGTGCAAGAAGTACGGTGGCTGTCACGTATGTTCATCTGAACACGTCGTAGCCACACACAGAGATTGTTGGACACGTCCAACAGTCTCTTTGCGTGTCCTGCGTGCTCCTACGTGCTTGGAAAAAACGTGCGACGCAAGTAGGGTTTAAAAAAAAATTTGTTCAGCTTTTTTACTTGGGGTGCCTGTAAGAGGGGAAGGATGGGGAGTACGCCTGGGGAGGATTTCACTAACATTCACGAGCGATTAATCGCAAGACCCATCGTTCACACCCTTCTCGTCGCAGCTGCGTGGAGTTGTATCCAAGGATTTCACAAAACCCGTCGCAGCAGCGATGCATTTTTATTCGAAAAATACTTCTTGAACGAGGATGGGGTCAATTTTAGCCATCATTTTAGCCCGCGGGATTTGTGTGCGATCAATTGTGATTTTCAAATGATTTTTGATCTTAACTTCACAAAAATGGATGTTAACGACTGTCACAATATCAGTAAGGTAAGACAATCTAGAATTACACATTCTGTTGAAGATTTTGATAAGTATTTATTATCTACGCAGGAGTTTACAGTGTTATTGTCATTACTATACTCATCGCGGTGTCGCGGTGCTAGCGATGCAAACTAGAGAACCGCATTGGCTATCTACGGAACGTTAGATGTCGCAATGTTACAGTGTACGTGTTTGTGTGGAATCGAAGTGGAGAAGAATTGAATTGAATTAGTTTATTTACAGAATATCATTGGTTTAAATCTTTAACACTTTTAAAAATACAAAATACATAGAGATTCTAATCATAAAATAGATCTAACTTGGTCTAACTCTAAGACAAGTTAATAATTAGTAACATGGGAGTAACGTTAAGAATAGGACTCTAGTCTTAGTAAGACTAAGACTAATTTATGTAACTAACTTTAACGTTAGATCAAACTTCAAAGTTACGGTAACAAAAGTTATTCATAGAGTAATAGACTAATGTCCAGAACAAAATACGAACTCAACCACAATGTTCTCCTCGTATGAAATAATAAGTAAAAAAGAAATTCCTTTTGGCCAAGATCTATCTAAAAAAACACACCTGGAAATAGGGTCTTTTTAGACTAGTAGGCTAGATCTAGACCTAGGCCTAGACAATCTGAGTTGGGTCTAACGTTAGATCTATTCTAGATGTAGATTAGAATCTAACGTTAGAACTGTTGCATCTAGATTTTGGGATCATGGACAAATATAGAACCAGCTGTGTTAACTAGAATAACATTGTTGGATCTAAATTTGGGTCCAACAGGGTCTAGATTCTAGATTCTTCTTCAGTATAGATCTAGGCCAAATATAAGTACAGGCTACCGTCTGGTGTATTCTCGTACTTTCCTAGACTTTATATCCTTTCTTACTTCGATTTAGTCTGGCTCCCAACTGGGCGAATTGTGATCGTTCATTCTGTTTAAGTCCAACTGATTTTTCAGACCGATGAAAGAAAAATCTCCTTAACCCCCCCCCCCCCCCCACCCCCCCAAAAAAAATAAAATAGAAAATAAATAAATAAAAACGAATTCACACCACATTGATTTACTAGCTAATAGATCTACTCCATATTTTGTTTTTTACTTTCAGAAGTCAGACTAGCATGAGAGCTCTCTGTCACCTTGCAAATTCCAAAGGTCTCATCTTTACTTGTAAGGATGGAAGAAGATGAAGATGTTGCCTCAGTCAGAGGAAGAAGTGACAGGAGTTAGGAGAAAATGCTGAAGAGAGTGCAGGACTTGAACGATATTGTGAAGAAATTCTGATACAACTGGAATAAAACAGGTAGGCCTATGTTTGTATTTTAATTTACATTGTCATTTGCACATGGACTCCTAAGTTTCAGATAGTCTGAAACTAAGAACATCTAAGTGTGACCCAATTGATACAGTAAATTGACACCAAGAATTATATCAAAGCTTTTTGTTGTTGTTGCTTGATATCGAAATCATATTTGAATATCAGCCCCCCCCCCCCGTCCCACAAGCTTTTCTAGACTACATGTATGTATAATATGCTTTGCCAAACAGGTGAAGATGATCATCATCGACAACAAAATTCCGCCAAAAATCACCCTGCCCGCTAAAGCAAGTAATTTATTCATGAGTTAATTAGAATACAAAAATCGGTGAAATGGATAGAGGGACAGAAGAAAGAATTCCAGTGTTTTTGAACAAGGTACCACATATGCCTTTTTATTGAGGGCGGGGGGGGGGGGGCACATCCCCAAAATGGTTTAAATTTATTTGTTCCCCCACCACAAAAATAAAAAAGATGAATGCAATGATAATTAACGAATAATAGGCCGTACATTAAAAAAGAATAAATAATAAATAATTACCCCCCCCCAAAAAAAAAAAAAAAAAAAAAAGATGTTTCAAAAATAATTACAAGCATTTTATCTAAAATTTAAAAGATAATTAAAAGCAGGAAGTTGTTTAAAAGTATGGCCTTAAAAGAGAGAGAGAGGGGGGGGGGGGGGGAGAAAACGTTCTATATTAACCAGAATTCAAGCCAGAAATGATTGAGATAAGTTTAAAACAGACCCTCACAACAAAAACAAATAAATAAAGCGAATTTAACTTGCAAAGGATTTCGCGCCACACGCTCCGTTAGGACAGGAAGTTACTTTTTGAACTCATCGCAGCTCTGCGAAGGGTCTACGATCACCCTTTGAGCATCCGCCGCGTTGCGATGGGTTTGCGACGGGTAAACCCTTCGCAGGAGCTTTGTGAAATCGAAAAGCAACCCATCGTCCACGGGCGATGGGTTCAGGCTCTTACGATGGGTTCAAGCCCTTGCGAAGGGTTAACGATGCATCGCAAGCGTTAGTGAAATCCTCCCCTGGTCTGTCAGGGTTATGATGAGTAAGTCTCTGGTATCATCTTACAACACAAATTATAAGAACATGAATGCGGGAAGATCATGTTACATGTCAATGGGTTCTTGTACTGAATAGGTCTAGACTGCATGTTTCATGGATTGTAATCATTAACAGTAGAACATTCTTCAATACCATGATTGTGAGTCAATATACACTGTCCTTTTAGAATCATCCACTGATTATACGGTACCTGACCTACCGTAAAGTTGGAGGTCACACACCAACAATTCAAAATCCAGCATTTCAATGTTGAAAAAAGAACCGCACCAGAAACTGGAATATTTTTTTCGAAGTCCCTCTCCCACGCAGACATAAGCTCATTGTACTTTTAACCGACACTGTTTCTTGTCAGTTCAAACAGCAGATTGGTGCCGAAAATTGATGGAATTGTGCACTTTTTCATAAAAGCTTAAAATTTGGCATGTAGGTAGAGTTTTTTTTATGCCGAATAATTCTGGATATGGGGCCACCAAAAATTCGGGCCCTGGGACCAGTTGTTCCCATTAAAAAAAGGCCCTCTCAGGGTCCTTCCCCTTCAAAGTTGATGTAATCAGATCTAGATTTATATAATGAATTGTTATTTGTATGAAGGGTTTTCAGGCGACCAGAAAAATTAGCATATCTCATGGTTTGCGCAGAAGTACCCGGATGACCGTGCAATATTATACATGCAGTGCATGTTCTGGAGTTGAATATACCGCAATACGTGCATCCAAAGCTTTAGAATTTCTAAAGTGCATTATATGTCACCAAGGCCGTAGGCCGAGGTGTGATATAATGCACGAGAGAAATTCTGTATCTGTCGATGCATATATTAAAATGACCACTGGTCTGTTTCAAGATTTGGTTATTTGCATTAAGTTTATGCTGTGTCTTGAAGCTTATTGTATAGGGAGAAAGTTATATATGTTGCAAATTTTAGCCTAAAAATAGACATAAGCATGTTACCATTGTGTATTTGGTTTAGACACAATGAAACCAAGGTAAAGGTATATCTTATAACGCTGAATAATTTAAATAGTGGGGAATTTCATTTCCAAGATTGCCATCAAATTGAAAAATACTGCATAAGTGTTGAAATGTATTTTGCATCTGACAATTTTGCATTGAGGCATAAAGCAACAAAATGCAAAATGGTTGATATGTAAAGAATTATGTATTCATGCCCTCTTTCTTTAAAGGGACATCTAGTCGTAATGGCAAGTTGCTCTGAAGGAAAGCAGAAAAATCAGAGCAGCAGACTGTTAAAAGTTTGAAGGAAAACGGACAAGCAATATGAAAGGTGTAATCCCTATACACATTAGAATTTCAAATTGGCCGCAGTGGTAATGTCACTGTAATGTAGCGGCGGACAACTCTCCCATTATTTTGTTCCAACACACAGAATGAATAATTTTTTCAAAAAGTATTACTAAAATAATGTATTTCAGTATTGCCACGAGGGAAAAGGGGCTTATGAGAAAAAGGAAAATTAATGACGGTGTACTACAAAATCTAGCATTGACCGGGAATACCTCACAATCGACTGACCCGACTACAAATTTGAGATTCACATAGATTTAGTGATCTCATTTCCCAAACATTCATAACTTTCTTATTTTTGGTCTGATTTCTTTCAAACTTTCATCATTATGTTTATCTTTTTTTTCTGATTTTATACAAATCAACATATTATTACAAAGTATGGATTGCCGTTTAATAGGTGTTGCCAATGTTTAAGAATACAGCTATTTATTGACATCTTTATAAATCTTACGATGTCTATCATAGGTTGTTTCTTAAGGACATATCAGTTTTGTATTTTTTCAATATGGCCACTGAGATGAAAAAGGAGAAAGTGCAGTTTCATCACTTAGCTGTTTTGCATCTGATTATAGTTTATTTTGGCATAATAACATAATAACAGAAAAAGAGTTGTTTTTTACTCTATCGGGATATTTATATAATATTGAATGGCCTTGAGTGGGATACAAGGATATATCGCACGAGCTATGAGCATATTTCACGAGTCGGCACGACGAGTGAAATATTTTCAAAGCGAGTACGATATATCCTTGTGTCCCACGAAAGAAAAGCCATTCAATATTATTATTATTAATTGTATGATACCTAGTTCCTCCATTTTCACCATTACATGTCCTTATGTTTTTGTATGGACTTCGACATAAAACACAGGGAGAAAATCATTTTTGTCCTTACCCAAGCATCTTGCAAGAGCCGCGCGCATACACCCATTGTCTTAACCTTTGCGTATTTAAGCGCGTATTCACTTTTTTACGCGTCACGCGCACCCCATACCATGAGATATGGAGATATATTGCACGGTCATCCGGGTACTCATGCGCAAACCATGAGATACGCCAATTTTTCTGGTCGCCTGAAAACCCTTCATACAAATAATAATAATGTATATTGTTCATGAATAACTCTTTAATAAGAAGACAAACATGTTATAAATGTTAGACTGATATTTTCTGTTTATAGAAATTTCCAGCATATCAGTACTAAATTCCACACTTTTATACCAAGTTATAAGCTTCTAGATATAACATAAACTTTAAAATGCCAATAGTCACATCTTAAATCACAAAGGAGGCCATTTTGAATGTGACGGCGACCTTGATTCAATTCAATTCGTTTTCAATTCAATTCGTTTATTTATTTAACCATCAAAACATACACAAGCAAAATAGGTTTACATCGATTATTATTTTTATAAAATACAATGATGGTTTGGTGACTCCGGAGAAAGCATAGCTTATAAAAAGGGGCCACCAAATTAAAATGCATAAAAATACCAACAATAATTATACAACAACAACAAAAAAAAACAAAAAAAAAAAATCACCATAAGAATAGTACACTCATGATGAAATGGAGTACCCAACGATTCTACCTATAATAACCATCTTGCCTTGAGTTATTCTTTCGTCAGACTTGCGGCCATCTTACGATTTTTGTTGTCGCAAGATGGTCAACTCACGGCACTCTCAAGTCATTCGTGAGAAGATCTATGAACAACTTAAGGCGTTCTTATGATCATCGTAAGAATTTAAGGCTTCTAAAATTGTCTGTCGACCCTACAAAATCTTGCGTGGTTCTTACGATGTTCTTACGACGTTCGTACGGCCGCCTTACGAAAAGGGGATTTCGTACGACGTTGAAAAGAATCTTGGACAAGACCATCGACCAGGCTGCGAACTTACGAACGGTCTACGAACGGTCTACGAACGCTGGTTTCGTACGGCCTTCTTGAGAAGATCTTACGAAATGGTCTAAAAATCGTTCGTACGGCGTTCTTAGCAGTTCTTAATGGCATTTGTGACCGAGGCTTTACATGCAAGTAGGCATTTTAACATTTTTGGCAGCTATTTTGAATTTGGCCAATCTCTGTGAGGGAATTAATCATCTTTTATTGTCTCGAATGATAGTTTCATAGTAAGGAAAGTTCACCAGGAAAGTGAGATGTAGCCTTCCGTTTATTCTATAGCTGCTTGCTTTCATTTTTTTCTGCTGTTGATGCTCTGTTCACAAATATAATAACTTCAATTATTTCCAAGAAGGCATACAGAGTACATCTACTCACAATTTAATAGTCGTCACGCATAAGACAAGGGTTAGTATGACTTAGTACGAATTACATTATTAGGTTGATGATACAAAAAAGGATTGTTAATTTTTAAAGAGGAATTATGTTGATTGTTGATTTACCTCATGACTGTTTTAAACTATTGAAGTTCACGCAAAAAAGAGAGACATGTACCTTAGGCCCAAAAATTGTTTTTACTTTTTGTTTGTTTTTGTATATTGCTTGTGGCTCATAAAATAATGTCATTCCTCACTTTATAAGATTGAAGGTGGAATGAACACGAATACAGGAATTATGTACTAAAGATGAAATATGGAATCAGGTTGTTAACTCCAGTTGTAAACTTGTTTATAGGAGTTAATCAAAAGGCAAAAAAAAAATAAAAATAAAAAAGGAAATAAAAAACGAAGAAGAAATCTCTTCTTTTGCATTTTTCTTTCCCTTTGCTCTATTAACTGTACATGGTCAGAGTATAACAACCATTTTGTGCTTTTTTTTCTGGCTTTTGGTCAAATTGGCCTGGTTTGTCTGGTTATCCGTTCTGTCATAAGTAAAGGAATTGAGACGAAGCTTTTATCATGAGATAGATACAAAATCCTTTCAATTTCCAGTCACTCTGTGATAAATGTTAATTTTTGGATGTTGTTGTTACTGCAGGCGTACACTTATTTTTAACACTCGGTTAACAGGAAATCTGTCTGGTTATCCGTTCTGTCATAAGTAAAGGAATTGAGACGAAGCTTTTATCATGATATAGATACAAAATCCTTTCAATTTCCAGTCACTCTGTGATAAATGTTAATTTTTGGATGTTGTTGTTACTGCAGGCGTACACTTATTTTTAACACTCGGTTAACAGGAAATCCCTGCATGCTCAAAGGAATGCTATAACTCATGGGATTACAAATAAATTAACAATAATTTCATTTCAAAAGAAGGCATACTGTGTACATCTACTTATAAAGTTATAGTCACCACACACTAAGATATGTGTGCGAACATGAACTACTGGAAATATTATGGTGGTTATATAATTAAGAATGGATTGTTATATAAATTTACCGTTGTGCTCCAATGTTGGTTGCTTTTCCTATGACTTATAAAGTAACTTGAATTATGTCAATGAAGGCTGACGATGAAGGATTACGGCTCATATTGTAATGTTTTTCAATACTTTATAAGATTAATGCTAAAATGAACACGGATACAGAATTTATGTACTGGTGATCAAATTGGAAGTCAGGTTGTTAACTCTACCAGTTAACAGTTGTTAACTTGTTTACAATGGTTTGGCGAAAGGGTTTTTTGTTTTGTTTTGTTTTTTTAGGGGAGGGGGAACTGAAATTCCCTCCTTGACAATTTTTCCTTTTAAACGGAATACGGTCAGAATGGAACATCAATTTTGTGCTTTCACTTTATTTCTAATTTTGGTGTAATTGGTCAGGTTGGACTGGGTATCCGTTTGACTTCTGAAAACAAGGGAATTTGAGATGAAACTTTTTCTTGATATATAATCCATTCTCTTCACAGTCAGTATGTAAGAAATTTTAATTTTTGAATGCTTTAGTTACTGCATACGTGGAAATCACGATGGTATGTTGTTTTCACATTTCACATTTTACATTTTATAAGATTAATGCTGGTGTGAATACAAATATATAATGATAATGAAATAAGGATTTAGGTTGTTAACTCTATCAGTTAACAGTTGTTAACAGTTGTTAACCCGTTAAGTCTACCAGTTAGCAGTTGTTGACCTGTTTGCAATAGTTTGGTAAGAGGTTTAAAAAAAAAAAAAAAAAAAAGAAAGAAAGAAAACATGAAATTTTTTCCTCACTCTTCCCCCCCCCCCCGACTTTAGACTGAATGGAACAACCATTTCGTGCTTTTATACTATTTCTTTCTGACTTTTGGTGTAATTGGCCAGGTTTGTCTGGTTATCCGTTATCTCTCAAAGAAGGGAATTGAGATTTTTCATGAGATTTAAATCCTTTCTCTTCCCTCTGTTGGTCGAGGTTGGAGGTGCCTCGGCGCCTGTGTGCAGTGGTGGCAGCATCCGGGAATTGAGATTGATTACAGAGTGATTAATCTCAGTTTTTGGATGTTGTTGTGGCTGTGTGCGGGCGTCGATGTGTTTTCACCCTCGATTAACAGAGGGAACTCTACATGTTTAAGGAATACTATAACTTATGTGCATCTCCTCTGTTTGTATGACCAAGGAGCTTTGAAGAGCTGGAGTCACAAGTAATTCATTCCCTTTGAACTATGTTCGATGCCGCCAGGAAAAAATATGTCAGGCATGTGCTTAACTGGATCTTCCTTGCAGATAAGAAGACAAAAGATTCTTGCCTGGCTGCAACCTTACGGGCCATTTTCAAAGGGAAATATGCTTTTGTAATGATAATTACTTTTCGTTTTCACTAGTGTAATATGAGCAGTTCACAGGGTCTACCTTTACTGGAGGCAAGCAAAAAGAAATGGTGCAAAATTTCCTGAATTATGAATCAAAATTACTCGACTTTGACATGTATTGACACTATTCTGACATATAACATCATAAATAACTGTACTTGAACAATTGCATTTTTGATTTTCGTTTGTCGGAAGTAATCGGAAGAGTGTTAAATTGCGAATTATTAGGATTGTCAAATTTGTCTCTTTTACAAAAATTGCAACTGCTATCATACAATATAGCCAAATTTCTGGACACAACTGCGCTTTTGTATTCATATTTTATCATCTGCTCAATTTTCACTTTGTTTATTGAAATAAAAAGTGCAAAATTCCCTATATTTAATTTGTGACAAAAATCACTACTCAGCTTTCCCATGAAGTTGGCGGCATCGAACATCAGACATCAAAGGCAACAGCCCATCTGTAGATTCTTTTGTGCATCCTTAGAAAGGGGCAGCTGCTTGAATTAATTTGTTGCCAGTTGTGACTCCAGCTCTTCAAAGCTCCTTGGTATGACCATGGTATGACGGCATTGTTATGATAGGGTTGTATCCAGGGTGAAATACTTTTAAACAAATACAGTGTCTTATGTAACCTGACTTAGTTCGTCCATCCACTCAACAGCTGTCTTTGTCGCTTGCCGCTCGTCCCATGCGAGTCTTTGTGCCCGGTTGGGCGTGGTGCGAGCTGCGCGTGCATAAAGTGGGCTATTTCAGGGCCGAGCATACATTATGCCTTGCCTGACCTGGTAACGGCAAGCGTGGGCATGGCACGTTGCATTCCGCCTGCTCGGATGCAGTAGCTTGTGGCAGGTGAGCGGCGCGGTTCACAGGGGAAACGCTGTTTGAAAATGCAAAAATTTGTTTGCGGTATGACATATACGAGCTGATCAACCTGTTGTAGGACTATTGTTGTAAACAATTTGCTTGGATATTAAACATTTTGCGTAAGTCCTAAAAAAACTGTGTTTAATCGCTGGTGTTGGGAGGATGGACGCACATAACTGAATTTGATTACAACCGGTTACTCCTTGGTTACCCATTAGAAAAATTCTCCATGTAGTTATGTAACAGTTCTTTGTATTCATATTTTGCAAGTCAGGCTTAATACGAGTCTCTGCTTGTATACAGGGGAAAAGGGACGAAGATGTTTATAAACGTAACTTTGATGCATGAAATGGTATTCTCTTCTTTTTTCCCTTGTTGTTTTTATTTTGTTATTTTTTCTAAGGTTACATTTAAATATCGAACAAGTGTTCTCAAAATAACATTTGTATTGTAGCGGGTTGCTGTTAAGTGCCTAATTTAAGTAGCGGGTTGCTGTCAATTAGCAAATCGCTAAGATGCTCTTCCGCCGATTATCAATTGTCCATATCTCTCCTCGTCTTTCATGTTTGTATGTGATTGTTCTTGTGTTTTCGTCTCTAATGACATGTGTTGTCATGTCCTTTAGTTTTTCTGCACATCTCCTTACACCTTCTCTCTTCTTAGTTCTCTATTGTATGTTACATTTTCCATCCTCAACCTTAACTCCACCGGAGATTTCTATAATTCCGTCATGATGACTGCTAATGAAAATGTTCCTTTTCACACCCTAGATAATGATGAATTGTATGACACCTTTCAGTCTGTTCTGAATACAAACTTTACTAACAACTCGAGTAGCGCTTTTCATGAATCCGTTGTACAATCTATGAATTCCCAAAGTCAAAATCTTGATACTGTTTCTGACCCAAATGATAATACATATCAGCATACACCATCATTCTATTATACGGAAAGACAGCTTGCATCTGAACACCCCAGTAATGATTTTCTAATGCTACACTGCAACATTCGCAGCGCCAACAAAAAATTCGATTCATTTCGTTCCCTTCTAATGAATTCTAAACTCAATTGCTCTATAATAGGATTATCAGAAACCTGGTTTTAGTACCCAATTATC
Source organism: Heliocidaris tuberculata (assembly GCA_025618425.1). NCBI lineage: Eukaryota > Metazoa > Echinodermata > Echinoidea > Camarodonta > Echinometridae > Heliocidaris > Heliocidaris tuberculata. The sequence goes on from CM046843.1 coordinate 30,555,403, forward strand.
TTTTTATTCATTACCTGGATATGATCTGATTACAAACAACAGAATAGGAAAAGGAGGGGGAGGTGTCAGCTTGTTTATATCGCAACATTATGAGTACAAGTTGAGGCCTGAATTGAATCACATGAATGACTTTATAGAAACTCTTTTTGTAGAAATTATTATTCCAGGTGATAAAAACATTCTAGTTGGAATCATCTACAGGCCACCCAATTCTCTTCATAATGAATTTCTAACTTGTATTCATGATTTATTAGCGCACCCCCACATGGTAAATAAAAAATGTTTTTTACTCGGTGACTACAATGTTAATCTCTTAAAGTATGATACGGAAATATTTGTACAAACTTTTATGGATGTACTACTAACTGCTGGTATTCTTCCATTGATTACTAAGCCAACTAGAATCTTCGGCAATTCGGCTACTCTCATTGATAACGTATTTACAAATGCACGTTGTACCATTTCTTCCGGTATAATTCTTTCAGACCATTTTCCTATTTTCTCGCATTTTGAAATTAAAAACATCTCTGCATTGAATACAGAAACTATTAATAGCCAACGTGATTTTTCTCAAAATAATATGAATCTTTTCAAAGAAGAGCTTGGAAAGGTTGATTGGTCTGTAATTTACAGTATACACAATGCTAGTGAAGCCTTCGATTCTTTTATGAATATTGTTTCTTCTAAAATGAATAGCTGTTTCCCGGTAATACAAAAGAAGCGTTCTAACTATAAAAAGATTCCAAGATGCCCTTGGATCACTCCAGGCATTTTACGCTCAATTAACAGGAAGAATAATCTTTATCTAAAAACAATCTCAAAACCATGTGATAAGAACAAAAAGAAGTATACTGATTACAAGAACCTACTTACAGGTGTACTTAGAAGATGAAAAAAAATGTACTTTTGTAACCAGTTTGACCTATACAAAACAGACGTACAAAATACTTGGAAAATTATTAAGAATGTTTTACAAGGCAACCAAAAAAAGTGTTCGGTTTCAAAAATAAGTTTAGATGGGGAAATTATTGAAAACCCTCAAAGATTGTCAAATGCATTTAACGACTTTTTTGCCGGTATTGGCCCAAATCTTGCCAGTATCATTCCTGACTCTTCTAATCATTTCACAGATTTTCTTAAGGATCCTAACCCTAACTCAATATACTTTTCACCTACAGACGAGACGGAGGTTGCAGGTATAATTCATGAGTTAAAGAATAAACATAGTTCAGGGCATGATACCATTAGTAATGTTTTAATTAAAAAAACTTTAAACGAAATTGTTAAACCCCTGACTTATGTTTGCAAATAGCTCGAGTTATTCCTGTTTTTAAAAAAGGAGACAATATGATGTTAGGAAATTACCGACCAATATCGTTGTTAACATGTCTATCTAAAGTTTTGGAGAAAATTATTTTTGTACGTACAACTAAGTTTTTAAATGCGCACGAATTATTATACCAGATGCAGTTTGGGTTTCGTGAAAAACATTGTACTACACATGCATTGTTGACAATGCTTAATAAGATTACTAGTGGGATTGACAGGTATGAACACACTGTTGGGGTGTTCCTGGACTTCTCCAAGGCTTTCGACACAATTAATCATGATATACTACTTTATAAACTCAGTTACTATGGAATCAGAGGAATAGCCTTGGAGTGGTTCAGGAACTACCTCCTCAATAGGCAACAGTATGTTTCTATTGCTAACGTCGACTCTAACTTAAAAAATGTAACCTGTGGTGTCCCACAAGGTTCTATTTTGGGCCCGCTTCTTTTTCTTGTCTATATAAATGATTTTTATAAATCCTCAGATGTTTTATCATTTATTCTTTTTGCGGATGACTCTAATATTTTCTTTTCCCACAAAGACCCACATGTTTTGATTGCCACAATCAACCAAGAATTAGAACGAGTTTCTGAATGGATCAAAGCCAACAAATTATCACTCAATCTGCAAAAGACCTACTACATGGTCTTTAGTAATATCATAAATGAGCTTCCAGGTAACGTAGTTTTTGATCATACAAATATACAAAGAGTTCTAAACACTAATTTTTTGGGAATCACTATTGACGATAAGCTATCGTGGAAAGATCACATAGATAACATCTGTAAAATCGTTTCTAGAAATATTGGTATAATAAACAAGGTCAAATTTTACTTCCCAACTCGTATACTTTTAAATTTGTATTCCACACTGATCCTTCCACATTTAAACTATGGTATAGTAGCATGGGGCAGTTGTGCTGACTATCAGTTAAATAGAGTTTTACTTTTACAGAAAAAAGCTCTGCGTGTTATATGTCATTCGGATTACCGAGCGCACACCGATGCACTCTTTCATAAACATAACATACTAAAGATAAGCGATTTATATAGCTATAATCTTGGAATATTTATGTATAATTTAGATAGAAACGAACTTCCCAATGCATTTTATTCAATATTTTCAAAGAATCTCAATATTCATCAGTACCCTACTAGGTCTGCCGGGCTTTTTTCATCTACCAAGAACGAGAACCCTGATTTCAAATAAAACGTTTATATTTACTGGGTCAAAACTCTGGAACTCTCTCCCAGATCCAATCAGAAATAAAGCCACACATTTTAGTTTCAATAGAGGGTTTAAAAAACTTTTACTTCAAAAGTACAGTTCATCTCGGAGTTAAAGTCACTCTCTTCTTTTTTTCTAGTGCAGTTCTGCCTTTGTTCTGTCTTGTTTTTCTTGATTTTTGCCTGTCTTTTTTTTCTTCTTTCCCCTTTTTTCCCCTTTTCTTTCTTTCTTTTTCTTGTTTTGTCCTGTGTTGTCCTGTCCTGGTTTTGTCCTGTTCTGTCTTGTCAGTTTCTTGTTTTTCTTGACTTTTGTTTGTCTTTTTTCTTCTTTCTTTCCTTTCTTTCCTTCTTTGTCGTGTTTTGTCTTGTGTTGTCCTATCCTGGTTTTACCCTATCGTGTCTTGTTCTGTTCTGTCTTGTACTATCTTGTCAGTTTCTTGTCCTCTGAGTTCTGTCTTGTCATTTGTTCTTTAATGTACAGCACCTTGCTATGAACATTTTCATCATTACTGATACAGGATTTATGACTATTTAATTAATTATGTTGTTATGAGAGATATGCAAATATATATATATATATATTTCAAATATGTATTTTACTTTCAATCTTCCATGTTATAAAAAATAATTATGTTAATGTTATATTTATTCTTGGGAACCTACACAAACAAGCTATGCTTTCCAGTAGGTTCCTTTTTCATTTCATGATTTTGTACTTTGTAAATCATATTGTTTTGTATTTGGAAAAAAAATGAAATGAAATAAAAAATCTTGCATCAATCAATCAATCGAATGGGCCATCGATGGGCCTATGTGGCCTGCTAAAGTGGGCTTTTTAGCTTGATTTTAAAACTGTTGTCTTTACCATTAGAAATTAGAAATAAAGATTTAAAAGAATTATGTTGCAGATAGATTATTTGGGCCTTTTGGGGCCTTTTTTGGTCATAATGGGCTCCAGAGCCACATATCTCATTGATTTCAAAGACTTAATGTCAACTGATCATAATTAGAAGCATTTTACTTATATTCAACAAATCAGTGACTTTATAATATTTTAATACATAGGATGGCCCTTTATTTGAAAAATGGGCACCTAAAGCATTTGTCTGATTTTAGAGGCCAGAAAATATTACATGATATTTCATATATATCAAACTGGATTTGATTACATCAACTTTGGTGGGAAAAGGCCCTGAGAGGGTCATTTCTTTTAAAAAATGGGCACAACGGGCGAATTTTAGGTGGCACACATCCAGAATTATTCGGCATCAAAAACTCTACATACATGCTAAATTTCATGCTTAATTTAATGCCCTAATCATAGAATTAAAGGATGGTCAATGTTTTGTCGACGTTGGTGGTAAAGAAAGGGCATGTTTTATAATGAAATGGTACCTGAAATCGAAATGAAAAACAATTTTTTTGTGTGCATTTTTCAGAGCTGCCATTTCTTTTAAGAACAACGCGGACAGAAAGGTGATTATTTTTCATAAAAGTAAAGTAAGTGACAATTTCCATCAAATGGAAATACAAGGTAGAAAGGGCACATAAGGTGGAAAAATATCAAGATTATGGCAATTTCATAACTCAGGAGGGGAACATTTTCATCTTCTGAGGGATATTTATTGATTTTGGAAATTGGGGGGGGGGGGGGGCGTATGCCCCTGACACCACCATGACCACTTGCAATTATTGACCCGTGTTTTATGAATTTATGATTGAATGCATGTCATCACAGGAGGGAATTTCACGTATCATATCTCTTAAAGCTGGTATTTCCCTTACGTCATGTTCGCATGTGATACTAACATTTTCACGGTTTTACCAAAATCTGGCACAACCATGACTACATGTCATTTTCAAAATGATGCTGCTCGGTAAAGCATGTACGGATGGATGCCATCAAGGTATCGTTTAAAAGCATATTACTTCTAGTTTATGAAAAATAGATCATTATTGTCATAGAGCACACAGTGTGGTCACAATAGCTCTTTGTTTTAGGGTTTCGTGTATTTTTTCTGAGCCGCACTGTATATTCAGTGTCTGCTTTATCATAGAATATCTATACGTAATATTATATAACACCTATTGTGTAAAAGTGTAAAAGTAAAAGTCTATAATGATGACTACATCTGCATATGCTTTTAACTAACTGGGTATTTGAAAGAGCATAAAATGTCACATTAACTTTCAAGCGACTAATGAAATGAGCACAAGTGTAACATTATGATATACTCGGGTAATATGTCATGTTGAAAAGGGGGAAACAATAAAGTTGAAGACATTAAATGAAAGAAGACATCATTACTCTAAAATTACTGAACCTTTGCATTATAAATAAACAAAAATATTGCATAGATCCATTAAATAAATAAGTATGTCAATTGCTTAAAAGCAGCAATGACACGACTTCTAATTATACATTGCTTCCTGAATATTTGATGTGATATTATACATTATGATTGTTACATTCATGATGCGTATATAATAACCTCAATATCTTTCTTATGAAATCTTTCCTACAAAACCTGCGATAACGATATTCATCATAACCTGTTATAAGAAATTCCCTGTCTTTTTGCCGAAATGATAGATGCAAAGGAAAGATAAATGCAAGTGTAGCATTTTACTCTATATATGATTAAATGTTACTATCACGTGTATAGCGTTACGTTATCCTAGATTTTAATAAGTGACGAAAAGTTTTTTCTGTAGTCTATAGTAAGTTGTTCCCGAGTCGATGTTCGTTTCGCTTTAGTAGTACACGTGCATGGGATTCCGTTCCACTGAACTCTGTAATAAAGGTTGGGAATAGAAGAATTGTTTATTTAAAACAAAATATGATTGCGTTCATATTCATTTAGTCTCTAAAAAGAGTTGGGAAAAATTTACCCAATTTGGGTACTTTTTTGCTCAATATTGGGTTAAATTTTTACCAAACAAACAGGCATGTTTCCATTTTAACCAGCAATGGTTTCCATTTTTAATAACCTGCTCTTTTTAGAGTGTTTCTGCACGTAAAATATATCAAAATAAAAGCATGAATATAGAGAGTAGTCAAGAGGTTTAAATAATTGACTGGATTGTGAATGTCGTGAATTCGAGCTCCGCCAAGGCGCTTATATCATTGACAGGATATTTACCTCTCTCGACTCCGGTGTAGTGAGTTAAGAATAAATTAGCATCGAAATCCGTAGCCTCTATAAATCCTATGTAATATTGGATTACCTCGAGTACCATGTGTGGTGGATATGAGGATATGAGTGCTAAAATGATTATCATTAGTTTTTAAAAATAAATTCATCAAAGTGAATATATTTATCGAAGAACGAAAATGGATCATTAGGCGTCAGTCTGATATATGTGCTTGCAACTAGCAATTACCTTTTACACCAGAGGCGGATTTGCATAGGGGAAAAACCGGCCCGTGCTCCCCCCCCCCCCCCCCCTTTGAAACCAATCTGGCGTACCCTACTAAGTACGCAATTAAAAAAAAAATTGCCTACTGACTTAGTACTTTTCGACACTGTGCCCACACTTTTACAAAATCCTGATTCCGCCCCTGTTTACAAAGTAGACACAGACCATTCTGACGGGGGTGGGGGTGTGGATAAGGTGTCGGCCCAAATTTGGAGTTCGATGGAGTTGTAGATTTATTACGAAACAGATCGAGCATAACATTTTATCATGGTGAGTCATTTCTTAAACATAATTTCTAAAGCATTTATCAACAATTTGTAGAAAAAAAATCTTTAAAATAATCAATAAAGATGTATAAAATGATTTCTTGACATTTTCTTAAACAAAATTATCCTGGTATTTCATTCAACTTACAGTGTCATCTCTATCGAGAGTACTGAACCTAGTCCGGTACGAGCCGGAACCGTCTCGTAACTGTAAAATAGAAATGAAGAACATTTTTGGGGGGTTACATTTATATTCAAAGTGACAGTTATTGTCATCCATTTATTCAAATAATGATCCTGAGCATAAATCACCTATGCACGTAATACCATATTCAGAATATGTACAGTAGTAGTTTCTGTCACAGATGAAATTTAATGAAGAATGATGTATTTTTTTAGCATTTGTTTACCAAACATTTGCCTTGAATTGATATCACTTGAAGCATTTTGTAGTTGACTCTATATCGAAGGTCCGGAATAGGGCTATGTTAAGGATTAAAAAAATATATTTCTAAAACATTGATATCATTTTTCTTTTTCTTGTCTGATAGGGATAAATAAAATAAAATGAGAAACACGATGAAATTTTCTGTTGCAGTCAATCACTTGTAGGATGACTCTCATAGTGTTCCATTTAAATTATTTAGAAATTCTTTGGATCTCTAAATCTGTGAATAGATTAGCTGTCTGATAATAATAATAATAATCGTATTTTGGATTTATATAACGCTTAATACATCTAAAATATCTCTAAGCGCTTTAGAGACATATTATTATCCCTGTCATCGGATTCATGCATGCATGGCTTGCCCGCACACAATCTATGCACCTTCTCCACTCCCTGGGGAACATTCCAGCCAGGCGCCTTTTGCAGACGCTAACAATGCTGATCAATCCACAGTGACTTTCGCATCCTACCGGGTACCCATTTGACACCTGGGTGGAGAGGAGCAATGTAGATAAAATGCCTTGCTCATGGGCATAATCTACAATAAAGTTGATATTCTAAAACAACTTACGCTTTCTCTTCTGGCCGCAACATACGGATTCCTCAAGATTACAGAGGAGCGAAGCTGTACAGACAAATTTTAAAGAAAGAGAAAGAGAGAGAAAAAAAAATAATTACACACATATATTTAAGTGGCATTAATCTAGTAGAACATGAAGAGTGCCATCTTACAGTGATTTATGAATTAAGATATTTATTTGAAAATTAATTGCATATTATTTTGAATTCAAATTCAAACAGCTTGTTTGGTTGATAGGCACAATATATTTCAAACTATTATGTTTGGACTTGGCAATGTGGTAAATTGCCTGCAAGTGCATTCTAAGCTTTTACAAACTAGAATGGGGCATGATGGGAAAAGGCGAGGCACAGACACTTTTAAATCCTGTTAAAAAGGGCGCTATTTAAGAGTTTCAGTTTACAGTCTCGGCCTCTGAGGTAAATGATCTATAAAATCTGCCATTTTGTGTTACACGTATTTTTCTTTAATATATCAGTATTTAGCCGACAATACTGAGGGACGGGCTACAATTATAATGTTGATATTGTAGAGGACTTACGCTCCCTCTGCTCCCAGCCATGTACTGAGTTCTACGGTTTAGAGAGGAGTAAAGCTGCATAAAGAAAAAATGGAATAAAAACTTAGAGTGATTGTTCAGGGTAAAAGCTCTAGTCTATGTCCAAGATCTGTTCGTCTAAGGTTTATTATCATTATTATTACCTACATGTATTTATAATTATCTTTTTTTTTGGGGGGGGGGGGAGCGCCCTGCTAGGCATTGTAACGCCGGCCCTCCCCAATCCATGTTGAATACACCTACCATATTCCATATTTCGTGACTTTGTTGTCATTGTATATGTATGTCGTTTTGAAAACATACATGTATTTCAATGAATATAATGTGCCATGCATTGTAATTCATCATAGACATGATAGACGAGAATAGCAACGTACTTCGCCAAAAAAGGTTCTGTTTTTCTCTTTTTACTACCAGTAATCTATAAAACAATTGTCATATGATAATTAAATAATGGTGATGATAATAATAATAATAATAGTAATGACAATAATATAATTTTCATACAAGAATTTGCCATCTTTTTGCGACATAATACTGATCAACGTGGTAACCTTTAAATTGTTGTTCTCAGGCATCTATATTATAATATATAGCTATTATTAATAGCATTTCTATTGTGGTTCAATGGCAAAGTATTGGCTCTTTTTCTCATCACCTTACATTACTTGTAAATAATCTGAGAATGTATATTTCATGAAAGAACACTCTAGTTGATCAATTATGACATAAATATGTTTTTGTTACTGATGTTATATTTATGATATATATTGTTCTGTTTTTGTCATGTAGTATTATTTGTATTGTTCTGATCATTGATGTAATATTCGAACAAAATTTTGATGGATATGTCAATGAAGTTCATTTAATAAATGCATAAATATACGATAAACAGGTAAAATAATCATTTGTCAGAAAGAATTCTTCTCATCACTACAAGTATTACAGCGAGAGGTATACTACTATACATATTGATGTACATATCGTCAGGGGGCTTTTTCACCATCAACTTCATACTTTTTTGCAGTATTTATTTCACAGTCCACTCTTTCGAAGGATGTTTACATGCAAATGAAGATATATAAATACGAATAATGAAAGATACATACATAATCATGAAACACTTTTCTAGTATAAGAGCTACTATTCATTAGCTTCATACTTATTGAACTGTTGCTTTTCATGATTAGTATTACTTGATTAGATTATTTTCCCTGCTACAAGTTTTACGACGACAGTATCATCCCTCGCAGTAGTATTATTTTGAGTAGTGTTTTTTTTTTAAACTACCATTTACAACATTCAGTGATAGAGTACAACATGTTGATATTCTAGACAACTTACACTCTCTGTCCCATCAGCAACGTACGGGATCCTGAAGTTTCGAGAGGAGCGAAGCTGTACAAGAAATGGAAAAAAGTACGTACATAATTCATGGTAAGTGGTCTTTTACACTCTGTTATATGTTGCAAATCATATTGTTACAAATCATATTGCCATAGGGCTATTTCGTTACCAGCCTCATACATATTGAGTATTTTATAATTATCAGGCCTATCATATTGCATGAATATATATATATATATATATATATATATATACTGAAATAATTAATAGCCTATCACATTTAGTGACAGATTACAACAAATAAAATAATTCTGGACAACTTACACTTTCTGTCCCATCAGCAACATACGGTGTTCTGAAGTTTCTAGAAGTGCCAAGCTGTACAAGAAATTTAATAAAGAAAAATCAAGAAAAAAGATAATAATGGCAACCCTGGTTATAGAAAACAAATGAATATAATATACAATTTTTATTCTTTTTTTACAAAGAAAGATATTGTTCCTGAATTTATTGCAAAAAGATTTCAGAAAGTTATTATACTCACATAGCCTCGACTCACATCGAAGCCACGATTAAAGAAGGTTCCCCGATAATCCCGGCTGATCCGATCCACTGTTTGCCCTACGGCAAATTCCCGCCGAGAGAGAGTGTCTCGGGACCCGTTGTCGAGGGTGCCCGTCCACGAGTCGAAATCAAGTTCGTCGCGGATATAGAAGGAGTCTCCCAAGGGGAATGGATCACGATAGCGCTCACTGTTCCAAGACAAGGACAACACTGCATCATAAAATTACTTCTTTTATTTAAAAATTGTATTGATTAATTTGTTGGTATACAAAATCTGAACAGCAGCTCCGGCAGAAAAGGCTAGTTGATATAGAAATAACAAAATAATTTAATGGGGCATTTTTACATTAAGAAATATGGCAATATATGAGAAACGTAATAGTTATCTTCCCTTATTTGGCCAGCAAGTTTGCAAAGTTTATAAATGATGAATAAAAGTAAATGATATTTCAGTCGCTTAGTTTTTAATTATGGTTCTCTTTTTCATTGTTCATCTTAATAAAACAATATTTTGTAGCATTAAATGTGAAATTTTACAATCCCGTTTTGATTCTTTCAAAAAGAAAGTTGGGCTCTTTTAGTCTAAAAATATTGAATAAGTCTGCAATATCCACAGTTGGGCGGGAAAACTGCTTTTGTAACTGAAATGGATATTATATAAATATACCTTGTCAAAATGTTTTGAATATTAGTACTGTCTTCATCTAAATGATGCCCCAACTCTTGCGCAAGCCATTTCTTATATTGCTTTGCAAAAGCGCCTTGGAAAAAATCTGGTTGGCCGTATTTGCCTGTCATATCACGTATTGTTATTCTGGTACAAAACAGCCAGCAACTTTTGTCTCAAATCTAAAACTTGTTTGTCGTTTATAGCCTGCAGACGGTGACGTATCCAACAGCAAGCAGAAAAGGTGTAGGCCTATCCACCCCTCCTTCCGGATGACGCCCCATAACAAAATCAACTGTACTCAGAGTTGCATTCGGCTGCATCATATACATTTTGTTCTTATTTCGCCCCATTCCACGCTGATGATCAATGTTTTGATACGCCCTGATATAGCAACTTACTCGATCATAAATTTAGGTGTCCTGTTTCTCATTGCTAGGTATGCCAGGCAACAACACATGAAAACGATGATCAGGAGAAGAGCACCAAGAATCCCTAGAACGATGGCGACGATGGCCCCGGTAGGTAACCCGCTCGTTGTCGCCATCGTGGGCGTTTGCGTGGCTGGTAACGGGAAAAGAAAGATGACGATTCTCACGATTGACAATGATAATGATAATGAACATAATAATAATGATGATGATGATGATGATAATAATAATAATTATAATAATAATAATAATAATAATAATAATAATAATAATAATAATAGTAATAATAATAACAACTGCAATAATAATAATAATAATAAAATAACAACAACAATAATAATAATAATAATAATAATAATAATAATAATATTAATGCTAATGCTAATAATAATAATAATAATCTTTTATGCCAGCGTTAGGGGGAATCCTTTTATTTCAGCATATTGTTATCATTCGCCTTAACGCACGGTCGCTTTCGCCGTAACGTCGAATTTCTATTGTGACGGAATAAACCGCATTGACGGGATTCCCCCTTACGTAGTAAATAATGTTGTAATGCTAATAATAATAATGATGATAATGATAATTGTAATTATAATGATAATTAGATTTTCAAGCGCATTATATGTTTTCCTCTCCATTCACTTATAAAGAAATGACAATGTAACATAATTTCATGATATAATTACAATAATTGATAAGCTAACCTAAGTTCAAAATAATTATTATATAAGCAAATATGTACGCTATTGTTCACCTAGCCTTTAACCAAGGCGGCTGTGTCGACTCCCCCGCAATCAGAGGACTAGTCCGCGCGTTTCAAGGATCGACCAAGAGATCGACAGAGCAGCACAGCCGCCTTGGTTAAAGGCTATTGTTCACCAGGAGCGGAGGATATTTACGAAACATGAGTGACCTAGGATACTACCTGCAGTTTCAAAGTAGTACAGTATTACAGATACAAAAAGATACAAGGAAACAAAATAACAAATACAACGAGTATACGTAATCAGTGGCGCAAATCCATTTGGAAATTCGAGGGGACATTCGCCTCCAAAATTCTCTGACAAGCAAAAAAAAGAAGAAAAAAAGAAGAAAAAAGGGTTATTCAAAAAGGTGGAGGGGGGGGGGGGGGGGACATTCGCCTCCGAAATTCTCTGACAAGCGCAAAAAAGAAAAGGAAAAAAAAGGTTATTCAAAAAGGTAGGGGGGGGGGTGGACATTCGCCTATCTTCAAAAAGGTAGTCCCCCTGGATTTTCGCCCATGTACGTAATTAAAATAAATAGTGGGACAAATTATAGGACGTAAAAAGAGGTAGTAATTAACGTTATGGAACCAAGCAATCTACTCCAGTATTACCGAAATTATGTTAGTTATTAAGCTTTAAAACTGAATTTTGATAAAATCTAAAATGGCTGATTATGAGAGTGTTTCTGCCATCTTTCATCATTTCTTGATTAATCAAAGCAAAAGAACAGCAAACAGTATGGGATCGAACAGATTTATTTTCATCTTTTCCATGTTGATGAACATGTAATGATTTTATGGCTAGAGTGCCCAAGTCTGCGGAGCGCCCTTGTCTGCGCACACGCGTACACGCGCCATTCTGATAACAAGCAACGAACATAAACTTGTCTTCTTTATTATAGCGATACATTTTCATGCATATAACGAGTCAAAATAATGAAAAAAGATCTTATTTCAGTAATTTTATTCACAATCCTCGAAATATTGTCTTTCATGTCAAAAATCCCGAACTGCGTGTAAACTGAATGAGTGCGCAGAGATGGGCACCATTATTTTTTCAATGAAAAAATTTTTCCTTATGAAAATGGTATTGTTCTTGCTTTGATTTTGATGAGATTTTTGCACACTTACTCTTCACATGCTTTAGAATATCAGGAATAATATAAGATTATGCATTAGAGGAACATTAAAGGAATTCTTTCATTCAATTTCAGGTCAAATCTTAGGTGCTCAGACCAAGGAGTTATCTCCTTGCTCAGACATTAGTCTGCAAGCACAGACTCTAATTTGACACTTTATCAGAAAATCACTGTGTCTTGAGAGAAGTCTAATTTAGCTACCTTCTGGTTGTGTCAGGAGCAGCTATAGTACATGACCTATGGTAGTCTTACAGTGCAGACACTCTATTACGACTGACCAGGGTTTGTGCCTGCAAACTACTCATACATGGGGCTCCCCATCTTACTGGAAAATCTTTACAGACAGTTGTCTTTATGTGCAAGTTCTTTTCAGTACATGTTTAAGTAAATTCAGTTAGAATTACTGTTCAAAGCAACAACAACAAAAAAAAAAAAAAAAGACCGGTGCACTTTGTATACAGTTGGTCATTAAAACAGATTTTTCTTATCACCCAAGAAGTAATTAGACACTTACTGTCCACTAAAAGTTCAAAAAGAGTAATGTTTTCGAAGCCAGATGCCATGATCTGATTCGTGTCAATAGTCAGATTCCTTGCGGCAACGAGCAGGTCATCTGCGTCAGGCACATTGAGTGCGCCTATGACTAGCGCAACAACACCAGTGACGCTACCCGGCGCAAAAGACTCCACTGAACAAGTGATAAAGGTGAGCGTATCTGGTAGCTGACTTATGAAGTAGTTTCTTATCTATGAAAAAAAAAGAAAGTAAATGACTTATGCTTCATTTCTAAAGCCCGGTTTAATCGAGACGGTGCACAAGTGGATCGTTTCTCTTGTAAAATCAGTTTGGCATAAATAAGTTGGTCCGTTGTCAATCGGTCAAAAGAGTGGGCTAGAATGCATTTTTTGATATGATTTTTATAGGAAACATATATTTTGGAAAGGTAATGTTATGACCAAAACCATGATTGTTGTTTCCAAATTATAAAATGGGTCTAAAGTAACTTGTCAGGATTGTTTTTAAAGTGGATTAGGGGCGTTTTTGTGATTTTTGAATCATTATGTCTAAATATAATTCTTTACTGCATTATGGATGTAAATTCCTAACCTATGTATAGGTATCCTATTGCAGATGATATTCGAGAAGAAATCATGCAGAAAAACATATAATTAATGCAAATTATATAGGTTTTGTTTATTTCATATTTCAAACGCCCTCTACGATGACAAAACATGGTAGTCTGCTCGTGTTTAGTATTTTCGACAGTTATCAAGTTAGATCGAAGGGGTAAAGATTATTGAGCCAATGGCAGCGGCATGGGAAAAGGGAGCGAGATCGATTTTTGCCCTCCATGGACTTCCTATAAAGCCCCCCCCCCCCAAAAAAAAAAATACATGTTATAATGTGCAATATAACTATAATTAGGTTTTTTTGCACTAACATGGAAACTTTATTTTATCAAACATTTAGATTTTCATAACACATTTAAAAATCTTATAGTTATATATCAATTACTTTTGCAGCAAAATGGGTACATTTCATAAATAATAATTTCAGAATTAAGAAGTAAAATACCAAAAGTAGCCTATTTATAAATGCCTGGAATGTAAGACAATTTTGTAAAGAAGAAAAATGGTATAAAGGTGTTACACAGCGTAATATTTGGAACGATGAAGGGGGTGGGGGAGGGGCAGACCAATTAAAAAAAAAAAACGAACAAATAAGGGATACATTTTTCAAAAGCATATAAGAGAAAACTGATTCCAAACCTGCAAAATTATTTACTCTCTTGCTGGGGGCGCAAAAATGTTTACCCCTAGGCCTTGATAGATGGAAGCATATGCCCCCTTACTTCCAATACCTATGGTACTCAGTGTTTCTCCATTGTTGATTAACACAACATATATCAATATTCGAGGGAATTTTGAAATGCTGGAGATTGGGATTATAGAGCAAAGAATCCTTATTATACATCGTTGTACTGCAAAAAATCGATTTTGCCCCCAACTTGAAATATAGGGGATGGGGCATATACCCCTTCAGACCACTTCCGGTGCGTATGGATCAATTACTTTACTCTTCGATCTAACTTTATAACTGTCGAAATACTAGCGCGAGCAGACTGCCATGTTTTGTTGTCATTGTAGAAGGCGTTTGAAAAATAAAATCCACAAAACTTACCTAATTTGCATTAATTATATATTTTTTCTGCATGATTTCTTCTCGAAAATCATCTTCAATAGTATACATATACACAGAATAGGAATTTACATCCATAATGCAGTAAAGAATAATATTTAGACATAATAATTAAAAAAAATTATTAAAACGTATCAAATCCACTTCAAAAACATGCCTGACAAGTTACTTTAGCCCCATTTTAAAATTTGCAAACAACGCTCATGGCTTTATTCACAACATTACCTTTCCAAAAATATATGTTTCCTAAAATCATCACAAAAATTGCATTCTGAGGATCATTTGACAACAGACTAACAGACTAAAGTAACTGAAAGAAAAATGTATTCCCTTTCAATTTTCCGACCCAAAAGGCACTCGAAAAAAAAAAATGACACAAATAAAATTTCGTTCTTCTTCCTTTTTTTGTTTGTTTGTTTGTCAGAAAACTTTTCCATATTGAGCCCCTCCCCTTTTACAAAACCTCGACCCGCCCCTGTCATCTTAACCCGTTGACTACTGAATTGTCTTATTCCCATAAGCTTAATATAGGGCCCACCCGGTTCCCGTAGGCAATGGGTTAAAAAAAACTAAGTCACACAGCAAGATCGATCCCTAACCGACCGATATGCACTTTATGCATTTTTTTAAAAAATTGATGGGAGTCCAACATTTTTAATTTTATTTCAGTAAAAATTGGTATCATCTGATTTGCTGCGTAATTTTTAGATAGGTCTACTGTCGATCTGGGCCCTGTTTCATAAAACTTGTTATCAATAATAACTGCCACAGATCTATGACGAAGCGGCTCACAGCCAATCAAATGTAAGGATTTCAGTAACTTATTACAATTATTGTATTTTGTTATTGATAACATGTTTTATGAACCAGGGCCCTAGTATCTGTTTCTTGGTGTGACTGCGTTAAACCAGTTCTTACCGCACTGCAGTAAACGCCCTCGAGCTCTATGAATTCAGGCGATGTAGAGTCGTAGAGTTCAGGAGTAAAAGTGAGATTTTGGAGATTGCGTTCATAGACACGTATAGTGACCATCACAGTCCTTGTCACTATAGTGGTAAAACAGACAGAGATTCAAGCTTAAAATCGTCATTTCAAACACATTTTTATATTCTTTATATTAATAGGGTGTGACGGAGTTCCTTTCACCTTCTTCTTTTTTTGCAAACGTTATTTCACCTTTTCATTTCCCGCTCCATTTCCCTCCACCCGTTTTTTTATTTATTTTTAATCTTTTTTATTACCATTCGATAGACAAGGCGCGTATATATGAGACATCTGTATTTCACTGAAAGAAATGCCAAGATGTTACATCGGAATTACTTAGGTCTTCTTTCAGAAGAAGAAAAGTGTTTCCTTCTAAACTGACAAGAAATATGGTCAGAAAGTACAATGACAAATACAAAGACAAAGAACCACAACATCAGAAATTACAGGGAACAAGAACAAATAATATAAAAAGTCATTAACATACATCATGACAATATCATACTAAAATTCATATAAGTTAATTGATATAATTAGTGTTACAGACTTTTTCATGAATATAGAAAATGCTTATGTATCAGTGATAGCGCTTTGATTCTATCATGTAAAATATACAGGCAATACAAATAATTAGTATTAGGGACTATTGATTTGATAAGAAAGATAAATGCCTCTTATGTCTCGTTTAGAGGCATGAATTAAGGTTGACTAGAATAAAGCCAGACTCACACAAGGCGTCATTTGCTGACGTTAGGACCGTGTCATTGACTTGTTCGGTCTTTTGCGCGTCATGAAAGAGTGATTTCGTTTAAATAGTGATATTTTAATAACTGGCGTATGGGTTAATTCCCTTTAGACGCTCAATTAGCGCAGGTACCGACGCAATCAAAATGACGCGTCGTGTGAGCTGGACTTTAGTTAGGTGATTTTTCCCCGTAAGTGTGGCATTCTTTACCTTGTTCACAATTTGTCCCAGAGAATCCACTGACGCATGTACAGGCATTATTGACGCATGTACCGCCATTCAAGCATGCTATATTGACGCAGTCGACGGGCAAACCTGCACCACAAACAGAAGGTCGTGATTGCAGAGTTAATAAATAGATTGAGGGTAATTGAATCATGAAGAAACTGAATAAATTCTTCCTGAATAACACAGCCTGGGTCACATTTGACGGATAACGATTTCAATTAAAGATACACCCTACTTTAATTATGGTGTTTAAGTGTCAGTATGTTTATACTATTAATACATGGTTGGGAGTGCGTTAGTGCGATCTGGCAACACAAAGGTTTTTATCGTGGTGTACTAACGTACGAGGCGTAGCCGAGTGTGTTAGACACCAAGATAAAAACCTGCGTGTTGCTGGATCGCACTAACGCACGAACTCACAACCATGTATTGATAGTTTTATAAAACGGGTCTACAATCTTAGTGTTTTCTTACAATCTTAGTGTTTGATCCGGATTAGCCGTGCGTTAGTCCCCTCGCCGTCCGTTAGTACTTTTTTTTTTACACGGTCACGTGATGTTATTTGACCAATCAGGATGGCTACATTCTTGAACCCGTTTTATAATGTCTGTTAACAGTAGGGCAGCTCTAGGGTGTACCTTAAATGAAAAATCTCGCCATCGTTATCGTTATCGGACAAATGTGACCCACGCTTAAAACTCTGAGCAAAATGTTCAACTTCTACCATCATAACCATTAGATTCTTCATCATTAATTGCAAACTTCTTATGAACAGAATGAAATCAAATCAAATAAACTAAAATGACAGCACATCAAATCAAATTAAAATAAAAGATCACCTGTTTCACAAGTTGTGCCATTATATCCAGCGGCGCACGTACACGTATTTTCCTGGCAAGAGCCTCCATTTCGGCACGGATTCGCCGTGCAGTCGACTGGTAAGAAAAATATTCCATATCAGAAATAACGACTTTTGATAAGTTTAAGCCCAATGATCATATTGGTAAAAGTTCATTAATATTTGGGGGAGGGGGAGAGTAATCTGAACATACTATCTTTTGTCACATAGACGTCATCTTTTTAAGGTGAAATATATTGAAATTTGGTACGCGTCATATCCGATTTAACAAACATCCATAATAAAAAAAAAAAAAAAAAAAACCCTAAAGATTAATTCGATGGAAAGTGACATAAAAAGACACCCACCTGTACCGCAAGTCACCCCTGTGTAACCACTAACACATGTACACATATTGTTTACACAAATAGCCCCATTCAGACAGGGATCAGCGCCACAGTCAACTGGTAAAGAAACACATAATACAAATATAATTATTAGAACCTTTATAAGTAATCTAATTGAATCATAAACATATTCGAAGAACATCATTGTTATCAGTTGATAAGATAAAATCAACCTGACCTAGAGTAGGGATCGAAATAGTTCACCAACCGCATGCCAAATGCGTTACTACTTTATGTAAGGTCGTAATTCAAATCTAATTTCTATGCATATTTTTTCTTGTTACTTTATACGCTTACTGAAAATAAGCTTTAAATCTGATGAGCGCCTTTTAAGAGAGATGGAAATGATCAAACGGATCAACAAAAATCACTTAGAGCCCAGACGAAGAAAGAGAGAGAGAAAAAAAAAATGAAAAAAGCAACAAACGGACAAACAAAAGCCGCAGGTAAAAATAAACAGATTTTGGTCATGTGAAAATGTGGACGTAAAAAGGAACGTATTCCATATTTTACTGTGACGTTTTACAAAACTGTGCCTATTCAAAATAATTTGATAAACTAACCGAATTCACATAGACTTCCGGTATATCCCAAAGGGCAGGCACAGACCTGGTCAGTGGATTCACAAGAGCCACCATTTTGACAAGTACTTGATGTACATTGGGGTCCTAAAGAGATAAGCACAAGAGCAAAATTTTATTATACTTCCATACATTTTTTCCATTGTGTGTGTGTGTTTTAAAAAAAAAATAAACCTGTACACTATTCCCTTCTTTGTTAAATATGAAACATTAAATTGAATTTGAATTTCAACAACAACCTGGGCCCCGTTGCATAAAACTTACCATTAACGGTAACTTTGCCATCAATGGTAACTACCATGGTAACATCACTCAGCAGCCAATCAAAATCAAGGTTTCCATGGGATTTACCATTGATGGCAAAGTTACCGTTAACGGTAAGTTTTATGCAACGGGGCCCAGGTCTTGTAGCGTGAAAAGGAGACAGGCCTTCCACTTTACATCAGAAAATATATCCTGTCGTATTAACCATTGAAATGTACCGAATGAAAAGGAAAATGATCAGCTATATTAAAACTTGACTTTACTTCCAGAGAGACTAACTCGAGCGCAAGTTAGTAATAATTGCGATTATTTAATCTTAGTAAAGGATTACTCTCAAACAGAAAACTATATAACCTAGACATTCTTTCAATGTACATTCTTAGGGCGGCATATCTGCAGCATATGCGATACAATTGCAGCAACTATCAAGGAGAAAAATCGAACCTTTTATGTTTCGACACACACTCATTCTGGTTTCTATGTGAGGCATCGAGAGAAAGGAAGAACGAATGAGAGGGACACTCATATAATTGACTATTTACTGAAATAGACCTACTTGTTGGGGTAGTTGACAATTCTGGAGTATTTGAAGAAGTGGCTGATGATGCTTTAGTACTGACAGGAGTAGAGACAAATCTAGTAGTACTGGTAGGAGAAGATGCAGTACTAGCAGTAGATTTAGATGGTGTTGTATTGGTATGAGTAGAGACAGATCCAGTAGTACTAGTAGGGATAGATGTAGACACTGTAGTACTGTTAGGAGAAGAGGCAGATGCAGTCTTACTCGTAGGAGTAGAGTCAAATGTTGTAATACTGGAAGGAGTAGAATCAGATGCATTATTACTGGTAGGGGTAGAGGTAGATGATGTAGTAGTGGTAGGAATAGATTCAGATCCATTAGTACTGGTAGGGGTAGCTGTAGATTTTGCAGTATTGGTAGTAGTTGATTCTGATCCATTAATACTGGTAGCAGTAGATATAGACGGTGTAGTACTGTTAGGAGAAGAGGCAGACGCAGTATTACTCGTAGGTGTAGATGTAGATGATGTAGTAATGGTAGGAGTAGATTCAGATCCATTAGTACTTGTAGCAATAGATGTAGACGCTGTAGTAATGTTAGGAGAAGAGGCAGATGCAGTATTACTCGTAGGAGTAGAGTCAAATGCTGTAGAACTGGTAGGGGTAAAGGCAGATTCATTAGTACTGGTAAGAGTAGATACAGATCCATTAACACTTGTAGGGTTAGATGTTGATGCTGAAGTATTGGTAGGAGTAGATTCAGATCCATTAATACTGGTAGGGGTAGATGTTGAAACTGAAGTATTGGCAGGAGTAGATTCAGGTCGAATAATGCTGGTTGCAGTAGATGTAGACGCTGTAGTACTGTTAGGAGAAGAGGCAGACGAAGTATTACTCGTAGGAGTAGAGTCAAATGCTGTAGAACTCGTAGGGATAAAGGCAGATTCAGTAGTAGTGGTAGGAGTAGATTCAGATCCATTAACACCGGCAGGGTTAGATATAGATGATGTAGTACTAGTAAGAGTAGATACAGATCCATTAACACTGGTAGGGGAAGATGTTGATGCTGAAGTATTGGTAGGAGTCGAGGCAGATTCAGTAGTAGTGGTAGGAGTAGATTCAGATCCATTAACACCGGTAGGGGTAGATGTAGATGCTGAAGTATTGGTAGGAGTGGATTCTGATCCATTAGTGCTGGTAGCAATAGATGTAGACAGTGTAGTACTGTTAGGAGAAGAGGCAGATGCAGTATTACTCGTAGGAGTAGAGTCAAATGCTGTAGAACTCGTAGGGGTAAAGGCAGATTCAGCAGTACTGGTAAGAGTAGATACAAATCCATTAACACTTGTAGGGTTAGATGTAGATGATGTAGTACTGGTAGGAGTAAAAACAGGTTCATTAGTACTGGTAGCAATAGATGTAGACGGTGTAGTACTGTTAGGAGAAGAGGCAGACGCAGTATTACTCGTAGGGGTAGATGTAGATGATGTAGTAGTGGTAGGAGTAGATTCAGATCCATTAGTACTGGTAGGGGTAGATGTAGATGTTGCAGTATTTGTAGGAGCAGATTCAGATCCATTAGTACTTGTAGCAATAGATGTAGACGCTGTAGTACTGTTAGGAGAAGAGGCAGATGCAGTATAACTCGTAGTAGTAGAGTCAAATGCTGTAGAACTGGTAGGGGTAAAGATAGATTCAGTAGTACTGGTAAGAGTAGATACAGATCCATTAACACTTGTAGGGTTAGATATAGATGATGTAGTACTAGTAAGAGTAGATACAGATCCATTAACACTGGTAGAGGAAGATATTGATGCTGAAGTATTGGTAGGAGTCGAGGCAGATTCAGTAGTACTGGTAGGAGTAGATTCAGATCCATTAACACCGGTAGGGGTAGATGTAGATGGTGTAGTACTGTTTGGAGAAGAGGCAGATGCAGTATTAATTGTAGCAGTAGAGTCATATGCTGTAGTACTGGTAGGAGTAGAATCAGATCCATTAGTCCTGGTAGGGGTAGATATAGATGATGTAGTACTGGTAGGAGTAGAGACAGATCCATTAATACTAGTAGGGGTAGATGTAGACGATGTAGTACTGTTTGGAGAAGAGGCAGATGCAGTATTACTCGTAGGAGTAGAGTCAAATGCTGTAGAAATGGTAGGGGTAAAGGCAGATTCATTAGTACTGGTAAGAGTAGATACAGATCCATTAACACTTGTAGGGTTAGATGTAGATGATGTAGTACTGGTAGGAGTAGAAACAGGTCCATTAGTACTGGTAGGGGGAGATGTTGAAACCGAAGTATTGGTAGGAGTAGATTCAGGTCGAATAGCGCTGGTTGCAGTAGATGAAGACGCTGAAGTACTGTTAGAAGAAGAGGCAGACGCAGTATTACTCGTAGGTGTAAATGTAGATGATGTAGTAGTGGTAGGAGTAGATTCAGATCCATTAGTACTGGTAGGGGTAGATGTAGATGTTGCAGTATTTGTAGGAGCAGATTCAGATCCATTAAAACTAGTAGCAATAGATGTAGACGCTGTAGTACTGTTAGGAGAAGAGGCAGATGCAGTATAACTCGTAGTAGTAGAGTCAAATGCTGTAGAACTGGTAGGGGTAAAGATAGATTCAGTAGTACTGGTAAGAGTAGATACAGATCCATTAACACTTGTAGGGTTAGATATAGATGATGTAGTACTAGTAAGAGTAGATACAGATCCATTAACACTGGTAGAGGAAGATATTGATGCTGAAGTATTGGTAGGAGTCGAGGCAGATTCAGTAGTACTGGTAGGAGTAGATTCAGATCCATTAACACCGGTAGGGGTAGATGTAGATGGTGTAGTACTGTTTGGAGAAGAGGCAGATGCAGTATTAATTGTAGCAGTAGAGTCATATGCTGTAGTACTGGTAGGAGTAGAATCAGATCCATTAGTACTGGTAGGGGTAGATGTAGATGTTGCAGTATTTGTAGGAGCAGATCCAGATCCATTAAAACTAGTAGGGGTAGATGTAGACGATGTAGTACTGTTTGGAGAAGAGGCAGATGCAGTATTACTCGTAGGAGTAGAGTCAAATGCTGTAGAACTGGTAGGGGTAAAGATAGATTCAGTAGTACTGGTAAGAGTAGATACAGATTCATTAACACTTGTAGGGTTAGATATAGATGATGTAGTACTAGTAAGAGTAGATACAGATCCATTAACACTGGTAGGGGAAGATGTTGATGCTGAAGTATTGGTAGGAGTCGAGGCAGATTCAGTAGAACTGGTAGGAGTAGATTTAGATCCATTAACACCGGTAGGGGTAGATGTAGATGCTGAAGTATTGGTAGGAGTTGATTCTGATCCATTAGTGCTGGTAGCAATAGATGTAGACGGTGTAGTACTGTTAGGAGAAGAGGCAGATGCAGTATTACTCGTAGGAGTAGAGTCAAATGCTGTAGAACTCGTAGGGGTAAAGGCATATTCAGTAGTAGTGGTAGGAGTAGATTCAGATCCATTAACACCGGTACGGGTAGATGTAGATGCTGAAGTATTGGTAGGAGTTGATTCTGATCCATTAGTGCTGGTAGCAATAGATGTAGACGGTGTAGTACTGTTAGGAGAAGAGGCAGATGCAGTATTACTCGTAGGAGTAGAGTCAAATGCTGTAGAACTCGTAGGGGTAAAGGCATATTCAGTAGTAGTGGTAGGAGTAGATTCAGATCCATTAACACCGGTACGGGTAGATGTAGATGCTGAAGTATTGGTAGGAGTTGATTCTGATCCATTAGTGCTGGTAGCAATAGATGTAGACGGTGTAGTACTGTTAGGAGAAGAGGCAGACGCAGTATTACTCGTAGAGGTAGATGTAGATGATGTTATAGTGGTAGGAGTAGATTCAGATCCATTAGTACTGGTAGGGGTAGATGTAGATGTTGCAGTATTGTAAGGAGTAGATTCCGATCTATTAGTACTGCTAGGGGTAGATGTAGATGTGGTAGCACTGACAGGGGTAGAGACAGATACAGTATTACTTGTAGGAGTAGAGTCAATTGCTGTAGAACTGGTATGAGTAGAGGCAGGTTCAGTAGTACTGGTAGGAGTGGATACAGATCCATTAACACTTGTAGGGGTAGATATAGATGACGTAGTACTGGTAGGAGTAGAGACATATCCATTAGTACTGGTAGGGGTAGATGTTGATGCTGAAGTACTGGTAGGAGTAGATTCAGATCGATTAGTGCTGGTTGCAGTAGACGCTGTAGTACTGTTAGGAGAAGAGGCAGACGCAGTATTACTCGTAGGGGTAGATGTAGATGCTGCAGTATTTGTAGGAATAGATTCAGGTCCATTAGTACTTGCAGCAATAGATGTAGACGCTGTAGTACTGTTAGGAGAAGAGGCAGATTCAGTAGTACTGGTAGGAGTAGATACAAATCCATTAACATTTGTAGGGGTAGATATAGATGATGTAGTACTGGTAGGAGTAGAGACAGATCCATTAGTACTGGTAGGGGTAGATGTTGATGCTGAAGTATTGGTAGGAGTAGCTTCAGATCGATTAGTGCTGGTTGCAGTAGACGTAGACGCTGTAGTACTGTTAGGAGAAGAGGCAGACGCAGTTTTACCCGTAGGAGTAGAGTCATATGCTGTAGTACTGGTAGGAGTAGAATCAGATCCATTAGTCCTGGAAGGGGTCGATATAGATGATGTTGTACTTGTAGGGGTAGATATAGATGATGTAGTACTGGTAGGAGTAGAGGCAGATCCATTAATACTAGTAGGGGTAGATATAGATGATGTAGTAGTGGTAGGAGTAGAGACAGATCCATTGATACTAGTAGGGGTAGATGTAGACGATGTAGTACTTGTAGGGGTAGATATAGATGATGTAGTACTGGTAGGAGTAGAGACAAATCCATTAATCCTGGTAGGGGTAGATATAGATGATGTAGTAGTGGTAGGAGTAGAGACAGATCCATTAATACTAGTAGGGGTAGATGTAGATGATGTAGTACTGGTAGGAGTAGAGTCATATGCCATGATAGTACTTGTGGGAGAAGAGGCATATGCAGTATTACTCGTAGCAGTAGATGGAAATGCTGTAGTATTGTAAGGAGTAGATTCCGATCTATTAGTACTGCTAGGGGTAGATGTAGATGTGGTAGTACTGACAGGGGTAGAGACAGATACAGTATTACTTGTAGGAGTAGAGTCAATTGCTGTAGAACTGGTATGAGTAGAGGCAGGTTCAGTAGTACTGGTAGGAGTGGATACAGATCCATTAACACTTGTGGGGTTAGATGTAGATGATGCAGTTCTAGTAGGAGTAGAGACAGATCCATTAGTACTGGTAGGGGTAGATGTTGATGCTGAAGTATTGGTAGGAGTTGATTCTGATCCATTAGTGCTGGTAGCAATAGATGTAGACGCTGTAGTACTGTTAGGAGAAGAGGCAGATGCAGTATAACTCGTAGTAGTAGAGTCAAATGCTGTAGAACTGGTAGGGGTAAAGATAGATTCAGTAGTACTGGTAAGAGTAGATACAGATCCATTAACACTTGTAGGGTTAGATATAGATGATGTAGTACTAGTAAGAGTAGATACAGATCCATTAACACTGGTAGAGGAAGATATTGATGCTGAAGTATTGGTAGGAGTCGAGGCAGATTCAGTAGTACTGGTAGGAGTAGATTCAGATCCATTAACACCGGTAGGGGTAGATGTAGATGGTGTAGTACTGTTTGGAGAAGAGGCAGATGCAGTATTAATTGTAGCAGTAGAGTCATATGCTGTAGTACTGGTAGGAGTAGAATCAGATCCATTAGTCCTGGTAGGGGTAGATGTAGATGTTGCAGTATTTGTAGGAGCAGATCCAGATCCATTAAAACTAGTAGGGGTAGATGTAGACGATGTAGTACTGTTTGGAGAAGAGGCAGATGCAGTATTACTCGTAGGAGTAGAGTCAAATGCTGTAGAACTGGTAGGGGTAAAGATAGATTCAGTAGTACTGGTAAGAGTAGATACAGATTCATTAACACTTGTAGGGTTAGATATAGATGATGTAGTACTAGTAAGAGTAGATACAGATCCATTAACACTGGTAGGGGAAGATGTTGATGCTGAAGTATTGGTAGGAGTCGAGGCAGATTCAGTAGAACTGGTAGGAGTAGATTTAGATCCATTAACACCGGTAGGGGTAGATGTAGATGCTGAAGTATTGGTAGGAGTTGATTCTGATCCATTAGTGCTGGTAGCAATAGATGTAGACGGTGTAGTACTGTTAGGAGAAGAGGCAGATGCAGTATTACTCGTAGGAGTAGAGTCAAATGCTGTAGAACTCGTAGGGGTAAAGGCATATTCAGTAGTAGTGGTAGGAGTAGATTCAGATCCATTAACACCGGTACGGGTAGATGTAGATGCTGAAGTATTGGTAGGAGTTGATTCTGATCCATTAGTGCTGGTAGCAATAGATGTAGACGGTGTAGTACTGTTAGGAGAAGAGGCAGATGCAGTATTACTCGTAGGAGTAGAGTCAAATGCTGTAGAACTCGTAGGGGTAAAGGCATATTCAGTAGTAGTGGTAGGAGTAGATTCAGATCCATTAACACCGGTACGGGTAGATGTAGATGCTGAAGTATTGGTAGGAGTTGATTCTGATCCATTAGTGCTGGTAGCAATAGATGTAGACGGTGTAGTACTGTTAGGAGAAGAGGCAGACGCAGTATTACTCGTAGAGGTAGATGTAGATGATGTTATAGTGGTAGGAGTAGATTCAGATCCATTAGTACTGGTAGGGGTAGATGTAGATGTTGCAGTATTGTAAGGAGTAGATTCCGATCTATTAGTACTGCTAGGGGTAGATGTAGATGTGGTAGCACTGACAGGGGTAGAGACAGATACAGTATTACTTGTAGGAGTAGAGTCAATTGCTGTAGAACTGGTATGAGTAGAGGCAGGTTCAGTAGTACTGGTAGGAGTGGATACAGATCCATTAACACTTGTAGGGGTAGATATAGATGACGTAGTACTGGTAGGAGTAGAGACATATCCATTAGTACTGGTAGGGGTAGATGTTGATGCTGAAGTACTGGTAGGAGTAGATTCAGATCGATTAGTGCTGGTTGCAGTAGACGCTGTAGTACTGTTAGGAGAAGAGGCAGACGCAGTATTACTCGTAGGGGTAGATGTAGATGCTGCAGTATTTGTAGGAATAGATTCAGGTCCATTAGTACTTGCAGCAATAGATGTAGACGCTGTAGTACTGTTAGGAGAAGAGGCAGATTCAGTAGTACTGGTAGGAGTAGATACAAATCCATTAACATTTGTAGGGGTAGATATAGATGATGTAGTACTGGTAGGAGTAGAGACAGATCCATTAGTACTGGTAGGGGTAGATGTTGATGCTGAAGTATTGGTAGGAGTAGCTTCAGATCGATTAGTGCTGGTTGCAGTAGACGTAGACGCTGTAGTACTGTTAGGAGAAGAGGCAGACGCAGTTTTACCCGTAGGAGTAGAGTCATATGCTGTAGTACTGGTAGGAGTAGAATCAGATCCATTAGTCCTGGAAGGGGTCGATATAGATGATGTTGTACTTGTAGGGGTAGATATAGATGATGTAGTACTGGTAGGAGTAGAGGCAGATCCATTAATACTAGTAGGGGTAGATATAGATGATGTAGTAGTGGTAGGAGTAGAGACAGATCCATTGATACTAGTAGGGGTAGATGTAGACGATGTAGTACTTGTAGGGGTAGATATAGATGATGTAGTACTGGTAGGAGTAGAGACAAATCCATTAATCCTGGTAGGGGTAGATATAGATGATGTAGTAGTGGTAGGAGTAGAGACAGATCCATTAATACTAGTAGGGGTAGATGTAGATGATGTAGTACTGGTAGGAGTAGAGTCATATGCCATGATAGTACTTGTGGGAGAAGAGGCATATGCAGTATTACTCGTAGCAGTAGATGGAAATGCTGTAGTATTGTAAGGAGTAGATTCCGATCTATTAGTACTGCTAGGGGTAGATGTAGATGTGGTAGTACTGACAGGGGTAGAGACAGATACAGTATTACTTGTAGGAGTAGAGTCAATTGCTGTAGAACTGGTATGAGTAGAGGCAGGTTCAGTAGTACTGGTAGGAGTGGATACAGATCCATTAACACTTGTGGGGTTAGATGTAGATGATGCAGTTCTAGTAGGAGTAGAGACAGATCCATTAGTACTGGTAGGGGTAGATGTTGATGCTGAAGTATTGGTAGGAGTTGATTCTGATCCATTAGTGCTGGTAGCAATAGATGTAGACGGTGTAGTACTGTTAGGAGAAGAGGCAGATGCGGTATAACTCGTAGGAGTAGAGTCAAATGCTGTAAAACTGGTAGAGATAAAGGCAGATTCAGTAGTACTGGTAAGAGTAGATACATATCCATTAACACTTGTAGGGTTAGATGTAGATGACGTAGTACTGGTAGGAGTAGAGACAGATCCATTAGTACTGGTAGGGGTAGATGTTGATGCTGAAGTACTGGTAGGAGTAGATTCAGATCGATTAGTGCTGGTTGCAGTAGACGCTGTAGTACTGTTAGGAGAAGAGGCAGACGCAGTATTACTCGTAGGGGTAGATGTAGATGCTGCAGTATTTGTAGGAATAGATTCAGGTCCATTAGTACTTGTAGCAATAGATGTAGACGCTGTAGTACTGTTAGGAGAAGAGGCAGATTCAGTAGTACTGGTAGGAGTAGATACAAATCCATTAACACTTGTAGGGGTAGATATAGATGATGTAGTACTGGTAGGAGTAGAGACAGATCCATTAGTACTGGGAGGGGTAGATGTTGATGCTGAAGTATTGGTAGGAGTAGCTTCAGATCGATTAGTGCTGGTTGCAGTAGACGTAGACGATGTAGTACTGTTAGGAGAAGAGGCAGACGCAGTTTTACCCGTAGGAGTAGAGTCATATGCTGTAGTACTGGTAGGAGTAGAATCAGATCCATTAGTCCTGGAAGGGGTCGATATAGATGATGTAGTATTTGTAGGGGTAGATATAGATGATGTAGTACTTGTAGGGGTAGATGTAGATGTTGCAGTATTTGTAGGAGCAGATTCAGATCCATTAGTACTTGTAGCAATAGATGTAGACGCTGTAGTACTGTTAGGAGAAGAGGCAGATGCAGTATTACTCGTAGCAGTAGATGAAATTGGTGTTGTACTGCTAGAAGGAGATGAAGATGCTCTGTTATTGGTAGGAGTAGATTCCGATCGATTAGTGCTGGTTGCAGTAGACGTAGACGCCGAAGTACTGTTAGGAGAAGAGGCAGACGCAGTATTACTTGTAGGAGTAGAGTCATATGCTGTAGTACTGGTAGGAGTAGAATCAGATCCATTAGTCCTGGTAGGGGTAGATATAGATGATGTAGTACTGGTAGGAGTAGAGACAGATCCATTAATACTAGTAGGGGTAGATGTAGACGATGTAGTACTTGTAGAGGTAGATATAGATGATGTAGTACTAGTAGGAGTAGAGACAGATCCATTAATACTAGTAGGGGTAGATGTAGATGATGTAGTACTTGTAGGGGTAGGTATAGATGATGTAGTACTGGTAGGAGTAGAGTCATATGCCATGATAGTACTGGTGGGAGAAGAGGCATATGCAGTATTACTCGTAGCAGTAGATGGAAATGCTGTAGTATTGTAAGGAGTAGATTCCGATCTATTAGTACTGCTAGGGGTAGATGTAGACGTGTTAGTACTTACAGGGGTAGAGACAGATACAGTATTACTTGTAGGAGTAGAGTCAATTGCTGTAGAACTGGTATGAGTAGAGGCAGGTTCAGTAGTACTGGTAGGAGTGGATACAGATCCATTAACACTTGTGGGGTTAGATGTAGATGATGTAGTACTAGTAGGAGTAGAGACAGATCCATTAGTACTGGTAGGGGTAGATGTTGATGCTGAAGTATTGGTAGGAGCTGATTCTGATCGATTAGTGCTGGTTGCAGTAGACGTAGACGCTGTAGTACTGTTTGGAGAAGAGGCAGACGCAGTTTTACCCGTAGGAGTAGAGTCAAATGCTGTAAAACTGGTAGAGATAAAGGCAGATTCAGTAGTACTGGTAAGAGTAGATACAGATCCATTAACACTTGTAGGGTTAGATGTAGATGACGTAGTACTGGTAGGAGTAGAGACATATCCATTAGTACTGGTAGGGGTAGATGTTGATGCTGAAGTACTGGTAGGAGTAGATTCAGATCGATTAGTGCTGGTTGCAGTAGACGCTGTAGTACTGTTAGGAGAAGAGGCAGACGCAGTATTACTCGTAGGGGTAGATGTAGATGCTGCAGTATTTGTAGGAATAGATTCAGGTCCATTAGTACTTGCAGCAATAGATGTAGACGCTGTAGTACTGTTAGGAGAAGAGGCAGATTCAGTAGTACTGGTAGGAGTAGAGACAGATCCATTAGTACTGGTAGGGGTAGATGTTGATGCTGAAGTATTGGTAGGAGTAGCTTCAGATCGATTAGTGCTGGTTGCAGTAGACGTATACGCTGTAGTACTGTTAGGAGAAGAGGCAGACGCAGTTTTACCCTTAGGAGTAGAGTCATATGCTGTAGTACTGGTAGGAGTAGAATCAGATCCATTAGTCCTGGAAGGGGTCGATATAGATGATGTTGTACTTGTAGGGGTAGATATAGATGATGTAGTACTGGTAGGAGTAGAGGCAGATCCATTAATACTAGTAGGGGTAGATATAGATGATGTAGTACTTGTAGGGGTAGATACAGATGATGTAGTACTGGTAGGAGTAGAGACATATGCTATTATAGTAATGGTGGGAGAAGAGGCATATGCAGTATTACTCGTAGCAGTAGATAGAGATGCTGTAGTATTGTAAGGAGTAGATTCAGATCTAGTAGTACTGCTAGGGGTGGAGACAGATACAGTATTACTCGTAGGAGTAGAGTCATATGCTGTAGTACTGGTAGGAGTTGAATCAGATCCATTAGTCCTGGAAGCGGTAGAAATAGATGATGTAGCACTTGTAGGACCAGAGACAGATCCATTAATACTAGTAGGGGTAGATGTAGATGATGTAGTACTTGTAGGGGTAGATATAGATGATGTAGTACTAGTAGGAGTAGAGATAGATCCATTAATACTAGTAGGGGTAGATGTAGCTGATCTAGTAATTGTAGGGTTAGATGTAGATGATGTAGTACTGGTAGGAGTAGAGTCATATGCCATGATAGTACTGGTGGGAGAAGAGGCATATGCAGTATTACTCGTAGCAGTAGATGGAAATGCTGTAGTATTGTAAGGAGTAGATTCCGATCTATTAGTACTGCTAGGGGTAGATGTAGACGTGGTAGTACTGACAGGGGTAGAGACAGATACAGTATTACTTGTAGGAGTAGAGTCAATTGCTGTAGTAGAGAGAGGTCTATTGGTACTGGTAGGGCTAGATGTAGATGTTGCAGTATTTATAGGTGGAGATTCAGATCCAATAATACTGGTAGGGGTAGATGTAGACGCTGAAGTATTGGTAGGAGTAGATTCAGATCCATTAGTGCTGGTAGCATTAGATGTAGACGTAGTACTGTTAGGAGAAGAGGCAGATGCAGTATTAGTCGTAGCAGTAGATGGAATTGTTGTGGTACTGCTAGGAGCAAATGAAGATGCTGTGTTACTGGTTGGAGTAGATTCAGATCCTATAGTACTGGTAGCAGTGGATGTAGACGCTGTATCACTGTTAAGAGAAGAGGCAGATGCAGTATTACTCGTGGGAGAGTCATATGCTGTAGTACTGGTAGGAAAAGATATAGATGATGTAGTACTGGTAGGAGTAGAGAGAGATCCGTTAGTACTGGTAGGAGTAGATGTAGATGCTAAAGTAGCGGTAGGATTAGATTCAGATCCATTAGTACTGTTAGCTGTAGATGTAGACGCTGTAGTACTGTTAGGAGAAGAGGCAGATGCAGTATTTCTCGTAGCAGTAGATAGAGTTGGTGTGGTACTGTTAGGAGCAGATGTAGATGCTGTGTTACTGGTTGAAATAGATTCAGATGCAATATTACTCGTAGCTGTAGAAGGAGATGCTGTAATGCTTGTAGAAGTAATAGCTGGAGTTGAAGATGATTCCGTAGTACCAGCTTGAGTAGTCGATGGTTCAGTAGTATTAGTTGGAGTCGTAGGAGATTCCGTAGTAGTAGAAGGAATAGGCGATGATTCCGTAGTACTAGCAGGAGTAGAGGATAGTTCAGTAGAACTAGCAGGATTTGTTGATAGTAATGTCGTACTGGCTGTAGTAGTTGATGGTTCAGTTGTACTAGCTGGAGTAGTCGATACTAATGACGTACTGGCTAGAGTAGTTGATGGTTCAACAGTACTAGCTGGAGTTGTTGATGATTCCGTAGTACTAGCAGGAGTAGAGGATGGTTCAGTAGTACTAGCTGAAGTTGTTGCTGATTCAGTAGTAGTAGGAGTGGTTGGTGGTTCTGTAGTATTAGCTGGAGTTATTGATGATTCCGTAGAACTAGGAAGAGTAGTTGCTGGTTCATTAGTAGTAGCTTGAGTTGTTGATGACTCTGTTGTACTAGCAAGAGTAGTTGATAGTTCTGTCGTACTACCCAGAGTAGTGGATGGTTCAGCAGTACTAGCTGGAGTAGTAGATGATTCCGTAGAACTAGGAAGAGTAGTTGATGGTTCATTAGTAGTAGCCGGGGTTGTTGATGATTCTGTAGTACTAGGAGGAGTAATTGATGGTTCATTAGTAGTAGCTGGATTTGTTGATGATTCTGTAGTATTAATTGGAATGGTAGATGATTCGGTAGTACTACTTGGAGTGGTCGATGAGTCCGTAGTACTAGCTGGAGTAGTTGATACTTCTGTCGTAGTAACTGGAGTAGTTGATACTTCTGTCGTACTAGCAGGAGTTGTTGATGGTTCAGTAGTATTAGCTGGAGTTGTTGATGATTCCATAGTACTAACTGGAGTCGAATATGATTCAGTAGTACTAGCTGAAGAAGTTGATATTTCTGTTATACTAGCAGGAGTTGTTGATGGTACAATAGTACTAGCTGGAGTTGCTGACGATTCCGTAGTAATAGCTGGAGCCGTAGATGATTCAGTAGTACTAGCAGGAGTAGTTGATACTTCTGTCGTACTTCCCTGAGTAGTGGATGGTTCAACAGTACTAGCGGGAGTGGTAGATGATTCCGTAATACTTGCTTGAATTGTTGATGATTCTGTAGTACTAGTTGGAGTAGTAGATGATTCCGTAGTACTAGCTGGAGTAGTTGATACGTCTGTTGCACTAGCAGGAGTAGTTGATGGTTCAATATTACTAGCTGTAATTGTTGATAATTCCGTAGTACTAGCAGGAGTTGTTGATGGTTCAGTAGCATAAGCTGGAACTGTTGATGATTCCATAGTACTAGCTGGAGTCTCAGATGGTTCCGTAGTACTCGCAAGAGTAGTTGATACTAATGTCGTACTGGCTGACGTAGTTGATGGTTCAGTAGTACTAGCCTGAATTGTTGATGATTCCGTACTACTATCAGGAGTTTTTGATGGTTCAGTAGTACTAGCTGGAGTCGAAGATGATTCGGTAGTACTAGCTGGAATGGTAGATGATTCGGTAGTACTTACTGAAGTGGTCGATGATTCCGTAATACTAGCTGGAGTAGTTGATGGTTCAGTAGTATTAGCTGGAGATGTTGATGATTCCGTAGTACTAGTTGGAGTTGTTGATGATTGTGTAGAACTAGCTGGAGTGGTAGATGATTCGGTAGTACTACTTGAAGTGGTCGATGATTCCGTAATACTAGGAGGAGTTGTTGATGGTTCAGTAGTAGTAGCCTGAATTGTTGATGATTCCGTAGTACTCTCAGGAGTTGTTGATGGTTCAGTAGTACTAGTTGGAGTTGTTGATGGTTCATTAGTACTAGATGGAGTTGTTGATGATTCAGTAGTACTAGCTGGAGTAGTTAATGATTCTGTCGTACTAGCAATAGTAGTTGAAAATTCTGTCGTACTTTCCTGAGTAGTGGATGGTTCAGTAGTACTAGCTGGAGTGGTTGATGATTGTGTAGAACTAGCTGGAGTGGTGGATGATTCGGTAGTACTACTTGAAGTGGTCGATGATTCCGTAATACTAGCTGGAGTAGTTGATTGTTCAGTAGTACTAGCCTGAATTGTTGATGATTCCGTACTACTATCAGGAGTTGTTGATGGTTCAGTAGTACTAGCTGGAGTCGAAGATGATTCTGTAGTACTAGCTGGAATGGTAGATGATTCGGTAGTACTTACTGAAGTGGTCGATGATTCCGTAATACTAGCTGGAGTAGTTGATTGTTCAGTAATACGAGCTGGAGTCGATGAGGATTCAGTACTACTAGCTGATGTAGTTGATGTTTCTGTCGTACTAGCAGGAGTAGTTGATGATTTCTTAGTACTATCAGGAGTTGTTGATGGTTGAGTAGTACTAGCTGGAGTTGTTGATGGTTCAGTAGTACTACCTGGAGTCGTAGATGATTCAGTAGTACTACCTGGAGTAGTTAATGATTCTGTCGTACTAGCAGTAGTAGTTGAAAATTCTGTCGTACTAGCTGGAGTAGTTGATACTACTGTCGTACTAGCAGGAGTAGTTGATGGTTCACTAGTAGTAACTGAAGTAGTTGATATTTCTGTCGTACTAGCAGAAGTAGTTGATGGTTCAGTAGTACTAGCTGGAATTGTTGACGATTCTATAGTACTAGCAGGAGTAGAGGATGGTTCAGTATTACTAGCAGGAGTTGTTGATACTAATGTCGTACTGGCTGACGTAGTTGATGGTTCAGTAGTACTAGCCTGAATTGTTGATGATTCCGTACTACTATCAGGAGTTTTTGATGGTTCAGTAGTACTAGCTGGAGTCGAAGATGATTCGGTAGTACTAGCTGGAATGGTAGATGATTCGGTAGTACTTACTGAAGTGGTCGATGATTCCGTAATACTAGCTGGAGTAGTTGATGGTTCAGTAGTATTAGCTGGAGATGTTGATGATTCCGTAGTACTAGTTGGAGTTGTTGATGATTGTGTAGAACTAGCTGGAGTGGTAGATGATTCGGTAGTACTACTTGAAGTGGTCGATGATTCCGTAATACTAGGAGGAGTTGTTGATGGTTCAGTAGTAGTAGCCTGAATTGTTGATGATTCCGTAGTACTCTCAGGAGTTGTTGATGGTTCAGTAGTACTAGTTGGAGTTGTTGATGGTTCATTAGTACTAGATGGAGTTGCTGATGATTCAGTAGTACTAGCTGGAGTAGTTGATTGTTCAGTAGTACTAGCCTGAATTGTTGATGATTCCGTACTACTATCAGGAGTTGTTGATGGTTCAGTAGTACTAGCTGGAGTCGAAGATGATTCTGTAGTACTAGCTGGAATGGTAGATGATTCGGTAGTACTTACTGAAGTGGTCGATGATTCCGTAATACTAGCTGGAGTAGTTGATTGTTCAGTAATACGAGCTGGAGTCGATGAGGATTCAGTACTACTAGCTGATGTAGTTGATGTTTCTGTCGTACTAGCAGGAGTAGTTGATGATTTCTTAGTACTATCAGGAGTTGTTGATGGTTGAGTAGTACTAGCTGGAGTTGTTGATGGTTCAGTAGTACTACCTGGAGTCGTAGATGATTCAGTAGTACTACCTGGAGTAGTTAATGATTCTGTCGTACTAGCAGTAGTAGTTGAAAATTCTGTCGTACTAGCTGGAGTAGTTGATACTACTGTCGTACTAGCAGGAGTAGTTGATGGTTCACTAGTAGTAACTGAAGTAGTTGATATTTCTGTCGTACTAGCAGAAGTAGTTGATGGTTCAGTAGTACTAGCTGGAATTGTTGACGATTCTATAGTACTAGCAGGAGTAGAGGATGGTTCAGTATTACTAGCAGGAGTTGTTGATACTAATGTCGTACTGGCTGACGTAGTTGATGGTTCAGTAGTACTAGCCTGAATTGTTGATGATTCCGTACTACTATCAGGAGTTTTTGATGGTTCAGTAGTACTAGCTGGAGTCGAAGATGATTCGGTAGTACTAGCTGGAATGGTAGATGATTCGGTAGTACTTACTGAAGTGGTCGATGATTCCGTAATACTAGCTGGAGTAGTTGATGGTTCAGTAGTATTAGCTGGAGATGTTGATGATTCCGTAGTACTAGTTGGAGTTGTTGATGATTGTGTAGAACTAGCTGGAGTGGTAGATGATTCGGTAGTACTACTTGAAGTGGTCGATGATTCCGTAATACTAGGAGGAGTTGTTGATGGTTCAGTAGTAGTAGCCTGAATTGTTGATGATTCCGTAGTACTCTCAGGAGTTGTTGATGGTTCAGTAGTACTAGTTGGAGTTGTTGATGGTTCATTAGTACTAGATGGAGTTGCTGATGATTCAGTAGTACTAGCTGGAGTAGTTAATGATTCTGTCGTACTAGCAATAGTAGTTGAAAATTCTGTCGTACTTTCCTGAGTAGTGGATGGTTCAGTAGTACTAGCTGGAGTGGTTGATGATTGTGTAGAACTAGCTGGAGTGGTGGATGATTCGGTAGTACTACTTGAAGTGGTCGATGATTCCGTAATACTAGCTGGAGTAGTTGATTGTTCAGTAGTACTAGCCTGAATTGTTGATGATTCCGTACTACTATCAGGAGTTGTTGATGGTTCAGTAGTACTAGCTGGAGTCGAAGATGATTCTGTAGTACTAGCTGGAATGGTAGATGATTCGGTAGTACTTACTGAAGTGGTCGATGATTCCGTAATACTAGCTGGAGTAGTTGATTGTTCAGTAATACGAGCTGGAGTCGATGAGGATTCAGTACTACTAGCTGATGTAGTTGATGTTTCTGTCGTACTAGCAGGAGTAGTTGATGATTTCTTAGTACTATCAGGAGTTGTTGATGGTTGAGTAGTACTAGCTGGAGTTGTTGATGGTTCAGTAGTACTACCTGGAGTCGTAGATGATTCAGTAGTACTAGCTGGAGTAGTTAATGATTCTGTCGTACTAGCAGGAGTAGTTGATGGTTCACTAGTAGTAACTGAAGTAGTTGATATTTCTGTCGTACTAGCAGAAGTAGTTGATGGTTCAGTAGTACTAGCTGGAATTGTTGACGATTCTATAGTACTAGCAGGAGTAGAGGATGGTTCAGTATTACTAGCAGGAGTTGTTGATACTAATGTCGTACTGGCTGTAGTAGTTGAAGGTTCAGTAGTACTCGCTGGAGTTGTTGATAATTGTGTAGTATAAGCTGGAGTAGTTGATGCTTCTGTCGTACTAGCAGGAGTATTTGATGGTTCACTATTACTAGCTGAAGTAGTTGATATTTTTGTCGTAATAGCAGGAGGAGTTGATGGTTTAGTAGTACTAGCCTGAATTGTTGGTGATTCCGTAGTACTAGGTGGAGTCGTAGATGATTCAGTAATACTAGCAGTAGTATTTGATTGCTCACTAATACTAGCTGAAGTAATTGATTTTTCTGTCGTACTAGCAGGAGTGGTTGATGGTTCAGTAGTACTAGCTGTAATTGTTGATGATTCCGTAGTACTAGGTGGAGTCGTAGATGATTCAGTAGTACTAGCTGGAATAGTTGATACTTCTGTCGTACTAGCAAGAGTAGCTGATGGTTCACTAATACTAGCTGGAGTAGTTGATATTTCTGTCGTACTAGAAGGAGTAGTTGATGGTTCAGTAGTATTAGCTAGAGTTGTTGATAATTCTGTAGTACTTGCTGGAGTCGTTGATTGTTTAGTAGTACTACCTGGAATTGTTGATGATTCCGTAGTACTAGGAAGAGTAGTGGATGGCTTACTAGAACTATCTGAAGTAGTTGATATTTCTGTCGTACTAGTAGGAGTAGCTAATGGTTCAATATTATCCTGAATTGTTGATGATTCCGTAGTACTAGCTGGAAAAGTAGATGGTTCAGTAGTACTAGCTGTAATTGGTGATGATTCCGTAGTACTAGCTGGAGTAGTTGATGGTTCAGTAGTACCAGCTGTAATTGTTGATGATTCCGTAGTAATAGCAGAAGTTGTTGATGATTCCAAAGTATTAGCTGGGGTTGTAGATGATTCAGTACTACTAGCTGGGGTAGTTGATACTTCTGTCGTACTTGCTGGAGTAGTTGATGGTTCAATACTATCCTGAATTGTTGATGATTCCGTAGTACTAGCTGGAAAAGTAGATGGTTCAGTAGTACTATCTGGAATTGTTGATGATTCCGTAGTACTAGCAGGAGCAGAGGATGATTCCGTAGTACTACCAGGTGTTGTTGATCGTTCAGTAGTACTAACTGTTGTTGATGATTCCAAAGTATTAGCTGGGGTTGTAGATAATTCAGTACTACTAGCTGGGGTAGTTGATACTTCTGTCGTACTTGCTGGAGTAGTTGATGGTTCAGCAGTACTTGCTGGAGTTGTTGATGATTCCATAGTACTAGCAGGAGTCGAGGATGGTTCAGTATTACTAGCAGGAGTTGTTGATAAAGAAGTAGTTGATGGGTCAGTAGTACTAACTGTTGTTGATGATTCCAAAGTATAAGCTGGGGTTGTAGATGATTCCGTAGTACTAGCTGGAGTCGTAGATGATTCAGTAGTACTACCTGGAGTAGTTGATACTTTTGTCGTACTTCCCTGAGTAGTTGATGGTTCAGTAGTACTAGCTAGAGTAGTTGATGATTTTGTCGTACTAGGAGGAGTAGTTGATACTTCAATCGTACTACCCACGGTAGTGGATGGTTCAGCAGTACTGGCTGGAGTGGTAGATGATTCCATAGTAGTAGCTGGAGTAGTTAATGATTCTGTCGTACTAGCAATAGAAGTTGATACTTCTGTCGTACTTCCCTGAGAAGTGGATGGTTCAACAGTACTAGCTGGACTGGTAGATGATTCCGTACTACTAGCTGGAGTAGATGATGATTCTGTGGTATTTGCAGGAGTAGTTGATGGTTCGGTAGTACTAGCTAGAGTTGTTGAGGATTCCGTAGTACTAGCAGAAGTTGTTGATACTAATGTCGTACTGGCTGTAGTAGTTGATGGTACAGTAGTACTAGCTGGAGTGGTTGATGATTGTGTAGAACTAGCTGGAGTGGTAGATGATTCGGAAGTACTATTTGAAGTGGTCGATGATTCCGTAATACTAGCTGGAGAAGTTGATTGTTCAGTAGTACTAGCTGGAGTCGAAGATGATTCTGTAGTACTAGCTGGAATGGTAGATGATTCGGTAGTACTTACTGAAGTGGTCGATGATTCCGTAATACTAGCTGGAGTAGTTGATGGTTCAGTAGTATTAGCTGGAGTTGTTGATGATTCCGTAGTACTAGTTGGAGTTGTTGATGATTGTGTAGAACTAGCTGGAGTGGTAGATGATTCGGTAGTACTACTTGAAGTGGTCGATGATTCCGTAATACCAGGAGGAGTAGAGGATGGTTCAGTAGTAGTAGCCTGAATTGTTGATGTTTCTGTCGTACTAGCAGGAGTTGTTGATGGTTCAGTAGTAGTAGCCTGAATTGTTGATGATTTCGTAGTACTCTCAGGAGTTGTTGATGGTTCAGTAGTACTAGTTGCAGTTGTTGATGGTTCATTAGTACTAGATGGAGTTGTTGGTGATTCAGTAGTTCTAGCTGGAGTAGTTAATGATTCTGTCGTACTAGCAATAGTAGTTGAAAATTCTGTCGTACTTTCCTGAGTAGTGGATGGTTCAGTAGTACTAGCTGGAGTGGTTGATGATTGTGTAGAACTAGCTGGAGTGGTGGATGATTCGGTAGTACTACTTGAAGTGGTCGATGATTCCGTAATACTAGCTGGAGTAGTTGATTGTTCAGTAGTACTAGCCTGAATTGTTGATGATTCCGTACTACTATCAGGAGTTGTTGATGGTTCAGTAGTACTAGCTGGAGTCGAAGATGATTCTGTAGTACTAGCCGGAATGGTAGATGATTCGGTAGTACTTACTGAAGTGGTCGATGATTCCGTAATACTAGCTGGAGTAGTTGATTGTTCAGTAATACGAGCTGGAGTCGATGAGGATTCAGTACTACTAGCTGATGTAGTTGATGTTTCTGTCGTACTAGCAGGAGTAGTTGATGATTTCTTAGTACTATCAGGAGTTGTTGATGGTTGAGTAGTACTAGCTGGAGTTGTTGATGGTTCAGTAGTACTACCTGGAGTCGTAGATGATTCAGTAGTACTAGCTGGAGTAGTTAATGATTCTGTCGTACTAGCAGTAGTAGTTGAAAATTCTGTCGTACTAGCTGGAGTATTTGATACTACTGTCGTACTAGTAGGAGTAGTTGATGGTTCACTAGTAGTTACTGAAGCAGTTGATATTTCTGTCGTACTGGCAGAAGTAGTTGATGGTTCAGTAGTACTAGCTGGAATTGTTGACGATTCCATAGTACTAGCAGGAGTAGAGGATGGTTCAGTATTACTAGCAGGAGTTGTTGATACAAATGTCGTACTGGCTGTAGTAGCTGAAGGTTCAGTAGTACTTGCTGGAGTTGTTGATAATTGTGTAGTATAAGCTGGAGTAGTTGATGCTTCTGTCGTACTAGCAGGCGTATTTGATGGTTCACTATTACTAACTGAAGTAGTTGATATTTTTGTCGTAATAGCAGGAGGAGTTGATGGTTTAGTAGTACTAGCCTGAATTGTTGGTGATTCCGTAGTACTAGGTGGAGTCGTAGATGATTCAGTAATACTAGCAGTAGTATTTGATTGTTCACTAATACTAGCTGGAGTAGTTGATACTTCTGTCGTACTAGCAAGAGTAGCTGATGGTTCACTAATACTAGCTGGAGTAGTTGATATTTCTGTCGTACTAGAAGGAGTAGTTGATGGTTCAGTAGTATTAGCTAGAGTTGTTGATAATTCTGTAGTACTTGCTGGAGTCGTTGATTGTTTAGTAGTACTACCTGGAATTGTTGATGATTCCGTAGTACTAGGAAGAGTAGTGGATGGCTTACTAGAACTATCTGAAGTAGTTGATATTTCTGTCGTACTAGCAGGAGTAGCTAATGGTTCAATACTATCCTGAATTGTTGATGATTCCGTAGTATTAGCTGGAAAAGTAGATGGTTCAGTAGTACTAGCTGTAATTGGTGATGATTCCGTAGTACTAGCTGGAGTAGTTGATGGTTCAGTAGTACCAGCTGTAATTGTTGATGATTCCGTAGTAATAGCAGAAGTTGTTGATGTTTCAGTGGTACTATCTGGAATTGTTGATGATTCCGTAATACTAGCAGGAGCAGAGGATGATTCCGTAGTACTACCAGGTGTTGTTGATCGTTCAGTAGTACTAACTGTTGTTGATGATTCCAAAGTATTAGCTGGGGTTGTAGATGATTCAGTGCTACTAGCTGGGGTAGTTGATACTTCTGTCGTACTTGCTGGAGTAGTTGATGGTTCAGCAGTACTTGCTGGAGTTGTTGATGATTCCATAGTACTAGCAGGAGTCGAGGATGGTTCAGTATTACTAGCAGGAGTTGTTGATAAAGAAGTAGTTGATGGGTCAGTAGTACTACCTGGAATTGTTGATGATTCCATAGTACTAGAAGAAGTTGTTGTTCGTTCAGTAGTACTAACTGTTGTTGATGATTCCAAAGTATAAGCTGGGGTTGTAGATGATTCCGTAGTACTAGCTGGAGTCGTAGATGATTCAGTAGTACTACCTGGAGTAGATGATACTACTGTCGTACTTCCCTGAGTAGTTGATGGTTCAGTAGTACTAGCCAGAATAGTTGATATTTCTGTCGTACTAGCAGAAGTAGTTGATGGTTCAGTAGTACTAGCTGGAATTGTTGACGATTCCATAATACTAGCAGGAGTAGAGGATGGTTCAGTATTACTAGCAGGAGTTGTTGATACTAATGTCGTACTGGCTGTAGTAGTTGAAGGTTCAGTAGTACTCGCTGGAGGTTTTGATAATTGTGTAGTATAAGCTGGAGTAGTTGATGCTTCTGTCGTACTAGCAGGAGTATTTGATGGTTCACTATTACTAGCTGTAGTAGTTGATATTTTTGTCGTAATAGCAGGAGGAGTTGATGGTTTAGTAGTACTAGCCTGAATTGTTGGTGATTCCGTAGTACTAGGTGGAGTCGTAGATGATTCAGTAATACTAGCAGTAGTATTTAATTGTTCACTAATACTAGCTGAAGTAATTGATTTTTCTGTCGTACTAGCAGGAGTGGTTGATGGTTCAGTAGTACTAGCTGTAATTGTTGATGATTCCGTAGTACTAGGTGGAGTCGTAGATGATTCAGTAGTACTAGCTGGAGTAGTTGATACTTCTGTCGTACTAGCAAGAGTAGCTGATGGTTCACTAATACTAGCTGGAGTAGTTGATATTTCTGTCGTACTAGAAGGAGTAGTTGATGGTTCAGTAGTATTAGCTAGAGTTGTTGATAATTCTGTAGTACTTGCTGGAGTCGTAAATGATTCAGTAATACTAGCAGGAGTAGTTGTTACTTCTGTCGTACTTGCAGGAGTAGTTGATTGTTTAGTAGTACTACCTGGAATTGTTGATGATTCCGTAGTACTAGGAAGAGTAGTGGATGGATTACTAGAACTATCTGAAGTAGTTGATATTTCTGTCGTACTAGCAGGAGTAGCTAATGGTTCAGTACTATCCTGAATTGTTGATGATTCCGTAGTACTAGCTGGAAAAGTAGATGGTTCAGTAGTACTAGCTGTAATTGTTGATGATTCCGTAGTACTAGGAAGAGTAGTGGATGGCTTACTAGAACTATCTGAAGTAGTGGATATTTCTGTCGTACTAG
This sequence comes from Heliocidaris tuberculata, assembly GCA_025618425.1. Classification (NCBI taxonomy): domain Eukaryota; kingdom Metazoa; phylum Echinodermata; class Echinoidea; order Camarodonta; family Echinometridae; genus Heliocidaris; species Heliocidaris tuberculata. The sequence continues at coordinate 30,597,681 of CM046843.1, forward strand.
CAGGAGTAGCTAATGGTTCAGTACTATCCTGAATTGTTGATGATTCCGTAGTACTAGCTGGAGTAGTTGATGTTTCAGTAGTACCAGCTGTAATTGTTGATGATTTCGTAGTACTATCAGGAGTTGTTGATGGTTGAGTAGTACTAGCTGGAGTTGTTGATGGTTCAGTAGTACTACCTGGAGTCGTAGATGATTCAGTAGTACTAGCTGGAGTAGTTAATGATTCTGTCGTACTAGCAGTAGTAGTTGAAAATTCTGTCGTACTAGCTGGAGTATTTGATACTACTGTCGTACTAGTAGGAGTAGTTGATGGTTCACTAGTAGTTACTGAAGCAGTTGATATTTCTGTCGTACTGGCAGAAGTAGTTGATGGTTCAGTAGTACTAGCTGGAATTGTTGACGATTCCATAGTACTAGCAGGAGTAGAGGATGGTTCAGTATTACTAGCAGGAGTTGTTGATACAAATGTCGTACTGGCTGTAGTAGTTGAAGGTTCAGTAGTACTTGCTGGAGTTGTTGATAATTGTGTAGTATAAGCCGGAGTAGTTGATGCTTCTGTCGTACTAGCAGGAGTATTTGATGGTTCACTATTACTAACTGAAGTAGTTGATATTTTTGTCGTAATAGCAGGAGGAGTTGATGGTTTAGTAGTACTAGCCTGAATTGTTGGTGATTCCGTAGTACTAGGTGGAGTCGTAGATGATTCAGTAATACTAGCAGTAGTATTTGATTGTTCACTAATACTAGCTGGAGTAGTTGATACTTCTGTCGTACTAGCAAGAGTAGCTGATGGTTCACTAATACTAGCTGGAGTAGTTGATATTTCTGTCGTACTAGAAGGAGTAGTTGATGGTTCAGTAGTATTAGCTAGAGTTGTTGATAATTCTGTAGTACTTGCTGGAGTCGTTGATTGTTTAGTAGTACTACCTGGAATTGTTGATGATTCCGTAGTACTAGGAAGAGTAGTGGATGGCTTACTAGAACTATCTGAAGTAGTTGATATTTCTGTCGTACTAGCAGGAGTAGCTAATGGTTCAATACTATCCTGAATTGTTGATGATTCCGTAGTATTAGCTGGAAAAGTAGATGGTTCAGTAGTACTAGCTGTAATTGGTGATGATTCCGTAGTACTAGCTGGAGTAGTTGATGGTTCAGTAGTACCAGCTGTAATTGTTGATGATTCCGTAGTAATAGCAGAAGTTGTTGATGTTTCAGTGGTACTATCTGGAATTGTTGATGATTCCGTAATACTAGCAGGAGCAGAGGATGATTCCGTAGTACTACCAGGTGTTGTTGATCGTTCAGTAGTACTAACTGTTGTTGATGATTCCAAAGTATTAGCTGGGGTTGTAGATGATTCAGTGCTACTAGCTGGGGTAGTTGATACTTCTGTCGTACTTGCTGGAGTAGTTGATGGTTCAGCAGTACTTGCTGGAGTTGTTGATGATTCCATAGTACTAGCAGGAGTCGAGGATGGTTCAGTATTACTAGCAGGAGTTGTTGATAAAGAAGTAGTTGATGGGTCAGTAGTACTACCTGGAATTGTTGATGATTCCATAGTACTAGAAGAAGTTGTTGTTCGTTCAGTAGTACTAACTGTTGTTGATGATTCCAAAGTATAAGCTGGGGTTGTAGATGATTCCGTAGTACTAGCTGGAGTCGTAGATGATTCAGTAGTACTACCTGGAGTAGATGATACTACTGTCGTACTTCCCTGAGTAGTTGATGGTTCAGTAGTACTAGCCAGAATAGTTGATATTTCTGTCGTACTAGCAGAAGTAGTTGATGGTTCAGTAGTACTAGCTGGAATTGTTGACGATTCCATAATACTAGCAGGAGTAGAGGATGGTTCAGTATTACTAGCAGGAGTTGTTGATACTAATGTCGTACTGGCTGTAGTAGTTGAAGGTTCAGTAGTACTCGCTGGAGGTTTTGATAATTGTGTAGTATAAGCTGGAGTAGTTGATGCTTCTGTCGTACTAGCAGGAGTATTTGATGGTTCACTATTACTAGCTGTAGTAGTTGATATTTTTGTCGTAATAGCAGGAGGAGTTGATGGTTTAGTAGTACTAGCCTGAATTGTTGGTGATTCCGTAGTACTAGGTGGAGTCGTAGATGATTCAGTAATACTAGCAGTAGTATTTAATTGTTCACTAATACTAGCTGAAGTAATTGATTTTTCTGTCGTACTAGCAGGAGTGGTTGATGGTTCAGTAGTACTAGCTGTAATTGTTGATGATTCCGTAGTACTAGGTGGAGTCGTAGATGATTCAGTAGTACTAGCTGGAGTAGTTGATACTTCTGTCGTACTAGCAAGAGTAGCTGATGGTTCACTAATACTAGCTGGAGTAGTTGATATTTCTGTCGTACTAGAAGGAGTAGTTGATGGTTCAGTAGTATTAGCTAGAGTTGTTGATAATTCTGTAGTACTTGCTGGAGTCGTAAATGATTCAGTAATACTAGCAGGAGTAGTTGTTACTTCTGTCGTACTTGCAGGAGTAGTTGATTGTTTAGTAGTACTACCTGGAATTGTTGATGATTCCGTAGTACTAGGAAGAGTAGTGGATGGATTACTAGAACTATCTGAAGTAGTTGATATTTCTGTCGTACTAGCAGGAGTAGCTAATGGTTCAGTACTATCCTGAATTGTTGATGATTCCGTAGTACTAGCTGGAAAAGTAGATGGTTCAGTAGTACTAGCTGTAATTGTTGATGATTCCGTAGTACTAGGAAGAGTAGTGGATGGCTTACTAGAACTATTAGTACACGGCTCCTCGTCTCAATTTTCAAGGTTACTTAAATTTTTTTGTAGAATCTGATTTTTTGTGCTATTCCCCCTATTTTGGGGGTGCTGAACACGAATCTACCTGTTGCCATTTTTCTAAATGACGTCTTCAGCCGTTGCCATGGTAACGAATTATTTTCTAAAAAATAACATATATCTCTTATTAAACAACGTAAAAATATATTGTAAGTGATGAAGTGTATCAATTTCAAGCTACCCATTTGATTTTAATCAAAATCTCAGTTGTCAAAGGTCATGGTTACACTAAAAAAAGGTCGTTGCCATGGTAACGCCTAAAATTTCCAGAAAATAGCATATTTCTGTAATAAAAAACATAAAAAACATAATAGAAGTGTATAAATATATATATTTCATGCCAAAACTTTGCTTGACATCAAAGTCTTGGTCATGCAAAGTCATATTTGTGCCACAACATGATCGTTGCTATGGCAACGACTTGGTAGAAATTGCTATTTCAAGAAAAAATATAGCATTTCCGTATCAAAACAAAAAACAAAACATAAGAAAAATGTCCAATTACACATACTTTCCACTTTCCGATTCTTTTCAGTCTAGATGTAGATTTTGAGGTAATAATCATGCCTGATAGGACAGTTGCTATGGCAACAAAATGATGCAAAAGTTAGAGTAGGTATGCATGGCTTATGAAATCAATAACAAAAGTGTATGGGCTAATATACCCAAAACGTACCCCATCCCCTTAGACACAGTTTCATCCATTCTGTTATTTTTTGTTACCCGGATGACTCAGCTATCATTATCTGCCTATTTGCTATCAAAATGGTGGTGGATGAAATTGCTAGAGACGTTGCCATGGTAACAAATTACTTTTCAGAAAAGAACATATTTTTCATTAATATAAATACATACAACATACTATATATTTAAAATTTTCTGTAGAATATGATTTTATGAGCTATTTGCCTTATTTTGGGGTGCTGAACATGAATTTATTTGTTGCCATTCTTATAAATGACGTCTTCGAACGTTGCCATGGTAACAAAATATTTCCAATAAAATAAATATATCTCTTATGAAACAACACAAAAATATAATGTAAGTAATGAAGTGTATCCATTTCAAGCTACCTGTTTAATCAAAATCAAAACCGTAGTTGTCAAATGTCATAGTTACGCTCAAAAAGGGACGTTGCTATGGTAACGCCTAGAATTTCTAGGAAATAGCATATTTCTGTAATAAAAAAAAAACATAAAAAACCTAACAGAAGTGTTTGAATATATCTATTTCATGCCAAGACTTTAATTTCCATCAAAATCTTGGTCATGTAAAGTCATATTTGTGCCGCAACGACATTGTAGAAATGGCTATTTTAAGAAAAATATAGCATTCAATAAAAAGTCAATATCTCAGAATATCTCTTCCAGCTACAAGCTAAGCTGCAATTAACATCTGAATTATCCCAGGTCATGGTTATGCTCTAAAATGGCCGTTGCCATGGTAACGTCTTAATATTCACAAAATTATGTATTTTTAATGGAACAATCAATCAAGTCGGGTAGAACTCCCGAGATTCACGGATAAGTTCTTTCCAGCAACCTTTCTCGCGTCTCCTGGAGACCAGTGTCCATCCTTAACTCTTTGAGTGCGAGCCCGCGCACAGCGATTGTTCTCCCTGTGACGGAGCGATTTCGGTTACATTGCCGGTAATGGGAAATTTGGCGGTGCTTTCTACTTTAATTGCTCATTGCACCTCACTCGGTCATTTCCGTCATTTTTAGTAAATGCAAACATGAAAGGTCAGACTTTTCTCTTTCTAAAAATATAAGTTTTGTTTATCGAAACAAAAAATAAGGTTTGTTATTTTAGAGGGGAAAAGCCGTCTTATTTTGTTGAAGCTTCGCTTCCTTCCTTCTCAATACACTTACAATACAAATTGCGTAAGCGCCGTCGCACGCGCGGTTCGATCGATACCCCATTCATTGGCCCCATTGTCGTCTGCTAATGCTCGGCATATTATCACCCAAGTCATAGGCCCTACATTTCACATGAGTTTCCAACGCATTCTGACCAACATTGTGACATGATCACTCTAAATGCTTTTTTTTTAAATATGCAAACAGGTATAGGCCCATTCAGGGAATTGAATTTTCAGATGAACATTATGTTACTCAGTAAGATAAAAATAATCCTATTCACTTTCGACTTCATTTCTCATAAAATTGATTATTTGCTTTAGTTTTTGTCTCCCGCTTCATTCGTTTATTTTTCTCTATCTATCCATCTCTATTTCAACATTATTTTCCTATGTATTTGCTGTATCAATTTAAACAAAATAATCGAAATTGTGTACGCATATTTGAATTTTTGTTTGTTTGTTTGTTTGTGTTTTTTTTGTAATGGGAAAGAGCTAAATGAATGACAGTGATTGGAACAAAATAATACTTTGTCACATCTCAATGCCGCTCTCTCTCTCTTTGAATTCGTCAGGAAGTTCGTGGAATTAGAATTTTGTTTCAGTGCGCTTCATTTCCGCATTGCATGTAATTTTTCTTTTGAAGGGGTGTGGCTAATAAGGACTTATTCGCCGTATCTAAGAGTTTGATCAATTTGAAAATAAAGAGAACAGCAGAAAAAGAGCATGATATTGAGAGTATATAGTAATTCACTGTATGTTACGAGATAATGAGGAAAGAAGCAAAAACCGAAACACAACAGTTGTGGTTGATATTGACGAAGCAAAAACCGAAACACAACAGTTGTGGTTGATATTGACGAGAATCATAAACAAACTAAAGCGATAAAAAAAAAAATGTGTTAAAAAAAAAAATCCCGATACTATAGCAACCAATGGTAATGGCTACATCTCAATGCCGCTCTCTCTCTCTCTCTCTGAATTCGTCAGGAAGTTCGTGCAATTAGAACTTTGTTTCAGTGCGTTTCATTTCCACATTGCATGCAATTTTTCTTTTGAAGGGGTGTGGCTAATAAGGACTTATTCGCCGTATCTAAGAGTTTGATCAATTTGAAAATAAAGAGAACAGCAGAAAAAGAGCATGATATTGAGAGTATAGTAATTCACTGTATGTTACGAGATAATGAGGAAAGAAGCAAAAACCGAAACACAACAGTTGTGGTTGATATTGACGAGAATCATAAACAAACTAAAGCGATTAAAAAAAATGTGTTAAAAAAAAAATCTCGATAGTATAGCAACCAATGGTAATGGCTACATCTCAATGCCGCTCTCTCTCTCTCTGTGAATTCGTCAGGAAGTTCGTGGAATTAGAACTTTGTTTCAGTGCGTTTCATTTCCGCATTGCATGCAATTTTTCTTTTGAAGGGGTGTGGCTAATAAGGACTTATTCGCCGTATCTAAGAGTTTGATCAATTTGAAAATAAAGAGAACAGCAGAAAAAGAGCATGATATTGAGAGTATAGTAATTCACTGTATGTTACGAGATAATGAGGAAAGAAGTAAAAACCGAAACACAACAGTTGTGCTTGATATTGACGAGAATTAAAAAGCAAACTAAAGCGATGAAAAAATGTGTTTAAAAAATCCCGATAGTATAGCAACCAATGGTAATGGCTAGCCTCCCCTCCCCTCATACTCTCGAAAGACCCTCAATGCGAGCACAGTATTGTTTCAATGAATCAAGATGTTTATAGGAAAAAATGTATGAGTTGTAAGTTAATTCTGATGTAGGCTTACAGCTGAGTGACCAAATCAAGATTTCGTTATAAAGTAATGTTGCAGTATCTGCAATAACAGCCCCTCCCCCCTCCTTTTTTTTTTTTTTTTTTTTTTTTTTTTTTACAGCGGATGACAGAATCGGGAATAAATTATAAAGACGCATTGAATTAAAGCCAATGAGTGTTGTGATTATTATCCTTTTGACACAAATCCCAGTCATCAGGTTAAACATTTAACGGGCTGTATATACTGAATTTCATTTATATGTGTTCGTCTCCATCTTTGGTCTCGTTCAACCAATATATTTTGTCTATAAAACTTTGTTAATTCTCGTGTCATTTTTGAAAAGTTTTGTATATGACATGGATATAAATATATAATGGTGGTGATGATGATGATGATGATGATGATGCTAACAAAGATAATTAGTAGTAATGATAATGAAGATAATGTTTGTTTTTTGTTTTTTTGTTTTTTTTTAATCTTTCTCTCTAATTGCAAGGAACTTGTGTTTATGTTGCTGGGCATTTTTCCAACATTGGCGGAACCTTCCTTCACAGGAAAATTATCATATTTATGTCTATTCCGCCGGAGTTACTCAAGACAAGGGTATCCTTCCGTGGGAAGAGATAGAGAGAAGGGTAAGGGGGGGGGGTGCTTTTCAGAACATGAAATATGAACATTTCATTTGCCGCATAAATCCAAGACCGCTTGGGGTTTGACAGCTATATTTTTTTTCGCAAACATAATTACATGCTCTAAAATGGCTACATGCCCTCATAAACGTAGGCCCGAGTGGCTCTTTGTGTTGTCATGTATTCAGTAGATAGACCTCTTCTTTGAAAACGCTAATCTTCCTTTTTATAGTAGTTGCTTTGGCATTCTTTTGTTCCTCTTATTAGAGTGGGGCCTGCATGGTCCACTCAGCTGGGATAAGCGCTTCATTTTGAAAAAAGCATTTCATTTTGAAAGGTCCATTCTTGAATGATGCGCTAAATTGGTCAATTTCAATTTATAAAATGAAAGGATCCTTTCTTATGAAGTTGGATTAAAAGGAGCGAAGTCGAGCTGTAGCCTGTATGTCGTCAAGATCAAGAACGCATACTCTTCGTGGCCGGCCGAAAGCGATGATATCACGTGATCGGAGTGGACACGTACGCGTTCGTCTCTAGGTATACGGGATTTACGATCCCAACAAGAATTTCGGGTAAAGTTGAAACGAAATCTATTTTTCTCGATTTTTTTTCACGTCACCTCATTTTTTTTTAAACGGGTATTGTGAATAAATATATCTACATAATACTACTAAGAATTTTAGCGCATAAGAGCTGATAGTTCGCTGGAAAACTTTGTCAACATATTAGGCATAAATCTCGGCTTCTGTAGAAGCCTTCCGTCACAGACTGAACACCTCGCTCGGCTTCTGTAGAAGTCCGTCGTCTCAAAAGGGTTAATGAATCGACATATGTCCTCCTAGGACTCACTCTTCTTGTATCTTTATGAAGAGGTTCCCACAGGACCACTGAGTGTAGTGTGCGCTCTGGATGCCTTTGAGCATGACCTGAAAGCTTAAATCTCCTCTGGGTTTCTTTTGAGCTGACCTTTGGAAGGTTTCCGTACAGCTCCGAGTTCCTCATTCTCGATGCGTACTGGTTGGCGTTCAGAGCCATCCTTAACATTCTAGTGTAGCACCCATCTGATTAAGTCTCTTTGTAAGGGTCCAGGCCTCTGACACATACAACAAAACAGACTCCACTGTAGCTGTGAAGAGACGTATCTTTAGGTCTTTACGGAGGTCTGATTCCCATACTGACTTCAGGCGGTGGTATGCTGCCCAGGCCTTCCTCACCCTACCCACCACATCCTCCTCTGTGTTCCTGATCTTTGCTCCCAAGTACAGGAAGTCATCCACCAATTCAATTGGCTTCCCACCAGCACTCACGATCCCCTCTTGCCCCAAGATGTTCTCCACCAGATACTGCATCTTGCTCTCATTTATCCGCAGTCCTACATTCATAGATACCTCCCCCACCTCTCTCAGTCAATCCTCCGTCTCCTTTACTGTGTTTGCCAACAGAATTATGTCGTCAGCAAACTCAGCATCTGAGATCTTCTTAGCCTTAACTCTCCTGCTCCGAGCCGGAGTTACAGTGAAGGCAGAGTCCTGGGTGCCGTTGCATAAAACTTGCTATTATAGTAACTTTGCTATTATAGTAACTTTTCATGGCATACTGGATTTTGATTGGCTCTTGAGCAACGTTACCATGGTAGTTACCATTGATGGCAAAGTTACTATAATAGTAAGTCTTTATGCAATGGCACCCTGGTGTTTCTCCAGTGCCAGGCGCATACAATAGTCAATTACGATCACGAAAAGATATGGAGCTAATATTTCACCCTGGGGTACTCCAGTCTATATCTCAAAGAACTCTGTCATCCTATCAGGTGTGATGACCTGGGCTCTGGTGTTTGTGTACAGCAGTGAGATCAGGTCCACTATTTTCTAGGGGATTTTATAAGCCCGTAGAATGTTCACTAGGCAGTTTCGGTCCACATAATCAAAGGCTTATCTGCAGTCAATGAACACCATGACAGCAGGGAGGCTCTTTGCTCTGTCACCCTCAAGAATCATCCTACGCATGAGAATGTGACTGATGGTGGATCTTCCCTCTCTGAAGCCATTCTGGTTGTCTCTGAGCTTCTTCTCAATCTCTGCCTGGATGATCGCTTCAGAATCATCTTGTTGAGGGTCTTTGCAGCAAGTGACGTCAGTAAGATGCCCCTGTAGTTGTTGGTGTCAGTGAGGTCACCTTTCTTTGGCACTGGGACGATGTTACTTATCCTCCATTGATCTGGGACAACACTCTTCTCCAGTGCCTGATTACAGAGCTCCAGGATGATATCACTAAAATCACATCTCTTCATCACCTCCGGCAACACTCCGTCATCTCCATACTCCTTACCCTCTTTGGTTTTCCCCTGGCTCTCTTAAGCTTCTCACTAGTAAAGGGCCCTGTCTTGATGTCCATCTCTTAGTTGTTGGTGTCAGTGAGGTCACCTTTCTTTGGTACTGGGACGATGTTACTTATCCTCCATTGATCTGGGACAACACTCTTCTCCAGTGCCTGATTACAGAGCTCCAGGATGATATCACTAAAATCACATCTCTTCATCACCTCCGGCAACACTCCGTCATCTCCATACTCCTTACTCTCTTTGATTTTCCCCTGGCTCTCTTAAGCTTCTCACTAGTAAAAGGCCCTGTCTTGATGTCCATCTCTTTGAATAGTTGCTTGATCATCCTAGTGTTCTGAGCTGTGGGAGGGGTTGTCCTAGTAAGATCTTAAAATGGACCAGCCACTCCCCCTTCCTATCCTCAGGGCCCTTTCCTTGGATCTGACTCGAACTCCCTCTCTTCATCCCCGTGATCTCGTTCATGATCGTCCAACTCTCTTTGCTCTTACACCTGTCTTCTGCTTTCTCAACTCTCCTGATCTTCTCAATCAGCAACGTCTCCTCCCTAGCTTCAGTGTAGTTGGCATAGAGTTCTTCCTTCCTGTCCTCAACACACTTCTTCCTCTCCTCTGAAGGATCAGCATAGAACTCGTCCATAGCAGCTCTCAGGTGATTCCTGGCTGCACATACTCTGGGATCTTCAGAGAAGTCATCTCTCATCTTCCTCTTCCTCTTCGGCACCAAGGCCTCCCCAGCTTCTGCTACTGCAGTGGTGAAGTGGAGAAACTATAGGTGATAAAGTAGGAACATGAGAAAGGTATTTCCCATCCATTTTGTACACAGAACGAAGAAATTCTCAATTTTCGGGCTGACATGAGGTCACAAATGGTCATGTGACTTGGCAACGGTATGACCGATTTTTGTAAACTTTATGTCACAAGATGCAGAAGACTTGAAAGAAAAAGTCAGAAAGTGGCGTGGCGTGAAATGCAGTGGTTCGAAATGCGCAGCGATATTTGTCTGGGGGCCTCGGAGCTCTCCCCAGTACATACAAAGGGTTAACTATCCAGCTCTCAGCTGTTATGATATACCTGTTTGGCATTAAACTGATGATGGGTGTGAGCACCAAGGCTATATCCTGGGTAATACACCTGCTGAATATTGCAATTATAGAAAAAACATACACTTTGTGTCTGACGTCATGAAAATGGAAATTTAGGGTCTAATGTCTGATGTGTTTTTCTGCAAGATTCCCAATCGATAAAGGCCATGGTTGTGCCAGACAAGTGTCATTGCTATAACAAACCTGTGATAGAAAAAAAAATGTGTAACAAGATCATCTTGGAATAAGTGACAACATTTGCCAATGGATTTCTAGCTGTCCTGCTGAATCTGGACTGTTGCCGCACAACGTATAGCTGCAAAAAAAAAAAGAAAAAAAAAAAAGAAAAAGAAAGGGAGTTAAAAAGTATGCGTACTAGGTCTAAAAAAATTAATGGATATAAGGTAATATTGGCTGCTTCAAAATCTTATCCGCCTGCTTCTCCTTTGTAACATCTAAATGCATGTTGTAGTACGTGAACTTGTAGATCAGTTCCTGAAGATTATCAAAATGGCCTAGAGGATGACTGTTGCATGTTCCAACTAGCAAGATCTTATCTGCAACCAACAGGTGCCCTTTCAAGGTCACAGCTGAGTTCTACAAAGTGTTAAACCTGAGTACCAATGAACACATGAGGAAAACTGCTCGAGGAACTGGAAGATCTAGTCTCCTTCAAGGCCTGACTTGATCTAGGTCTAGTTTATATGCATGCATGTAGCTACATGTAGGTAAGAGCAGAATGTGAGACTACATAGGTTGCCTCCAGACCTCCAGGTCCATGTAAGCATCTGAGAGTGCAGTCTTGGAAGGTCAGAGTAACAACCGCTGCATGCAGGGCTGTGTGACATCTACTCCGGCATAAAAGGTCAAGAGTTGTCTGCTCTTTTCAAAGGAGGTTGAAACTGGAGTTTCTGAAAAAGGTTTTTGTTGGCTTTATTGGCTTTTGCCCAGATATTTTCAAAACTGGCATCAGAAACTTATTTCATTTTACCATTCTTTTTTTTTTAAACCATGATCTACTTATTTAATGTTTTCAGATTGCTATAAATATTGTAAATGTTGAAATGTATTGTCTCTTGTTACTGGTAAGTAAAAATATAATCATATCACATCAATCATATCAAAAGAGCCTCCTTTGAAGCCCACACAAGTTGGCGAGAAAGGGCACAATCTAGGCAGGCTGTTCAAGTCATGAATATTTTTATCATGGGATAATAATGTCATTTCAGGACTTTGCCATAGCAACGGCCATGTTTTGACATAAAGCTGCCTATGAATAACTAACATTTTAATGAATATCAAAGAGGTACCTTGAATTGCATTTTATATATTCCAGGACACTTGTATTGCGCTTTTGTATGTTATATCAAAATATATGTAAAGGCTATATTATATTTTTCCCCTTTCACAATTTCAAAATTTGACTGATCGATTACCATGGCAATGTCTCTGGATTTTTTTTGGATTTATCACTCACCACCAGTTTAACAGTAATCAGGGAAGATTATGTTAGAGAGTCTGCTGGTATATCCCATTAGATGAAACTGTGTCAGGGGCGGGAGTACACTTTCTACATATTTGCCCATGCACTTTTATTATTAATTTTCATAAGTCGAGCATACTTACCTTATTTTTGTTTACATCAGTGTGTTGTCATAGCAACTATTCTATCAGACATGACCGTTACCTTAAAAATACATCTAAAATACATCTTCATTGAAATAATTGGAGAGTTGGAAATTTATGTACTTAGACATTTTAAAATGTTTTTTGTGTGTTTAGATAAAGAAATACCATAATTTTTTCTCAAAATATCAGTTTCAACCTGGTCGTTGCCATAGTAACGACCATTATGGTATGAATACATTGTTGTATGACTTTGAATGACCAAGATTTGGATGGCAACCAAATTTGGAGAATGAAGCGGACAAACTGAGACACTTGTTATGTTTTTATGTTGTTGCATCACAAATATATGGCATTTTCTAGAAATTCAGATATTACCATGACAACGGCAAATTTGGAGCATAACCATGACCTTGGATAAGTCAGATGTTAACTGCAAGGTAATGTGCAGCTTGAAAGAGATATTCTAAGACATTAACCATATGTATTTATGTTGTATGTATTGATATTAATGAAAAATATGTTCTTTTCTGAAAAGTAATTTGTTACCATGGCAACGTCTCTAGCAATTTCATCCACCACCATTTCGATAGCAAATAGGCAGATAATGATAGCTGAGTCATCCGGGTAACAAAAAATAACAGAATGGATGAAACTGTGTCTAAGGGGATGGGGTACGTTTTGGGTATATTAACCCATACACTTTTGTTATTGATTTCATAAGCCATGCATACCTACTCTAACTTTTGCATCATTTTGTTGCCATAGCAACTGTCCTATCAGGCATGATTATTACCTCAAAATCTACATCTAGCCTGAAAAGAATCGGAAAGTGGAAAGTATGTGTAATTGGACATTTTTCTTATGTTTTGTTTTTTGTTTTGATACGGAAATGCTATATTTTTTCTTGAAATAGCAATTTCTACCAAGTTGTTGCCATAGCAACGACCATGTTTTGGCACAAATATGGCTGCATGACCAAGACTTTGATGTCAAGCAAAGTTTTGGCATGAAATATATATATTTATACACTTCTATTATGTTTTTTTAATGTTTTTTATTACAGAAATATGCTATTTTCTAGAAATTTTAGGCGTTACCATGGCAACGACCTTTTTTGAGCGTAACCATGACCTTTGACGACTGAGATTTTGATTAAAATCAAATGGGTAGCTTGAAATTGATACACTTCATTACTTACATTATATTTTTATGTTGTTTGATAAGAGATATATGTTATTTTTTAGAAAATATTTCGTTACCATGGCAACGGCCGAAGACGTCATTTAGAAAAATGGCAACAGGTAGATTCGTGTTCAGCACCCCCAAAATAGGGGAAATAGCAAAAAAAATCAGATTCTACAAAAAATTTTAAGTAACCTTTCAACTCGCCATGTACTATATCTGAAGTAGTGGATATTTCTGTCGTACTAGCAGGAGTAGCTAATGGTTCAGTACTATCCTGAATTGTTGATGATTCCGTAGTACTAGCTGGAGTAGTTGATGTTTCAGTAGTACCAGCTGTAATTGTTGATGATTCCGTAGTAATAGCAGAAGTTGTTGATGGTTCAGTGGTACTATCTGGAATTGTTGATGATTCCGTAATACTAGCAGGAGCAGAGGATGATTCCGTAGTACTACCAGGTGTTGTTGATCGTTCAGTAGTACTAACTGTTGTTGATGATTCCAAAGTATTAGCTGGGGTTGTAGATGATTCAGTACTACTAGCTGGGGTAGTTGATACTTCTGTCGTACTTGCTGGAGTAGTTGATGGTTCAGCAGTACTTGCTGGAGTTGTTGATGATTCCATAGTACTAGCAGGAGTCGAGGATGGTTCAGTATTACTAGCAGGAGTTGTTGATAAAGAAGTAGTTGATGGGTCAGTAGTACTACCTGGAATTGTTGATGATTCCATAGTACTAGAAGAAGTTGTTGTTCGTTCAGTAGTACTAACTGTTGTTGATGATTCCAAAGTATAAGCTGGGGTTGTAGATGATTCCGTAGTACTAGCTGGAGTCGTAGATGATTTAGTAGTACTACCTGGAGTAGTTGATACTTTTGTCGTACTTCCCTGAGTAGTTGATGGTTCAGTAGTACTAGCTAGAGTAGTTGATGATTTTGTCGTACTAGGAGGAGTAGTTGATACTTCAATCGTACTACCCACGGTAGTGGATGGTTCAGCAGTACTGGCTGGAGTGGTAGATGATTCCATAGTAGTAGCTGGAGTAGTTGATGATTCTGTCGTACTAGCAATAGAAGTTGATACTTCTGTCGTACTTCCCTGAGAAGTGGATGGTTCAACAGTACTAGCTGGACTGGTAGATGATTTCGTACTACTAGCTGGAGTAGATGATGATTCTGTGGTACTTGCAGGAGTAGTTGATGGTTCGGTAGTACTAGCTAGAGTTGTTGAGGATTCCGTAGTACTAGCAGAAGTTGTTGATACTAATGTCGTACTGGCTGTAGTAGTTGATGGTACAGTAGTACTAGCTGGAGTGGTTGATGATTCCGTAGTATTGGCAGGATTAGAGGATGGTTCAGTAGAACTAGCAGCATTTGTTGATAGTAATGTCGTACTGGCTGTAGTAGTTGATGGTGCAGTAGTACTAGCTGGAGTAGTTGATGATTTTGTCGTACTAGCAGGAGTAGTTGATACTTCAATCGTACTACCCACGGTAGTGGATGGTTCAGCAGTACTGGCTGGAGTGGTAGATGATTCCATAGTAGTAGCTGGAGTAGTTGATGATTCTGTCGTACTAGCAATAGTAGTTGATACTTCTGTCGTACTTCCCTGAGAAGTTGATGGTTCAACAGTACTAGCTGGACTGGTAGATGATTTCGTACTACTAGCTGGAGTAGATGATGATTCTGTGGTACTTGCAGGAGTAGTTGATGGTTCGGTAGTACTAGCTAGAGTTGTTGAGGATTCCGTAGTACTAGCAGAAGTTGTTGATACTAATGTCGTACTGGCTGTAGTAGTTGATGGTACAGTAGTACTAGCTGGAGTGGTTGATGATTGTGTAGAACTAGCTGGAGTGGTAGATGATTCGGTAGTACTACTTGAAGTGGTCGATGATTCCGTAATACTAGCTGGAGAAGTTGATTGTTCAGTAGTACTAGCTGGAGTCGAAGATGATTCTGTAGTACTAGCTGGAATGGTAGATGATTCGGTAGTACTTACTGAAGTGGTCGATGATTCCGTAATACTAGCTGGAGTAGTTGATTGTTCAGTAATACGAGCTGGAGTCGATGAGGATTCAGTACTACTAGCTGATGTAGTTGATGTTTCTGTCGTACTAGCAGGAGTAGTTGATGATTTCTTAGTACTATCAGGAGTTGTTGATGGTTGAGTAGTACTAGCTGGAGTTGTTGATGGTTCAGTAGTACTACCTGGAGTCGTAGATGATTCAGTAGTACTAGATGGAGTAGTTAATGATTCTGTCGTACTAGCAGTAGTAGTTGAAAATTCTGTCGTACTAGCTGGAGTAGTTGATACTACTGTCGTACTAGCAGGAGTAGTTGATGGTTCACTAGTAGTAACTGAAGTAGTTGATATTTCTGTCGTACTAGCAGAAGTAGTTGATGGTTCAGTAGTACTAGCTGGAATTGTTGACGATTCCATAGTACTAGCAGGAGTAGAGGATGGTTCAGTATTACTAGCAGGAGTTGTTGATAAAGAAGTAGTTGATGGGTCAGTAGTACTACCTGGAATTGTTGATGATTCCATAGTACTAGAAGAAGTTGTTGTTCGTTCAGTAGTACTAACTGTTGTTGATGATTCCAAAGTATAAGCTGGGGTTGTAGATGATTCCGTAGTACTAGCTGGAGTCGTAGATGATTTAGTAGTACTACCTGGAGTAGTTGATACTTTTGTCGTACTTCCCTGAGTAGTTGATGGTTCAGTAGTACTAGCTAGAGTAGTTGATGATTTTGTCGTACTAGGAGGAGTAGTTGATACTTCAATCGTACTACCCACGGTAGTGGATGGTTCAGCAGTACTGGCTGGAGTGGTAGATGATTCCATAGTAGTAGCTGGAGTAGTTGATGATTCTGTCGTACTAGCAATAGAAGTTGATACTTCTGTCGTACTTCCCTGAGAAGTGGATGGTTCAACAGTACTAGCTGGACTGGTAGATGATTTCGTACTACTAGCTGGAGTAGATGATGATTCTGTGGTACTTGCAGGAGTAGTTGATGGTTCGGTAGTACTAGCTAGAGTTGTTGAGGATTCCGTAGTACTAGCAGAAGTTGTTGATACTAATGTCGTACTGGCTGTAGTAGTTGATGGTACAGTAGTACTAGCTGGAGTGGTTGATGATTCCGTAGTATTGGCAGGATTAGAGGATGGTTCAGTAGAACTAGCAGCATTTGTTGATAGTAATGTCGTACTGGCTGTAGTAGTTGATGGTGCAGTAGTACTAGCTGGAGTAGTTGATGATTTTGTCGTACTAGCAGGAGTAGTTGATACTTCAATCGTACTACCCACGGTAGTGGATGGTTCAGCAGTACTGGCTGGAGTGGTAGATGATTCCATAGTAGTAGCTGGAGTAGTTGATGATTCTGTCGTACTAGCAATAGTAGTTGATACTTCTGTCGTACTTCCCTGAGAAGTTGATGGTTCAACAGTACTAGCTGGACTGGTAGATGATTTCGTACTACTAGCTGGAGTAGATGATGATTCTGTGGTACTTGCAGGAGTAGTTGATGGTTCGGTAGTACTAGCTAGAGTTGTTGAGGATTCCGTAGTACTAGCAGAAGTTGTTGATACTAATGTCGTACTGGCTGTAGTAGTTGATGGTACAGTAGTACTAGCTGGAGAGGTTGATGATTGTGTAGAACTAGCTGGAGTGGTAGATGATTCGGTAGTACTACTTGAAGTGGTCGATGATTCCGTAATACTAGCTGGAGAAGTTGATTGTTCAGTAGTACTAGCTGGAGTCGAAGATGATTCTGTAGTACTAGCTGGAATGGTAGATGATTCGGTAGTACTTACTGAAGTGGTCGATGATTCCGTAATACTAGCTGGAGTAGTTGATTGTTCAGTAATACGAGCTGGAGTCGATGAGGATTCAGTACTACTAGCTGATGTAGTTGATGTTTCTGTCGTACTAGCAGGAGTAGTTGATGATTTCTTAGTACTATCAAGAGTTGTTGATGGTTGAGTAGTACTAGCTGGAGTTGTTGATGGTTCAGTAGTACTACCTGGAGTCGTAGATGATTCAGTAGTACTAGATGGAGTAGTTAATGATTCTGTCGTACTAGCAGTAGTAGTTGAAAATTCTGTGGTACTAGCTGGAGTAGTTGATACTACTGTCGTACTAGCAGGAGTAGTTGATGGTTCACTAGTAGTAACTGAAGTAGTTGATATTTCTGTCGTACTAGCAGAAGTAGTTGATGGTTCAGTAGTACTAGCTGGAATTGTTGACGATTCCATAGTACTAGCAGGAGTAGAGGATGCTTCAGTATTACTAGCAGGAGTTGTTGATACTAATGTCGTACTGGCTGTAGCAGTTGAAGGTTCAGTAGTACTCGCTGGAGTTGTTGATAATTGTGTAGTATTAGCTGGAGTAGTTGATGCTTCTGTCGTACTAGCAGGAGTAGTTGATTGTTTAGTAGTACCTGGAATTGTTGATGATTCCGTAGTACTAGGAAGAGTAGTGGATGGCTTACTAGAACTATCTGAAGTAGTTGATATTTCTGTCGTACTAGCAGGAGTAGCTAATGGTTCAGTACTATCCTGAATTGTTGATGATTCCGTAGTACTAGCTGGAAAAGTAGATGGTTCAGTGGTACTATCTGGAATTGTTGATGATTCCGTAGTACTAGCAGGAGCAGAGGATGATTCCGTAGTACTACCAGGTGTTGTTGATCGTTCAGTAGTACTAACTGTTGTTGATGATTCCAAAGTATTAGCTGGGGTTGTAGATGATTCAGTACTACTAGCTGGGGTAGTTGATACTTCTGTCGTACTTGCTGGAGTAGTTGATGGTTCAGCAGTACTTGCTGGAGTTGTTGATGATTCCATAGTACTAGCAGGAGTCGAGGATGGTTCAGTATTACTAGCAGGAGTTGTTGATAAAGAAGTAGTTGATGGGTCAGTAGTACTACCTGGAATTGTTGATGATTCCATAGTACTAGAAGAAGTTGTTGTTCGTTCAGTAGTACTAACTGTTGTTGGTGATTCCAAAGTATAAGCTGGGGTTGTAGATGATTCCGTAGTACTAGCTGGAGTCGTAGATGATTCAGTAGTACTACCTGGAGTAGTTGATACTCTTGTCGTACTTCCCTGAGTAGTTGATGGTTCAGTAGTACTAGCTAGAGTAGTTGATGATTTTGTCGTACTAGGAGGAGTAGTTGATACTTCAATCGTACTACCCACGGTAGTGGATGGTTCAGCAGTACTGGCTGGAGTGGTAGATGATTCCATAGTAGTAGCTGGAGTAGTTAATGATTCTGTCGTACTAGCAATAGAAGTTGATACTTCTGTCGTACTTCCCTGAGAAGTTGATGGTTCAACAGTACTAGCTGGACTGGTAGATGATTCCGTACTACTAGCTGGAGTAGATGATGATTCTGTGGTACTTGCAGGAGTAGTTGATGGTTCGGTAGTACTACCTAGAGTTGTTGAGGATTCCGTAATACTAGCTGGAGTAGTTGATTGTTCCGTAATACGAGCTGGAGTCGATGAGGATTCAGTACTACTAGCTGATGTAGTTGATGTTTCTGTCGTACTAGCAGGAGTAGTTGATGATTTCTTAGTACTATCAGGAGTTGTTGATGGTTGAGTAGTACTAGCTGGAGTTGTTGATGGTTCAGTAGTACTACCTGGAGTCGTAGATGATTCAGTAGTACTAGATGGAGTAGTTAATGATTCTGTCGTACTAGCAGTAGTAGTTGAAAATTCTGTCGTACTAGCTGGAGTAGTTGATACTACTGTCGTACTAGCAGGAGTAGTTGATGGTTCACTAGTAGTAACTGAAGTAGTTGATATTTCTGTCGTACTAGCAGAAGTAGTTGATGGTTCAGTAGTACTAGCTGGAATTGTTGACGATTCCATAGTACTAGCAGGAGTAGAGGATGGTTCAGTATTACTAGCAGGAGTTGTTGATACTAATGTCGTACTGGCTGTAGTAGTTGATTGTTCAGTAGTACTCGCTGGAGTCGAAGATGATTCTGTAGTACTAGCTGGAATGGTAGATGATTCGGTAGTACTTACTGAAGTGGTCGATGATTCCGTAATACTAGCTGGAGTAGTTGATTGTTCAGTAATACGAGCTGGAGTCGATGAGGATTCAGTACTACTAGCTGATGTAGTTGATGTTTCTGTCGTACTAGCAGGAGTAGTTGATGATTTCTTAGTACTATCAGGAGTTGTTGATGGTTGAGTAGTACTAGCTGGAGTTGTTGATGGTTCAGTAGTACTACCTGGAGTCGTAGATGATTCAGTAGTACTAGATGGAGTAGTTAATGATTCTGTCGTACTAGCAGTAGTAGTTGAAAATTCTGTCGTACTAGCTGGAGTAGTTGATACTACTGTCGTACTAGCAGGAGTAGTTGATGGTTCACTAGTAGTAACTGAAGTAGTTGATATTTCTGTCGTACTAGCAGAAGTAGTTGATGGTTCAGTAGTACTAGCTGGAATTGTTGACGATTCCATAGTACTAGCAGGAGTAGAGGATGCTTCAGTATTACTAGCAGGAGTTGTTGATACTAATGTCGTACTGGCTGTAGTAGTTGAAGGTTCAGTAGTACTCGCTGGAGTTGTTGATAATTGTGTAGTATTAGCTGGAGTAGTTGATGCTTCTGTCGTACTAGCAGGAGTAGTTGATTGTTTAGTAGTACCTGGAATTGTTGATGATTCCGTAGTACTAGGAAGAGTAGTGGATGGCTTACTAGAACTATCTGAAGTAGTTGATATTTCTGTCGTACTAGCAGGAGTAGCTAATGGTTCAGTACTATCCTGAATTGTTGATGATTCCGTAGTACTAGCTGGAAAAGTAGATGGTTCAGTAGTACTAGCTATAATTGGTGATGATTCCGTAGTACTAGCTGGAGTAGTTGATGGTTCAGTAGTACCAGCTCTAATTGTTGATGATTCCGTAGTAATAGCAGAAGTTGTTGATGGTTCAGTGGTACTATCTGGAATTGTTGATGATTCCGTAGTACTAGCAGGAGCAGAGGATGATTCCGTAGTACTACCAGGTGTTGTTGATCGTTCAGTAGTACTAACTGTTGTTGATGATTCCAAAGTATTAGCTGGGGTTGTAGATGATTCAGTACTACTAGCTGGGGTAGTTGATACTTCTGTCGTACTTGCTGGAGTAGTTGATGGTTCAGCAGTACTTGCTGGAGTTGTTGATGATTCCATAGTACTAGCAGGAGTCGAGGATGGTTCAGTATTACTAGCAGGAGTTGTTGATAAAGAAGTAGTTGATGGGTCAGTAGTACTACCTGGAATTGTTGATGATTCCATAGTACTAGAAGAAGTTGTTGTTCGTTCAGTAGTACTAACTGTTGTTGGTGATTCCAAAGTATAAGCTGGGGTTGTAGATGATTCCGTAGTACTAGCTGGAGTCGTAGATGATTCAGTAGTACTACCTGGAGTAGTTGATACTCTTGTCGTACTTCCCTGAGTAGTTGATGGTTCAGTAGTACTAGCTAGAGTAGTTGATGATTTTGTCGTACTAGGAGGAGTAGTTGATACTTCAATCGTACTACCCACGGTAGTGGATGGTTCAGCAGTACTGGCTGGAGTGGTAGATGATTCCATAGTAGTAGCTGGAGTAGTTAATGATTCTGTTGTACTAGCAATAGAAGTTGATACTTCTGTCGTACTTCCCTGAGAAGTTGATGGTTCAACAGTACTACATGGACTGGTAGATGGTTCCGTACTACTAGCTGGGGTAGATGATGATTCTGTGGTACTTGCAGGAGTAGTTGATGGTTCGGTAGTACTACCTAGAGTTGTTGAGGATTCCGTAGTACTAGCAGAATTTGTTGATACTAATGTCGTACTGGCTGTAGTAGTTGATGGTACAGTAGTACTAGCTGGAGTGGTTGATGATTGTGTAGAACTAGCTGGAGTGGTAGATGATTCGGAAGTACTACTTGAAGTGGTCGATGATTCCGTAATACTAGCTGGAGAAGTTGATTGTTCAGTAGTACTAGCTGGAGTCGAAGATGATTCTGTAGTACTAGCTGGAATGGTAGATGAATCGGTAGTACTTACTGAAGTGGTCGATGATTCCGTAATACTAGCTGGAGTAGTTGATGGTTCAGTAGTATTAGCTGGAGTTGTTGATGACTGTGTAGAACTAGCTGGAGTGGTGGATGATTCGGTAGTACTACTTGGAGTGGTGGATGATTCGGTAGTACTACTTGAAGTGGTCGATGATTCCGTAATACCAGGAGGAGTAGAGGATGGTTCAGTAGTAGTAGCCTGAATTGTTGATGTTTCTGTCGTACTAGCAGGAGTTGTTGATGGTTCAGTAGTACTAGCTGGAGTCGAAGATGATTCGGTAGTACTAGTTGGAATGGTAGATGATTCGGTAGTACTTACTGAAGTGGTCGATGATTCCGTAATACTAGCTGGAGTAGTTGACTGTTCAGTAATACGAGCTGGAGTCGATGAGGATTCAGTAGTACTAGCTGATGTAGTTGATGTTTCTGTCTTAATAGCAGGAGTAGTTGATGATTTCTTAGTACTATCAGGAGTTGTTGATGGTTCAGTAGTACTAGCTGGAGTTGTTGATGGTTCAGTAGTACTACCTGGAGTCGTAGATGATTCAGTAGTACTAGCTGGAGTAGTTAATGATTCTGTCGTACTAGCAGTAGTAGTTGAAAACTCTGTTGTTCTAGCTGGAGTAGTTGATACTACTGTCGTACTAGCAGGAGTAGTTGATGGTTCACTAGTAGTAACTGAAGTAGTTGATATTTCTGTCGTACTAGCAGATGTAGTTGATGGTTCAGTAGTACTAGCTGGAATTGTTGACGATTCCATAGTACTAGCAGGAGTAGAGGATGGTTCAGTATTACTAGCAGGAGTTGTTGATACTAATGTCGTACTGGCTGTAGTAGTTGAAGGTTCAGTAGTACTCGCTGGAGTTGTTGATAATTGTGTTGTATTAGCTGGAGTAGTTGATGCTTCTGTCGTACTAGCAGGAGTATTTGATGGTTCACTATTACTAGCTAAAGTAGTTGATATTTTTGTCGTAATAGCAGGAGGAGTTGATGGTTTAGTAGTACTAGCCTGAATTGTTGGTGATTCTGTAGTACTAGGTGGATTCGTAGATGATTCAGTAATACTAGCAGTAGTACTTGATTGTTCACTAATACTAGCTGAAGTAATTGATTTTTCTGTCGTACTAGAAGGAGTAGTCGTACTGGCTGTAGTAGTTGAAGGTTCAGTAGTACTCGCTGGAGTTGTTGATAATTGTGTAGTATTAGCTGGAGTAGTTGATGCTTCTGTCGTACTAGCAGGAGTATGTGATGGTTCACTATTACTAGCTAAAGTAGTTGATATTTTTGTCGTAATAGCAGGAGGAGTTGATGGTTTAGTAGTACTAGCCTGAATTGTTGGTGATTCCGTAGTACTAGGTGGATTCGTAGATGATTCAGTAATACTAGCAGTAGTACTTGATTGTTCACTAATACTAGCTGAAGTAATTGATTTTTCTGTCGTACTAGAAGGAGTAGTCGTACTGGCTGTAGTAGTTGAAGGTTCAGTAGTACTCGCTGGAGTTGTTGATAATTGTGTAGTATTAGCTGGAGTAGTTGATGCTTCTGTCGTACTAGCAGGAGTATTTGATGGTTCACTATTACTAGCTAAAGTAGTTGATATTTTTGTCGTAATAGCAGGAGGAGTTGATGGTTTAGTAGTACTAGCCTGAATTGTTGGTGATTCCGTAGTCCTAGGTGGATTCGTAGATGATTCAGTAATACTAGCAGTAGTATTTGATTGTTCACTAATACTAGCTGAAGTAATTGATTTTTCTGTCGTACTAGAAGGAGTAGTTGATGGTTCAGTAGTATTAGCTAGAGTTGTTGATAATTCTGTAGTACTTGCTGGAGTCGTAGATGATTCAGTAGTACTAGCTGGAGTAGTTAATGATTCTGTCGTACTATCAGTAGTAGTTGAAAA
Organism: Heliocidaris tuberculata; assembly: GCA_025618425.1. Lineage (NCBI taxonomy): Eukaryota > Metazoa > Echinodermata > Echinoidea > Camarodonta > Echinometridae > Heliocidaris > Heliocidaris tuberculata. The sequence continues at coordinate 30,620,965 of CM046843.1, forward strand.
TTCTGTCGTTCTAGCTGGAGTAGTTGATACTACTGTCGTACTAGCAGGAGTAGTTGATGGTTCACTAGTAGTAACTGAAGTAGTTGATATTTCTGTCGTACTAGCAGATGTAGTTGATGGTTCAGTAGTACTAGCTGGAATTGTTGACGATTCCATAGTACTAGCAGGAGTAGAGGATGGTTCAGTATTACTAGCAGGAGTTGTTGATACTAATGTCGTACTGGCTGTAGTAGTTGAAGGTTCAGTAGTACTCGCTGGAGTTGTTGATAATTGTGTTGTATTAGCTGGAGTAGTTGATGCTTCTGTCGTACTAGCAAGAGTAGCTGATGGTTCACTAATACTAGCTGGAGTAGTTGATATTTCTGTCGTACTAGAAGGAGTAGTTGATGGTTCAGTAGTATTAGCTAGAGTTGTTGACAATTCTGTAGTACTTGCTGGAGTCGTAAATGATTCAGTAACACTACCAGGAGTAGTTGTTACTTCTGTCGTACTTGCAGGAGTAGTTGATTGTTTAGTAGTACTACCTGGAATTGTTGATGACTCCGTAGTACTAGCAGCAGCAGTCGATGATTCCGTAGTACTAGGAAGAGTAGTGGATGGCTCACTAGAACTATCTGAAGTAGTTGATATTTCTGTCGTACTAGCAGGAGTAGCTAATGGTTTAGTACTATCCTGAATTGTTGATGATTCCGTAGTACTAGCTGCAAAAGTAGATGGTTCAGTAGTACTAGCTGTAATTGGTGATGATTCCGTAGTACTAGCTGGAGTAGTTGATGGTTCAGTAGTACCAGCTGTAATTGTTGATGATTCCGTAGTAATAGCAGAAGTTGTTGATGGTTCAGTGGTACTATCTGGAATTGTTGATGATACCGTAATACTAGCAGGAGCAGAGGATGATTCCGTAGTACTACCAGGTGTTGTTGATCGTTCAGTAGTACTAACTGTTGTTGATGATTCCAAAGTATTAGCTGGGGTTGTAGATGATTCAGTACTACTAGCTGGGGTAGTTGATACTTCTGTCGTACTTGCTGGAGTAGTTGATGGTTCAGCAGTACTTGCTGGAGTTGTTGATGGTTCCATAGTACTAGCAGGAGTCGAGGATGGTTCAGTATTACTAGCAGGAGTTGTTGATAAAGAAGTAGTTGATGGTTCAGTAGTACTAGCTAGAGTAGTTGATGATTTTGTCGTACTAGGAGGAGTAGTTGATACTTCAATCGTACTACCCACGGTAGTGGATGGTTCAGCAGTACTGGCTGGAGTGGTAGATGATTCCATAGTAGTAGCTGGAGTAGTTGATGATTCTGTCGTACTAGCAATAGTAGTTGATACTTCTGTCGTACTTCCCTGAGAAGTGGATGGTTCAACAGTACTAGCTGGACTGGTAGATGATTTCGTACTACTAGCTGGAGTAGATGATGATTCTGTGGTACTTACAGGAGTAGTTGATGGTTCGGTAGTACTAGCTAGAATTGTTGAGGATTCCGTAGTACTAGCAGAAGTTGTTGATACTAATGTCGAACTGGCTGTAGTAGTTGATGGTTCAGTAGTACTCGCTGGAGTTGTTGATGATTGTGTAGTGCTAGCTGGAGTGGTAGATGATTCGGTAGTACTAGTCTGAATTGTTGATGGTTCAGTATTACTAGCTGGAGTTGTTGACGATTCCGTAGTACTAGCAGCAGCAGTCGATGATTCCGTAGTACCAGCTGGAGTCATAGATGATTCAGGAGTACTAGCTTGAATAGTTGATGATTCTGTCATACTAGCAATAGTAGCTGATACTTCTGTCGTACTTCTCTGAGTAGTGGATGGTTCAACAGTACTAGCTGGACTGGTAGATGATTCTGTACTACTAGCTGGAGTAGATGATGATTCTGTGGTACTTGCAGGATTGGTTGATGGTTCAGTAGTACTAGCTGGAGTTGTTGAGGATTCCTTAGTACTAGCAGGAGTTGTTGATACTAATGTCGTACTGGCTGTAGTAGTTGATGGTTCAGTAATAATCGCTGAAGTTGTTGATGATTGTGTAGTACTAGCCTGAATTGTTGATGGTTCAGTATTACTAGCTGGATATGTTGATGATTCCGTAGTACTAGGAGGAGTTGTAGATGGTTCACTAGTACTAGCTGAAGTAGTTGATATTTCTGTTGTACTAGCAGGATTAGTTGATGGTTCAGTAGTACTAGCTTGAGTTGTTGCTGATTCCGTAGTACTAGCAGCAGCAGTCGATGATTCCGTAGTACTTACTGAAGTGGTCGATGATTCCGTAATACTAGCTGGAGTAGTTGATTGTTCAGTAATACGAGCTGGAGTCGATGAGGATTCAGTACTACTAGCTGATGTAGTTGATGTTTCTGTCGTACTAGCAGGAGTAGTTGATGATTTCTTAGTACTATCAGGAGTTGTTGATGGTTGAGTAGTACTAGCTGGAGTTGTTGATGGTTCAGTAGTACTACCTGGAGTCGTAGATGATTCAGTAGTACTAGCTGGAGTAGTTAATGATTCTGTCGTACTAGCAGTAGTAGTTGAAAATTCTGTGGTACTAGCTGGAGTAGTTGATACTACTGTCGTACTAGCAGGAGTAGTTGATGGTTCAATAGTAGTAACTGAAGTGGTTGATATTTTTGTCGTAATAGCAGGAGGAGTTGATGGTTTAGTAGTACTAGCCTGAATTGTTGGTGATTCCGTAGTACTAGGTGGAGTCGTAGATGATTCAGTAATACTAGCAGTAGTATTTGATTGTTCACTAATACTAGCTGAAGTAATTGATTTTTCTGTCGTACTAGCAGGAGTGGTTGATGGTTCAGTAGTACTAGCTGTAATTGTTGATGATTCCGTAGTACTAGGTGGAGTCGTAGATGATTCAGTAGTACTAGCTGGAGTAGTTGATACTTTTGTCGTACTAGTAAGAGTAGCTGATGGTTCACTTATACTAGCTGGAGTAGTTGATATTTCTGTCGTACTAGAAGGAGTAGTTGATGGTTCAGTAGTATTAGCTAGAGTTGTTGATAATTCTGTAGTACTTGCTGGAGTCATAGATGATTCAGTAGTACTAGCTGGAGTAGTTAATGATTCTGTCGTACTAGCGGTAGTAGTTGAAAATTCTGTCGTACTCGCTGGAGTAGTTGATACTACTGTCGTACTAGCAGGAGTAGTTGATGGTTCACTAGTAGTAACTGAAGTAGTTGATATTTCTGTCGTACTAGCAGATGTAGTTGATGGTTCAGTAGTACTAGCTGGAATTGTTGACGATTCCATAGTACTAGCAGGAGTAGAGGATGGTTCAGTATTACTAGCAGGAGTTGTTGATACTAATGTCGTACTGGCTGTAGTAGTTGAAGGTTCAGTAGTACTCGCTGGAGTTGTTGATAATTGTGTTGTATTAGCTGGAGTAGTTGATGCTTCTGTCGTACTAGCAAGAGTAGCTGATGGTTCACTAATACTAGCTGGAGTAGTTGATATTTCTGTCGTACTAGAAGGAGTAGTTGATGGTTCAGTAGTATTAGCTAGAGTTGTTGACAATTCTGTAGTACTTGCTGGAGTCGTAAATGATTCAGTAACACTACCAGGAGTAGTTGTTACTTCTGTCGTACTTGCAGGAGTAGTTGATTGTTTAGTAGTACTACCTGGAATTGTTGATGACTCCGTAGTACTAGCAGCAGCAGTCGATGATTCCGTAGTACTAGGAAGAGTAGTGGATGGCTCACTAGAACTATCTGAAGTAGTTGATATTTCTGTCGTACTAGCAGGAGTAGCTAATGGTTTAGTACTATCCTGAATTGTTGATGATTCCGTAGTACTAGCTGCAAAAGTAGATGGTTCAGTAGTACTAGCTGTAATTGGTGATGATTCCGTAGTACTAGCTGGAGTAGTTGATGGTTCAGTAGTACCAGCTGTAATTGTTGATGATTCCGTAGTAATAGCAGAAGTTGTTGATGGTTCAGTGGTACTATCTGGAATTGTTGATGATACCGTAATACTAGCAGGAGCAGAGGATGATTCCGTAGTACTACCAGGTGTTGTTGATCGTTCAGTAGTACTAACTGTTGTTGATGATTCCAAAGTATTAGCTGGGGTTGTAGATGATTCAGTACTACTAGCTGGGGTAGTTGATACTTCTGTCGTACTTGCTGGAGTAGTTGATGGTTCAGCAGTACTTGCTGGAGTTGTTGATGATTCCATAGTACTAGCAGGAGTCGAGGATGGTTCAGTATTACTAGCAGGAGTTGTTGATAAAGAAGTAGTTGATGGTTCAGTAGTACTAGCTAGAGTAGTTGATGATTTTGTCGTACTAGGAGGAGTAGTTGATACTTCAATCGTACTACCCACGGTAGTGGATGGTTCAGCAGTACTGGCTGGAGTGGTAGATGATTCCATAGTAGTAGCTGGAGTAGTTGATGATTCTGTCGTACTAGCAATAGTAGTTGATACTTCTGTCGTACTTCCCTGAGAAGTGGATGGTTCAACAGTACTAGCTGGACTGGTAGATGATTTCGTACTACTAGCTGGAGTAGATGATGATTCTGTGGTACTTACAGGAGTAGTTGATGGTTCGGTAGTACTAGCTGGAATTGTTGACGATTCCATAGTACTAGCAGGAGTAGAGGATGGATCAGTATTACTAGCAGGAGTTGTTGATACTAATGTCGTACTGGCTGTAGTAGTTGAAGGTTCAGTAGTACTCGCTGGAGTTGTTGATAATTGTGTAGTATAAGCTGGAGTAGTTGATGCTTCTGTCGTACTAGCAGGAGTATTTGATGGTTCACTATTACTAGCTGAAGTAGTTGATATTTTTGTCGTAATAGCAGGAGGAGTTGATGGTTTAGTAGTACTAGCCTGAATTGTTGGTGATTCCGTAGTACTAGGTGGAGTCGTAGATGATTCAGTAATACTAGCAGTAGTATTTGATTGTTCACTAATACTAGCTGAAGTAATTGATTTTTCTGTCGTACTAGCAGGAGTGGTTGATGGTTCAGTAGTACTAGCTGTAATTGTTGATGATTCCGTAGTACTAGGTGGAGTCGTAGATGATTCAGTAGTACTAGCTGGAGTAGTTGATACTTCTGTCGTACTAGCAAGAGTAGCTGATGGTTCACTAATACTAGCTGGAGTAGTTGATATTTCTGTCGTACTAGAAGGAGTAGTTGATGGTTCAGTAGTATTAGCTAGAGTTGTTGATAATTCTGTAGTACTTGCTGGAGTCGTAAATGATTCAGTAATACTAGCAGGAGTAGTTGTTACTTCTGTCGTACTTGCAGGAGTAGTTGATTGTTTAGTAGTACTACCTGGAATTGTCGATGACTCCGTAGTACTAGCAGCAGCAGTCGATGATTCCGTAGTACTAGGAAGAGTAGTGGATGGCTCACTAGAACTATCTGAAGTAGTTGATATTTCTGTCGTACTAGCAGGAGTAGCTAATGGTTCAGTACTATCCTGAATTATTGATGATTCCGTAGTACTAGCTGCAAAAGTAGATGGTTCAGTAGTACTAGCTGTAATTGGTGATGATTCCGTAGTACTAGCTGGAGTAGTTGATGGTTCAGTAGTACCAGCTGTAATTGTTGATGATTCCGTAGTAATAGCAGAAGTTGTTGATGGTTCAGTGGTACTATCTGGAATTGTTGATGATTCCGAAATACTAGCAGGAGCAGAGGATGATTCCGTAGTACTACCAGGTGTTGTTGATCGTTCAGTAGTACTAACTGTTGTTGATGATTCCAAAGTATTAGCTGGGGTTGTAGATGATTCAGTACTACTAGCCGGGGTAGTTGATACTTCTGTCGTACTTGCTGGAGTAGTTGATGGTTCAGCAGTACTTGCTGGAGTTGTTGATGATTCCATAGTACTAGCAGGAGTCGAGGATGGTTCAGTATTACTAGCAGGAGTTGTTGATAAAGAAGTAGTTGATGGGTCAGTAGTACTATCTGAAATTGTTGATGATTCCATAGTACTAGAAGAAGTTGTTGTTCGTTCAGTAGTACTAACTGTTGTTGATGATTCCAAAGTATAAGCTGGGGTTGTAGATGATTCCGTAGTACTAGCTGGAGTCGTAGATGGTTCAGTAGTACTAGCTATAATTGGTGATGATTCCGTAGTACTAGTTGGAGTAGTTGATGGTTCAGTAGTACCAGCTCTAATTGTTGATGATTCCGTAGTAATAGCAGAAGTTGTTGATGGTTCAGTGGTACTATCTGGAATTGTTGATGATTCCGTAGTACTAGCAGGAGCAGAGGATGATTCCGTAGTACTACCAGGTGTTGTTGATCGTTCAGTAGTACTAACTGTTGTTGATGATTCCAAAGTATTAGCTGGGGTTGTAGATGATTCAGTACTACTAGCTGGGGTAGTTGATACTTCTGTCGTACTTGCTGGAGTAGTTGATGGTTCAGCAGTACTTGCTGGAGTTGTTGATGATTCCATAGTACTAGCAGGAGTCGAGGATGGTTCAGTATTACTAGCAGGAGTTGTTGATAAAGAAGTAGTTGATGGGTCAGTAGTACTATCTGGAATTGTTGATGATTCCATAGTACTAGAAGAAGTTGTTGTTCGTTCAGTAGTACTAACTGTTGTTGATGATTCCAAAGTATAAGCTGGGGTTGTAGATGATTCCGTAGTACTAGCTGGAGTCGTAGATGGTTCAGTAGTACTAGCTAGAGTAGTTGATGATTTTGTCGTACTAGGAGGAGTAGTTGATACTTCAATCGTACTACCCACGGTAGTGGATGGTTCAGCAGTACTGCCTGGAGTGGTAGATGATTCCATAGTAGTAGCTGGAGTAGTTGATGATTCTGTCATACTAGCAATAGTAGTTGATACTTCTGTCGTACTTCCCTGAGAAGTGGATGGTTCAACAGTACTAGCTGGACTGGTAGATGATTCCGTACTACTAGCTGGAGTAGATGATGATTCTGTGGTACTTGCAGGAGTAGTTGATGGTTCGGTAGTACTAGCTAGAGTTGTTGAGGATTCCGTAGTACTGGCAGAAGTTGTTGATACTAATGTCGTACTGGCTGTAGTAGTTGATGGTTCAGTAGTACTCGCTGGAGTTGTTGATAATTGTGTAGTGCTAGCTGGAGTGGTAGATGATTCGGTAATACTACTTTGGATGGTTGATGATTCTGTCTTACTAGTAGGAGTAGTTGATGGTTCAGTACTACTAGCTGGAATTGTTGATGATTTTGTAGTACTAGTCTGAATTGTTGATGATTCAGTAGTACTAGCTGGAGTAGTTGATACTTCTGTCGTACTAGCAAGAGTAGCTGATGGTTCACTTATACTAGCTGGAGTAGTTGATATTTCTGTCGTACTAGAAGGAGTAGTTGATGGTTCAGTAGTATTAGCTAGAGTTGTTGATAATTCTGTAGTACTTGCTGGAGTCGTAGATGATTCAGTAGTACTAGCTGGAGTAGTTAATGATTCTGTCGTACTAGCAGTAGTAGTTGAAAATTCTGTCGTACTAGCTGGAGTAGTTGATACTACTGTCGTACTAGCAGGAGTAGTTGATGGTTCACTAGTAGTAACTGAAGTAGTTGATATTTCTGTCGTACTAGCAGATGTAGTTGATGGTTCAGTAGTACTAGCTGGAATTGTTGACGATTCCATAGTACTAGCAGGAGTAGAGGATGGTTCAGTATTACTAGCAGGAGTTGTTGATGGTTCAGTAGTACTACCTGGAGTCGTAGATGATTCAGTAGTACTAGCTGGAGTAGTTGATATTTCTGTTGTACTAGCAGGATTAGTTGATGGTTCAGTAGTACTAGCTTGAGTTGTTGCTGATTCCGTAGTACTAGCAGCAGCAGTCGATGATTCCGTAGTACTTACTGAAGTGGTCGATGATTCCGTAATACTAGCTGGAGTAGTTGATTGTTCAGTAATACGAGCTGGAGTCGATGAGGATTCAGTACTACTAGCTGATGTAGTTGATGTTTCTGTCGTACTAGCAGGAGTAGTTGATGATATCTTAGTACTATCAGGAGTTGTTGATGGTTGAGTAGTACTAGCTGGAGTTGTTGATGGTTCAGTAGTACTACCTGGAGTCGTAGATGATTCAGTAGTACTAGCTGGAGTAGTTGATATTTCTGTTGTACTAGCAGGATTAGTTGATGGTTCAGTAGTACTAGCTTGAGTTGTTGCTGATTCCGTAGTACTAGCAGCAGCAGTTGATGATTCCGTAGTACTTACTGAAGTGGTCGATGATTCCGTAATACTAGCTGGAGTAGTTGATTGTTCAGTAATACGAGCTGGAGTCGATGAGGATTCAGTACTACTAGCTGATGTAGTTGATGTTTCTGTCGTACTAGCAGGAGTAGTTGATGATTTCTTAGTACTATCAGGAGTTGTTGATGGTTGAGTAGTACTAGCTGGAGTTGTTGATGGTTCAGTAGTACTACCTGGAGTCGTAGATGATTCAGTAGTACTAGCTGGAGTAGTTAATGATTCTGTCGTAATAGCAGTAGTAGTTGAAAATTCTGTCGTACTCGCTGGAGTAGTTGATACTACTGTCGTACTAGCAGGAGTAGTTGATGGTTCAATAGTAGTAACTGAAGTGGTTGATATTTTTGTCGTAATAGCAGGAGGAGTTGATGGTTTAGTAGTACTAGCCTGAATTGTTGGTGATTCCGTAGTACTAGGTGGAGTCGTAGATGATTCAGTAATACTAGCAGTAGTATTTGATTGTTCACTAATACTAGCTGAAGTAATTGATTTTTCTGTCGTACTAGCAGGAGTGGTTGATGGTTCAGTAGTACTAGCTGTAATTGTTGATGATTCCGTAGTACTAGGTGGAGTCGTAGATGATTCAGTAGTACTAGCTGGAGTAGTTGATACTTCTGTCGTACTAGCAAGAGTAGCTGATGGTTCACTTATACTAGCTGGAGTAGTTGATATTTCTGTCGTACTAGAAGGAGTAGTTGATGGTTCAGTAGTATTAGCTAGAGTTGTTGATAATTCTGTAGTACTTGCTGGAGTCATAGATGATTCAGTAGTACTAGCTGGAGTAGTTAATGATTCTGTCGTACTAGCAGTAGTAGTTGAAAATTCTGTCGTACTAGCTGGAGTAGTTGATACTACTGTCGTACTAGCAGGAGTAGTTGATGGTTCACTAGTAGTAACTGAAGTAGTTGATATTTCTGTCGTACTAGCAGATGTAGTTGATGGTTCAGTAGTACTAGCTGGAATTGTTGACGATTCCATAGTACTAGCAGGAGTAGAGGATGGTTCAGTATTACTAGCAGGAGTTGTTGATACTAATGTCGTACTGGCTGTAGTAGTTGAAGGTTCAGTAGTACTCGCTGGAGTTGTTGATAATTGTGTTGTATTAGCTGGAGTAGTTGATGCTTCTGTCGTACTAGCAAGAGTAGCCGATGGTTCACTAATACTAGCTGGAGTAGTTGATATTTCTGTCGTACTAGAAGGAGTAGTTGATGGTTCAGTAGTATTAGCTAGAGTTGTTGATAATTCTGTAGTACTTGCTGGAGTCGTAAATGATTCAGTAATACTAGCAGGAGTAGTTGTTACTTCTGTCGTACTTGCAGGAGTAGTTGATTGTTTAGTAGTACTACCTGGAATTGTTGATGACTCCGTAGTACTAGCAGCAGCAGTCGATGATTCCGTAGTACTAGGAAGAGTAGTGGATGGCTCACTAGAACTATCTGAGGTAGTTGATATTTCTGTCGTACTACCAGGAGTAGCTAATGGTTCAGTACTATCCTGAATTATTGATGATTCCGTAGTACTAGCTGGAAAAGTAGATGGTTCAGTAGTACTAGCTGTAATTGGTGATGATTCCGTAGTACTAGCTGGAGTAGTTGATGGTTCGGTAGTACTAGCTAGAGTTGTTGAGGATTCCGTAGTACTAGAAGGAGTTGTTGATACTAATGTCGTACTGGCTGTAGTAGTTGATGGTTCAGTAGTACTCGCTGGAGTTGTTGATAATTGTGTAGTGCTAGCTGGAGTGGTAGATGATTCGGTAATACTACTTTGGGTGGTTGATGATTCTGTCTTACTAGTAGGAGTAGTTGATAGTTCAGTACTACTAGCTGGAATTGTTGATGATTTTGTAGTACTAGTCTGAATTGTTGATGGTTCAGTATTACTAGCTGGAGTTGTTGATGATTCCGTAGTACTAGCAGCAGCAGTTGATGATTCCGTAGTACCAGCTGGAGTCATAGATGATTCAGTAGTACTAGCTTGAATAGTTGATGATTCTGTCATACTAGCAATAGTAGCTGATACTTCTGTCGTACTTCTCTGAGTAGTGGATAGTTCAACAGTACTAGCTGGACTGGTAGATGATTCTGTACTACTAGCTGGAGTAGATGATGATTCTGTGGTACTTGCAGGATTGGTTGATGTTTCAGTAGTACTAGCTGGAGTTGTTGAGGATTCCTTAGTACTAGCAGGAGTTGTTGATACTAATGTCGTACTGGCTGTAGTAGTTGATGGTTCAGTAATAATCGCTGAAGTTGATGATGATTGTGTAGTACTAGCCTGAATTGCTGATGGTTCAGTATTACTAGCTGGATATGTTGATGATTCCGTAGTACTAGGAGGAGTTGTAGATGGTTCACTAGTACTAGCTGAAGTAGTTGATATTTCTGTTGTACTAGCAGGATTAGTTGATGGTTCAGTAGTACTAGCTTGAGTTGTTGACGATTCCGTAGTACTAGCAGCAGCAGTCGATGATTCCGTAGTACTAGGGGGAGTTGTTGATGGTTCACTAGAACTAGCTGGAGTAGTTGATACTAATGTCGTACTGGCTACAGTAGTTGATGGTTCCGCAGAACTAGCTGGAATTGTTGATGAATCCTTAGTACTAGCAGGAATTGTTGATAGTTCGGTAGTACTAGCTGGAGTTGCTGATGATTCCGTAGTATTAGCAGGATTAGAGGATGGTTCAGTAGAACTAGCAGCATTTGTTGATAGTAATGTCGTACTGGCTGTAGTAGTTGATGGTGCAGTAGTACTAGCTGGAGTAGTTGATGATTTTGTCGTACTAGCAGGAGTAGTTGATACTTCAGTCGTACTCTCCACAGTAGTTAATGGTTCAGCAGTACTGGCTGGAGCGGTAGATGATTCCGTAGTACTTGCAGGAGTAGTTGATACGAATGTCGTACTGGCTGTAGTAGTTAATACTTCAGTCGTACTTCTCTGAGTAGTTGATGGTTCAGTAGTACTAGCTGCAGTTGTTGAGGATTCCGTAGTACTAGAAGGAGTTGTTGATACTAATGTCGTACTGGCTGTAGTAGTTGATGGTTCAGTAGTACTCGCTGGAGTTGTTGATGATTGTGTAGCACTAGCTGGAGTGGTAGATGATCCGGTAGTACTACTTTGGGAGGTCGATGAGTCTGTCTTACTAGCAGGAGTAGTTGATGGTTCAGTGGTACTAGCTGGAATTGTTGATGGTTCAATAGTACTAGCTGAAATAGTTGATATTTCTGTTGTACTAGGAGGATTAGTTGATGGTACAGTAGTACTAGCTTGAGTTGTTGATGATTCCGTAGTATTAGCAGGAGTAGAGGATGGTTCAGTAGAACTAGCAGCATTTGTTGATAGTAATGTCGTACTGGCTGTAGTAGTTGATGGTGCAGTAGTACTAGCTGGAGTAGTTGATGATTTTGTCGTACTAGCAGGAGTAGTTGATACTTCAATCGTACTCTCCACAGTAGTTAATGGTTCAGCAGTACTGGCTGGAGCGGTAGATGATTCCGTAGTACTTGCAGGAGTAGTTGATACTAATGTCGTACTGGCTGTAATAGTTGATACTTCAGTCGTACTTCTCTGAGTAGTTGATGGTTCAGTAGTACTAGCTGCAGTTGTTGAGGATTCCGTAGTACTAGAAGGAGTTGTTGATACTAATGTCGTACTGGCTGTAGTAGTTGATGGTTCAGTAGTACTCGATGGAGTTGTTGATGATTGTGTAGCACTAGCTGGAGTGGTAGATGATCCGGTAGTACTACTTTGGGTGGTCGATGAGTCTGTCTTACTAGCAGGAGTAGTTGATGGTTCAGTGGTACTAGCTGGAATTGTTGATGGTTCAATAGTACTAGCTGAAATAGTTGATATTTCTGTTGTACTAGGAGGATTAGTTGATGGTACAGTAGTACTAGCTTGAGTTGTTGATGATTCCGTAGTATTAGCAGCAGCAGTCGATGATTCCGTAGTACTAGGAGGAGTTGTTGATGGTTCACTAGAACTAGCTGGAGTAGTTGATACTAATGTCGTACTGGCTACAGTAGTTGATGGTTCCGCAGAACTAGCTGGAATTGTTGATGAATCCTTAGTACTAGCAGGAATTGTTGATAGTTCGGTAGTACTAGCTGGAGTTGCTGATGATTCCGTAGTATTAGCAGGATTAGAGGATGGTTCAGTAGAACTAGCAGCATTTGTTGATAGTAATGTCGTACTGGCTGTAGTAGTTGATGGTGCAGTAGTACTAGCTGGAGTAGTTGATGATTTTGTCGTACTAGCAGGAGTAGTTGATACTTCAATCGTACTCTCCACAGTAGTTAATGGTTCAGCAGTACTGGCTGGAGCGGTAGATGATTCCGTAGTACTTGCAGGAGTAGTTGATACTAATGTCGTACTGGCTGTAGTAGTTGATACTTCAGTCGTACTTCTCTGAGTAGTTGATGGTTCAGTAGTACTAGCTGCAGTTGTTGAGGATTCCGTAGTACTAGAAGGAGTTGTTGATACTAATGTCGTACTGGCTGTAGTAGTTGATGGTTCAGTAGTACTCGCTGGAGTTGTTGATGATTGTGTAGCACTAGCTGGAGTGGTAGATGATCCGGTAGTACTACTTTGGGTGGTCGATGAGTCTGTCTTACTAGCAGGAGTAGTTGATGGTTCAGTGGTACTAGCTGGAATTGTTGATGGTTCAATAGTACTAGCTGAAATAGTTGATATTTTTGTTGTACTAGGAGGATTAGTTGATGGTACAGTAGTACTAGCTTGAGTTGTTGATGATTCCGTAGTATTAGCAGGAGTAGAGGATGGTTCAGTAGAACTAGCAGCATTTGTTGATAGTAATGTCGTACTGGCTGTAGTAGTTGATGGTGCAGTAGTACTAGCTGGAGTAGTTGATGATTTTGTCGTACTAGCAGGAGTAGTTGATACTTCAATCGTACTACCCACAGTAGTGGATGGTTCAGCAGTACTGGCTGGAGCGGTAGATGATTCCGTAGTACTTGCAGGAGTAGTTGATACTAATGTCGAGCTGGCTGGAGTAGTTGATGGTTCAGCAGTATTAGCTGAAGTTATAGATGATTCTGTAGTAGTAGCAGGAGTACTAGTACTAGATTGAGTAGTTGCTGTTTTTGTAGTAATAGCCTGCGAAGTTGAAGATGATATAGTATTAACTGGTGTCGTGCTTTGATTTTTACTTAAGTTAGCAACCTTTAAGTATGAACGTTTTCCCCCAAAAGGATCGAAAAGTAAATGTTTTAGAGTTTCACTACGTACTTGTATATTATCTAGGACAAGCGTGGCTCATTTACAAAATATAATATAGAATTTAAATCACTTAGTAAACCTGTAATTGAAACTCACTTTTCCTTTAAATACGTCATATATTTTCCTCTTTCCCATTTCATTGGATATTTTATATAGAACATTCAGACATTATTCATGAAATAGCTTCGACCATGATATTATACATTAAATCTAACATCTGCTATGCATTAAATTCAACACCTGTTTTATCGTATATACCTCGTAATACTCTAATTCATGTCAATTGCATTAATGATAAAAAGACTTAGTATAATTCACAAAAATGAATTGTTTTAGCCCTCATCATCTGAACCCGAGGGTACACTCAGCCCGGCCGTGTCCTTTTTACTGAAAGATTTTTTTTTTTTTTTTTTTTTGTATCTATCATCTTGTTCATCGAACCTTTCAGCCTGTGCTTTTGTTCCGATTTTTGTACCAGTGAATACATAGTAATTATCTTTACCAATTCATATTTCAGACAGGCTCATACCATATCGTAGCTCAGATCTAGTCATTATGCATTGGGGGTATTAGAAGATATTTTTGTATTTTTAAAGGTCCCCTGCAATCCAAATGCAAGTTGATTCCTGTTGATGTGCAGAGATGCATACAACTTATATTTTTTATTCAAACATCTAAATATGTTTCATAGCTTTTTATAAGATTTTTAAAATCATTTTGTCAAACATGCTAAACTCCTCTCTAAAAAAAATGCCACAAATCTCATTCCTGCAATGACATCATCTGTCAATCATTAGTGAGCTTAGGAGAGACAGTGGTATGTAGCTTTGCCAGAGATGACCATCTGTTCTAATAGACCATACAATGCCTCCATAGGAGTTGTTATGTCAGACATGCTGTAACATCACCAGGAAAAGAATGGTAATGAGCAGTGGCGTATCTAGGGGGCAGGAGGGCACGTGCCCTGGGCGGCACTTGGAGGGGGCGAAAAAAACGCAAAAGAGAGAAAGAAAAAAGAGAGGGAAAATGAAGAAAAACCACAATCCTTAAGGATTATGCGCCCCCCCCCCCCATCGGTAAGGTAAATGCATTAGGAATGTAGTTTTTGAGGGTTTAAAATGCGAAAATTTTCTAAAGCTCGGTCGCTTTGCTCCCTAGCATAATTATTGTCTTTGAGGATCTCGTAATTTCGCTCCCCCAATATATAGTTCTTAAACAGGATTTTTTTAAGGGTTCAAAATTTCAAAAAATTAAGTTATAATTGTCGTTGCTTTGCTCGGTATCATGTTTCATTTGCCTCTTGCTAAGTATTGCGCTCCCAATATAGGATAAAATGCATAAAACAACATTTGCAGAGTTTCAACATTTATAAGAAATCTCAACTTTCAGTCAATTTGCTAAATTCCTCGACTATTTCTCAAGGTTTTTTAAAAATTGAATTGAATTGAATTTATTTCCACATCTCCATTTCAAAAACATTCATAAAACATGTCAAATATATGTACAAACAATGACATAATACAAACAAGTATACAAAGAATAAATGTAAATGAGGTGGGATCAAAAAAAGTTTGGTAAAAAACTTGTAAACATGATCCCATTTCATATGAAAACAAAAAATATACAAAAAAGGTAAAGAAAAATACAATCCTAAAAAATGAATTTAGCACAGAGTATTGTAAATTAATAGTTAAAAAATCATAATATTCATAACAGTGTATTCTTTAGCAATAGATACTCTTTAAACTTGCGTTTGAATGCGTTGAGAGATAAGTGTCCTTGATATTTTTTCTCCCAATTTTAGAAGGGAGTGAATAGAAAACCGTTTATCAAAGTACAAAATTTGAACTTCTCTACCGCATAGTTGCCATGGTTGCAGTGGTCAGTTTCAAAATTTCCTGGGTAAAATGCGCAAGAAATTGTGCTTTTTAGGGTTAAAAATGCAAAAAAAAAAAAAAAAAAAAAAAAAAAAATTGCCGCTCGATCGCTTTGCTCCCTCGCTTGTACAATAACGTAGATAGGTTTGGACACCGGGAGGGGGGGGGGGGGGCGCAACTTCTTTATTTGCTCCGGGCGCCATAATCCCTAGATACGCCACTGGTAAAGAGGAAGTATCGTTTGAAAGCATTCAATTCTACTATGAGCATGTGCTGAGCTGGGGGAAGTTAAATTCCACTGTCTATTGTAGAATATTCGTGTAGCTGACTGATGATTGACATATGTCATTGCAGGAATGAGATCTGGAGCTTTTTGTAGGGTGGAGTTTAGGAGGTTGGGAAAAATATTTCAAAAAACATTTAAAAATCTATGAAACATATCTAGATGTTTGAATAACAGAGTATTAGTTGTATGCATCCCTGCACACACATCAACATCAATAAACTTGCATTGGGGTTGTGTTTGGGTTGCAGGGGCCTTTTAAGACGTGACTACCGTAATTTTGTTTGTGACCCCCCCCCCCCCCCTTCCTCTGTTCAACGAGTCTGGCCTACGCCAGTGCATTTGACATATACATATATATATATATATATATATACATGTATATATATATATATGCTGTCTTACCTCTCCAAGCCAAGTCACCATGACTAATACATTCATTGGTGAACATAATTTATTTTCACTCAACGAGTTACTCGAACCAGGGAGGTGGAAGAGATCTCTCTTCCACCTCCCTGCTCGAACTTACCATCCAAAGCACCATCGCCGTAGTTAAGGCCGCCTTGATCAGTCGGGTATCCATCATGGGTAATACTGCTGCCTGTACTATAGGAAATGAATTTTAAACGAGGAAGATAAAGTTTAATTTGATGTTGAAGAATTTCTAGAGAAATAACTCGCATGTTACCAGGGCGTATCTAGGGATTGTGACGCCCGGGACAAACAATGAAATTGTATCCCCCTCCCCTCCCGCCCACACCATGCACCGAATCTTATCTACGTAACTGTACAAGCGAGTGAGGAAGGCGAATTTGTTGTTGCATATTGCGTTTCCCATTTTCAACCCTCCAAAACGTAATTCTGAACACTTTAAGAACTCTACGTATTAACAGATGCGATGGAGCTAAGTGATCGTGCTTAAGAAAATGTTTGCATTTTAAGCCCCCAAAACTCTATTTCTAAGCCACTTTACCCTGCGGATTGGGGTTCATAAATCTTTTAAAGATTAAAATTATCTTCATTTTCCCCCCTGTTCCCCCCCCCCCTCTCTCTCTCTCTTTCTCTTTGGTTTTATGCGCCCCCTTCTAGTGCCGCCAGGGGCACATGCCCCCTGCCCCCCCCCCATATACGCGATTATATGGTACATAGCTGATAATGTTCTTTTAAATGGTAAAACGGAAGAAACAGGACAACTTGCATACTATTCTTTTCCCGCTATTTTGGTCTATTTGAAAATCTACGAAATTTGATAATAGCATACATCATGCACAAACGGTGTAAATGGCATAATTATAAATTATTGTTATGTCTCCGGGAATTTTTTTCGTCCTTATCATAAATTCCAATAGAGTACATGTATTTATATACACTATAGAACCATTATGGCCTTCTACAACTACAACTCTACACAGGAGTGGAAGTCCACTCTCGAAGGAGTCATATTCGGGATCGCTTCGTTTTTGGAGTTGACTCCACTTAGAATTTTAGTGGAATCCACTCCATAGTAGTAGTTCCAATAACTCTTTTAAGAGTGGATTCCACTATTTTGAGCCTGGATTTCAACACCAAAACGAAGTAATTCCTAATATGAATCCTAAGAGTGAAGATTTTCACCCCTGCACATTTAGAGAGAAAAATGGACTGATGGACAAGATGTGGTCAAATATTCTAAAGTGTCTCTTTTCCTTTTTTAATTAAGAGAGGACTTCAAAAGCAATGTATTTTTTAGAAGACATTATTACTACTTTGACATTCTTTTACTTGGGCATTAAAGATGCAAAATTTCACAAATCATTTTTCACAGTTTTCATTACCTCTACCTTCTCTCTACACGTGTAACGCAACGTTTTGATAATGCTCTTTGAAAACAGAGCCATCTATAGACAGAGTTTGGCCAACTCGGATTCATATGCTTCCCAACCAAAGAAACGTGTGTCATGTTCATCGATCTCTACCAGTGGATAAAGCAACGCCCTCTACGACCGGTCGCCATGTTGGGGCTCGCAGGAAAACATCGCCGCTATCCTATTTCAATACAAATTTATGCAATTTTAGAATAAATAATTCAGCACTGTAATGTCTTTTCCCACAACTTAACTGCACAAGCAGGCAAAACAAATTTATTCATACGATTTCCACTGGTGATGTAATATGATAATCAGTGGAAACGTCTTCTTTTTTTTTAATATCAAAAATCAAATCACGTATTTTTTTGCATAGGTGTACACTGGGATTGCAATCATTACACAGTGTTTGAGTATAACATTGGTTTGGTTTTGTTTGCTACACATAACTCAATATTAAGAGGGAGATTAGAGGGGGGGTAAATGAATGGTTAGAGACACTATAGGTAAAGTAGGCCTACTGAAGGAGAAATAAGCTAAAGAAGACTTTAATATTTTAAGGATAGTCTATCGGATAGAGATAAGATAGGGTATAATATAAGAGAAGGCAGCCTGAAAAAGATATGAATTTTGAAGTTTGGAGGACGGGAGGGGGGTTATGAAACTTATGAAGGAGAAAGACAGAACGAAAAAAAAAAACGGAGATAAAACAGACTGTTGCAGTATGAAGAAAGAGAGACTGGATGTAATAAAGAAGGACAAGGCGATACTACTAAGCCTAAAATAAAATAGAAACTGAAGGAAGGAAGGAAGGATTGATTCAAGGGCTATAATGAAGTTTGAAGTTGAGATAAACGGGAAAAAGTTGTGATAAAGGAAGGGTACAACGAGAGAAGGATTGATGAAGGAGGAAGAGAGGATTATATAATGGATTGAGAGAGAGAGAGAGAGAGAGAGAGAGAGAGAGAGAGAATTATTGAGAAAGGCAGAACTGATAAGCAGAAAATTAAGGGATAGTACTTGCCAAATGACAAAGCAAGTCGATACGCACATAAAAAAAACCATTCAGTGTGTTCAGGGGGAGACTGAATAACAAAATCTTTCAATTTGATGACATTGAAACTCGTTTTGGGAAAAATTCTCAGTTTTTCTCTGCGCTTTCTCTGTCTTATTGCTTACGCAAATTGTAGGGTTCCCAATTTTGGTTGTGCGGCCGCATCATCAACTGCTCGCATAGAGCCGTGCCTATTTTGCCATATCCACGTGGTAGAGATCGATGGTCATGTTGCTAGCTACTGGAGCCGAGTTCAAGTTCGCCAAACTGTGTCTACAGATGGCTCTGTTTGAAAAGGCAATAGAGCGCCAGCTTATCAGAACTTGACAGAATAAAATTTGCGTGAATGGGCGTCAATACTGAAACAATTCACTTGCTTGTGAAAACTCATCATCATATCACTTATGCTCTCAAGATCCGTTCATGCTAATATTACAATCAGTTTGTATATTCAGCTATGCCTGAGGCGGATCCCTGATTGCAAGAAATATTTATATTTATTTCGAGGGGGAGTGAGGCTGCATAGCATCATTATTTTGTGACAGTCCCAATTGTGCATTTTGTGTGAAAAGCATAAGATTCGGCACACAGGTAGAGTGATATGTTATAAGTAGTATTGGCTATTTGGCCATCACTAATTAGGCCCCTGGGGCCCGTTGTGCCCATTTTTCAAAATGACCGTCACAAGGCAGTTTTTCTGATGATTAGCCAATATTTATATATAAATCAAATGTATGTTTTGATGAAATATGTTAGTCTTGTCTGATATTTCCAGGCTGAAAGAAAGTTCACCAAATGGGCACATTATACTGAAAGATTGGCACTAAACCACTTTTCCGGGCCCAAATTAAAAAGTTAAAAAAAATATATATATATACTACCTATCCCTTCACACCTAATTGTAATTTGATATTTCCTATTATGACATCATGTTTGACTGTTTTTGACATGGGCCCTTATATCACATATGGGCACCAAGACCCCTTGTCATGACTTTTTAAAAATAATAATGTACGATTTTTAGTTAGCACTTATCCAGAGCTATCCATACAGAGAGTCCTGACACTAGAGGTCGCTTCTGATTGGTCAGTCATTTCATGGAGCTTCAAAAAGTTCCCTCTCATAGAGAATGTACGTGAAAGGGAACTATTGGGAGCTCCATGATCCGCCGTGTTTTAGACAAAGACCGCGTACGCGCATGCTTATTATGCGCGTGTCACAACTCTCTCTATCAACGCGCTCTGGCACTTATCACCACAGCGGTCTCTATGGGCTGAAATGAAAATAAGAGAGGAAGAGAGAAAGGGATAGTTTCAGTTATAATTCATCAGAAGTTTGGGTAAAGAGAAAGCCGTCACTATTGGGTGAACAAATATGTTTTTAACATAGACTTGAATTTTTCGGTGGAGTCCGCTTGTTTGATACATTCTGGTAGGTTGTTCCACAGCTGAGGAGATGCTGCTTGGAAATATCATGAACTGTAAGATGGGGTATATGATTGGAAGGTACTGTTAAAAGTGATTTATTGCTTGATCGCAAAGTCCGCGAGGGTGAGTATTTCTTTATGAGCACTTGAAGGTAGACAGGGCCAGTATTTCTCAGACAATCGAATGTGAACAGAAGTCATCTTAAACACAATACGTTCTGTCACTTGTTTACGCTCATGCATTATGCACTTCTTGATTTACCCCATTCTAAATGATTTGACTGACCCACTTCTTGAGGCTCGGGAAAGTCTCTCTCTTTTCTACAGAGGGCCACGGCAGAAAGTAAAGGGCGGCATAGTCAGACCTCGCCAATAACGAAAACGATAAAGAGATTTTTCATTGAGAGGTACATTATGTTGTGTGAGTATTATGCTCGGGTATGTTAATATTAGGACAACTGTAGTGTACCTTGAATTGAAAATTTATGTGTCGTTATCAGTGAGGCCTGACCAGCCCTTAAATGGAACACCCTATTACAGGGTCGGATCTATCATCGAGATATGGTCAGGTGTATGTGTGTGGTGTGGTGTGTGTGTGTGTGTTGGGGGGGGGGGGGGGGGAGGAGGAGGGTCGACATAGCTTGAAAACCTCTGAAATCCAATATCCATCCGAATAGTCAGTTGTAAAATGCTACTTAGGATGCAGTTTATGATGATTTTTGGACAGATATTTTTTTTTAGAAAGGTATAATGTTATGAATAAAGCCATGAATGTTGTTTCCAAATTTTTAAATGGGTCTAAATTTACTTTTCTGACACTTCGTTTTACAGTGGATTTGGGGCTTTCTAATGATTTTAGAGTATTACTTCTGAGAAGTACAATTTGTTATAGAACGGGTCGAAAAAGTCCTGCAATTCCTGGGCACAGTGCCCCTCACTTTTTCAAGTATAGTGCCTATTTTTCTTTCTAGTAAGTGTCCTCTTTACCTTCTGATGAGTGCCCCTTTCAACCTCAAAAATGAGTGGTCTCTTTGTTTTCTGATAAGTGCGACATCGGTAGATATTTGTATATATAAAGTATATATATATATGGGTATTTATAAAGTCCACAAAGGAGCCTTATACATATAGTTCCAAATAATTAGAGAGGCTTCATAACAATACATTCCCCTACGGATATCAGCACAATAATGAGGCAGTGGAGCAGGGGGTAGGAGGGGCCCCAATGCCCTAAATTATACAAGAATGAGCAATGCCCCTCAATTATAAGAGGAACGAGGAAAAAATTTTCTTAAATTTTTCCAAAGCTCACTTGCTATGCTCGCGCGCATTTACTATTTTCTTCTTATCATATTAACAAAATCGCTGTATATAATTCAACACCGTTGCCTTCAGCGTTAGAAATAAATCTTACAATTTTTTCTCGCTATCTTCGTTCGCTTGCAAATGAATAATTAGACTATTACACTCAACTGCAAAGTAGTTTTTATCTAGAACCATGTTTAGATAAAATCAATATAACGTGTCGAAAATGATCCTCAGTCGTGTATTGATCAGAATTTACCGGTATTCTTATGTCTCGAAGTGATATTTTCCGCCTTGTTTCCACCCTCTGTAGGTGCTCCTTTTTGTTGGTGCCCCCGAACTCTGAAAGACACTCCGCCGCCCCTGATGATGATTGGATTGAGTGCGAAAAGAACATCGTTACGTTAGGCTGTCTTGCCCCCCCCCCCATCCGAAAAACGGATCGACGCCCATGATATTTGCTCTCCATGGGCACCCTATTAAAGGGAAATTCCACCCTGATTACAAGTTATGAAGTTATGAATTTTTGAAGTTGTAATCAATCAAATTGACAACTCCGTGACGTATATTTGCGAGCTCCTCTCCCATTTGCCCTGTACCCTAAAAATCATTAATTTCTTTTTCTCTAAAAAACAACAACAAACTATTCAGTCATATGTTTTACACAAAACCTGTTTGAAACAATTTATTCCTTCATCAAAAACCAAGAAAATGAAAATTCATGAGATTTTCTGTACTGAGCGAATGGGAGAGGAGCTCGCAAGATACGTCATGTTGTTGCCGATTTGTGTTTGATTGATTACAACTTCAAAAATGCATAACTTTCTTATTTCTTATCGGATTTTGCTCAAACTTTCACTGGTCGGTTTCTCTCATTTTTTTTTTCTTTTATTCCCTTTAAAGATAAAATACAGTTTTAAATATAGTTGATAAAACAAAAAACAAACTTATTTTACTACAATAAACAAAAACATGAAAAATATCGAGAATAATCTCCCGCAGCAAACAAGAAACAATTAATGAAGGCAAGAATCCGTTTAGATATAACCTATGATTAGTTCAACTATTTACACTATTTTACAACAGAGCATTAAAACCAATTTACGTCTTGTGCGTTGGAAAAAAGATAGAGAAAAAAATTATCTACGCTTATAGAAACATAATGATTTTACAGAATTTGGAAAGGTTCTTTAGCTGCTGAACAGAATTAGCATTGAATAACTAATGAAATTTGATAACATTAGGCCTGCTGTAATAATATTTAACATATTGCTTACGGTCAGCAGTAAAAACAGGACACACCATAACATAATGAAATTCATCACTCTGTACTTGAAGGTTACACAACGAACATAGTTCTCGAGGTTAATCCGATAAATAGCGACATTTAGCGACTGGCAGTTCATGATTTCTACATCGAAACTTACACAAAAATATTCTATCTCCTACTTCTAGTTTTAACAAATAATTTTCTAAACCAGCTTGCTGTTTAAAGATTCTATAGACTGATACAGAACGATTTCTATTAACTTCATCATTCCAATTTTGGTAATCTATATCATTTAAACTAAGGTCCAAAGATGACTTTACCCAATTTAGATTTGAAATAGTGCCTTCAACCCACAAGTTTGACATTCCATAATTGCCTTTGATACCTTTAACTTCTAAGATCCACCTTGAATGACAATCGTCATTTCCATGTAATTTGTGTAACAAACTGTAAACATGTACGAGAGCTTAGATTGTTTTTACCTTGGCTAATCCTTGCCCCCAAATTAATCAAACGCTTCTTCTTCACTGATTTGTTTTCTCTATTTTGCCCTCATTTTTTTTTTACTCCATTTATTCGGTCACAACCTGCATGCAAACTCATGCAAACATTCAATTTAGAAATACATTTGATGCGAGGAACAAAACAAACATACACCTTGAAGAAAGCTTGACAGACAGGGATTCAGGTGGGCATGATAGATTAAGCGATAAAGGGAAAGAAAGAGGGAATGAAGAGAGATTGAGGAAGAGTGGAAAATAAAACAAACAAGAGAGAAAAGATGTAACAGTCATGGACTGAAACATACGGTTTTGGTTTTGTTGGGCTCTTTTTATCATTATTTGTAATCTATTCTAAAAGACCTACTTACAGGCCACTAACCCATGATTCCTCAACAGTGCATCCAAGTAAAAAAAAAGAAGAAAAAAAAAAAAGGAGGGGATTTTGTCATTAAGGAAATTGATCACATGCACTCTTAAAAAAGTTGGGCAAAAAAATGCCCAATTTTTAACCAACACTGGGCAACATACTGTCCACACAACTTTTGGTTAAAATTTGCCCAACTGATGTTGGGCAATCCATTTACTATGTTGTTGGGCAAATTAAATTGCCCATCAGTTGGTGACCCATTAGATTTTACCCAACTCTACAATTGCCCAACTGTTGGTTATATTCTCAGTTGGGTAATTATTGCCCAACCAATCTTACCCAATAGGATTGCCCAACCCTCTATTTGTTCAGATGTTTGGTAACAAATATCATGTGGTTGGGCAAATTCAGCTGCCCAATTTATTGTTTCCTTTTTCCTCCAACCTAGGTAAAAAAAAATGAAATCTGCTTGTTACGTCCTTCTGGGTCTTAACCTAATCAATCCTAACCTATCCTATTTTAAGCTATCCTATCCTAGTCCTATCCTATCCAGTTAGTGCAAACTAGTGCAAGCTCTTATATACCCCTTATATTTTTTATGCATTCGGTGACAGTTAGTAAATCGGGCCACCCCAAACCATACGCTACTAAAAATTCATGAATATTCATATAAGTGTTTTCCCCAATATTGGGTAAAAATATTTACAAGTTGGGCAAAAGCGAATTTCTAACCAACCATCAGTTACCCAACAAAATTTACCCAACTGGCAAAGGAAATGTGACAAAATTACACAACTACAGGGCAACAAGTACCCAACCCATAATTACCAAATACTGTTGGTAAATATATGCCCAATATTTAGGTAAAAAGTATTGACCAATATTGGTTACACCACTCGAGTGTCCAGTTGGTTAATAATAGCCCAGAATTGGGAATATTTTTAACCAACCAGCAGTTACCCAACTAAATTTACCCAACATTTTAAGAGTGTGTGTAAAGATAAAGCTACTGGCGATGACCACATTTCTTGTCGACTTCTATAAATGACGTCACATGTGATAGCAGAATCGTCAACCGACATCATAAATACATCTTTGACCACGGGATGTGTACCCAAGGGGTGGAAAGAAGCTCGAGTAATTCCAATTTTTAAAGCTGGTGGTATGTCCGATCAAAGCAATTACCGCCCAATTTCTGTTTTGTCTGTTGTTAGCAAAATCAAAGAAAGGGATGTAAATCGCCAACTTTCTGAGTTCATTGACGATAATGATATATTGAACTCCAGTCAGTCTGGTTTTCAACAACGCTCACGAAATTTGTTAATAATTTGTTATGGAACATAGAAAACAGATATATCTCTGGAGTCGCTTTCATAAGACCTTCGTAAAGCATTTGACATCGTTGATCACAATCTTTTATTAGAAAAATTATTTGCTATTGGATGTTCACATTAATGTTCAGATCTAACAGGTCGTGAATAGTCTATTCATTTTAAAGGTGCTATTAAATCTAATCCATTAACGGTATCGATGGGCGTACCACAGGGATCTATATTGGGTCCGTTATTATTTTCCATCTATGTAAATACTTTAGCAAATTGTATATCTGATGGTTAGGCCTATGTTGATAATTATGCGGACGATACCACTTTAACTGTAAGTGGACGTAGGGTAGCTGAGGTCGAACAAAAACTTTCTTATTAATGGTATGGATTAATCAAAACCGCCTTGTAGTAAACGCCGAAAAACATGCGTAACGGTCATAGCTTCGCGTGCTAATTCAAACAAAATACATCCTTCAATGTTCTATAAATGGAAAGGTACTGAAAAGAGTTAACGTTAAGAGTTTACCAAATGTCTTGGTATATTAATTGATGAAGAATTGAATTGGTCCAAATACGTTGACAAAGTAAGAAAGGTAACGCAAAGAAATATCAGTGTAATAAAACGAGCGAAGGATTATTTACCATAAACATCTTTAAGGATGCTGTATAATGCACACGTGTTGCCTCACTTTGATCATTGTTCCTCTGTGTGGTCAAATCGATATCAGGAACAAACGGATAAACTTAAGAAAATTCAAAACGAGCTGCTGGAATAATTTCAAACAAAAGTTATGAGACTCTACCAAGTGAATTAATTAGCAATCTGAAATGGATGGTAATTGAGAAACGATTTGAATTTTCAGCGTGTTACTAGGATGTTCAAGTGTACACATAATTTGGCAACATCCTATTTACAAGAAAGTTTAGTTAAAGTAAGTGGCATTCATCAGTATCATACGAGGCAGACAGATGATGGTTTACTTTCTGTGCCAAAGTATTAAACAGAATGCTTTAAACATAGCCCCCTATATAATGTCTTCAATTATAGCATGGAATCAGTTGGACAGATCATTAAAATGGCAAGCTCTGTGAACATTTAAATATATGTTCAAAAGATTTGTTCCCAATAACATAAAATGGTAAGAGAAATTTTATTTAGTTTTTTAGCTGAAGCTTTACTTTCATTCCTTATCGCATTTCAACGTATTCTCTTGTAAAATCAAACGATTGGTTTGATTAGTTTACAGAACAACATGGTAAAATGCGGTATTCATGTTCATTCGTATTGCTAGGAAAATTTCACTTTGATGCTTTTTTTATCTTGTCTTCATCAGAAATATGTTATTTTTTGTTGTCCTGATTTCCAAAATATGTTAGATGGTTTGTTTCTTAGCCCAGAATATAGGATGACATAATGCTTTTCAAACTGAATGAATGATTTCATACCATTCATTATGAGTAATAAATATATTTGTATTTTTACTGTTTTTTTAGGAGACATTGTACATTCGATTGCTATACTATATTACATGCAATCATCGTTTAATCCTTGAATAAGTATACTATCCTATAATATGTTTTGTAAATATGTGTATAATTTTGGTATCCCAAGTGTGTTTCTCTACTGCGTTAAAATAGTCTTTATACTCTGTCTATGTACTTTCAATACTATATAATGCAATTTCAGAATGACTAATATATACATGGTTATTTTTCAACGGATTTTAGAAAATGATCACCGTCTGTACATATGATGATTTATCAAGATACTAGAAATGAGCAACGACAATTTCATATATAAAAAAACAACATTGATTACGAGGTAAATACTTTTTATACGCATATTTATGTATGTTCTTATTCATTTTTAGTTATGAGTTTATTTTCATGATTTTGTTGAATATTATTATTACTTATTATTGCAAGTTCTTCTGTAAAGTTCAGGATACAATTGTTACCAAAAATAATAATAGTTCGCAATGAAGTACAAAAAGTAGAAGGTAATGATGTCAAATACATGTTAAATACATATAAAGACTATTTGCATGGATGTTTTCATTCATGATT
Source organism: Heliocidaris tuberculata (assembly GCA_025618425.1). Classification (NCBI taxonomy): domain Eukaryota; kingdom Metazoa; phylum Echinodermata; class Echinoidea; order Camarodonta; family Echinometridae; genus Heliocidaris; species Heliocidaris tuberculata. The sequence continues at coordinate 30,647,732 of CM046843.1, forward strand.
TACTCAGCAAATGTAACAGAATTCCGAAACCTGCTTCTAGATCTGGTTAATATGATTTTAAAAGATAATCTATTCCAAAATTCATCCACGAAAGACAATGAAAATTGACCTTGTGTCGTTCTGAATCTGGCATACAACTGAGTTTTTACGTCATTTTCAAAATGCTGCTTCTCGATAAAGCATGAATAGATGGATACTTCTACCTTATGGAAAATAGACACTTATTGTCATAGAGCACATAGTATGGTCACAATAAGTCAATAACCCTTTGTCTTAAGGTTTCATTTTTCTAGAAAGCACTGTACCATTCATTGACTGTAACAGCGATTTTATTGACACTTTTCCAAGCTTTCGATGACGTTGCGGGATTGCAGCATATCAGTTTCTATTCCCCCTTTCATATTGAGCCATTATACCGGAATCTGAAGCGCTTTGTCCAGATAACGCTTTGATGTGAAAGGGTAGTAAGTCGGATATTCCGCTATCGACGTGGGTGGTGGTTTTTAAAGCGCTACCTAGCAAAGGGCGGAATTGATAACGCTTCGGTTTTTGATGTGAACTGTCTCACCGAATAAAGCGGAATGAAGGGCCAAAAGAACAATGCACTGTGCAGATGACGTACTATACCGCTCTGACCATCGCGCTCTATTCCGAATCCATGAAATAGCGATATCTTTTGCTGGACATGCACTTTGCACTTGAAAGGAGAGAGAGAGAGAGAGAGAGAGACCCCCCGGCAATACATGCAGAGAGCGATTGAGAAAGAATTATAATAGGGTACCCCCCTCCCCCCCCCCCCCCAAAAAAAAATATATGTCCTTCAATCGCAAATATTTCATCACGATCTCGTAATTTAGCGCCCGAGATATAGGACATAATAGTTCTTAAATAAAGTTTTCAAAAGATTTCAATTTTAAAAATCTGTCTCATCTTTATTAACTCCAGGGGAGCGTTTCATCAAGCGTTTTGTCAGTGATTTTTTACCGACAACTGTTATAAGCTACTGAAATCCTTGCATCTGATTGGCTGAGAGCAAATTTGTTAGTAAAAATCACTGACAAAACGCTTGATGAAATGCTCCCCAGGCTAGCCTCTAAGTTTCTTAGAATCTTGTTAAAATTTCCCCAATATAGGAAAAAGCTTAATAGAATTTTGAATGGTTAAAAATTCGAAAGAAACGTTAGAAACATAAAAAAACACACCTTTCGATTGCCTTACTAAATTCCCAGAATATATATTTTTTAGGGTTTTTAAGAATTGTGTGTTCCGAAATTCGGAAGAAGTGAGTAGAGTTTGAAAGAAACTCTAAAGATCGGTTGCTGAGCTCCCTTGCATTTTGTTTGTGAGGGTAAACTTCATAAGAAATTGACAATGCAAAAATAACAACAACAACAACAACAACAAAAATATACTTTTTTGCACCCTCGCTTGTATTAACCAAACTTTGGCTTCAAATCCCTGATTAAAGTGCATCTAAACTTAGTTCTGATTAAAGCAGGTATCAAACTAGCTTTCATAATTTTTTTGGAGAAAATAAGTTTGGACGGGGGAGGGTGAATCTTAAGCCCTGCTCACGCGAGGCCTCGTTTCTATTGCGTCATTACATAGGCTAA